>JAECWT010000197.1:0-705000 GCA_018150885.1 Drosophila tristis
GTTAACAGGACTCCGCAATCGCATTGCTTTAATTCCCCGCCTCATATGCTGGCTGACACCTAGAAGTATGCCATAAAAGTATAAGCTTGTTGCTGGGTATGTGGGGGAATGCCGGAATAACAGAGAAAGCATGGTAAATGACCACCTAGTTTATCGCAGTACTCGAAACATCCCATGGCAACTGATATCTTTGTTTACTCAGCCACGTTGTCAAATGTCTGGCAATGCTCTGGCCCTGACTTTTTTTGTCTTCTTTTGGCTGTGGAAAATGTTTATGACTGCGGTCTGTATTAGATGTCTGGAAAAATGTTACCCGCGCTTGTGTTGGAGCTTGAAAATCCAAAAATCCATTTAAATGCCAGGAGAAAAATTCCACACTACAAATTAACGAAATCAATTTAAAAAAATATTCATTGAGCTCGCTTTCTAAGTTTGCCTTTAGGTCAGCCGTATTAAATGCTAAAGCGAAGGTTCCCACATATACATCGGTCCTTGCTCCAGAATTTTTGAGGACATTTGGAGTTTTGTGCTGGAAAAACTTTCCATGCCAAATGCCAAACTTTTAAAGTAGTAACTTAAATTTTTATATTTCTACCCAATTTTATTATGTGCAGCCGTTTGCTGCCTTGCCTTTGCTGCTACTGCGGTTTGGCAAATTTAAATGTTTGGAGAGAGATTTAATTCATTTATAAAATATGCGTTGGCTCTGACCGGCTCTCTGTTGCCGTGTAGATGATGCAACGCCTGGCTGACTTACAATTTAATGAAATTCTGTGTTTCAAGTGTTGGTTAGCCCTAAGCTATCTGGCTCTACACCAATTAGTAGACTGCAGCAAAGTTATGGATGTGTGGCATATGATGGAAAATATGTGTACAGAATTGCTCTTTTGGAAGTATGCTCTCAGGAACCCTCTATTCTAACTTTAAGCTAAGACATTCCTTTTATTATAAGTATATAAAGATTTGTGAATCGATGTCCAAATTATGGATTAGTGTCCTTGCGACAACTTGGCATTATTCTGCTGCTGTTATCTTTCCTCAGCTTTTTTTCAGTTCTTTTCTAAATATAAATGAGAAAATGCTACTTAGTCTCCTTTGTTTCGTCTAACTAACCCATCAGAGTGTAGTTCTGTTCCTACTGTTGTTTCAGAAAGGAACGCTACGTACCTCAATAATTTCAGATCAGTTTCCTCACGTGGGCTGCCTACCATTTCCAATGCAGTTTCAAAAGTTTATTTCTTTTCTTCTCATTGGTCGAAAAGTTAAATGTTTGTGTTCCACAACTTTTTAAATGCCTTCACTGGGTTTCAGCTTTCGGCAAAGCACAGCGTACGCCCAGGTAAATCAAAGTGCACAAGTTTTTACTTACTTTCCTTACTTTTATTTCTGCGGTCGAATGGCCACATCTTGGGCGAAATGTATGCTACATACAGAGTCCTCCCACTGAAGACATATCGATGAATGTTATTGCAGCTGCAGCTGGAAATGCTGTCAGGATTTGTCATAATTTACAGAGTAGAACTTTGGAGGCAGCCTTTATTTATTTGCCAGCTGCCGAAGAGCGTTTGAAGGGCTAGTATTTACTAACCAGACCCCAAGTGTTCAGTTGCAGTGGGGCCTCAGAGCAGGGCTTACAGCTGTATAATCCTTGGAAATAACATGTCAGTGGGTAGTACCAGATATCGGGATTAGCAAAACATGGAAATTAATGCTGTTTGACAGAGGATAGCGGGAGGGCATTTTCTTATAATCCAATTTCAATTGTTTACAGTATGAGAGTAAGAGCTAAGTTAAAGACGGATGCAGACGGAAGGGCATGGGCGACGTGGAATGTATAATCTGAGAGGAGTGTTGTCCCAGCATCTTTACGCATCGGGCATTTCAAATACTTAGGATTGCTATTGAATTACCACTCACCCCACACATGAACCCATTAACTCACACAGAAGCACATCCATGTATGAATGTCAACATATCATGTTATACTTCACTGTGTGTGTTTTCTGCGCTAAGTGAGATGTTGTTTGGCGGCCAAATGCCCTCATCCGAAAAGGCAAGTACAGAAAGAATCGGAAACGGCTGCCACGGCTCATGCATGAAGACACAATGTTGAACCTTTTATTCGACTGGAAGTTGTATAACCAAATAGGCAAGAACCTCAAGCGGTGTTTGCTTGAGATTTTATATGTGCAAGATTTAACGACTCGTGGAGAACACATAACTCGGCTTAGCGGGATTTGAAGATTGGATTTGGGTCATTGCAGGCGATTGTGGATTGCATTTTAAACGAAATGGCACCCTGTATGTCATTGTTCTCGTGTCAAGACAACAAAATGAAAATGAAAACCCTACCTGACAAGCCGGGAAAGAACAAACCATAAAATTAAATTCATTAAAATTCAACTCGTAATTATGTTTTATACTCTTGCCTGGGTAATGTCGATTTCAGATTCAGTTCACGGTACCTGAGGTATCTGTCATGGAATTAAAAAAAGGAAAATGTAAATAAGAAATAGACCTTGAAGCTAAAAATACTATAATAACAATACAATTTTGCAATTATTATTTGTGTATATATAAACTTACAGGAATTTAAACACTGAAAACTGCAAAGAAATGTTTGCTGATCTTACTATAGAGTATTCGAGCGTTTGTTACATTACCCCAAACCCTGCTGACTTTGTTTTAAGTGTACTTTTTTGTTTGTTGTATTTTCGCTTACGTTTTCCAATAAAGGACACTGCAAGGCCTGCTGACATAGTGCAACTGACAGGGCGATCGCAATGCAGCGGTGCTGAGGTCAGGGTTGTGATCCCCTGTCTATAAAAAGTTAAGGAGGAAATTGCCAAACTTAAAGAGGATTGGACTTGAAACACATTTAAACTAGAAGCATTTAGTGGGCAGGAGAAGCGGCAGTCAGGGCCAATAATAAGATTATAAATGGCTTAAGTCAATCAAAAGCCGCGTCGAACAAACAAAAACACACAAACCATAGGCCGTTTACGATGCTATGCAAGGGCGGGCCAACAAACACGTCTTGTTGCCTGTTGTGCGTGACTTTGTGGGAATTAAGGCAGCCTAGCAGTCACTTTTAGTGGTATTCTGGCACTCATACTCGTACCATCACTCCAACCAACAACAGAATTGTCCTCTTACAGGAACAAGACTTGGTTAAAGTGTCGCTTAATTTATTTTCCACCTCGTGGCGACGACTGACAAATGAGCTGATAATTTGCGCCATTCATGGACTAGTCACCGAAAAGGTTGTGTCTAGCCGTTGACAGCTGAAATTTATTTGTATTTGTCTGCCTGTTTGACACTTCCCGAGTTATTGATAAACTATGGCGAGCGATTTGGAATCTATGGGAATGGTTATGTACTTAGAGATTAATTCATTTCCGCGGACAGAGAGAAAGTTCACAAATAGCATAGCAGACTGAGGATAAACATTGTTTAAGATGCCAAGCTTTTTGGCACCTATATTTATCCAAAGTCAGTTAAAGACCTTTGATTTAAAACGTTATAATGTTTATTTATACCAGCATCTAGCTGAAGCCAATTGCTCGCTCTTTTGCCCAACCAGATAAATGTTCACAAGCGGGGGTTCAGTATGCCCTATGCGGCGAGAGATTAGCATAGAACTACTTGGGCCACGACGGTAGATCAATGCAAGAGCCGAAGCGGCAGGTGCAGAGCGCCCTTTAACAGGGAGAGCGCAGCAGCACTGCCGAACGCTGGGGACATACACAAGCTTAGGTTTCGATACTCTTATACAACTAGTTGCAGCTACATTTAATATTATGGTATTATGGTATACGCTTAAGTAGCCGCTGGCCCGAACAAATATGAAGCTAAAATAATAACTAGGCAGAGAAAAGGCTTAGAGGAAATGTTTTAAAGAGCTATAAATATTTTGATAAACGTGTTTTGATTGAATGTAAACACTTGAAAGTATCTACAAGTTCAATATATTATATTTTTTATATTAATTTTAAATTATATTTTATGATTTTACATTATATTATATTATATTACATTCTATTATACTACATCTATATTATAGTGTATATTATATTATATTAGATTTCTTACATTATACCATTTAGATTTTATATCTCCTCCGCTAGAGGGCGATCGCATGCATAACGAGGTAGGTGCGGCGAGTGCTGGATGGATAGGGGAAGCAACTGAAAATCATTTCTTCATTCTGGCTATAATTGTGATCCGATCTGATTCAGATTCGACAGTCTGGTAGATGTGGTCATTCTCTACGATACTGCGTTAGTTTAGTTTTATCGTATCTTTAAAATTGTGCCTGCCACAGACTTTCACTCTTTGTAGGGTCGGAAGAGGGCGGGCTGACAAACAAGACGGTCAGACGGACAGACAGTCATGGCTCTATCGACTCGGCTATTGATGCTGATCAAGAATATATATATATATATATATATATATATGTATATACATATATATATATATATATATACATATATATTTGATCCATCAATAACAATATATAATATTTATATATATATACAATACAATATACCCCTTAACTCTTATTTGAGTACGGGTATAAAAATAGCATAGCCAGATTAAGTTTATAGTCCTATTTAAGGCATTGGTATTCAGGTATTTATTCCAGTTCGACAACAATTATAAAATAATCCATCTGATCATTCCTTATTTTCAGCGTCGTTTGGCATATAGAAATAGGGAAATGCAATGAAATCCTCGACGCTATGTTACCGATTCTTTCTAAAAAATATGACAAAGTGGGACCTACATCTCTGACACGCACTGCACAAACAAGCAGGTTCAAGATACATTCATAAATATGTTGGCACTGTAATTGAACTTTAATGCAATTTTAATTTGTGCATCTTTATGACTATTTTATGCCAATTGCAAGTTCTTAAGAACTTTAATTTCGGTGGAGCTTAACATGCAAAGTATTATTTGCACTTTGTGTGCCGTGCCTTGGGGCAACATTGTGAGAAATTTTATATATGCCGGCGCCCTATATGTCGTGCTCGTGGCGCTTTTTTTATGGTCTACTCAGTGGCTCTACTGTTTCAGTGGGTTCCCTCTGTTGCGTACTTCCATTTGCAGTTTAACTTTTTTGTTATTTCATTTTCATTCCCACTGTTAATTATGTTACTCATTTGTTTGCTGGTACCCCTTTTATTTCCTGTGAGGTTAATGAAAATCAGTTTTTCCCTCTTGCATTAAAAATAGTTGGACATAGGTTAAGTCCTGAAATGAAAAGTGTAATGTAAAATGATTTAGATTTCAATTTAAATTTCAATTTAAATTTAAATCTAAAATTGATGAATAAATGAGAAGGGAGCATTGATTATATTTAGAACCAAATTTAAGATTTAAATTTATTGTTTTCTATCGGCTTTAGGTGTTCGATTTACATTTATCTGATTTCATTTGTAATTTCCTGAATTGCTGACACATATAGAAATAAAAAGCATTTGATTTATAAGAAAGAAAGAAATTCAAAGGAAATTAAATATGGAGAATATTATGGAAATTATTTTCCCATTTATAAGTTTCCTTTTATGGAAGCTGAGACTCAATTGTGAATAAAAATTGTCTTGTTTTTCGCTTTAGTCCGTTTTCCATCAGAAAAAATATTCCCTCCGGAAATATGAAAATTTCCTTGGCAACTGCATCCACGTTAGCGGTGATCTCGTAATTAATTTTTAATTGATTGAAGCAGCTCCTTGGAGGCTTGAGGTCTACAGCCAGCACTTTAATTTATTGCTGGTTGGCTTATGCAAATCGAAAATAGAAGTCAGCACTCACCATTTTCCAGGTCTAGACAAAGTTAATGTCACGCATTGCAGTCAAGTTGCTCCTCTTTCTTCCTGAAGACACGTTTCCTTCATATCGAAGTTGTTTCAGCAAACAAGAGATGCACACAATGCAGCAAGAGTGTGTGAGCTTACTGCAGTGAAGTGTAAAATGGAAAATGAGTTCGCACCTTAGACTTAAATCTGTAAACATGAGCCAGGGCTCAGATCCATTTTCAAATATGGTTGGCTGCAGTTCGTTTAAGGGCTTATCGCGTGGCTCTCAATTACTCCATTTGTTAGGGTTCAAGGAAAAACTTGTGGAGGTGTTAGTTATCTTATTGCCCCTGAATACTGAAAAAACCTACATATTGCAAGTTACCAGATAACTATTAGGCATCGCCGCTTCTTGTTGGCCTGATGGAAATGTCACTAGTTCACTAGCTCAAACCGGACACGGAAGTGAACACATTAAAGCAGGAACACATTTAGGTAAAAGAACAACTGGCAATGGTAAGGGATCACATTCAAATTCCAGCTGCATGGAGGGGTTCTGGTTCTGCGGGCATGCGAACATATTTCAATTGTACTTGAGGGGGGCTGGCAGCAGTTTTATAAATTAATAAAAATAATTTATGCAGCAGCAACTACAGCACTCATAATAAATTCAGTAAAACTTTTGTGCACACTCAGCAGCAACAATAATAAAAACAACAATGACAAGTAAGTTGCAGTTGAAGCCTTACAGGCAGCTCGGCAATTCTCATTAGCCCTGCTACTGCCACTGCCGCTATCATACGCAGAAAACACTACTATAACTATAGCCCAGAACCTGGCGGATTTCCATTCCATACCTACACACATCCATAGGGTGCTGTGAGCAACAGAACAACAACAAAAATAAAGGACATGTGTATTTGGGGATACCCCGCAATCAGTTTATTATATTGTTGCTCCAAGAAGACAAGTTTCTCTTATCTTTATCAGATAAGATATGTTAAGATAATTTGATATGATATATGATACGTCTTAATATTATTAGTGGCATAAGTCTAGCCTCTGAGGTTCCATTAATCACTTATCATAATTTTTTGGCATAATACCCATCTTGATGTTAATCTTGCTGATATTTACAGTATAAGGTACAGTATTACGAGGTACACAAAATCCGATCCAAATCTAGTTTATGAACCTGCTGCCTGGACTGCAAATTCTAGTTGCTCTACGCATGGACACAATGGAAAACAAAAGTTTTGAGCCACAATGGTTATATTGTATCTTTTCATATCTTTTGCTATAGGAATATTGACAGCATTAAAGCTTATGTGCACTCAAGTCGATGAGTTTCGCTGACCAACTGCACTGTCACGTGCCAGAAAGTTCTGCACCTTACCAAGCTAAGACCCTTCGAAACTTATTCGACCCAAAGAACAGTGTCAGCCATAAGAGGACTAACAGAATGAAGACACTTTAGTAAAAGAAACAGCTGTGAGGTAGATGCAACACCTGCAAAAGCCCTTACCAACGAATGCACAACAAAATGTTTTACACTTTTTATACCTGGTGCTCAATGTATAAAAGAGGGATTCAAGAGTATATACTCGTAAGGGTATATATTCGTACAAGATATAAATTTTATGTTTTATATTCATAGCTCATTTGGCATTCATAACTTTGAAGAATTGTTTATCAGACTTGACACACTTTAATTTAATAATTCGATTATACATTTGGAGTGATAGTTACACTTTATACTTCTATCTTCTTGTCACATAGCACCAGGTATATAATTGAGTACGAGGTATATAATTGACGAGTCACTTGAATCGTAATGCAGTCATGACATTTTTATTATTTTGTTGTTACAAAAATTCAAAACCTGTCGCCAGAAGCTGCTCCTTTAGTTGCTTTTGTTGCTATAAAACTTAGCATAACGTTTCAACTGCCTTGAGAATTTGTCATCACAGGGAACTACCACAAAAATGTAAGAGAGCATCTGTGTGCCGGGCTCTCCGGCTGGATGGATGCATGTGGAAGACATCAAACTGCGTTTGAAAGTTTTTGCCCTTCTTCGCTTAAGGATACTGCACAGCAGCTGCTTGCATCTTTGTATGGTCCTAGTCATATGAAAATGTCCCTTTTTTTACCCGCCTTGGCTTTCTTCGCTGTAGCAGCCGCCCTGCCACGTCAGAGGTGCAAGTTTTCGGCGCTAAAACTTTGACGTTTGGCAGAGACAAAATGTTAATGCTGGTACCCTTAATGCAAGTATTGGGTGATTTTAATGAGCTTTTCCTTGAGCCCGAGAGAGCCAAAGTTTTGACTATATTGTAGTACGGGTCTTGAATAGCGAGGAGTGACTAGCGGCACTGAAGAATTTAGAGTGCAAATAGTAGTCGCCATTTCCAAAATATTTTACAAATATTAGGGCTTTGATGATAGGTGTTTACCTATCTCTGATTTTTATATGGCTGGGGTAGAGCAACCTCTAAAGACACCCTCTAGCCATAGGTCATATCATAGAGCTTTCTTAAACATTTTATTAACATCATTTAGATAATCTGGCGCTGAGAGAGAAGCCTTGTACCCGAAAACTTTTCGACAAGTTGCCGACGAAAATTAACAAGTGCCGTCGCGCCGCCGAGGATAATTATGGCTTTGAATAGATGGAGCCCCATAACGGGGAGGCAATCGTTGTCTAATAGCAGGAGCCTCGACCAAGTTTGTTTCGCCTGCACTGGAACGTGACAAAATGGTTGGTTTACGAAACCGAAAGTGTTTTAAGAACTTTTAAATTTTTGGCTAATTAGCTTCGTTTATCTGCATTGCACTTGCAGGGCCACATCAACGGAAAAACTCTTCTACAACAACTGGAAATGAAGCCATTTTCTATGAAATATACTTAATTAATTTCTGTTGGTCAAGCTTATTGAGCCATTTGATTGGTAAACTCAATTAAAGTTATTTTAAGTTTTCAAATGTAATTTGTCTTTGATTTAGAGTGTCATTTCATAAACGATTGCCTCCCTATGGACACGTGACAGAATATTAGGTGTTGTTCTTTTCCCACCATTAAAATTGCTGCTAAATGATGTTTATGTAGTGTCGAAACCCTAACAAAATTTTTGATATGCTCTTCCAGCATTAAACATTTTATCGACACACTTCTTATTTGGTATGCAAAGCATGGATTTTGCCAGCTCCAGAGATACAGATTAAGAGCCATAAGCTGGGAGTCTGCCTCATAAATGAGACAAAAACAAGTATCGGAGATATATGAATAGATGGGAGACTGCGGGTGAGATAAAACATAATTTCTGCCAAGGGGTTCAAATCCAATTTCACAGAAACAATCCGTTCACTTTTTGTGGTTTACCTTGAGTTATTTATTCAGTTTAATTTTCAGCTTAATTATTAGAATAAATCCCTGTAAGCTAATTGCATTAATTCAGATGCATCAATTTGGCAGCTAAAAAAGTAAATTAATAATTCAACCGATTAGCATACAAGTCAGACAGAAATTGGTTTTAAATGTCTTGTGTCAGTCTTATATTAAAAGTTAGTTTCAGTGCCTGGGGATCTTTGAAAACACATATGTAGTAGGGTGCGATTTCTTAAAGGCTTAGTTCACCCTCGGTATATTTTGTCATTCACACTATTCGCATTGGGAATCCATTTGGTTTGTTGTCCCAGGGAATGATACCACTTTAATTCAGTGATGTCTTGGTAACCTGTTTATGCTCAAACTCGAGGCTACTTAGGCACCTCGTTAGCAGACCTGTGCAATTCCTTTTTCCTATCCAATTCCTTTTATTATGTATTTTTGTTCAATATGTTTGTGTCCTTGTTCCACACGAGCAAAAATCAATAAACCAATAATAATACGAAAGTGGGCAAACCGGGGAAGCATTTAAAAAATTAATTAATTCAATTGCAATGCAACTATCTGTGCAACGCTCAGCAGGTCCGGTACGGGCCATGTTCCTTTTACACGACATCGGCACAGAGCGCCGTATAATTTTCTCCTGTTCTTTGAACATTTTTTTCTGTTCCTTCTTTTCAGGAGGGGGAAGTGCTCTGTCATTATCCTTGCGGGGAATTAAATTGCATTTTATACGGACACGTAATTTGCAATTATGGAACAGGTGTGAAAGGTAAACGGTGAATGTAATAGATTTTAATTTCATTGCATCAATTATTCTGAAATTGGAAATGGAAATTGTTGGCGATTTTGGTGTTGGAAACATATAACATATCATGAAAGTAAGGTAGTGGAGAAAATTGTAATAAGAACAAGGAAAAATGTATCTACGAGCAAAGAGAAAATTGGCCCTCTAGAATTGGACTGTTTATTCAGTGTTCATAGTTGAAAAAAGTTTTAAAAGAAACATTGGTTAATATATTTGGTTTATATCTTTTTAAAATTAAGAGCAAACGCACCATTTTAATTTTATTTATTTTCTTTACTAATGCAATGACTTATTTGAATTATCTACAGCATTATATATATATGTATGTGCCTCATTAATAGTGTTGTTTATGCTGCAGCAAAAGCAAGGCTGTACATTATTTTGACATTACTATGGCTTATAAATGACTGTATAATTAATAGTCTGCTGCTTTATCGCAGACATAATTGCAAAGTAAAGGTCGCTCAGTGAAGTGTGTTTAATGTGGGATCTAAATAAAATCATGAAATTTAAGTTTTCAAAGTATTTTTTAGCATGGGAGTGGAAGAACGGTTAACAAATCATGCGGATATAATTTGCAGTCACATGAATGACATCATTTCCTGGCTGACTCCCATCAATCATTAAGGAGGCAGCGCTATGAGGATGAGAAGGGCCTTGAGAAAAAATGTTTTTTATGCCACGTTTCAGCAGTTGAATCGAGCAATTAATGCGCGGAGAAAAGAACTGATGTGAAATCGTTTGAGTTATTTTGATAATGAAAAAATATTATGCAGAATGTGGTCTGCAATGTGAAGCAAAGTTCATGTAGGAAATTATAATATTCCAGTGTTTATTTAATTTAAATGAATTTTGCTTATTTTATCGACTGGTGATCAGAGGGTTGCCGTATAACTTGCACCTTTTCTAGTATGCCCGCCAGATTGATTGCCCGCCAGCTTCAAATCCTACATAAATTACATGTGCTTGCTGTCGTTTCTTAGTTTTTACCCCAATTCACACACTTACATTTTTTCCTGTGATGCTGTCAGTTTTATTATTTCACATCAATAAACCCTAATCATCATTGGCATTGAAATGGGCCTTATTTTGAAGCTGGCCTTGGTCTGTCTAGTTTGACAGATTCCCAGAGGAATGGGCTTCAATGAGCAGGTTACTCGTAGCAACCTTTGTGGCCTGCTTTGCAGTTTACGGACAGTCAAGCATTAAAAGTGCTGCCAATTAAGCACTGAGTTCGGGTATACAAATCGTGAAAAGGGATCGGAGGGAAAAACAAAGTTTTTTTTTCTAATTAAAATCGTATTAAAGCGGGCGATAAGAAAATGAAACGCTGCGAAACCTGAAAGTTCTGGTCGAATGGCTTCTTTTGATTCCAGTGAAAGCAGCACAATTGATTTTGATTATTTTTCTCGTCCTGCATATGTAGCTCTCTCTAGAACCGAACACACAAACAAGTAAATTGGGCTTCCGACCATTTTTCCCGGCTGCTATTTCTACTCAATAGTGATATTAGTCGGGCCAATCAGTGTGTGTTTCGGCTCCTTTTGTTGCGGGCCTTTCTCCTTTTTTCTGGGCAAAAACACTTTCTGTTACTTGGGCTTTCGGGCAATCTCGCTGATTTCATTGTGATGGATCCAATCGACCTTATCCCGAAACACCTCCCATGTCATTTACTCGACTGTAAAGAGGTAATTTCCATTGCCCAGAAAGACACAAGATATCTTACTAGAATACTTCGCTTCACTCAAAAGGAATTGCGTTCCCATATGCATGGATAGCTCTGGGCTATAGCTATTGAAAAAAACTATAGAATACTATTATTGTACGCTAAATTGCATTCACCAGAAAAATGACTTCCATTCAATGACTTTGCACAGCCTGATAATTGAGCTTTCCGCCAATCGTCAGAGGGATATCCACAGTTTTTGCAAAAAGTTTTCCCTTCCGGCCGTCTCTACTGCTTTTCACGGCACTCTCGTACATTTTTGTGCACTTAATTAGACGGGAGGCCAACGCCTCATTTGAGCCGAAGTATTGCCGGCCACGCCGAATGCAATAGCAATGACACTTATGAGTTTTATATCCAATGGTCCGTCGATGGCGGTGAAAAAATTTTAATGGAAATGAGAGTTTCCGATGGCATCCGCGGGACACGAAACAATCGAAACCAATTAACCGGGGAAATGGAATGGTCAGATTGGTCAGAGTGATGGCAAGCAACGGAGGTGTAACTTTATGTATGGGAGATTATTGATACTTTTACCTGATATGGTAGATAGAAATTGTATCAGAAAGTAAGAACGGAAATGTTTCATATGAGAATAGCAGCACAATTTGGAACAGCTTTTATAAACAGAAACCAGCGGCAGGATATTTGTGTGGAATTCATTGTATGAGAGGTCTATGGCTCATTGAGACCAAAACAATACGATGACAGCTATGAAATAACGAACAATTGATTTATTTTAAATTGAAATGCTGAGAAAGTGGATGTCATGATCGGAACCACTCCCAAAATGGTAGGCAAGGAGACAGACAACTTGAATCTCAATGCAGGCAAGTTTGCTGGCTTCATTGCATTACATTTCGCCGCTGTCAAGGCGTGGGCTACAAATGACATAATACTGACAGCCATTCCTGCCAGTCAGCCATCAAGTTGGCCACTAATGAAAGGCGCTGCCCATAAACAAACATCAACGGCCCAGCGCAGTTGACAGCCACAGCCATCGGCATTTGAGTTTGTCGCGAATATTTACGCTTTTGGCCAACTCTCCTCTACAGCCTACACATCTGTATAACTGAATTTCTAATCTAAAAGGATGAGTGGGAGGCAGTTGAGTTTAGTGTGAAGAGTTCATTCATTGTACTCTTTCAAGGGTTATGAGTATTCTGATCAGATTTTTCAATGCCCAGAATTAAGTACTCATTTCAGACACTAAAAAGCGTGTTTATATTTCAGCATAAATTCGCCCGTAAAAAAGGTCAAGATTCCTTTACACCATTAGGCGACCTGAGTTTTGCTGATAGGGGCTTTTGTTTCTTTGGATAATTATATCACAAAACTTTCATAGAGAACGAATTGTTAATTAAAGTATTTAATTTAACGATATATTTGAATTTATCTCCGCTTTACAAATACTTCTTGGAGAAGGGGAAATTCCTCTGACAGTTTGTGCGTTCCTTGAAAAAATTGTGTTGTAAATTAATTTTGAATTGTTATATATTTATTTAGAGGAAATCATAAAAGCGATTTATAAAATATACAATATGTTAGTCAATCTGTTGTCTGCCACGAGAAAAATCCACATTCGACACATTTGTGAATATTTTGCACCATTAGTTTGGCGATTTCATTTCAGATGTACACAAAACTGCATTGAATTTAAACAAATTTTATTATTCGGTGGAAAGCTTTACTCCAAAGGACCAGAGGCCAAGAGCAAACTTCTTGGCAGAAACAATAAGGGGACATGCAAATTGAATTTCAACGAGACAGGAAAATATTTTACTCAACTCTCAAAACATGAATTCAGTCTTTCCTCCCTCGGCTGTGTAGGCGAAACACTCAACTTTCGACTGGGGCCCCGACGGAAAACTCCTCTGTAGAAAGCGTTGACATGCATTTCACGCCTCAAGAACGAGGCGACGAGACAGAGCCAGGCCTTTGTACATTCTTAAAATGTATGTATGAATATATGAACAAGTAGGAAGCGGGAAAAGTTTCCTGCAATTTCTGGTGGCTGTCAGCCGAGAGCCAAAGGACCGAAGACGGCCACAGAATGGCGCCAATAATAAAGATTATGGGCAAAAGCAAACCCCGAGCGATTCGGCCCCTCGGCTCCTGTGTGTCTTTCCTTGTGTGAGCAAGTGAGTGGGTAAACTGATTTCAAGCAACGGAATTTTCAACAAGATTAATGCACTCGATGGATTATGGACGAGTTTCTGAGTCCAATTCCATAATTTCCATTATTCATGACGAGTTCAAGCCAAACTGGCGACTTTATATTCCAAGGACAGCAGAAACATAGAAGGAGAATCCCAACTAACAAACGCCAAACTTTTCACCAACTTAAAGACTTTTTAATATCTTCGAGCGAAGCATTTAAAAGAGCTATAAAAAGCGTTTTATTGTCTCGACTCGCCTTTCCCCATTTTCCAGAGACATTGCCCAGAGCATTCGCCACCTCTCGACTTTTTTTGGTTTGCCTCTGACATGGCCTTTGTGGGTTGGCTGCCCTGCTGGCCAAGAAGGCTGTGTGCAGTATACCCTTACTCGTACAACCCAAGAAAACAAAATTCGTGGCAATTAAATTAGATTCAATTCACCTTTAGGCGGTATCATATAATAGCGAAAATCTCATCATTGAAAAGGAAGCTCCTTCTGGCTTACCACCAAATAATTGCCAATAAATATGCGGTGTGCATGAGAGTCTGTCCCGCAATAAAAGTTGTTGCAGGGGATACTAGTATCGATGTTATATGCAATATAAATAAAAGCTAGTAGACCCTCGAGCTTCGCTGACTACTAAATGCATTTAATGTTTAGGAATTAATCGAAATTAAACAATGATAATCAAAAGCAACAAATATACTTACACAAATTGCAATTTTTTCAAAAAACAACTTTTCATAAATCTATCATAAAATGATAGAAATAAAATTAATGAAATAGGCGTTCAAACACACATTTTTAGACCAAAATTGATTTGTTTTTTATTCATTTTTAATTTTTGAGGAACCTATTTATAGAAGACAATTCGACATGCTCTGGTTATCAGTTAAAAAACAGATAACCGCTTACACACACATTTTTGTCTTCAAATTTATTGTATAGATTGAAGTTTGTCATGATTTTATCAATGAGGGTTAGAGATTAGTAACAACAAAATATCAAATCGCTCTCTCTTAAATTTGGGCATGAGGATACGACACGTAGAAACTATATCTAAAATATTTCGTCCTGATTTAAATTCTGCTAAGTCAAGTAATTTTTGAACCCCCAATCTACAGACGCATCCTGAAGCTTGGCAAAGTTAAGATTTAAATAATTTAATTTAAGTCATTTAAATTTGCTGGCCACACCGAGAGATTGACCAATCCCACACCCAGCCCATTCCGGGGCGCCCATTTATGCATAGAAAAGGTTGAGGATGGATAAACGTACACTTAAACTTCTAACCCGAGATTGCTAGAACCTGGCTGTCATTTGCCCTGCCTAATTCGGCATGTGACCAAAGTCATTAGGCATTGGCTTGGGCATGTCCAATGGGATATGGGTGGGTTCTGGGACCAGAGCCAATGTCAAAGGGATCTTGAGTAAATTGCGTGAAGGTTTAACATCCTGCCAGGCAACTCACACATGTTTACACTTAATCCACTTTTACTGTCGCCCTTAGGGGGCAACGGCCACAGCCATACATACCCTCGGTTATTATACTGATTTTGTTCACATACTCTCGGCTCGCTGCGTGTACGTATTTCAGGACGGATCCGTACTACCTATGGCAAATTCTATGTTTGTGCTGAGCTTGCCACTAAACATTCTGTGTCTGTGTTGACCAAACAGCTGGATAGAGGGTCCTCGCCAGGTCCCAAAAAAAATAAAAATTCAATTTTACTTTTATGCTCAGCCACGAAACCCATTTGAAATCAGGACTTGGCTTAGTGAGGCTATGGCACGTGCCAAATGAGATTCAAGTGGTCAAGCACTCCTATCCTGTCCTGTAAAATTTATTATTTAAAGTTCTCACCTTAAGTCGACCGACAGCTGTCAAGTGGCGTTTCGCCAGAAATCATCTCAACCTTTGCGACTTTTCTTTCTTTTAATTAAATCAATGCAGATCGCAGCCTCACAGACCAATCTTTTGGTTCAATGACAGTTTAAAACCGGCCAGACTGTGACTGGCCATAACAATTTTTCGTATTCTTGGAAATGGGGAATTGCGAGGAATGACACTGGAACCCTTTGACGGCGATATCTGAAAAAGTGAACGTCAAGCATATTTCCAGTGTGATATTCAACAGAAAATTTCCCTTCAGATGAATGTCACATAGAATGCCGCCCACAGTTGTTTCCGGAAGGGATATGCAAAACTTTCAAATTCCAAAGGAGCTGTTAATACAATACATCAACTGGGGGGATAGACTATCCTGGTCCCTGGATGAGAGTCAGAAAATCATTTCTGACATTGTTTTCAAGAGTTGTTTCTTCAATATGTCGTTTGTATAGCCTCATTGGGAGTACTCTGCTTGCATTGTAATCCATCATCAATTTGAAGAACTCTGTGAAATAATCCTCTGCTATTCCGCTTCTCTGAAGTTCAGTTGAACGAAATGTTCTGTTGTCTGGCAGCAAATATTAACAATCAATCTGTCTGTTTGTATGTCTGTCTGTTACAATATCCGACAACGATTTTTTGCAGATTTATACTTATTTATTTCCTTTTTTTATATTTCATGTGTTAGCTTCCGTTTTCTATTTTCTATTCTATCTTTTTCATCGAAAATATGTTTGTGCTCGTTGCATATTTTCAGTTGAAATGGCAGAGAAATGTCTATATTTACAATGTTCGTATATTTATACTCGTGTGTAGATATTATCTACTAGATAAGCAGCTGACATATATGTTTGACATGCTGTTTAAGTTATATTGTCTTCGTTGAGTTCTCAAGTCACGGAAATGACAGACATTATTATGTCAGCCACGCATATTGAAACTCGTTGCTGGGTTCCGTCATCTCCATTTGCTGACTTCAGTGTCAAAGTTTATTTACATTTTCCTCTCCTCTCGCTTTGGTAGTTTTTATTATGCAGAATACAAAGTGTCATATTTATTCTGCTGTGACTTTACTGGCAAAATAATGTACAAACTATGCCAATACAAATATGTGAACATTTATTCCTAATTTATTTAAGTGTGCTTTATCTAAATGTCTAATTAATTAAATTTACACTCATTAAGCCTATCATAGCTACACGAATTATTTACTGTAGATTACAAATCAAATCTAGGAGAAATGACTCCTTCCAATCAGACCTTTCCGCAATGTTCACCAAATCAGACACAGATTTTCATTGAGATTTTAAGCAAAGTGAAATTAACACTGTCCGCCGATAAATGGGATAATTCACAGTGCACTAATTAACAGCTCAGGTGTGGCCCAATTCACTTACTAAACCCAGGAATATTTCAGGTTAAATAAAAGTTTTTTTAAATAGGTCCAGGATACCCAACATCTGAAATTAAAATCTATTAAATGAGCTTAATTATTTGTTTGTCGTTCTGTACCATTTAAAATCGCATTTAAGGCAAAAGAAAAAACGAAATAGTTTAAAGAACTTTAAAACTACTCTTGGGTTTGTTTTTTATTATTTAATTCGATTGTCTTTAGCTTATCGATTTTGTCTACTTTTCCCCCAAAACTCCTCTATTATAAAAATATAATGGTTCAATATTAAATATTTATATAGCGCGGTCTTTATATATTTTGGCTATGTGCAACATATGGACATTGCTCACATTCTCTGCTATTGTGGTGCATGAAAATATGCTGCATTGCTTTTTTCCTCGTAAATGAATGAAATAAAAATATAATAAAATCATAAACTTATAGAAATTTCAAGTTAGCAAATAAAATTCAATTATGATCTACCATTATTTACACTTGACACATTAACAACGAATACAAGCGGTTTATTAAGTGCAGAATTAAAAACAAAAAATATTAATTACCTTTTTATTTACTCACAGCTTTGGTCATCGTTTAAACTGGAGACCCGAGCAAACTCTCCTTTGATAACCTTTTAATCGGTTTTCTGTTGATTTTTAAATACCGAATCCATAAAAAGTGATATGTCGGAACAGAAAGCAACAATAAAGCCTACGACACAAAAAAAGTGCATTTACTAATTAAAAGTTTTAATTAAATACCGACCTTTAATGCAATTGAGCAGATCAGGGGACATGACACGGACAACAATTAGGAGAAGGAATGTTACCGGAGTTTGGGGGAAACCACATTGATTTTAGCTTCGCTGCAGCTAAAGACACAGAAGCAGGACCCAAAGACAGTTTCAGTGATAGGAAAAAACGTATGGATAAGCATAGTGTTTCCCAAAGAAACTTTCAGCAACGCGGACCGACAGTTCCTGTAAAATCAATATGCATAGATATACGGGATTGGCGATGGCATTGGCCGAGGGAGAGTAAACAAACGTTTCCGCCTATGAAAAATTGCTCTCATTTTTTGGCTGAGCGGCCGCACTGAACCACTGGAAGTCACTATCACGAAAAAATGAAACCGCTTCCTGGCGTTATTGTTTGTTGTTACACCCCCAACCGACGTACTACAGATAAGTAAAACTGACCAACAAAAATAGCGGAGCTACACCCTCAGACATTTTGTTGAACTATAAATAATAGTTACAAATTTGTTTTTTGCCTTTTTTCGGGGTGTTTTGCCACAAGATCAACACAGTTAAAATGAAAATGTGTCCATATGCATAGTAAAGAAAGAAACTAGAGTTCCATAACCAATATTTGCATACTCAAATGGGGGCTCATGTAATAAAAAAAAGGTACAATGTCTGTCCTGTTGGTGCAATGTTAGAGACAGAGATTTGGCATAGTTTTTAAATGGGTAAATTGGAAGCTGCTTTAAAGGGGCGACATACTTCTTAAAGGACACGAAGTCTGCTAGCGGTGAATATTTAAGCATATTTTTTAATGGTGAAGGATATTCTGTTTTATGACTAACCTGGATCCATAAATATTTTATTTAACATCACACATGGTTTGAACATAACTTATCTAAGGAACAATTATATTCAGCATTGCAGCAACCACATTTTAAGTGAAGGAGAAAAGAAAGCAGACACTGCCATTATTTATAAACATTTCCCCTTTTCACACTTTTTTTGAACAAATTAACTTTCTGGTAAAGATATATTATTATTTTTAATGCAAATTTATATTGAATATAAGAGTCTCACGTTGACATTGCTGACCCTACACACAAAAAGCTTTCAGCCATTACCATTATGCCGCAGGGCCATTAACTTCATTCAAATTTTTACTTTGGCCAGGGACCTACCAGAACTCTCTGTGAGTAAAGTCCCTGGTAACAACACGTTGGTGTTGCCATGGTTTTCATGTTCAGTTTGGCTTCCAATTTATCTCAGTCTTTATTGCGGTTGTTAATAACGTTGCTTTTTGCGCTTTTGTCTCCCTGTAAAACTGAGCTATGCATTAATCAATTGTCAATTACGTTGCGGATACCAAACTTGGTGGAAGAAGCAACAAGGAGAGGCTTACCGAGGATACCGACACCCCAGAAGCAAGAACCCCAGTACCGCTAAATCTTGACGCTCTTGGCTGTACGTTTTCAGCATTTCCTTTTTCCCTGGCAATGCAGTTGGCGCATAGATAGACACAGATATTGAGACAGCCACAGCTACGGAGACACAGAGAGAGCGAGAGGTACATATATACATGAACAGTATGTATGTAGTGCTAATCATACTCATACAGGGAGACAGGCATCCTCTGCTGCAGTTTGTTCCTTCGCTGCCCTTATCCTTTATGCAATTTGTCTTTATGTGCCACCCTTTTTGCTCACTTTTTTTCGTTTTTCTCTCCGTTCCGTGGCACGCGACTTGCAGCCTTGAGTGGTTGGCGGTCATGAGATATGACCGACTTTACCTACGTTGCCTGTGTTTTAAGTTTCGTCCATTTTCGTTTTCATTTTTATGGTGTTTAAATATCCCCGAAAGAGACAGCTTTATGCATGTTGAATATTCGGCTGTGCTGGATTCTCAGTTGTCAGTTCCTGAGTATTGAACAAGCAGCGCCCAGTTATTTGAGGATTATAAATCCCACACACACTGGCAACATGTTGCTTTAGTGTGTAGGATTATTGTTCCTCGGGGATGCATTTGCACAGAGCAATCATCATTCCACCCAGGGACTTGGAGCTTTCGCACCGGCCCTCAGGTGGTTGCCAACGTTACGCATTCAACATCCAGTTGGGTGCTCGAATTCCGGATTCCCATTTTCCCCTGGCACCTTGGGGTGTGAAACCAGTTTCAAGCAGATTAAAGAATCGATCAGCAAATTGCATATTGGGTCGAACTTGACTTGATGATAACTTCATTGACGGATAGGTTAATTGAGCTTAGACTGAAATCGCAGCATAGTGTTGGCATTTGCATATTTCATTATCCACAATTGCCAACAATGAAGGAAATTCAATGTCTTGTTTAGTTCTTTAAAAGAAACTTATAATCTAGTTCGATACCAAACCGTAGTAATGTTGAATTTCCAGATCAGTGGATATGAATGGGTAGATTTGTTAAGCTTCCCTCAATTAAAAGCTACAAAATATTTTCTAATGGTTCCTGCTTAACTTTACAGATTCTTCAGCTTCATTCTGTAAATTGTAAAATACAGTACAAATGATTCCCCAATAAAATGGTTATGGAGACTTTATTATACTTTGAGCTTTCATTTCTTTATCCAAAAGATCCCCAGATAGGCAATGGGTTACTATTTTCGCTCGACTTTAATAAGCTTAGACCAAATTTTCTTCTTGTCACTCAGTTAGCATTAGTCATTGTATATCCAATGGATGAACATTGTTTCGTTAGCTCTTTTATAAAAGAAACTTTTGTTTATTGTTTGTATATAAAGACAAATCAAAATTGGCAAAAAATATGATTTATTACCCGCCAGGCAAATGGACAGAAAAATGGTTAACGAAAAAATGTGATTTATATACATATATACATACATTTGGGATAAAAGATGTGCCTCGCTATAACTGTATCAAATGGTAATAATAAATGCATTTTTTTTGTTTTCTTCGAATTACGTCAAATATTTACTGAGTAATTTCCTTTCTTAAAGCAGGCATCGGTTCCGTGAGAGAAAATTTGAATGAAACCAATTTCTGAGCCCTTTAAAAAGTTCCCATAAAAATATGCTTTTTTAATGTATTGCATTACTTTTTGAACTGCTGGCCAGCGGCATTTTTTTTTTTTTTTTTTATTTATTTACTTATTTCCTAGTGCGACAAGAAAGTTTCTTATAAATTAATGCACTAGTCACAAAACATGAAACGTGAAAGAAAATAATTCTTTGTTTGGGTGTGAGTCGATATGATTAACCTACTTAGCCTATTTATTTATATTTTTATGTTAATTTTTTGATTTTTATTTATTTAATTTGTAGTTTTATTATATTTATTTTACTATTACTGTTTTTATTATTTTACTTATATTACTATTAATTGTTTTTTAAGTATAAATTTAATTTTTCCCTATATTGCGATGCACTACTAATTATACTTTAGGTTTTCAAAAAAGAGTTAAGGTATTAGATTTGTAAAAGTGGATGTGTAACACAGAAGGAAAATTTTCCGACCCCATAAAGTATATATATTCTTGATCAGCATCAATAGCCGAGTCGATAGAGCCATGTCTGTTGTCCGTCTGTCCGTCTGTCCGTCTTGTTTGACGCCTGGTTCTCAGAGACTATAAGAGTTAGGGCAACCAAATTTGGTTTCAAGACTCATGTGATATCACACTGCTAAAGTGTATTTAAAATTTCGTCCGCCCTTCCGCCCCAAAAGGACGAAATCTGTGGCAGGCACAATTTAAAGATACGATAAAACTAAAAGCAGTATCGTAGAGAATGACCATATCTACCAGATTGCTGAACATGAATCAGATCGGATCATAATTATAGCCAGAATGAAGATTAATGTTCCTCCCCCTCCAGCAACAAACACAACTCATTTTTTCTCACACTTGCCGCGTTCAGTACTAAGAGGAAATGTAGAATCTGAATGGTAATCTATAATCTACATTTTAGATGTAAAATATACATTGTAGATGTAGATGTAGATAACAGATTAAAAAATGTAATATTAAAATTTTTTTTTTTTAAAATTTAAAAATTATATCTCAAAATGTATTTATACTGAGTATGGTGAGTCGCGTCCCCAGAAGGACTCACACGTTCCTTCTCGTTTTCTTTAGGTTTTGTGGTAGCTGATTCCACAGACGAATAGCATATATAAAAAATTGCCGCTCGGAGCAGCCAAGCTTGTAACGAATATTAATAATATTGTTGGTTCTTGCAGACACACCAAAACGCAGCTTTTCATATAAATAGTTCGGTTCTCTTGTATAACCGATTTTATGCAACATTATTAAAGTTCTGTAGTCTTTCCAAGTTTCAAACTTCATCTGATTGATGCTGTCAGCCAAACTGGATATGTGTTCACCCCTCTTAACATTGAAGACATATCTAGCTACATTATTTTATGCCACTTTTAGTCTGTGCTGAGATGCCCTATCACAATTTCCAAAAATTTCAATACCATAAGTTATGGTCCATAACACAGCGTGGGTATAAGATATGTTTTGGCTATTAAGAGTCTGAGTTGTTTTGGCAACAATTGCTGAGTCAAGGAAAGTTGTCTTATTATACCATACGTTTTACCGGCTGCCTTGGTTACTTGGTCACTCCAGGACAATGTCTTGTTTATGGTGATTCCAAGATTAACAGCCTTATTCACATATTCAATTTTCCAGTCTATACTAAGAGCGAGCTCTGCTAAAATAAATAATCAAAATGTTGAATAAAAATCTCATTAAGTTATTTCCATTAGGCCACTCGTTTTTTAAGTACATCTAATGTGCAACAATGTGAGAGCCCTCCAAAATGGCTGGATGGATCCCTGCTCTTTGGTGCCCCTAATTCCCATGGTAACCCAATGGTAAAGCACTTGCACGCCCGGGAAAAGGGGAAAAGTCATATAAATGTTTATTCTCTTTTTATGAGTACACAAGCTGCGGCATGTCACACAGTTAAACAATTGCTCTCGACTAGCTAGGACATTGTTTTGTTGTGTTTTCGTTGAACACTTGCAGAGGGTATTGTGATTTTTTCTAGATGTTTGCAACGCAGAGATC
This sequence comes from Drosophila tristis, assembly GCA_018150885.1. Taxonomy (NCBI): domain Eukaryota; kingdom Metazoa; phylum Arthropoda; class Insecta; order Diptera; family Drosophilidae; genus Drosophila; species Drosophila tristis. The sequence continues at coordinate 22,968 of JAECWT010000197.1, forward strand.
TTATTAAAACTAACAGCCGAATAAATCAATCCATATCCTTCTCTATGTTTCTGTGGAAAGTTGAAAGGATCTCTGTCTTAAGTCTCTCAAATTATAGTTTGAAAGTGTATTACAAATTTCGGACACCGAATCTTTGGGTGGATTTTTGTGGGTCTTTGTTTTTATCCCTTGTTGTTTCTTGGGACATTTACTTTTATTGTGCAAGGTTCAGGCTTTTTGATTGTGATGTTAGTTCTAGTAGCAAATCCGACGAAGGCTGCAGCGCTGGGCAGGGCAGCGTGAGACTGGCGTAACGAGAGTCCTTATTTTGTGAATACCTTCATAGCCCGAACTATCTGCCCTTGGCGTATTGCCCTTAGTGCTGGCTGGCGATTGCAGCAGCCAAAAGGAAATGTTAAGTGGAACTTGTACTCGTGAATTAGGGATGCACGAAAGATATTCGCTCTCCGACCTGGCTCCATGTTATGTTATCTTAATGCGGAAGTTACCCAGCTCGGAAGTGCCACAAAGAACTTCAAGAGTAGGTTCTGAGCTCGCCAGCAAGTTGTCCTTGTATTAATTCTTGGTTTTATTTGCATGCTCTATTCGGGGAACATTCCGCCGAAACGAAAACGCAACGCGAATTACACCCAGTCATAAGAAATGAGGTCGTCTGTCCTCAACTTATTCATCATCATCATCTGGTTTGGCCTTTAATATTCCTTTTGACTGGCAGATTTTCTAATCTTAATTTACAATTTAAAGTTAGATTTGATCGTAAACCTCCACTCGACCCTTTCCGGGTATATTCATGGGGATTTTTAATTGCGTTTTCCTAATTAAAGTGCGGCGCTCTCATTCCACTCAACCTGTTGGTAGCCACAAAATATGCCGCCACCACAGGCCTTAAGTTAAGACCAAGACTATTACGAGCACTTTTGCGAGCCATGGGGCTATGGTTCTCCGGCTAGTCATTGTTCCGGGCTATTAATCAAATGAGAAAATTAATTTTTCAGAGGCATTAATTTGACTGGCCTCAGGCCGCAGAGCAATAACCTGTTAAATAACATATATCCGCTGCTTAAATTTACTTTGGAAAGAGTTTTCATTTATTATTTGTAGGATTATTACTATTTTCCATAAAGAATCTTTAACAACTTTACCAATTCCTTACGGATTGCAGAGCCAACACGTGTCTCATATCTCATCTCAACTCTCATCAAACTCGTTCGTTTGCCACTCGAATCTAGAATCTTTAATTTAAAAAGTCACAAGACCAACCATAATAAAATATTAAATATGCATAATGACAAATCTGGCAGCCGTAAGGGAAAATGGCTTAAATGTCGGATATGGGACGACCTTAAAGTCTTGACATTTATTAAGGACAGGTAACTTTTAAGTTCCTGGGAACCCTTGTTCCCTTTTTGTGTAAGTTTTATGAGTGTCCCATTGATGCATGGTAAAACTGTTTAGTTTTGCATAATAAGAAGTGTCTTATGACACACACCCACATAGAGAGGGCGTCCAGTTTACCAATCTTTCACGCCTAAATGGGCGTCAAGGTAATACAAATTACACATACCATTATGCCGAAGGAATTGCACAGAGATTGGGACTGTCCCCACACTGAATCCTGATAGCCTGTAACTGATAGCTATGTTTACTCAGATGACGCAGACACCATTCTTCTGTCCAGACACTCTGGTGGGGTTCCACAAAGAAGTGGCTTAGTGACAGTATCCTTGAACAAGGTGTTTGTGCTAAGAGCAATGTAGCTAGAGGTTGCTCTCCTTGTTTGGTGATTTAGGTTACACTACAGGAGCTTGGAACCTTTGTTAAGCTCCCCTGAAGTTAGTATTGTTTCAAGTGCCCTTTACATTTTCAGGAGAATAAAGGTTCGTGTTTTTGTTGGAATTTACTGAATGACTGATTTTTTGGAAATCTCATTAATGAGAATTTACAGTCGAACCTTGAATTGTTTTAGGAAATACTTTGCATTTCGAAAGCATTTTCTATTTATTTTGCATGTATCTTTTCTCGTTTCCACAAATTAGCCCAATCATTTGTTAAATCCGTTTCATTCTTTTGTTGCTTTTCCGCTTAGCCCAGAGACAAGTCGACTTTTTTTTTCTTATTAAAAAAATTAGTGGGGATAAAATTTGTCTGCGATTTGTTTACCATTTTGGTGAGCATTTACATTGATTTTTTGTTTATTACACAAATCGAATTAAATCTGGTCTGTCTGGAATGGCAATGGCTGGCCTTCTGGCTGGCCGTCTTTGTGTGTAACAAAAATATTTATGAAGTGTATTTTTCCATTTTCTTAACAGTATGAATGTCGTGTGCCACGATACAAACATAACATTTTTCTAAGACCCAGTCTGGTCTTAACATTTTTCAGCTGGCTGCTTCTATTTGTGTTGACTTTTTAAATCCCAAATTTGTTGGAAGATTTTTGAATTAATAATTTGTTATTTTAAATCCGAATATCAAGATATGTTGTAAGATTACAATTCCTTATAATTGCCATCAGAATGTAAATGGCTTCCATGTTTTGGTAATCTTTTCCCCACTTTCTGTGGCAAAAGCAATTTCAAGCCGCACAAATAATGTCGCTGGGATTTTAATTAAAATTTATGTTGTTATCCTGATTACCTACACCCAATGTTCATACTAGCACCATCTATAAATCTATCTGTGTGTATCTATCTTTCCGCTATATCTACATTAATGTGTGACCTGAAAAGTTGACAATTTTGCTGCTGGTTTGATTTCGTATGCCATTATTCTTTCTATTTTAGGTCATTATTTTTTCAGAACCACTTTTTTGTTTGACTGTCATTTTCATAATGATTTTTTGTTCATAATGAGAGCTTGGTTTTGGATAGCTTTTCGTGCACTTAAGTCTTTAAATTGTGTGTAACTTTTTTAATGGAAAGATAGTTTTGGTCCGATGTTGGTTCTTTGACAGACGCTTACAAAGTGCTATCTATGTCTCTCAACTTTCCGCCAATTATGTTTTGAGTTGCTTTGGGACATTTATATATATTTTTGTTTTTAATTTTGGTAGGTCTTTCCTGGTCAAACGACAGCTTTCAGCTACAGTTTAAGTATCGTTCGTCGGTATTTCCGCATCCGGAATATATTTCAGTTTTGAAGAAAGATTTTTAATTAATTAAATTTTTAAGCCTCGACCACTCTTGTGTATTAATGAAGCAATCCTTTGCATAAAAACTTGAATATTCAAACACCCCATTGACAGCAGACCCGCACATGACAGCGGTAAAATGTTTTAAAAATACATACATAATCGAGTGAGGGTAGTCAATGCGCGAAATAGAGAGAAGAGCGATGTCATCGCGTATTTATTTTGTGCGCAAATAAATGGAGGAATGAAATCACTGAATGAAGCCATAAGAGGAGACATCTCCATGTGCTCGTTTGTCGTGAATCATTATAAGTGGCTATTAATACTTTGCAGATAGCAAATTGCGAGATTAATTCTGACATATGCCACACCAGAGGCCACTGTTCGGACTGGTGTTTGCTTATGAAACATGAAAGAAATCTTTCGGTTATAAAGGGAAAACGAGGATAAAAGATTACATAAATTCAATGAGAATATTCATAAAATCACAATAATTAAACCAATGCGAATCGGAAAGAAAATTTTAAAATTGAATCATACTATGTGGTGACAGGCAGTTATACTTCTGACTTCTGTAGAAAGTGATGCCAAAAATTTAATATTTCCATGCCTTTTTCCCCTAAAGTGATCATTTGGAATGATTTAGATTTAGGTTTATGTTTGGGTGTTTGGCTATTAAGAGTTTTGGAAAAAAAAATACCGCAAAAAATAATGAAATTTGAATTTGAAAGCTTAATATCTTTTAGGCGTTAAGCTGCAGATACAAGAGTCTGGATCGGATTTTAAACTGCATTTGTCAGATTTTCAGAACTGCAAAGTTCTATGCAACCAGATAAGAGACACTTAAGTTATGTGAAAAAGAGGAGCACTACCTCTGAAAAAAAACATGAAAAAAATAACAGAATTTAAAAATTCTTAAAAAAAAAATAACACCATAAAAATATAATAAAGTACTACAAAAATTTTTAAGTCCCGAAATCTAACAGAAAAAGTCATTTTGGTTCACAGCCTAAATAAAAAGTTCAATTTTGTCGAGTAGTGCTCCACTAGTTATTATCTAAAGAATTTACGACTAAATAACTGGCTGGGAAACCCGACAGCACCCGAGAGCACCAATAATTTCGAACTTTTTATTGGAGAGATTCTTGAGTACCTTACTTACCGACTGTAGCGAGGAAAGTGGGCCTGCCGGTTGTGTTTAAACGTTGACTACTCAATCTCACTTTATTGATGGACAGTCTGCGAACCTCAATTATGATTTGATGGGTTCTTACTCGACTGTGTTAGTCGTTGCGTATGCGTCAAACTTGACATCTGGGGCAGATGAAGCACTAATGAAGTTTCAGCCTCAATGCATGTCACATGGGTGCACTTATAGCTGTTACACCTCCGGCACGGCCAAATCTTGTGTGGGCTCTTTACTGTGCAAAATACAGTGGAGATTCGCTAAATGTTCAATGCTAAGAAGTTAAGGAAACTCTGGTGCAATCAAGCAGACGATACAACAGTATTGAAGAGGTAACTATCACGAAAATTGGGATCATTGTGGGGGAGAGCAATAACCGAAGACGTGTCTGCTGCTGTAGTATCCCTAAACCTATGGCATCCCCTCCACGTTGGAGTCCCTCTATCTCAGACACACATGGCTGGTTGACTGACAAAGTCATTAAGAAAACCCGGTAAAGTTTTAAAAGAAAAATTGGCCAGCCAGCTTTAATGGTTAGACCCCCACAGCCACAGAGTCATCATTCAATCCCCTCCGAAACGTGAAACGTGCCAAGCTTTGACTAGTGCGATGGCGGATAGGAACAGACTCTAATACGATTCGGTCCCATATTCCCAGGTGGCAGTAATTGAAATTCGAATGCAACTTCCACTCGTCATTCGTCTCTGGCAAAGTTGAATTGCATTTTAATGAATCTGTCCTAGCGAAGAAATTCGACTGCGCAGTGTCGAGTATACTCGAGTATTCCGAAATAAACAAATAAATACAAGGCCATGTCAATAACTTTGTTTATCTAGGCCCCTAAGCTTTGCCCTGGAGTACCCACTGGTATTGGTATGCCAAACAAATGCACTTCGGGCTAAACAAGTGTTTATGTAAGCCCCTTTCAATTACGGAAGCTTCTGGACTATGTCGAGGTCCTGGGAGTCGCATAATGGTACAGTAGGAAAGTTTGTGTTTGCTCGTCCTACGCCGTACGCTGTCTCTGTATGCTGTATGCTGTCTGCCGTATGCTCTCTGCTCGTTTGCCTTATCCAAGTTAAGATTTACCATTATTTCCATATGCCATTTGGGCATTCAATTTGTGTAAGAACCAATAAACACAATTTAAGCAAGACCATGTGGAAGGTGGCTTGGAAGTTTCTGCCAGGAGAAAAATTGGTTATTTCGTTTTGATAAAATATTCTCTTGCTCTCCGTCTCCATGTCCGCACCTCTCCACGGACTGAATTATTCCTAATTTTTCACACTCAAAACCTGACAAGAACCAGAGGTCCATGAATATTGATGCCAGAAAATCAAGCGGGAAGTTGGAATATTAATTTGGATATGGAATTATGTTAGAGGCGAAGAAATACTTTTAGCTGCATCAATAATTAAAAGAGATATTTCCAAACTATTTTCGGTGATGTGTGCCATCTTATCCTCGTAGATTGCTTTTAATAAACCTTCCAACCTTAGTTAGTCGTAGAAAAATGCTTGGTGTGATTTTTATGCACAGCCTGATCAAGGGTGACGTAGATAGCCCTGACTTGTTGAGCCGCATAAACTTTACGATTCCTATTAGATCTACTAGAAACTTCATTCCTTTGTTCCTTCCGCTTTGTAGATCGAATTACTCCTTGCACGAACCATTTAGGGTACTTTGCTCGGACTTCAATTCCCTCTACCACATAATATCAACTACTAATACCCTTCCTCTTCTTAAATCACTAATACTAACATACCTTTCCCGTACTTAGTTATATTTCTTAGCTATCTTTGCATGTTTAGCTCTTTGAGTTGTGTTTAGCTCTAATTTTCCTCGAATTTTTAGTCTAACACCTATCTTTCCTGCATGCTCGCGATCGGTTCGGTAACACGCGTCGCGCGTCATGCGGCAGCGCTGCGTTTCTGCCTGGGTTCCGCGCGTAACAGGCTTCGGCTTGGTGTCGCATGGGCCACTTGATGGTGCAGTCATTGCATATCAACGTCCAGACAACGTGTATCTTAATAAATGTTCCTTCATTTCTATTGTTATATTATTTTATGTTAAAGCCATTAATAAATTCCACATGAATATTTTCTAAGGTTTCGTTTCCGTCCTTCTAGGTAAACGTTTTAAATTTTCAAGTTAAAGTGAGAATGGTAAATGAATTTTAATTGCAGGTATTAAAAGCAGTCCAGAAGCCAATGCTAATTAGGAAATTTACATGGCAATCGAAGGGACCCTTTGAGCCAAAACTAAATTTTCCTGTAGTTCAAATATATGCAATGAGTTTGCACTGCGGTTAATTAAATATTTCTAGTTAACAGAATTTTTTAAGTTCACCCAACTGAAACGTTTGAAACATTGCCAGTTCTATAATTATTAACTTATTTGGTCGAAATTTTCCGTCCAAATTCACAGAGAATGATCTGCCCGAGGCATTGAAATTACCTCAATTTACTGTTATTGATGTTTGATTTTGAAGCAATTTTTTTCGTTTGTAAATGTATTTTTATTTCATCATGCTTTGGAAGTCATTTTGAAATTCCAAATTTTTCGTTTTAAGTAAACGATTCAGTGCGTTTTTGTAATGCGTTTTGCCACAAAAAATTATTGTGTGAACCTCTCAAATATTGTATTTGCATTTTAAAGTTTTATCGAAACTCCCCCAAAATCGTTGATAGAACTCTGCTCCCCAATTCACAGCACTATTGGCGGGATGGATCACATCAGAAGATTCAGGCAGCGTGACATATTGTAATCAATGATATGCACTAGCTTAGATGCCACTACCACTGGGGAAGCCTGTAAAAGCTTTAAAGATGAATGAAGATGGTACTCAAAGCTTAGATTGAACACTGAAACTATTTTCGCAAAATATATTTTAAGCATTCTAAAGCAGATCACGTCTTACTTAGCAGGATTTTTTTTTTATTTTCTTTTCAATGAAATCTATCTTGGAAACCATTAAAATTAATTGCAGATTGACATTTCCATATTCCTTATACACAGAAAAAAAAAACTCAATACCAAAATATGTATTTATAGAAATATTCCAGACTGCTGATTTGTCTGAAATTAAACTGAAAGCATGTTTGTATTGTTAACACTCATAACAAAAATATCCCGAAAAGGAACCAATAAAAAAATAAAAATACATTATTTGTTCGATTTCTACAAGACACATATGTACATATGTATATGTATAATATTTTTGTTTTTGCTTGTTTTTGCCGTGCTCCAATTATGAGTTATACTTGAATGTTAGTCGAGCGTGTGAACGGACAGACAACGTGGGGATATGTGTACAATCGAGCCATAAAAAAAGAGAGAATAACAATAATAATACATAAAGAGCCAAGGAGTCTACTCAAAGCCACCGTACAAACAAAAAATGAAGGGATCGATATGAGTTAACTGAAGTGCGAGGAGGACTCTGTATATGAATGGGTACTCCGAGATGTCTTTCTAAATATCTCTGCTTTCATAACAAACTTTGTCTGTAGTTGCTCACGTTTGCAGCTCAAATATGTGTATATATTTTTTGTCTCTCTGCCAAACACATTCCATATTTATCAGCTCCAACTTGAAAAAATGTGTCGCATAAATTGAGCCATGTCGCATATAATTTCCCAGATTCAATACGATTCGATTGGACTGCTATGGTACTTGGCAAACAAATTTTACTGCCACCTTTTGGCAAATTTTTTTGTATTTGTTTTTGGGCTCATTAACATGAAAATGTAGCCATTGCTACTGCATACAAATATTTGCAATGATGTTTATTGCAAATATTGGTTAATTTCTAAACATTTAAGTTGGACTTATTTGTACCTTTAACTATTGTTTTAAATGTATACCTAGTACTTCAAAGTTGACTGTCCTGGCAAACAGCTAAGTGGATACATTTTTAAAGGCTTCTCTTTAGGAGACACCTGCACCAAAAGGATGACATGAGCTCTTTTCAGTACCATTGTCAGCAGTGAATCAACATTTATGTCTTTATACCGCGAAGTGTGCCAGTGGAAAAATGGGTACACCCAGCTTTTATATTGTGTCAACTTAATTTAATTTGCCAGCACCGCAAGCTGAAGGCCAAGAGGTACAGCGGTGTGCAATGCACATCCATGTGGTCTTATATCCATATTCTCCGACTGCCAGGCTGTTCTCTTGGACTGAGACTTCAGCGATATGACGCATGGTGTACGAGTATGATTAAGCTTTTTGAGACTGGAGGTACGTGGCGCCTGCAACCTGCCAAGACACACTTATTAAAACGTCAATTACTCATTCACATTTTGCTTGCCCGTCTCGAGAGTGCTCTGCAGCCTCCTGTACTACTCAGCGCGTGCACCAAATGTCGACAATGAAAGTGCGTATGTAAAGAGACGTTGACGGGCTTGTTAATTGCCTCAGGTGTAACGATAGCTCCCTAATTGTGCCCACATCCAAGGGCTATACCTACCCTAATTGGCCCACATTCAACAGTTATCTCTATCCAAGTTGTTTGGCGACTGACCAATGGTCAGGCAAGTTCTCCAAAACAGGAACGTTCAAAGTGAAAAACTCACCTCAAAAGGCATTCCCTTAATACATGGGAATCGCAATAGTCGTGAAAGTTTCCTTCGGCAACTGGGGAAAAATTGTAGCCAAGCTGGCAGCTGTCACCATTTTTGTTGGCTATGCAATTATTCCATCGCACACACCCACAGCCATAGACAGCTGCCGAAAATCAAATGAACACAATACGAGTAACAATTCGAGTTCAAGGAGAAAGGACATGCATACGAAAGCGAGTTGGCTGACTTGTTTTTTGCTGAGCCCAACCATTTTCAAATCGAATTCCGAGACATTTTTCGTACTTGCATTTTTCTGCCTCTTCATTTGCCTGCTGGCTGGGAGCGGTTTTGAGGCGTTAGCACTTGGCTGGAAGGAAAACGCAACAAAAATTAAGCGATGTGGGATGCACATTCAAACATGCACTGAATAGAAAGAAAGGAAGTGGAATATTTTAAAGCGACGTGGCACAGAAAAGTTTTTTAATAAAATATAGGTATGTGCACAGCTCAACTAAAAGTACAAATTGCGGCACTTAAGGATAATTTTGGGAACATAATGTTTACCAACTCAGATATAATAAGTATAATTTGCATTAACCACAATCTACCTTTACCATCACTGATAATCTCTCTTCACTAGTTCTACTCTCGCATGTAGTCCAACCCTAAACCAAAATTCCCTTCATGTCACCAGCCTTCGACATCGGACCCACCTGTAGCCATACTCATAAAAAGAAATAAGAACAGCGAAACTCTGATGGCTAAAATGTTGAAAATAAAGGTACAAAATAAACGTAGAGCAGATGACAGTCAGCAGACGGAACCACTGACTAGCTCAACCACTAATAGAACCACATTGCACCACAACAGCAACAAAAACTATACACAACAAGAAAAACCACAGCCACATCTCTAACCCAACTAAAAGAAGAAAGGACAACCGACCAACTAATTGAGAATTCTGACCAACATGCGAATGAGGTCACATGGTGACCCTGCCACAGACACTCTGTTGGGGGAAATTTCGTACAGCATTGCTGATATGACCCAGACCGACCTGTGTGGGAGAAATAGATTAGGAGTGGGTCTATGTGGTACAGTTGTTTATGTGCGCCAAATCGTTTAGTTTTAATTAAAATTGCAATATATTTCCGTGTGATTTGTGGGCTCTTGTGCCAGGAAAACTTGTTTTTGTTTAGCTGTTGACACATTTTCAGAGGTTCCTTCTAATTGGAATAAGAGGCCCACAAATATCCCGCATTTTACGGCGTATAATTTGTCACAAATTCATTTTGGTTTGATACTTGAAATGTTATTTGATAGGCCGCGTACACAGTGTGTGATTCGTGGTAATTTCTAAAATATACAGTCTTTTTGGCTTTTCTTCAATCATTATCCAGTAATTTACGGTACATTTCGGCACTGCTCTGTTACGTGAAATTTATATTTATTTTAAACACATTCATCCAGTAGAAGCTGGTGGCACAAACTGGGTACAAGAACCTTGTCAGGGGTTCCTGGGAGACGTCATCTAGAAAGTTAAAGTGACACGTGTCTGTTGTTGCACGTATATTCCCTGGAATAACTATTTTATGTGTGCATTTGTCTCCATTCATGTCTGAATTCTGCATTCCATGCTTCAATGTTTCGTAGTAAGTAAAGCGATCTGCTGAAATATTTAAGTTCCAAGGAAATTTCAAATTCAGACAGAAAATCTTTTATTGCATTGCACATTTACAAGCCACTCTCAAAAGAAGAAGGTAACTAAAATAAATGCTTACCACACACAAGGCGGCAATTTTCAGAATACTTTTATTTAAATTCATGAAACACGAAATTGCAATTAAAGAGAGATGCTTGAGGCAATATCAATTTAATTACAGCCATATGGGTAGTTCCACGAGCATCCATTAGCCACAGGAATATTCGTAAATCAGGGATCCTATTGTACTATAATAATTTTAAGCCGAAGGCAGAACAGACGCTAGCAATAGGTTGACATGGCGATGAAGCCAAAGCGAGAATTATTTGAATGCCAATGCGGGGATGTTAAGTAAATTAATATATTGGACCTTGGAATGGGAGGTTGAGTTCTCGGCCTGGTTTGTTCTGGTTTATTCCATTATTTCACTTGCCCCTTTAGCGCCATTTATTGAAATCGGTCGATGAAAATTTTCAAAAACATTTCAAAAAATAAAAAACTACAAGAACGGTTATCGCAGAAACAAAAGACTTGACTCCGCGCCAATTGCAATCAAGCATCGTCATTATAACGGGTCTCATGTGGAGAGAGATTGGGAGTGAGTAAATCCAGTGTTTTATTGGAATTAATTTATTCGCCCCGAAAATATTAATACCAACAGCGCTGAGCTCTAATTTTCTTCAAATGTGTTTAACCATTTATTTTTCCTCTTTGGGACAAGTGTCATTTAGTGGGTCTACAGCTGGCCTATTTCTGTATCCTCTTCATTACATTTTCCGTAAATTTGCTACATTAAAAACCAAATTAAGTGCAATTGCACTCGACTGAAGGCAAGAGAAATGGAAGAATATACGTTGAGTCACAGGCCGAAGATTTTGAATCTAAATAAACAGTATCTAGCGCAAAAAATATATACAAATATGATTAAGTTGCAGTAGGGTAAATTGGGAAAAAAATCGTTTTAAATAGAGCTATTTGCAAATATAATAAAATGGGAAAGGAAGCAGTAGCCGACATTTGTTTTAGAAATTTACCCAATTTCTGTGTTGACAACATGAGAGGAGAATAAGAGAGGCATATCATTTGAATATCTGTAATTTAGGATGAAAGTAATATGTAGATAGAATGAGCGAAAAGTAGTTAAATTAATTGAAATGGATTTTTGGTGCTCAATGGAACTTGAAAATACATAGAAAGTTCAATATTTATAAGAATTTTTACAACCTACCAGCAGGCAAAAGCCGTGGTCAAACCACACACTGTGCACTCACATCCACTCTAAGACTCACAGAGGAGGGAGTTTGCCTCAACTGGTGTATAATATTTCTCCCAGTAGAGCGCATAACGTAGGAAACATCTGACAATACTTACAGCCACATACATCTCGGATTATCAACACGGCTCTGCGGGAGCATCAAAACGAGAGAGAGAGAGTGGAAAGGAGTTGAAAAAAACCTTGGCAAAAAACACATATACATATACCACACAGACCTGTTTTTCCTCTTTGATATCCAAAGAGTGGGCGCAGTTTGTGAAATTCCATTCGGAATTAGCGCAGCAACCAGCAGGTGAATTTTCATGTATATTTATATCATTCCCATGACTGCAATGCATTTTAAAAACCACTCCAATAGATATATGAAAATCCCTTGCCAACTATTAAAGTATTTGCCAAATCTTTGGCATAAAAATGGTTCGCCCTCCGAATATCTCCAAGTGAAAAGGAAAACAGCCTTAGATCCTTTAATACGACTACGAAAGGAAAAGAGCAATGCCAGGGTAAGTAGAGGCAGGACGATAAAGGATATCGACAGTCTCTTACGGAACCCATCTGCAGGTTCATGGTGCACAAAATATCATCCGTATTTCACATGGCATCCCCTGCTGTGTTAGGGCTCGACTATTAGCATATTCCCTCCCTTCCGCTGCCACTTAATGATGCAGAAATGTGGCCCAGAGTGTGGCCAAAATCCCGGTTTCTTTCAAGCAATTGACTATGCGTGCTCTTGTCAGAATTTGTAATCCCCTCTGCGATACATTCTACATAGCTTGTATCCATATATTTACTTTTTTCCCGCTGATGGTTTTCGTGAGATGCAATTCCATGTCTGCGCTGACGAATGAGCACGAGCACGAACGCGAGCATATTGATCCCGGTTATATTTACCAATTTATTCATGTGAAAAACGTGAACAGAAACTACAAACTACTGTGCAACATTCTTATCCTCATATCCCATGAGATTGTGGTTCGGATGCTTTCCCGTTGAGCAGACACTTTCCATGCAGAGAGTTTCATCAGTTTCTGGTTTCTGCTGGAGTTACGTTTCTGCTCCGTTTTTGTTATGCTTTCATTACAATATTGCAGGATCCCGAGGTGGTGCGAGGTATGCACATCCATTTCTCCCATTCAGAGCACTCACTCATCAAAAAGGGGGAAAGTCCGAAGAAAAACAAAACGAATCACGTTGAGGAGCCCCATTCAAACTCAGAAACTTTTGCTGCCTATCAGTGGATTTCCAATTACAGTATAGCTCCATCACAGGCACTGAATGCGATTAATCAATCATTGGATTCGACTCATCGTCTGATTATGCGCCAATCAAAGTCAGCTCTTTATTGGAAGCTCTGTCCTTCGCCCATCGTTACGCTTTGCTTTCTTTCTTTCATTTAGTTTTTCTCGATTTCTCCTGCACGAATCACAAAGGATTAAATTAAATATACTGCTAATCAGGCGAAAGAAATGTTGCGCAATCTGCAGCTAAACGGCGGATCTCGTATCCACTATTCAAAGCCCTCGAGATGTCGACTTTCAAATGATTACCAATTAAGTATGCAAATTATCTCCCCTCCTCTTTCCCGCTTCCAAATCCGCTGGAAGATGTTGAATCAGGTTTTTCCTCTTCCTTTTCTCGGCATTTTGCCCAAATTCTAAATGGGGACAGCACTTTTCACATCGAAATTTAATTAGCGTTGGGATTTTGCCTTGAAGCGATGCATAAACGGAGAGAAAAGGATTTTTAGCAGCTTCTTAAATTCCCACCAACTTTTTTTCCACTTTCTAAAAATTCTATTTGAGAAAATAGAAGAAAAAATGTATCAAATATGAGTAATTAAATTCTCTTTTAAAGCCTTTAACTGAGATTTCAGGCCAATTTCGATTTTGATCTGCAGGGAAAAACCCATTGCTTGGCGCTGCCAGTAGTCATCAGACTCAATCAAGCTCTAGCCACAAGTTCTTTCCTCCTAGTTGACACACAGGCCCGCAGACAGCGAAAATTTGGCCGCAAAAACTTTCGTACGAAGGGCAAACTGCCTGAGGATATAATTCCATTGTTCCCACAACAAACTAACTTCTGAACACATATTTTGTAACTCACTTTAGGTGGTTTTTGGGACAACTACGAGAGAAGGTTCACTTGAATTGAGTTCAGCCAGTGACCGCAAGCCGAGGATACATCAGGTGCTTCATATTATTGATCCCATCTAAATTCTCGCCACAAAATCTCATTATAATTTAACAAATGAGCAGAGCGCCGTAACACTCAAAATTGCTAAGCTAAAAGGATTATGTCGTGCAGGACACAAGCGGTAAATTTCGCGCAAGCGATCCGTGTAATAAATGAGGAAACATACGCCCCATCCAGGTGGAGATTCTGCCATCCCTGCTTTTCCTGGAACGTGACACAAGAAGGGTTCATAGCAGGAGCAGCAGCTGCTGCCAACTAGCGAGCTATGCTGATTTTTGCGGCTTTAAGTTGCAGCCGTAAAGTTGATGCGTCCAAAGTCGTGTGGCTGTGGGTATCCAGTCTGACACCATTCGTACTCGTACTCATAATCCTACTCTTACACCAACTACCAGGCAGCGTTGATTTATGCAAACAGCCTGCGTTATGTGAGTGAATTAACGCGTCTGGGAGCAAAACTCAACTAATGACAGTGGCAACATCCAACCAACAGCCCACAGGAGCTGCGATAGCGACTTTGACTACTTAAATTTTTCACATTGATGCCAGTGGCGGTGGCTGGAGTGCAGTAACCTCATAAGAGTACCAGTATGACTAAGCATTAGGCGTGGCACATGGCGACAGTGGAACCATTCTATATCGCTGTGCTTATTTACAATGCTTTGCTTTTTTCTGCAAATGAGTGCCGGAGCCGGAGTGTCAAAGGGAATCATCAGGGACAACTAGAATGCAATGTGGGAATAGATTTAAATTACTAAATTATTTTATATAGGAATAGAAAACGCTATAGCTGATCGATTTAATAATACAATGTAGTGTACTTGTTGGAGGATATGGACAGTATTCGCCACGACTGTGTACATTGAATATTGCCAGCAGACAAAAAGTTTTCCTTTAAGAAAATACAAATTGTTCTTAAAAGTTAATCCATTTTTCCCTAAAGACAAACCTCTATTTATATATTTAATACATTAATACATTTTTAAAATGATTGAGTTTTTGTCCCTCTTCTCAAGCTACTCAAAATTATAATCAGGATTACTTACAGTCATTTGGATACTTTTGTTTGACAAGACAAGACAATAACATCAAAGTAAAGTAAATTGCCTGATTGCCCCCCTCAGTTACTCCGAATCCAATAGAGCAATTTTGTATTGTCAATTTAATAAAAACTTTTATCGGGGAGAGTATCTTCCGCTTAAGCAGTTGACTGGGTAAATAAATGCCCTAGGCAGCGAGGAGAGGAGGAGAGTGTAGGGGTTGCTGGCTGGACTGTCCTACTCTCTCCTTCTCGCATTCTGTCAGCCTTTTCTTCCATCCAGCTAACGTGAATTTAAACTCTTTTTATTTGATGTACTTTAAATGCAACTGTGCACGGATGGAGAACTTCGCCATAATGATGAAAGCTTATGATGTGTCTACGGACCACTGCCCCATCAAATTTAACGCTAACGCCGCATAGTAGAAAAGTCTTCCCATTGACTGGTGTGTATGTCCCACGACTCGAATGGAGGAAATGTGGTTGCGTTTGCCCATAAAATTTTAGTTTTCCTGAAGTTTATAGAAACCGACGCAGCTTGAGAAACAAAATTTAATTTTGCAGCTTCAAATCAATGACTAAAAATAAAAATAAAAATGCAAGCTAAAAGTCTATCAGTAGTTCAGGGCTTCCAGAAGCAAATGGTTGGCAACCCGGTAGTTGAGAACTGTTGGGGAACGCATCCGATATTATTTAAATTGTCATCTTGATATTTAAGTCCATATCGAAGAGGAAAGGAAGACTAGGATAGATTGAAAAGACGAAAAACTTCGGTATTCGCTTGCCGCTGCGACGGCATTTTCCAGTACCGAAAAGACAGCGAGCCGAACAAGAAAGAAAAATAAATACAGTCCACTAAATTTAAATTACCGGAAGGAGGGAGTATTCCAGAAGAAGATCATTGTGAATTTTAATTTGTTACGTTTCTAAAAATTTTTGATTTTGACAGACTATTTCCTCATTTCGGAGCTAGATATTAAACCTAATACTCACTTATTTAAATGCTGAAAATTTAGTTTTTTTAAAGTCATGAATTGTATTTGCCTGCTCCTGGCTTTCTAGAAGTCCAAGGGAACATCGACTAAATAACTCATACGCAGTGTGCGCCAGAGGGACTTGATTTTAATACGCCAGGCAAATACAGAAATACAGCCAAGTGGAGCATTAAACATTTGTCTAAGCCATGACTTTCAGGATAATCTAGCACAGATTACCTCATACACAACCCCTCAATGTGAGTGTTTTCCATCCAGCTGGCACTCCTCTGACACTTTCATTCCCTGAATTTGTACCAGATCCCAGCTCTCTAGCGCTGGTCCTGGCGATGGTGCTGCCTTGGGAACTCATGTGTTGTTGCACAGCTGGGCACACGCTGCTTTCGCATATTTCCCTTTTGAGCCACGCTCATAGGGGCTTGAATTTTAATAAAGAGAATTCGAATAGCTTTTCACAGGCAACAGGCAAGATTTCATTCACGTAACTTAAGAATCGAAATTAATTAATGGGAAAAAGAATTGTTGGATAAATAAAACCCATTGCCAGCGATAAGACATAGACGATACAATAAAACGCACAACTTGAACTAACAGCAGTTATTGTTGGTCATACTTCAATTTCAGACTGCGGTTTTTTTTCCATGGAAAGAAAAGAGTGCAACCAAAACCACAACAAAGTTAAAATGAATGGCTGTAAAGCGAAAAAAAGGGGAGAACCAATACAAAATACCAATGCAAGTTGCATAAAAAATTGCATAAAAGTGGGAGCTAAGAGAAATGAAGAGATATATCTTATGGGAGGAGGAGTTGTGGTCATGGATAATCTGTAAACTGCGAAACTTGAGCTTGTTAAGTGTTTTTTTTAATACCAAAGGTTCAATGTTAACAAAGAAAATTTCATGAAAAACACAAAAATAAATTTGGATCCAAAAACGAAAATGAAAAAATATGTATATCTTTAAGATTTAGAATTTTTGGTTATGGATTTTTAAACAATTTGAGAAACTTAAGTTTGTTTTTTAAGTCTGTTTTGACTAAAGGTTGGACTTTTTGAATAGAAATGAAATATAACAGGAAAAGATAAGATTCTTTCGTGGATGGTCCATTAATGCTTAGAGGTTTGTGTCTCGTCGATACACAAATCTGTTTTACAGCAATTGTTTCGCCAACTCAAATATATAAATGTAGGGGAAACAAAATATTTTTTTATATTTTGGGTAATGTCGCAAGTCTGATTACATGTATGGATGTATCTATAGGTTACATAGTATTTTGGAATAAGACTTTACGGTTCGCCTTAATCGGCTTCAGTACGAAACTTGACTCTCTTCCTTCGACGATCCACAGCGACTTTCTGTACTTTCAACATCGAAGTAAGTCGCAGGGGAGAGAATATTATCGAGAATGCAGATCTGCGGCTTTTGCCTGTGTCCCTCACCTATACGTGCGTACCTTGCCATCACCTGGGCTGTGATATTCCCTCAAATACCCCATTCCCACATAAATTCATATATGAAGTAAAAAGTTGCACAAAACTTTCCATAATGTTCACTTAATTAAAAATAATTATCAGATGAAAGTTGGAAACGAATTTTGCCAAATATTTTCTGAAATATTTAATATCCTTTTTATAATGTGGATTCTCTCAACTTTTCACGCTGAATACCACTGTTAAAAACTTTTTTTCCATAGTTACTAACTATTCAAATGTGCAAACAAACAGAGCTTTTTACTCTTTAACGAGTAATGTAAATTGTGAAAACAAATCCCTTTCGGGTGCGCAGCCACGGGATGTTGTTGCCCAGTTGGTATATTCTGAACTGGCCCTAAAGTTAGGGGCACGCACACGCATAAGCTAAAAAGTTTGGTGCTTTTGCCATGCGGATTCACGGTTTTAATTAGTAATTAATACGGTAGTAATGCAAACTTTAGAATTTATCAGATATGCGGTCGCAATTCCTCTCTTTTTGTATCGTGCATCCATCAGCAGCTTTATAATATGCACAGATACTCACAAATAACACTCTCCCACAGAGCTACAGAGCTAATTGGTGCAGTGCTTCAGTGTGCTTGTATATGTATTTCGGTAGAAGCTATGATAAACATAATACAAATTTTAATCAACTACAGAACGGACATTCAATCTCTTTTCCAGAAAACTTCACTGAAGAATTGTTGTGCACAGCCAATAGACCTGAATGAGAATTCCTCAGAGCCCCCATATCGGACTTTAGTACACGCGCCGTCCAAGAATATTTACCTGCCGCAGACATAACATCAAAGGTGTATGATGTGTGGCTGCAATCAACGGCTGTGAAACTTCTCTAGTGCATTCGGGGGCAGTAGGAGCTGCTACTGCTGATGAGACAGGTGAGATGGTCCTGGGAAATGGGCACCTCTCTGGCTGCATGTGCGTAAATAAATGTGGCCACAACTGCAATCCAATAAGGGCCAAAGGGCAGATGCGTGACAGGCTCTGACCGCAGGCTGCTGCTCCAACTCCATCCGTCCAGCTCGTGATCCCATCCTGGAGGTAGGGCCCAACTGTTGACATTAAATTGTTTATGAGTCTTGGATCCGCTTTAAAATATTTGAAGCAAGTTTCCTAAGAGAAATTCTCCTCCCATTTCTATTGTTTTTATCGCCTCTCCTTCAGGGTCCAATGAATTGCTGTAAACACTCGGGGCGTCATGCTGTTTCCATTGTAAATGCTTTCTGCTGACGTTTCCTGACACTTTGCCTGAAGTGCTTAGACAATGGTTAAGCGTCGCCTGTTGTCTGGTTAGGATACCCTCCTTGTCCCAAGCCATTGCATCCAATGCATTGGCGGGGTCTGCCGTCATGGCAATATGCATTTCTAATAGTCCGGCGATTGCGAGCTGCAACCTTTTTTAATTTATTTCTCCTTGGGAAACTGGTAGAGACTTTTACGCATTGTTCAAGCCCCGCAACAACCAGACGCATATACCATCACAGGATGCTAGGGGAATCGGAGATGAGAGTTGGAGAAGGAGCAACGATAGAAGTTATATGTAGAACTAAGACTGAACAAACTATTGCGAAATTTAAGCAAATACTGGGACGAAAACCAAAGCACGACAATGACCTTCTATTTGTCCAGGCTGTATCGTGTGTGTCTGTGTGTGTATCCAAAGGGTAACCTACGAATGCTCAGGGCACAATTTTAAATTTCCCATATCGTTGATGTCGTCTACCATAAACAATTTTAATCCAAAGATTGTTCATGTCTCTAATGAAAATCTAACCCTAAAATTTGCAGTGTCTGTGAAATGCCATCCGGCTGTCTTTTCAATTAAATTAAATGCATAAAATTGTCATAAAGTCTGGCTTTGTGCAAACTTCTGTCAAAGTTTACGACACTTTGCCAGATTGTTTTATGGGATACAAATTACAGCTATGAAGTAATTTTCCTTTGTCCATAAATTTGTCTCTTTTAAAATGAAACAACTTACAATATTTTTATTATTTGAAATTTAATTTGCGTAAATATTTTACTGATGCTTCAGACTTTAAATATACAAATTAATTACGTATGTGATTAGATATTAACCTGCTGAATATTCTTTTTCAATTATTTCGTATTCGATGTAGTTCATTTTCGTTTCCCCTGCTTAAAAATATGTTTTACCTCTCACGGCCTCTTACTTATTAATTATACCTCCCTGATATTCAACTCTCAGTATGTAGGAATAATTTCACTAGACGATTCCAGAGGGGACTGACAGAACTTGGCCCTATCGTCCGCCAACAAGTGGCCCCATGTACCAGTCATGAAGTGGCGGCGGCACACTAAATTGCTTTTAATTATGCAAAAAATAAAATAACAAAACAAAAACCGAACAGAGAATTAAAGAAAACAATGAAAAACTTCCCGCTGTGCTCTCTATGGTTCCTGGCATACTTCACAACAGTCCGTAGACGGGGCAGAGGGATCGGATGGCAGGAGCCCTGAACCCCGAGGGAAGCAATTAACTTTGGCTTTGGCAATGGTTCTGGTTTTGGACGGGGCTGGTCTGGTCCTGCTCTTAGTTTTGTTTGGTTTGGTCTGCTCTTTTCTGGTGTGAAAAGGACGCGCCGAGGAGCAACAAATTTTCTATGTTGGTTTATGGAACAATTCGAGCCAAAGTTGGTTGTTTTATTGCCTTCATAATTTCATTTGTTTCAATTAGCGACAGCTGTGTAAAGAGAAAAGAAAAAGTCGGGGCAGGTATTCAATTGGAAATAATCAAAGTTTAAATATGAAACAAAACAGGTAGTTTTTGTGTACATTTAATTCAAATTTTGTGACATTATTTACATTCCGATTCGAATCTGAGGGTCTAATCGATAATTTTATTTACATATTCTTTAAACTTTGATTTTTGTGTTAAGTACATCTCTCATCCTATTTAAGTAGATATCACATAAAGGCATACCTAATGTTTTACCTTAAACGCCTTGCACTTAAACTACCTTCAACATAAAAAAACTTTGGCATCCTTTTAAATTTCTACTTACACAGACAAACAAAAATAGTTGAGCTCACAGCCATTTTTGGGGCATACCAATTGTGTGCAATTGTTATACGGTGACTGCTGCAAAAACTCTATAAAATGTTTTCCACACTACTTTACAGTTTTTTATGCAGTACTTTTTTTTGTACATATGCTTACTGAAATACATCCACTCGCCACTTGATGGTTTAAATCAGCATGAGGATTAGAGAGGTTTTTGGCCAGGTATTGGATGTATTGTTTGTTGGCGTAAAAGACTTATATATACTTTGAGTTTATCATGTCTGAATACGTTTAAAATTTTTGCAAAAGATAATTCAAGTACAAGCGATACGGCACAGAAGATTGTTTGTTTTTCGGTACATTTCAACATGATTTCGTAAGGTCCAAAATCGACTTCTTTAACGGTATAAAGAGCAGCGACGTATCCTTATTTCAACAAATATTTATACTCCGCTTTCCATAGTAGACTCCTGGACTACATGATTCCGTTTTACTCTCCTCATGAGCTACTGCAGGTAAACAGAGCAACTTAGTTGGCCTTATTCAAGCGAAATCCTGAAGTTGAAGGCCTACAATAGCTAGTGATGTAGAAAAGGAGATTCGTACGTGTCCACAGATGGTCTTAAGTGATTTTTGCATTTAATAAAACTCTATTTTTGTTTCTTTCAAGTTTTGAGTCAGGTCACTCGCCTTCATGCGCGCTCTTTCTGCTCGTTCAACTTGCTCCAATATGTCGCTAACTAACTTCCGGAATCATGATTGCACAAATACAACCAAAAAGAAGCAACTGGCATGCCAAACAAATCAACAGAATACTCAAATTAACCCCAAATCGATGGAACAGCGATTAAAATAATGAAAAGAGACATGCCTGAAAATACGCAAACAAAAACATCGCATAAGTTCAGTAGGTCACCCTTGGTGAATTCCAAGTTTCTTACCCTCGTCTGCCTGACATATGACAGCTAAAAGTGTCGAACAGAGAGACAGACAGGCACGTGCCCCGACATAAATATCTATGTAAAACAAATGCTGGAAATTAAATTGACTGAAATTTTATGGCCCAACTACGTGCAAGGCAGCGAAATGTTTGCATAATTTGTGAACAATTGACAAGAACCAGAAGCGAGAAGGACGAACATTTTTGCTTAAATTTCGGTCTCGATGACTCAAAATATTCCCCAATTTCGTAATAATTTAAAGACAAGACAAGTGTAGTCAACGCTTAGCGAGTATTCGAGTTTGCAGTGGTACGACTGTCCCATTAAATGCACTAACGATCTGTTGTCAGACAAAGGATACTCGACTGTCAATTGGTACTGGGTTCTGGGCTGCTGGCTGTAAGCCCGCCGATATTATCGCAAACGAATTTGTTATCTCTGGGTAACATGACAACCAGCTAAAATAATAAAATTTCATCTTCCGCGGCCGAGTGAGAAGAATAAACGGAAGCCACCCAACCAAACAGTCACCGGGCTGCATTTTCCTTTTATGTGAAAATTTCCAGGTCCGCCAAAAGGGCAAAGGATGTGATGGTAGGAAGGCAAAAGCCAAAAGTGGGAGATATATATACTGCCACGAATCTAGGGTACGAGCGAGTGTGTGTGAGAGTGCTTAGTGCCTGTCCATGACTGGAATTATGTTCACATCAGCGGGTTATTTATGCAACCAAATGCATTTGGCTCAATGGGATTTATGGCCGCGTGCGTGTGAATTTCGATGCAGAATTGCAAATGAAAATGAAAATACTTTAACGTGAATTGAAAACCTTCTTTCAGATACTGATAAAAGGCAAACGATTTAAATGGGCAACCAAAATAAAAGGGGAAACAAAACACGAAAGGACAGTGCAGGGCAGTAGAGTGCAGCCCATGACGATGCAGAACGGAAAAGGACTTCACTAGACAGAACCGGACACCCCTGACATGATAGCTAAGTCTTAGCATTATTCCTTGCAGCTAAGAGTTCAGCCAATGGAGTAGCCACATTCAGGGGCGTGAATCCCAGCCGATGGTGGAGACCGATTGCGAGCCCTTGTTGCATTATTGACGGTGGCACGGAATGGCCACTTCCGAAGCCTGAATGTCAGTGCTACACAAACACGGCAGCTGCTTGCGGCTTTCATCAGCAAACATCAAAACCCTCAACAAGCACAACATTGAATGGAGGCAATGATTTGTTGTTAATTCCTGTATTTGCGGACATTCTGGTGCCTGACACTTGGAGAACGTGACAATTGCATGGTCATTCCGGATAGCAGTTAGTCGATAAGGAAATTTTCCTGTCATGTTCTTTTGGCTGTGAGGTTCCGCTGACCGCGAGACTTTTGGCTCGTCAGAAAGTACACAAAAATTTGTGCCGTTTGGGGTTCACATGTGTGGGCGGTGCCTTGGGATGATGCGGTGTCACATGCCGACAAGCTGTTGGTTTTCATCTGAATTTAAATCACCGCGTCTAGCCGCAACGAGCTCATCACATGTCTTTATTCGACGGCGGGCTATGGCACTGTGATTAGTCGCCAGCACGTAGAGAGGACTTGGCATCCAGCCAGATGCTGCTCCTCCAATCAGATGTCAATTATAGTGCAGATTACCGGGGCTTTTCTCCATTTTTCCATATATTTACATACAGCCCTAGGACTTTAACTGTTTTGGAACCTCTGTATCTCCATCTATCTTTAGATTTGAATGTATGACCATTGGGTCATGCCAACAAGTCAATTGCCTAGCATAAATTAGTCATACGCCTCGTTGAAACAGCCGCACGCCATCATTTTTATTATCCCATGGGAACCAATTTGGTCTGTCCTCAACAGAACGGTAAACATTTCTTGTTGCAAGAAAAATGAGGAGGCGAAACTGGACTTGACCTTGACAATTGCTCACATTCGTTGTTGTTTGATCGATCAAATCTCCTAAATTTGTCACCCACATTTTGAATGATCCTGGAAAGATGAAAAACAATTTATGCATTACATCATCCAACAATTTTATTTGGCTTTGCATACTTTCTTTTTTGTACTGTACGTTTAAGGAGTATTTCGATATACATTGCTCTTAAAAAATATTCAAATCGCCATAGATTTCAATGGAACAACGAATTAAGTAGTTTTGACACCAGAAAGTGCCAAAAAGAGTAGCAACAGCCTGTTGTTTAAAAATCATTGGAAAAAAACCCCCTTCAATGAAAAATATAATCAATGCACATAGTGGTATAAATTTTACAGAATATAGCCAGCAACAATTGGCTTTAATGGAGTTGATACATTTAATTACCCCCTAGCAGAATGTTGCCAACTTTTTTTCGCTTTCCTTTTTCAATGTGAATAAATATATATGTACATTTTTTCTGCTATACTCATACGAATATATGGGATATCTGTTCACTTTTTGCACCTCTTTTTCGGTGGTCCTGATACCGGGCCACCTACAGGCTGTCGGCTAATATAAATAAGCATAAAATCCAATTTTCAGTTAGCTCCCTGCGTGATTGCCAGGCATCTTCGCCTGTTCCCTGGTTGTCTCTTTCTTGGCGTTGCCTCTCATGTCTTGGAATTTTTAGTTTGGTGCTCTGTTAGGCCCACTTGAAGATAAACAATCAACGCCACCAGCACAAGTCGGCAGGCAGGTGGCAGGTTTCATCTGCTGCACTTTCATTCACTAGGGTCACCCCAAGCACGTGTGTAGCTTGGCTTCGACCTCAAAGTGGATATAGAACATTGCGTAATAGTTTATTATTGCATATAATCTGAATAATCTTTTTTAAAATGTGTTGTGAACCGGCAATCAAAAACAACTCGCGTCTGTTACACATTTACGTACATCATTTAAATATTTGACTTCACAAAAAAAGGATTTCGAGAAAGTTCGTTTGGAAACAGCTGTGAAAAAAAAATACGAAATTAACCTCGAATCTTAACATCAATCGGTAAATCAAAATTAAAATCAAGGATAGATGTGTGGCCCAGGGTTTTTGCACTGATGTGGATTAAAGCCCAAGACGACGTTAGTTTTATAATAGTGGTAGTTGTTGTAACTTTATTTAATATTATGGGAATTGGCTTATGATTATGTGTATTTAATATGTCGTGTGTGTAGATTGATGTGTAGTGTGTGTGTGTAGGTCGCGAAACTCTGGCACCGACTGACGCTGACTCTCGCTTGCTTAACCCTTCGAAAAGGGCGTTACTCAATACTGGCGGCCACTCGAGTCGCTCTCTGCACTGCCGGCCCTATCCCGATTCCTACATAGATTTGAACGCTGTAAACAAATATTTATAAAAAATATTTTCATGTTTCTATTTCTGAGGCAGCTGTTGCAAGAGCTTAAAAATCGATTTGCATAAAACTGATAATAAATAAAGCTTATTTGGAGGCAATGTACAAGCAGCAGCAGTACGCTTTCCGCGGTAAGAAGAAAAGATATCTGGACACACATACAAAAGAAGGAGAAAGAGCAGCTCTTAAGCTCTGATACTTTAGCCTGGTTCCCCCTTTTTTGGGGTGTTGCCAGTCAAGGACAATTTCGGCTCTTAAAGATGATCAGTTTTGCTTTAAACTATTATGATGCCAATGACGCTGCCATACACCCAACAATTATCGGCTTTTCCTTGAGAAGAGTGGGGAAATGGGGACCAGTCAAAAAGAAGGAAAATGACAAAACATGGCTGTATGGCTGGCATTTGGATACCCTTACACATTCATTATTTCTACGCCTTGAAGGTCGAATCCGAAATAAATCCGTTTCTGTGTTGCAGACATCTTCACATAATCGTAAAAGCAATATCCTCTATAAAGATGTGTCAAAAGGGAAACGTATATACATTTTTTGTTACCTTATACGCTAATCTACGTTTCTGGAGCGCATTGTTTTTATGGTCTATTTCAGATTTGATATTTTTCGCTTTTTTATTGATTTTTTGTTCCTTCACCCTCGCAGTCGTTTTTCCATTGCAATTGCGTTGAATAGCGGTTTTATTTGTGCTTTTTGTTTCCATTTTCTATTTGATGTTATCCGTTGTTCAAACAATTTGTTGGCTTTCAACTTGCCCCGCTTTTATTGCAGTTTCATTGGTTGGATCTAAAATCAATTGGGGATTTTATTTTCACTCTTGCTTTAGGCGTTGTACGGGTAAATAGAAGAATATGTTGTCCTTGAATTTGTTATAAAGCAAATGACACTTTGTCATGAACAACAATTTGTTTATATTTTTTTTAAACCTAAATCAATTATTTTGGGCGGTGCAGATTTTGCATTCTGAGTTTTAAGCTGCAAACTTATAAGAATACAAATTGATAAAAAACTTTAAAACTGCTTAACACAGCAGCAGTTAAAAAACAGTCCGATTTCGACTCAAAAGTAAACCAACTGTTGGCAAGTACTCCACAATTAAATCATTGTATCGTCAAGTATTTAATTGAAAATTATGGCCATAACTAAGTGTGCGACTAAGTGCATTAATGTGTTGACTGCTCGAATGTGTCACACTCCTACCATCTATCCTTAGTTTGATGTGTGTACGGGTATGAAAGCCCTGAGAAACCCAGCTGGTAATGACTCTGACAGACACGCAGCAGCCTTCTAGCGAGACATTGACGAGCCCGGCCACATTTTCTAAGGGAAACTTTTTCATTGCCCTCAGAGCGCAACTAAGTGGGGAGAAATCCCACTTGTGTGGCAGGCACTGAAATTTAATACGTCATTCAGTGTGTGTGTGAATGGAATGGAATTACCGCTGCCTGGGCTGCAGTATGGCTCTAGAGATGGGGCCCTTTGCCATAGTACAAAAAATATTATACGATCACTGCTGACAATTCGCTATTACCTAAAATCAAATTAAACTTTTGGCTGCCTCTTCGCTCTCACTTTGCCGAAGCTTTAATTAAGTGCCGCGGAAAACATCAAGCAATGAAGACATAAACGCACTTAAATGCAGTATTAAAACAAATTTCCATGAAAGTTACAGCGGGTGCTCAGCAAACGCAAAGCTTTTTCACGTTTACTAAAGGAATAATGTGGTGGGAGTAATAAAATTCTTTGCCAGACAATTTAACGTCATTAAACGACATATTACTGACTATTTAGCAAATTCAATATTATCTTTCAGAACCTTCCAATTCAATTATAAAACATTTAAGTAAAAACTTTGGTTTCTACAGCCATAATACTGAAAACAGTCCCTTTTTTATCGAGGAGCTACTCCGGAAGTAGTCTATGTTTTTTATTATACCCGTACTCAAAAAAGAGTTAAGGGGTATATTAGATTTGTGGTAAAAGTGGATGTGTGTAACGCAGAGAAGGAAACGTTTCCGACCCCATAAAGTACATATATTCTTGATCAGCATCAATAGCCGAGTCGATAGAGCCAAGTCTGTCTGTCCGTCTGACCGTCTGATCTCAGAGAATATAAGAGCTAGAGTAACCAAATTTCGTTTCCAGACTCATGTGATATCACACTGCTACAAGTGTATTTCAAAATGTTGCCAATCCCTTCCGCCGCACAAAACACGAAAATCTGTGGCAGCCAAAATGTTAAAGATACGAAAAAACTGAAACCGCAATATCGTAGATAATGACCATTTCTACCAGATTGCCGAATCTGAATCAGATCGGATCATTATTATAGCCAGAGTGAAGAAATTAATTTTCAGTTGCTTCGCCCACCTCCTCCAGCAAGAGACCCGCTACTCATTCTCTTTCTCGCTCGCACACTCTGCCGCGTTCAGTGCGCGAGCAACCCCTAGCGGAGGAGATGCAGAATCTAAATGGGACATGTATAATCTATATGTTAGATGTATAATATACATTGTACATGTAGATGTAGATAACAGATGTAGCAAAAAAATGTAAAATGTAAAATTTTTTTTTTCTAAAATTCTAAAAAAGCATATCTCAAAAATGTAAATACTGACTGAGTACGGGTATGAGTAGAGTCGCGTCCCAGAAGCGACTCACACGTTCCTTCTCGTTTTAATACAGTTTCATTTAGTTACAAAAAAACCAGATGTATTTGGTGCACCAAAAGCTAACCTCAGGCTTCTCAGACATAAAGGAATTTTTTTTATTTAATTTATATAAGTTTTTTTTAGGACATCCATGGAGTTTCCTGACCACTCACATAAATTAACTCAATTAGTGCGAGACAGGATGAGAGCTGGCGGTTTTTTAGCCAAATTTGTGTGTCTGGTTGACAATACTCTGATTGAGGTATGGGGTTTGTTTGTATCTGTGGTCAGGGCCAAGAGGCCGGCAAATTGAGTCGGGCATTTGACATGCCTGTGCAGTCGACTGTTGTTGGCCGTCTCATCAAAACATTATGCCAGGGGATTACGATTCAATGATGAGTTATTACCCTTGGCTAAACGAAGTGAGTTATGACGTTGGAGTGTAGGTTCATAGATGATTGTGCTGTAGTGGATGTTTCGATATGAAATGAGATTGTTTCAAAACCAAGTTTTACAATTTAAGCCAAGTTAACAGATACTTGAACAATTCAAAAAATCGAAGAAAGCGGTGGAAAATAAAGTCTTCCCACTAAAAGACATTTTGCATGTTTTTCTATTATTTGTGGTTGACGGATAAAGTCGGGAAACATAAAACATAATCTCTCACGGTCGGAGGATTCTACTGAAAAAATATTGGAACGACGGAACTTAGGTGCCCTGCTGAAACCATTAGAAAAAGGGCAATACATTAAATTTACATATTATTTATTGCTTTTATATATTCCCCCCACATTTTTAATATACTTCGGAACAAAATTCCTCATTTTATGTACAAAAGATTATTCCAAAGTCCTTCATTTCGAACATGTTAGCTCTATGGATATAGAAATGTTAATTTGCACTTTTATGACTTAATTTAAGAACCGCATTTCAATCAGTAGGAAGTAGTCAATTTTTATGGCTTCCTTTCTTCAACCAAGCTTATCATTTAAAAACAATGAAAAGTCGTTTGGCTGTATTTATTTGCCATTTGCGGCTTTTTGTAATAAATAAAACGGAAACGAAATATTTTTTTTACTTGAATGTGAATAGTGAAAAATTGGATACATTTGAATAATCAGCTTCATTAAATAACAAATTACACATATATCAAACTATAATTTCATTAAAGTGAATTATTTTAAACACATGCCCGGGGCAGCATTTTAGAAAGGGAAATATAAGTATATTTTTTTTGAGTAAAATACAATTATGTGTGATGTGATGTATTTAGGCATTCAGCATCAATTTAAAGAAAATTCACTTTTAGTATATAAATCATTCTATTCATTTCATTACTATGACTTTATTATTGGCAATTATTTGTTATTCATATTTGTACACTTTAAGAGACTAATTTCATTACACGTAAATTTAGGCAAATAGTCGCAAGTAAAAATCTGAATAAATATTTCTTCAACGTTCAGTGCATTCAGTTTTATTGCAGCAATTAGAGGGAGGTCCCTGTCATGTATTGCATATGCTGGAATATATGTTCACAAGATGCGTATTTGTGGCTTGTTTATCTCTTGTAGAATTTAATTTTGTTCTCGATAAGGTTCCACTTAAGCTTGTTTGTTAATAAACCTTTGAGTTAGCTCACAAATCACAGACATTAGCTGTCACCTGGGGGAATAGGAGAATCTCGGCTCATCATCGCACCCGTGTGGCCAGGACTCGGATTTCTGGAGCAGCGAATGGGGACAAAGCCAGCAGCCAATAGTCTTTCCTGTGAATGCAAATTGATCTGCAAGCGCACATCTTTATTTAGGACTTAATTGTGCTTTCACATGCATGCTTACACATATCGTTAGTATATATTTCTGAAATCCAATTCGATTTCCATGTTTCCTGTGTAATTTTATTAAAGAATTTTGATGGCACAAAGTTCTGCTTCCAAAATGTTTGATTGTCCCACGAAATCAGAACATCAAACGGAGAGAACTTATTTTTACTCAAGCGTTTTTCTGCCTCGATGCAAATCGAAGTGGTGGCAGATTTTTCGTAGATGTGCCTAGATAGGCAGTGCAGTAAGTTCGAAGTCAACTCAGTTGAATTTCTTGCCAATTGTGGCTTTAATGTTCGGGCATACGGCACCGCATGGGAAATATTTAATTACCAAATCCTTATATTCGATATCCATGTCACTCATTTCTTTTACAGGTCGGTTGCCTGCCGTGCTGCGGTCGAAATGCAATTGAAATCATCTGCTGTACATGGCTTTAAAGTATGTCAGAGCCACTACGACTTTTTTCAACAGCACGAGCATGTTTTGTGTGCACAATATTAATCAAACAGCATCCAAAAAACGGGAGGACAAAAACCCGGAAATATTAGATTATTCATACGCACTGTTAACCCGATGGTGTGACACACAACCACCAACAGGAGTCGTCCAATATAATGTTGATAAGTGTAAATGCCACATGTAAGTATTGGACATCCGTTCGGTTTGCTGCCAAATTAAAAAAGCAAAACAAAAGAATTACTGGAGCAGATGTGACATCAAAATTGAGTGCAGTGCAGTTTATTTCTATTCATATATATATTTACGAAAATTTACAATCGTAATGTTAATTGGCGACAAGAGCGACAGATGGGAAAAAACTTTGCTTCAATCTGCAGAAGTTGGCACGTGCCCTGTTAAGACCTTAAAGGAAAAGCCTAGACACTTGCGAGTTGTGAATTCAAACTAAATTTTATTCTTAAAATCAGAGCTTTATATCAGTTTTACAAACAACATATGTGGTACAATTGATATTCTATTCTTATTGTTTGAGTGGGATCTGCACTTGTGTGTTGCATGTCGCGTATTTATTACCACACATCTTTGCCCTTTCTTTCAAACGGTCGTAAATTATCTACTTTATGTACTACTTCATTTAAATTTACAAATACATAGATTTGTGAACAGAATCTTTTCTTAACGTTCTCGTACATCGACATATTCATTCTTGGACCTACTATATTATTAAAACCATTTAAATTATTGTTAATTGTACAGGACAATAAATTTAAAGCTTATTACCAATAAGATCTTTATCATTCTGTATATGTACTTACAGACATATGTGTATATAGTCACTAAATACGAATTGATTACCAAATGTGTTATTGCCTTGGAGACCATTAAGTGAAGTTATGTATATAAAACAATTGAAGGTTAACTGAAATACTTTCAGCATTTGAATCAAAGATTCGAGTAAAACTTTTAATATTTGAAATACGATAAGTAGACAATGTCTTGTTAATTTCCATTGTCTGAAAAGATATAGAATTGCTTTGGTAACTGCTCAAAACATCCAGCTCGTATTAAATTCGATACTTTTTTTGGCTAGCAATTGCACAGAGAATCCAAACTGCACACTAGGCAGATGTATGATGGGGAAAACCCGTAATGGCACCTCTGGGATGCAGAAAGAATAGATAGCACACATTGTTGGCCGTCTATGAAGCAGCACTAGGCGAAGGCTCTCGAAATTTGTAAGTCTTGTGCACAAAAAAGAAATTTAATTACTCGCAGAGGCGCCAAATGTGATGGAATCTTTGATAGCTATAGAATAAGTATAGAATGTGTGACTATAATTATAAACTGCAGAGGAACACAGAGGGTCTGATCCTTTGTATCTCAATAATAATAATGTTTGCATTATAATTTTCAGATATTTTTCCACATGTTTCATAAATGAAATATCTGAATAGGGAAGACGACTGTGTAAAATTTGGCACTCTGCAGTGGATTGTATTGATCATACTCGTATATCTCTGCTGCAGCACTGGCCACCTACTGTTGTCGTCTTGCTTTAAAAGGTTAATATGTGTCGCTCTAATGTCTTTGGCCAAATATGTGCCACGCGGCCTACGCGTTTTGTTTGCAAAATCAGCAGACCGAGGAGGACAACACCACAAAAGATTTGCCACCAGGAACACATTTTGTTTCATTTTCTGTTTTCAAGACAAGAAAAATGCTTTCAACCACGTTATGCGCATCCCTCTTCGGTGTCAGTGTTGCATTTAATTTGCAGTAAATGGTTTTATTTCTATTTACTTTTCGATGCATCTTTAAAAATGATTTAAAGAATTTGAGTTATAAATGGAAATTTGTGTAACTTTAAATTGAATTTGTTCATTTGAATGCCATTAAACTTAACATATTTTTAAAGTGAAAGCTGAAGTAAGTGAAAGAAGTAAACACACTTGGCTTACTTCCCATCGCGATTAGCATTCGTCAGTTGTTTGTCCATTTTGCTCGGCCATTTGGTTTGTCTTTAAATTTCCGTTTCCGCTCGAAGCACTAGAATGTCGTCGTCATTGGTGTCACCTCCATGGAAATGCCATTTCCGTCAGGCCGAGGCGCCTGAAAGAAGGCCAGCGTCAAATAGCAACATCACAACTCCTCCCCGTCATCGTCGACATCCGTCATTGTCCTTAGCGCTTCCGCGTCATTTCCATTTACAACTTTAGAGAGCCTTTGGTTTTTCCCTCTCTCCATCCGCTGTGCACCAGTTGACATCTGGCTCGGTCGCCACGTTGATGATGGCTTCATAAAAACTGCTATCGACTGCAATTTTTTTCCCACTATTTTATTAATGTTGAAAATCGATGATGTCGGCTGATAATGAACCTCTCATATTTATTTATTTTTGGAAATTTATTATTATTTATTTTCTTTGGAAATTGGGTTGGAGAGGTGAGAATATAATTCACAGAAAAAGTGTACAAAAATAAGAAAGCGATCTTGATGGTACCTAAAAATGATGAACAAATTTTCTATTTTAGGCATGGGTTTTTTGCATGTACTCTGCATCCGTCTTATTTTCCTAAATAATATTTCATTGTAAATACTCACACGTCACGTGTGATGTGTGACGCATGAGAGACCAACAAGATGGGGATTATATTTTTGTTCATACACGTGATCGGAAGTTCGATTTATTTACGTAAGCAATATTAAACGTTTTAACTCTGTTTAAAATGTGTGGGATAATTTTCTTTTGAATAATGGAAACTAATTTTTGCACGGATATCAATTTCTTAAAGCTTAACATTCACCCTGATTGTTTTTCTGTTACCTGATTACATATGCGGCTCACTTGTTCATCGGATGGATGTGATAAGGACATACATCGCCTGATTTGTTAACCCCAAATTGCCCGTTTATTATCGTTGGCTGTGCCACCTGAATAACAATTGCCGATACCCCGAAAAAGGGCATAATTTAAATGCGCCAATTCATCAACTTCATGGCTTTATACCTTTTTATTTACCTCGATGTTTCTGTTTGAAAGTCCCTCCTTAAACACACACGCACTCCTTAAACACACACATTCATCATGTATCGTATATGGAGCATATAAAATGTATGCCGCTTCTCGATTTTCCCTGGCCCATCTAACTTCTTTACATCCTTCTCGGAGAGAGCATTCGCAACAGGAAACGGAAACAACGATTTGTCTATTGTCTGCGTCAACCTTATCTGGAATACGATTTATGTGAGCTGATACGCGCATACTGGTGCTGTTCTTCTCATCTGAATACATAATTGAGATATGGGGCAACTTTTCCATGGTATAAGTAATTACTGTGATTGGTCTTTCCAAAGTCTTTGAAAAAATTGAAGAGCGATTGATTTCGACAATCACTGATGTACAGAAAGATGACAAAGAATTACATACCCGTCCCAGGCCATAATTCAAATGAAGTGGGAAAGAGAAATCTCTGCCAATAAAGAAAAGAAAACTAAACTGCTCCAGGGCTTTGGGTTGGTTCGACTCTTTTTTGGCAAGCTTGGAAATATTTCTTTTGACTTTGTAGTTTTCCATCAGAGGACTCCACAAGAAACGTATTTACTGAGTTTTATTGTTTCAAATATCTAAAAAATGGTTTCAAAGTAACCAAACTATATTTCTATAATTTGAATTTGCCAGCAGCTGGATTCCCGAATTTTCCGAAGAGATCGTCTCTAAAAAGGTCAATTCATTCGAACTTCTCAAATCGCAACAATTTACAGAGCCATCTGCCATGGAGTATCGTATCTGCAGCATATTTTTGAGCTCATTTCAATAAATATTTTGTTCGCAGAGCATATGATGACGTTGCCAGGCAATTTTTTTCTACAATCTGTGTACAATTTGTGCCACAAACTTTGTCATGCGAGCTGTGGCAACTGCCACAGCAGCTTCAACCAGCTGCGGTCGTGCTTTAAAATAAAAGATAGAATGAACAGAACTAGGACCTGAACTAAAACTAGTACCCTGGGTACACCAGCTGATACATTTTCAAATTTGCGTGCTTGTGAGTGGCATGGCATGGAGGTGGAGTCTGTCGTGTCGAGATAGAGTGTGGAAAGAGATTTGTCCCAAGGCCCGAAGCTTTTCTACGGACATTTTGAGGTGGCATACTTCTCCGAACTGAAAGTATTGCACGTCCAACTTTGAGTGACTTCCATCCTTAAACGTGGGCCCAGAAGCCAGGAACTAAGAGCTTGCCGCCGAGCTAGAATCGAAGCATTTCACGCCAGCTAATGGAGATTTTATATTATCTTCATTTGTGGAAACATTCTGGACGCATTCACTTTCTTAGCACAATCCATGGAGACCTGGGGAAAGTTTATCAGGAACCACTTTGGTCTCCCGCTGGGGATTTTCTAACTTGTTAAAATCGAATCCTGGCTAATGAAAGTGTCAAACATGTGTCAAATGGGTGCAGCAGAGTAGACGCCACACTTATTGGCCCACACTCGAATTTTCAGTCGGTTAGTAAATTCTATTGACACTAAGAACTTCTGAAACCTTTAACTCTTTAAATGGTAAACTAAAATTGCATTTTAAAAATGCAAACATCCTCTGTCTGTTCTCTAACATATGGATAGTAGACGTACTCAGTTGCAACGTGGGGAAAAGAGCGCCATGCTCAGTCGCTGCCGGAATCTCGTACTGCACATATCAAACGCATAATATAAGCCACACAAAGTCGAATGGAATAAGCCTTTAAATACCTTTAAATAAGTAACCAGTCAGTGTTCTTAGATATAAGAGGAGGACTCTGCATTCATGCATTCCACTCTATGTCGACACGTTTTAACTCAGACTCTGTCTGCGTTAAAGGACAGGTGCAGTGCAATTTCGCCGCCAGATGGACATTATGAAGTTTTCCAATTTATTATGCCGACGCAACAGTTGGTAGTATAAGACGTTCATTTTGCTAATGAACGCAGGCAGACACTAATCCAACGCGATGAAGCTGACAGGGGGTAGAAACTTTGATTTGATAGTTCAAATAATTATTCAACCCGCGAAAGTTTACGCCATTTGAGTAGGAGATCCACTGGAAAAGTGTTATTTAGTTTTTCGGTAATTCGGCTATTCTTATGGTGTGAATGTTTTATTGTACGTATCAAGGCGCTGAAAAAATTCTGTCCAACTAAATAAATTTAGGAGCAGATCATACTTATGGAGTCATGCCAACAGGCAGAAAATGTATTCTGGGCTAATTTGTTCGGCAAAATAAAGCCGAAGTTTCACCCACACTTGTGGTTGGATTTTCCAAAGTGAATGCATAAACTGACAGCATATTTGCTTTTCTTGAAAAAGCTAAAAAACAGGGAGGAAAATCAATCACAGTTCCGTCTAAATGTTTATTTATGATTGAATAATATTCTGTAGACTTAATTCTGTAACATGTACAGGCTTAAGGATTCTTTACACTGTCTTTCATCTACCTTTTACTAGGTCAAACTGAAATATTCGATTAGCTGTTGAGCACAGGTCTTGGAGACCCTTTTGGTTCTGTATTTTTTGGCAAACGAAAATATTTGAGCTTACTTCTCTCCGCGCCAATCAATTAAGCGTCAGACAAGCAGCGGGCTGCAGTACTTGAAGGAGCTTCAGGTCTCAGACGTCCGCTTCTCTGTCCAGAAAAGTTTGAGTTTGAAAACTTTGGCACACAGCTGCTTTCTGGAGCAACGCGCTTCCACACTCAGTCCAATCCCTTGCAGGACTGCACAAGTTATGACAGGAGATGGAGCCCTTCCTTCACAAGATTTCGGGTGAGAGAGTTGCAATTTATGCATACCGCCAGGAGTGGCAAAAACACTGCCAACAAGTCTTTACAATCAATCTGGAATGTTCCAGGGTAGGCAGAGAAATGCGTCCGAGAAATGTCCGCACAAAATAATATTGAAAATATGGGTAAGGTGTTAATGGTTGTTTTAAGCAGTGAAACTAAAACTCTAGCGGAAACAGATGGATACATTTGTTGTTGTCAGCATGGACACATATTTTGTTGCTTTGCACTTCCGTTGAATTGTGAAAATAATTGAAATAGTATCCATGCTGTTAGAGGATGTTTTGAGCAGCTTTTCAGGGTAGCCTCTGGGGGTCTCTATATTTCTGACCAGACAACTCTACACTTTACGATTTCCACTCACGTTTGTGAAATAAAACAAAAATCCCTCGTTCGTCACGCAGAATAACAAAATCAATATATGGAAATTTGTCGCAGCTCGACTCCATATGAGCTGGGGAAATGGGTTGGAAACCGTCTGGCTTGGCATAAGAGACACGGTTGTATTCCATTTCTGCATCATTAGGTGAGGAAGATGTGGTTCAGTGGCGCTATGGCACTGTGAAAGCCTGAAAAGTTGCTTATAAATGCTTAGATGTGTGGCAGTCACCAGTCAGTCAGGGGATGTAAAGTAAACAGCAGGTCGCAGGATGTAGCACATACGCCACGGTGTCAGCGGTAAAGAAAAGCGTCTAAGTGGATTATTGTCGAGGCTCAGGAGTGATAAGCAGATAAGCTGTCGGCTTTGACGCTGCCACAATGATAACATCTAATCTTAAAAGCTTTTGTTGAAATACTTTCTCTTTTATCAAATTTAGTATTGCGACATAAATCATTGAAAAGGGGCTAAATGCCGCACAGCGGGTAACGAAAAATTTGAAATTTATTAAGCTTCACACACGCCGCACGGCACACAAAAATGGAATACACATTATATGGTATATATACTTATAACTATAAAATTATCCAATGCAATTGCCGAAACTGCTTTGGGAACGGCAGTGAGAAGGGCAAAGCACTTTCGCAATGTAATGGTCTGTTAATGGTTTTTGGGATGGGATGAGAAGGACTTGTGCTTGTGACCTGCTCGGAAACTATTTTAGAACTGCTTCAGAGATGGGATGAAAGGGCAGGACCTTTTAATGTTCAACCAAAGACGACTCTCCTTTAGGTCTAACTAATTTACTACCCCAATTTAACAACTCAATCATAAGTCTGAAGGGGAAAAAAAATATGAGCGATGATGGAGATCTTGGACAGTATTAAACTCATCTTTGGTTGGAAATCAATCAATCAATCAATCAATCAGCAGATGGCGCTTACAGCTCTTGCAGCATACAAATTTCATTAAATATTAATGCCCAAGTATGCAATAAATAGATGTAAACCAAAGGGAACTCTTTAACGACTGGCAATTGAGTTGGCGGAGTCTGAAACGAAAAGATTATTTTTGTATTTCTTTTTGGACTTAAAGCTTCGTGTTAAAATTTCAAAGAATGTAAAAAAGAACTCATTCTGTCATAAAGAAAAGAAATATTTAAAATAGCTGAAGACATTAAAAGAATGTCAAATATCTGCACATTCAATCAGGAGTGAAGCGAGTCATGCCAGGCGTAGGAGCAATGCAATCAGAATTTTGTTTGCAGTGAACTAATTCTCAATTTGTACCCGACAGTGGCAATTAGTTAGTTGTTGCCAGTGGCAATGCCGGTGGGGCTGCTGCCGTCTACTCTTTCATTGTGGTTTCATTAGTGGCCAAGCTAATGGATGCTTGCCCTACCCGAGCTGTTCCTCGGACTGTTTTAATTTTAGCGGTTTACTTTTCGATGCTGGGCTAAACTTTCCAGCAGCTTCCTTTTCTTCCAAACAACTTTTGGGTTTTTGTATGAACTTTTTCCTTTTTCTTTCGTACTTGGTTTGCCTTTCCCTTTAATTAGTTTAATTGTTTTTCTAATGTTTTTTCTTTCCTTTTTTCCACTCTCTCCAGCTCTTATATCCTTCCATTGATGGCCCCAATGATTAGTTGTGCAATTGTTATACAGCTCTCAATACCTTTGTTTTATTCCACTTCTTGTATTCGTTGTACGCGTTTTTATTGGGGTCAGAAACCCTTTGTATGCTGGGAAAATTAAGGAACATTGACCTGGAAAATCCAAAGATGGGTATCAGTTTTCATGTTTCGAATTTCAATTGTTTCCGGAATTAGGTTTATTGCTTACACTCTGGCATCAGTTTTTCATAGTTTTTGTCGCTTAACTGCATTATATAACTAATTAAATTTAATTACTTTTTGACTTCTTAACCATAAAAATTGACAACAAAAATTACTGCGCTTTTTCGCCTCAAATATGAAAATGCACATTTGCACATGTGATGCTGGGACTGCAATGAAAGACAAAAAGATTTAATTAAAATTGATGATGTTGTGGTTGAGTTTCTGTTTGCCAGACAACGCCAGAATAAAGGCCATAGATCCTTGTCAACTTTTTGGGAGAGTAAAAATAAACGAAATTAATTCACTGAAAGACACACACAATACTATTGCAAATATCACGTTTATATAAAAATGGGATAAAAATGGATCGAAGGTTGGACTGCGAACAAAGTTATTTTGTATTTGTTTATTTTATGGAAGTAGGCACATTGGCAATCTTCATGGTTGAAGATGAGTTGTATACTCGAGATATGCCTGCAATTAGACGGTCAAAACTTGGACGACGTACACGTCGTGAAATAAGTAATCGGAATGTCTCTATTAATCTAACGCAAGAGGAACGTACAGAAGTAAATGGATGGAGACGTGCCCATATTGCGCAGGTTCACGCTGCACAATTACCACCTCAAATTCGACCAGTAGACTTGAATCGCGCTGCTTTCGAATACGATTGCGCCATAGCCTACCAAGATCATCGCTGCGTTGATATCGGTTCATTGTCTGTCGTATGCCAGCATTGCAATGCATTGAAGTTTCAATCGGAAGCCCCGGCATATGTTGCGCTGGTGGAAAGGTTTTGCATGTTTTGACTCATCCGCCAGAGCCAATGTATCTGAAATATTTTTTTTATTCAAAGCCTGGCGGGTCAGCCAGTTAATTTATAAAAAGCTAATAAGTAGTTAAAACTAAAATATAACAACATTTGGAGCTATAGCTCCATAGCTGGGTTCTTTCAAACGAAACTCTGAAATTTTCTGGATATGGTTTCCACACCAGACTAGACCGAGCCCGGAGCAGGACCAGATCAAAACCGTAAAAAAGTCAAATCCAGTACCAAGACCAAAGCCAATCTTAACAGCTTCCCCTCGGGGTCTCGGGTCCTGCCATCCGATCCATCTTCCCCATCTGTTATCTGCGATCCAGGCATTCTGCCTGGAGCCATAGAGGGCCCAGCGGGGAGTTTTTCATTGTTTTCTTTTCGGGGTTTTTTAATGGCTTCTTTCGCTTAATTAAAACCAATTTAGTGTGCCGTCGCCACTTCATGAGAATCACATGGGGCCACTTGCTGGCGGAGGATACGGCAAACATCTGTCAGTCCCTGCCCCTGGAATTGTGACATAAAACTATTGCTACGAAGTGAGAGTATAATGGCAAGGAGGTATATTTAATTAGTAAGAGGCCTTGAGAAGTGAAAGTGATTTTGTAAGCAGGGGAAACGTAAATGCATTAGATGGAATCTTTAATAATGTAAAATGA
This sequence comes from Drosophila tristis, assembly GCA_018150885.1. NCBI lineage: Eukaryota > Metazoa > Arthropoda > Insecta > Diptera > Drosophilidae > Drosophila > Drosophila tristis. Next base: position 62,306 of record JAECWT010000197.1, read on the forward strand.
ATTTTCAGCTGGCTAATATTTAATTACATACGTAAATTATGGGTCATAAGTAATCAAGTATGTTCATTTCATTGTTCAGTTTTATGTATAACTTAACAAGAGAACAATTTATGGACAAAAGAAAATTACTTCATAGCTTAAATTTGTATCCCACACAAAAATCTGGCAAAGTGACAGAAGTTTGCATAAAGCCAGACTTTATAACAATTTTAGGCATTTAATTTAATTGAAAAGACAGTTGAATGACATGTCACAGACAGTGCAAACTGTACGGTTTGATTTTCATAAGTGACCCTATTTGTTTTGGGCTTACAATTGTTTATGCTAGACGACCGCAACGATATGGGAATTAAATTTAACTAATTTGCAGGTTTTCAGATGACATATCAATTGTTCCTTTGGTATCCAGAGGCTAACCTTTCGACACACATTCACGATACGGCTTTACGCGTTTTGCCTGGGCAAATTGAAGGCCTCTACCTGGGTTGGCGCACAGCCTTCTATCGTTGCTCCCCTCCAAACTACTTCACCAACTCTTGTCTGAGATTACTGTTGCATCCGTTCGTAGTATAAGCGTCTGGTCTCTGCGGTGCTTGAACAATGCGTAAAAGTCCCTCACAGTGTTCTAAGGAAAAATAATTTTAAAAAAGGCTGCAGCTCACAACAGGGGACGATTAACCATTGTCTAAGCACTGCAGGCAAAATGTCAGGAAACGGCAGCAGAAGCATTTGCAATCGCAACAGAATGACGCCCCGACTGTTTACAGCAATTAATTTGACCCCGACGATGAGGCGACGAAAACAAAAGAATGAAAGGAGGAGAAAAAAAGAGAGAAACGATACCCCGACATTACGAAATATTTGTTTGCTTCAAATAATTGAAGCCAATCCGAGACATATACAAAATGTAATGTCAACAGTTGGGCCCTTACCTCCAGGATGTGGGGACGATCTGGAGGATGACGGTGCAGCTGACAGTTCGACAGCCGTAGGATGGATGGATGGATGCAGTTGCAGCAGCAGCCTACGGTCAGAGGATCGCAGTTGTGGCCACATATATTTACCCATTTCTAGCCGTTGGGATTTGGCCACACTGTGTAAATATGAAGGAGAGGAGCCCACTTCTCAGGACCATCTCACCTGTCCCATCGCCAGTAGCAGCTTCTACTACCCCCGGAGCCACTATAGAAATTTTGCAGCATTTGATTGCAGCCACTACTCATGGTTCTTTCTGATACACCTTTGATGTTATATCTGGGCAGGAAATATTCGTAGAACGGAAAGTGTACTAGTGTCCGACAAGGTGGTGCTCTGAGGAATTCTGGTTAAGCATTTCTTTAGTATGTTTTGTGCAAAACAATATTGAATATCAGTTCTTAAAATTATATAAATTATATTTGCAGAAAACTAAACTCTTTAAAAACTTTAAAAGACGAAAATTATCTTACCAAAAGACTAATAGGGGCCTAAGAGAGCCACCAAAACTAACAACTTTTGCGCGTGTGCACCCAAGACTTAAGATACAGTTAAAAATATACGATCTGGGAATATCACAGCGTCATGTATTGGTAAAAGGTTGCAACAGCATCCAGTGGCTACACATCCGAAATGCATTTTGTTCCACAATTTACATTAAACATAAATGGTACTTGGAGAACTTGAGATTAAGCCGTTCGTTAAACAGAGAAAACATTTTGAACATTTGAAAAGTTACTATTTTTTGATGAAATTATATATTAAGTGTATAAACATTGAGTAGATAAGGGAATCCTCATTAAAAAAAGAATAGTTAGTGGATAATATTTCAGAAACGTTCAGATTTTGTTGTAATTTTTAGCTTAGAATTTAGTTAGTTAAGGCACAGTATGAAATTTTTGTGTAACTTTTGTACCTCATATATCAAGTTAATTGGCGAAAATATCAGTGCAAATAGAGTGGTGTAGAGAGGAGAGGAGAGCTTCTAGAAACTGTAAAACGACTCTGTTATACAAAGCTCTAAGCATTTATGGTTCATCTATAAAAGAAACTCCTCTGTTCTTTCTGTATTTAATTCCTATTTCAAAATATTTCGTTGACAAAGTCCAACCTTAAGTCAAAACATCATTCACAAACAAAATAGGTGCCGTAGAATTTCTACAGATGTAGCACCGAAAATTCTTGTATATATACGTTATGTCTGTATTTTGTATTTTTCCGTGCAATTTTCATTGGCGAACTCAAGCTCTTCATCATAAAAAAATTATATAACAAGCTCAAGTTTCGCAGAGTTTACATCTATGACCACAATTTCTCCTTCCATAAGATATAACTCTCCTTTTCGTTTAGCTCCGACTTCTATCCCATTGGTATTTTTTATTGCTTCTTTCTTTTTTTTTAATTCAATAATTCATTGAAACTTTGTTGTGGTTTTTGGTTGCACGCCATTTTTGCATGGAGCATACAATAAACCGCACTCAGAAATTGAAGTATGACCAACAATTACTGCTGTTAGTGCAAGATGTTATCACAGGCGTCGGATTTATTTATCCAACAATTAGTTTTGGATAAGTGAATGCCATATAAAGAACCCAATCAAAATATTGCCCATGGAATACCATTCGAGTTCACATTATTAAACTGCAGCCCCTAGGGGCAGAGTCTCCCCGCTGTCTTAGCGAATATTTGGCCAGTCGCAAGAAAAAAGAAGGAATCTTTTTGTGAAAACCCTTTATTTTGACTTCGTTTTCGATTTAAGTCTTTTTTTTTTGAAGCTTCAAAATTAAATTTCGATTCTCAAGATGCGCAATCAAAATGTTTTTTCGAGAAACGTCACGACAACTAAAAGTATATGGACAAACGCAACCTAGAAACTTATAAACCTAGAAAAAGGCTAACAGAGTGACAGAAGGGGAGCGTCCTGTGTCGATGCATCTATCAATTGCCACGGCACATAGGCGAAGGACATATCTAAAAGCCACCAGCACCCTCGACACTTAACCTAGCCCTCTGTGCACTTATTTACCCAACCAACAGTTCCACCATTCACTTAGGCGAGAGGTTGGGACGCCTTGTTCCCCCATCCCAATCCAAAGTTCCACTTCTCGACGCATTCATTCAAACACGGTTTGTATTTGAATTTCCCTCATTGCGTATTCAGGCGTTTCATGACTCCTCTCCCTGCCCCAACAGCCAACTTTTAGCCAAATCAAAGGCAAAACACAACGCAGAAGGCCGGAAGAGTGCGAAAAGCAGTGCGGGGGCTGGGACGGACCTACGCCCATTCCATGGTCTCTAACATTTTTTGTGGAGCCAGTTAACCTTGCTGGAGTGGCGGCTGCGGCCGCAATGTGGGTTAAATAATTACACGTTCCAATTGGCTCTACTCTGCAGAGAAACTGGAACAAGCGCCGCTTTTCCTAACCTTTGTTATTTCTTTTGTATTGTTAACAATTCAGTTGCAAGAAGAAGCATCAGCTGCCAGGGTCAGTGCAACTGCAACTACAGACAAGCTGACTGCAAATATTATGACTGCCTTGGTGTCCTCTGCTTTTTGATGAAAGCCAAGACGTTCTTTTGTTGACGTGACGAAAATTGTTGCCATAACTGACATCCAGCGACGGGAGTCGTCAGACGACAATGGAAACTGCTGGCGTCCGACTTTCATTTTAATTTTAGTCGTCACTGTATCCATTTGACTTGCAGCTGACGGTATCTTTCACTGGTTAAGAAGATGACAGGATCACTCAGTGTCTAAGAAGCGTAATTGAAAGAGAATCCCCATAAATATCAATTCCTTGGATGGTTTTATAACTCTTTACAGGGACTTTCTCCTGCTATCATCCACTATGGGGCAGAGCAAGGCGTAAAAACTTTCTAATAATAAATATTCCACCAGCACGGAAGCACAGGCATAATCCGCTAATATTCACTGGATAAAAGGCTTTTTTAAATTGACAATACAAAATTAAGTCAATTGGACTCGTAGTAACTGAGAGGGATATGTCTTTGATGTAAATGGATGGATACTTGCCTTGTCAAACAAAAATATAAAGTGACGAGGCTGAGTCTTAAATCACAACAGAAAGTTAGTTATCCTGAGGACGATTTCGTGGAACTCTTGAGAAGAGAGAGGGAAAGACTTAATCATTTTAAAAATGTATGCAATTAAATATACAGTTCTTCGCCCCTACAAATCGACTTAGGTTACGTCCACCAGTCGGTTGCGTGCTGCCCACATGATCAATATTTAACCGACACAGTTGTGGGGAAAAAACCAGAAAAATAATTACCTACCATAAAGCTTTCAGCATTTACAGCAACTGTAGGTCGTCTGTCTGCTGGGCTAACATTTTATACATAAGTATAGATATTATGACATATGATTAGATATATTTATGCAGATTTTACTACACTCTGTGCCACATTTATCTTATGCGTGACCCATAAACAAATCTGGAAAGAAGACAAACATAAAATATTACTACGGCAGAATTCTAAATTGATTGGGCAGCTGGAAATGTATATGAAACGAAAGGGGACGCTGTGAGTCGCTGCTGTGGACGCGACTCTACTTTTATACCCGTACTCAGTCAGTATATGCATATGTGAGCTTATGATTTATGTGGAACTTGTAAATATTTTATCAGTAAAATTTTATTGCTACTGTTAATGAACGCATTGCAGCCGCATATTGCAGACTTGTAGATTTCTTTTTGTATTGTTGAACACTAAATTGTCCCACAGTGGTTTGGTATTTTTGGGTCGCGCTGCGTAGGGCTTTTGAGATTTTTTAGTGTTAAGAGTTAAGTGTTAAGTCTACAGCCGAACATAATAGAAAAGGAAGCTGCGTAAAAAATAATAATTTTGATACAGTCCACTTGGAAATAAATCATTTGTGTTCTGTGAACATCGAAGTGTTTTATTCGTCGCCAATAATAATAGTCCGATCTGATCCAATCCGGTAGATTGTTTAATTTTCTATGATACTGCGTTTTCGGCTTTCTCATTTGTGGGAGAGCTGAGAAGTTTTGAGATACACTTATAACAGTGTGATATCGGATGAGTTCGGAAACAAAATTTGGTTGCTCCATCTCTTATAGTCTCTGAGATCTAGGCGACAATCAAGACTGTCACACGGATCTTTATGCTGATCAAGAATATATATACTTAATGTGGTCGACAAATTTTTTTTTTCTCCGTTACACACATCCACTTCAACCACAAATCTAATGTACCCCTATGCCCCTTGTCCTTGGAAGTCCCTTTGACAGTCTCCTGCTCATTTCCCTGTTATGCACTCGTCCAACTGCCGCCGAGTTCCACGCCATGCTTAGTCATACTAGTACTCGTATGCGGTTCCACCACTCCAGCCAACGCCACTAGCATTAATGTGAAAAATTAAGTTTTCAAAGTCGTTGCCGCTACTCCTGTGGGCTGTTCGTCGGCTGTCACTGCCATTAGCAGAGTTATACTCCCAGACGCTTTTATGAAGTCTCACCACTCTGGTTGTTTGCATAAATCAACGCTGCCTGCTCGTCGGTGTACGAGTAGGAGTATGAGTATAAGTATTAAAATAGTGCCAGCCTGGATACCCCCAGCCACCCGACGTTGGACGCATTAACTTTACGGCTGCAACTTAAAGCCACAAAAATCAGCATAGCTCGTTAGGTGGCAGCGTCTGATGCTCCTGTTATGTGAACCCTTCTTGTGTCACCTTCCAGGGAAAGCTGGGATGGCAGAATCTCCCCTTGGATGAAGCGTATGATTCCGCATTTATAACACGGATCGCTTGTGCGAGATGTATAGCTTGTTTCCTGAACGATATAATACTTCGGCCATTTCAGCTTCCTAAATAAATAACTTCTGAACGAATTAAGATATCTTCATGAAATAAACTGCATTTAATTTCCAAAATTAAAACTGTAATATAAAAGCTAGAAGATTTACAATAAATAATCAAAGTTCAATGATTCCAGTTAATATTTTCATGTTCTAAACTTGGTTTTTTTTCATCGATAAATTAAGGTTAACGGTTATTATTACTACATATAAGAAATTTTCAATTTTATTTTTGTCAAATAAAATACATTTTTTTCTATAGTTATCTATCTTGTAAAAAATATCTCATTAGCTTAAAATTTATATAGAAGAACTGTTTTCCGATTTATTTTGAGATATCAATGTCTAGTTGATGAAATATAATATAACGACCTCAATTTTTGACCTTTTTCAACTTTGACTTGACCTTATTTCCGAAATTGTACTTATACGTGCTCTTTGAATATTCCTTTAATCAAGTTTAAAGCCAATATTTGCACATCAGAGCCGTTTGTCTTCTACCTCGATAAAAGTGACGCTACCTCGCACGAAAAACGTCAAAATTTGGATTTCGAATGGAAATAACAGCTGCGACATCCCACTTATTGACGATTTTTTTTAAAATGCATTTTTCCTCTATTTGCACCAGCAGAATTATAAGAAAGTGCAACGAAAATTGTCGAAATATAAGCAGCTACCGCAAATCCTTTTCTTTTCATTTATGCAACGCGTAATTAAATTTCAAAATTCTCTATGGGATTCGTGTATTAGATTTATACAAAGCGTTAAAAATATAAATTGACTTTTGCCACGTTTTTGCGGATAAGGCCCCACTGTGCGACGCTCTGCTCATTTGTTAAATTATAATGAGATTTGCTTTTGAGACTATAGATAGGATCAGTAAAATGAAGCACCTGCTGTATCCTCGGATTTTGGTCACTTGCTGTTTTTCCGTATTTTTCTTACAGATCAAAATCGAAATAGGCCTGAAATATCAGCTTAAGATTTTAAAAGAGAATTTAATTACTCATAATTAGTAAACTTGTTCCTCTATTTGCACCAGCAGAATTATAAGAAAGTGCAACGAAAATTGTCGAAATATAAGCAGCTACCGCAAATCCTTTTCTTTTCATTTATGCAACGCGTAATTAAATTTCAAATTAAAAAATGAATGAGAATGAACGTGTGAGTCGCTTCTGGGGACGCGACTCTACTTTTATACCCGTATTCAGTCAGTATATACATTTTTGATATATGATTTTTTAGAATTTTAGAAAAAAAAAAAATTTTACATTTTACATTTTTTTGCTACATCTGTTATCTACATCTACATCTACAATGTATATTTTACATCTAACATGTAGATTATAGATGTACCATTTATATTCTGCATCTCCACCGCTAGGGGTTGCTCGCGCACTGAACGCGGCAGAGTGTGCGAGCGAGAATGAGTAGCGGGTCTCTTGCTGGAGGAGGTGGGCGAAGCAACTGAAAATTAATTTCTTTACTCTGGCTATAATAATGATCCGATCTTATTCATATTCGGCAATCTGGTAGATATGGTCATTCTCTACGATACTGTGTTTTTAGTTTATCGTGTCTTTAAAATTGTGCCTGCCACAGATTTTCGTTCTTTGTGAGGTCGGAAGAGGCGGGGCGAAATTTTGAAATACACTTGTATCACACTGCTACACATAAGTCACATGAGTCTGGAAACCAAATTTGTTTACCCTAACTCTTATAGTCTTTGAAATCCAGGCGCTCAACAAGACGGACAGACAGACATGGCTCTATCGACTCGGCTATTAATGCTGATCAAGAATATATATACTTTATGGGGTCGGAAACGTTTCCTTCTCTGCGTTGCACACATCTAAAAAAATCTAAAAATCTATCTATCACAAATCTAATATACCCCTCAACTATTTTTTGAGTACGGGTATAAAAATGAACCTGATTCATCATCTTCGAGGGGACTTGCAGCTGCCTCTTTTTGGATCTACTTTTATTGAGATGGCTAATGGGTAATCATTTGACTGTCGTCATTTCAAGGGCTTTGAATGGTGGATATTATCTGGCATTTGGCTGCAGATTGCGCAACAATTCTTTCGCCTGATTAGCAGAATATTTAATTTAATCCTTTGTGATTCGTGCAGGAGAAATCGAGAAAAACTAAATGAAAGAAAGAAAGCAAAGAGTAACGATGGGCGAAGGACAGAGCTTCCAATAAAGAGCTGACTTTGATTGGCGCATAATCAGACGATGAGTCGCATCCAATGATTGATTAATCGCATTCAGTGCCTGTGAAGGAGCTATACTGTAATTGGAAATCCACTGATAGGCAGCAAAAGTTTCTGAATTTTAATGGGGCTCCTCAACGTGATTCGTTTTGTTTTTCTTCGGCCTTTCCCCCTTTTTGATGAGTGAGTGCTCTGAATGGGAGAAATGGATGTGCATACCTCGCACCACCTCGGGATCCTGCAATATTGTAATGAAAGCATAACAAAAACCGAGCAGAAACGTAACTCCAGCAGAAACCAGAAACAGATGAAACTCTCTGCATGGAAAGTGTCTGCTCAACGGGAAAGCATCCGAAGCGCGCTTCTGAACCGCAATCTCATGGGATATGAGGATGGGAATGTTGCACAGTAGTTTGTAGTTTCTGTTCACGTTTTTGACATGAATAAATTGGTAAAAATAACCGGGATCAATATGCTCGCGTTCGTGCTCGTGCTCATTCGTCAGCGAAAATCGCAGACATGGAATTGCGACTCACGAAAACCATCAGCGGGAAAAAAGTAAATATATGGATACACACTATGTAGAATGTATCGCAGAGGGGATTACAAATTCTGACAAGAGCACGCATAGTCAATTGCTTGAAAGAAACCGGGATTTTGGCCACACTCTGGGCCACATTTCTGCATCATTAAGTGGCAGCAGAAGGGAGGGAATATGCTAATAGTCGAGCCCTAACACAGCAGGGGATGCCATGTGAAATACGGATGATATTTTGTGCTCCATGAACCTGCAGATGGGTTCCGTAAGAGACTGTCGATATCCTTTATCGTCCTGCGTCTACTTACCCTGGCATTGCTCTTTTCCTTGCGTAGTCGTATTAATGTTGACATAAAGAATTTTGTTGATCTGATTTTCATATATCTATTGGAGTAGTTTTTAAAATGCATTGCAGTCATGGGAATGACATAAATATCCATGAAAATTCACCTGCTGGTTGCTGCGATAATTCCTAATGGAATTTCACAAACTGCGCCCACTCTTTGGACATCAAAGAGGAAAAACAGGTCTGCAGGCGAACACCTGGAATACCTAGATAAGTATATGTGTTTTTTGCCAAGGTTTTTTTCAACTCCTTTCCACTCTCTCTCTCTCGCTTTGAGGCTCCCGCAGAGCCAAGTGCGCGTGTTGATAATCCGAGATGTACATATGTGGCTGTAAGTATTGTCAGTTTATTCCTACGTTATGCGCTGTACTGGGAGAAATATTATAGTTGAGGCAAACTCCCTCCTCTGTGAGTCTTAGAGTGGATGTGAGTGCACAGTGTGTGGTTTGACCGCGGCTTTTGCCTGCTGGTAGGTTGTAAAAATTCTTATAAATATTGAACTTTCTATGTATTTTCAAGTTCCATTGAGCACCAAAAATCCATTTAATTTAATTTAACTACTTTTCGCTCATTCTATCTACATATTACTTCCATCCTAAATTAGGGATATTCAAATGATATGCCTCTCTTATTCTCCTCTCATGTTGTCAACACAGAAATTCGGTAAATTTCTAAAACAAATGTCGGCTACTGCTTCCTTTCCCATTTTATTAAATTTGTAAATAGCTCTATCTAAAACGATTTTTTCCCAATTTACCCTACTGCAACTTAATCATATTTGTATATACTTTTTGCGCTAGATACTGTTTATTTAAAAAAAAAAATCTTCGGCCTGTGACTCAACATATATCTTCCATTTCTCTTGCCTTCAGTCGAGTGCAATTGCACTTGATTTGGTTTTTAATTTAGCAAATATACGGAAAATATTATGAAGAGGATACAGAAATAGGCTAGCTGTAGACCCACTAAATGACACTTGTCCCAAAGGGGAAAAAAATATGGTTAAACACTTTTGAAGAAAATTAGAGCTTAGAAATACTCAAAATTAATACTACATTGCACGCACACACATTATACAAAAAACTGTATTACAAAAATATTTATACCAACGCAAGGAGGATTGAACAATGACTATTTATTACAAAATAACAGGTGGCGGTCTTAGACAAGAAAACATAGAACAAAAATCTGCCTTTGAAATAAAAGATAGGCTTCTCCGACCAAATTGAAACAAGGCAGCGCTGTTGGTATTAATATTTTCGGGGCGAATAAATTAATTCCAATAAAACACTGGATTTACACACTCCCTATCTCTCTCCACATGAGACCCGTTATAATGACGATGCTTGATGGCAATTGGCGTTTCTGCGATAACCGTTCTTGTAGTTTTTTATACCCGTACTCAAAAAATAGTTAAGGGATATATTCGATTTTTGGTAAAAGTGGATGTGTGTAACGCAGAGAAGGAAACGTTTCCGACCCCATAAAGTATATATATTCTTGATCAGCATCAATAGCCGAGTCGATATAGCCATGTCTGTCTGTCCGTCCGTCCGTCCGTCCGTCTTGTTGAGCGCCTGGATCTCAGAGACTATAAGAGTTAGGGTAAACAAATTTGTTTTCCAGACTCATGTGACTTATGTGTAGCAGTGTGATACAAGTGTATTTCAAAATTTCGCCCCGCCTCTTCCGACCTCACAAAGAACTAAAATCTGTGGCAGGCACAATTTCTAAGATACGATAAAACTAAAAACGCAGTATCGTAGAGAATGACCATATCTACCAGATTGCTGAATATGAATCAGATCGGAACATAATTATAGCCAGAATGAAGAAATTAATTTTCTGTTGGTTCCCCCGCCTCCTACAGACAGAGACTTGATACTCTATCTCCTTCTCGCTCGCACACTCTGCCGCGTTCAGTGCGCGAGCAACCCCTAGCGGCGGAGATGTAGAATATAAATGGTACATCTATAATATACATGTTAGATGTAAAATATACATTGTAGATGTAGATGTAGATAACAAATGTAGCAAAAAAATGTCAAATGTAAATTTTTTTTATTAATTCCAAAATTTTAAATAATTATATGCTCAAAAATGTATGTACTGACTGAGTACGGGTATAAGTAGAGTCGCGTCCCCAGAAGCGACTCACACGTTCCTTCTCTTTTGATATGTTTTTGAAAATATTCATCGACCGATTTCAATAAATGGTGCTAAAGGGGCAAGTGAAATAATGGAATAAGCCAGAACAAAACAGGCCGAGAACTCAACTCCCAATTCCAAGGTCCAATCAAAAAATATAAATTTCCATAACATCCCCGCATTGGCATTCAAATAATTCTCGCTTTGGCTTCATCGCCATGTCAACCTATTGCTAGCGTCTGTTCTGCCTTCGGCTTCAAATTATTGTAGTACAATAGGATCCCTGATTTACGAATATTCCTGTGGCTAATGGATGCTCGTGGAACTACCCATATGGCTGTAATTAAATTGATATTGCCTAAAGCATCTCTCTTTAATTGCAATTTCGTGTTTCATGAATTTAAATAAAAGTATTCTGAAAATTGCCGCCTGTGTGTAGTTAGCATTTATTTTAGTTACCTTCTTCTTTTGAGAGTGGCTTATAAATGTGCAATGCAATGAAAGATTTTCTGTCTGAATTTGAAATTTCCTTGGAACTTAAATATTTCAGCAGATCGCTTTACTTACTACGAAACATTGAAGCATGGAATGCATACTTCAGACATGAATGGAGACAAATGCACACATAAAATAGTTATTCCATGGAATTTACGTGCAACAAAAGACACGTGTCACTTCAACGTTCTAGATGACGTCAGCCAGGAACCCCTGGTAAGGTTCTTGTACCCAGTTTGTGCCACCAGCTTCTACTGGATGAATGTGTTTAAAATAAATATAAATTTCACGTAACAGAGCAGTGCCGAAATGTACCGTAAATTACTGGATAATGATTGAAGAAAAGCCAAAAAGACTGTATATTTTAGAAATTACCACGAATCACACACTGTGTACGCGGCCTATCAAATAACATTTCAAGTACCAAACCAAAATGAATTTGTGACAAATTATACGCCGTAAAATGCGGGATATTTGTGGGCCTCTTATTCCAATTAGAAGGAACCTCTGAAAATATGTCAACAGCTAAACAAAAACAAGTTTTCATGGCACAAGAGCCCACAAATCACACGGCAAAATTTTTCAATTTTAATTAAAACTAAACGATTTGGCTCACATAAACAACTGTACCACATAGACCCACTCCTAATCTATTTCTCCCACACAGGTCGGTCTGGGTCATATCAGCAATGCTGTACGAAATTTCCCCCAACAGTGTGTCTGTGGCAGGGTCACCATGTGACCTCATTCGCATGTTGGTCTCAATTAGTTGGTCGGTTGTCCTTTCTTCTTTTAGTTGGTTAGAGATTTGGCTGTGGTTTTTCTTGTTGTGTATCGTTTTTGTTGCTGTTGTGGTGCAATGTGGTTCCATTAGTGGTTGAGCTAGTCAGTGGTTCCGTCTGCTGACTGTCATCTGCTCTACGTTTATTTTGTACCTTTATTTTCAACATTTTAGCCATCAGAGTTTCGCTGTTCTTATTTCTTTTTATGAGTATGGCTTCAGGTGGGTTCGAGGCCAAAGGCTGGTGACGTGTAGGGAATTTTGGTTTAGGGTTGGACTACATGCGAGAGTAGAACTAGTGAAGAGAGATTATAAGTGATGGTAAAGGTAGATTGTGGTTAATACAAATTGTACTCATTATATCTAAGTTGGTAAACATTATGTTCCCAAAATTATCCTTAAGTGCCGCAATTTGTACTTTTAGTTGAGCTGTGCACATACCTATATTTTATTAAATTACTTTACTGTGCACTTCTCTTTAAAATATTCCCCTTCCTTTCTTTCTATTCAGTACATGTTTGAATGTGCATCCCACATCGCTGAATTTTATTTGCGTTTTCCTTCCAGCCAAGTGCTAACGCCTCAAAACCGTTCCCAGCCAGCAGGCAAATGAAGAGGCCGAAAAAAGCAAGTACGAAAAATGTCTCGGAATTCGATTTGAAAATGGTTGGGCTCAGCAAAAAACAAGTCAGCCAACTAGCATTCGTATGCTTTCTTCTCGAACTCGAATTGTTACTCGTATTGTGTTCATTTGATTTTCGGCAGCTGTCTATGGCTGTGGGTGTGTGCGATGGAATAATTGCATAGCCAGCAAAAATGGTGACAGCTGCCAGCTTGGCTACAATTTTTCCCCAGTTGCCGAAGGAAACTTTCACGACGATTCAGGGAATGCCTTTTGGGATGAGTTTTTCACTTTGAACGTTCCTGTTTTTTGAGTGGGCGAACTACCGACCATCGGTCAGTCGCCAAACAACTTGGATAGAGATAACTGTTGAATGTGGGCCAATTAGGGTAGGTATGGCCCTGGATGTGGGGACAATTAGGGAGCTATCGTCACACCTGAGGCAATTAACAAGCCCGTCAACGTCTCTTTACACACGCACTTTCATTGTCGACATTTGGAGCACGCGCTGAGTAGGAGTAGGATGCTGCAGAACACTCTCAAGACGGGCAAACAAAATGTGAATGAGTAATTGACGATTTAATAAGTATCACATGGCATGGCAGGCGCCACGTGTCTCCAGTCTCAAAAAGCTTAATCGTACTCGTACACCATGCGTCATATCGCTGAAGTCTCAGTCCAAGAAAACAGCCTGGCAGTCGGAGAATATGGATTAAGTCCTCAAGGATGTGCAGGTGCACTCCTCTTGTACCTCTTGGCCTTGTCAGCTTGCGGTGCTGGCAAATTAAATTAAGTTGACACAATATAAAAGCTGGGTGTACCCATTTTTCCTCTGGCACACTTCGCGATGTAAAGATATAAATGTTGATTCACTGCTGGCAATACTACTGCAAAGAGCTCATCTCATCACAGTCAACTCTGAAGTACTAAGCATACATTTAAAACAATATTTAAAGGTAGAAATAAGTCCAGCTTAAATGTTTAGAAATTAACCAATATTTGCAATAAACATGCAAATATTTCCATGCAGCAGCAATAGCAACATTTTCATGTTAATGAGCCCAAAAACAAATACAAAGAAATTTGCCAAAAGGTGGCAGTAAAATTTGTTTGCCAAGTACCATAGCAGTCCAATCGAATCGTATTGAATCTGTGAAATTATATGCGACATGGCTCAATTTATGCGACACATTTTTTCAAGTTGGAGCTGACATATATGGAATGTGTTTGACAGAGAGACAAAAAATATGTACACATATTTTAGCTGCAAACGGGAGAAACTACAGACAACGTTTGTAATGAAAGCACAGATGGAAACATTCATCTATGAGTGTACCCATTTATATACAGAGTCCTCCACGCACTTAAGTAAACTCATATCGATTCATTTTTATTTGTACGTTCGCTCTTTTTGTATTATGATTATTCCCTTTTTTTTTTTGCCCCGTTGGTACAAATATCCACACGTTTTTTGACAATGTGGGCCATTCACACGCTCGATTAACATTCAAGTGTTACATAATTGGAGCACGGAGCAGACACAAAAACAAGCAAAAACAAAAATAATATACATATACATATGTATGTATGTGTCTTGTGGAAATCGTACAAATAATGTATTTTTATTTTTTTATTGGTTCCTTTTCGGGATATTTTTGTTATGAGTGTTAAGAATACAAACATGCTTTCAGTTTAATTTCAGACAAATCAGCAGTCTGGAATATTTCTATAAATACATATTTTGGCATTGAGTTTTTTTTTTCTGTGTATAAGGAATATGGAAATGTCAATCTGCAATTAATTTTAATGGTTTCCAAGATAGATTTCATTGAAAAGAAAATAAAAAAAAAAATCCTGCTAAGTAAGACGTGATCTGCTTTAGAATGCTTAAAATATATTTTGCGAAAATAGTTTCAGTGTTCAAACTTAGCTTTGAGTACCATCTTCATTCATCTTTAAAGCTTTTACAGGCTTCCCCAGTGGTAGTGGCATCTTAGCTAGTGCATATCATTGATTACAATATGTCACGCTGCCTGAATCTTCTGATGTGATCCATCCCTCCAATAGTGCTGTGAATTGGGGAGCAGAGTTCTATCAACGATTTTGGGGGAGTTTCGATAAAACTTTAAAATGCAAATACAATATTTGAGAGGTTCACACAATAATTTTTTGTGGCAAAACGCATTACAAAAACGCACTGAATCGTTTACTTAAAACGAAAAATTTGGAATTTCAAAATGACTTTGAAATAAAAATACATTTACAAACGAAATAAATTGCTTAAAAATCAAACATCAATAACAGTAAATTGAGGTAATTTCAATGCCTCGGGCAGATCATTCTCTGTGAATTTGGACGGAAAATTTCGACCAAATAAGTTAATAATTATAGAACTGACAATGTTTCAAACGTTTCAGTGTGGTGAACTTAAAAAATTCTGTTAACTAGAAATATTTAATTAACCGCAGTGCAAACCCATTACATATCTTTGACCTACAGGAAAATTTGGTTTTTGCTTAAAGGGTCCCTTCGATTGGAAATTTCCTAATTGGCTTTGGCTTCTGGAGTGCTTTTAATACATGCAATTAAAATTCATTTACCATTCTCACTTTAACTTGAAAATTTAAAACGTTTACCTAGAAGGACGAAAACGAAACCTTAGAAAATATTCATGTGGAATTTATTAATGGTTTTAACATAAAATAATATAACAATAGAAATGAAGGAACATTTATTAAGATACACACATCACCGAAAATAGTTTGGAAATATCTCCTTTAATTATTGATGCAGCTAAAAGTATTTCTTCGCCTTTAACATAATTTCATATCCAAATCTATATTCCAACTTCCCGCTTGATTTTCTGGCATCAATATTCATGTGACCTCTGTCTTCTTGTCAGGTTTTGAGTGTGAAAAATTACGAATAATTCAGTCCGTGCAGAGGTGCGGACATGGAGACGGAGAGCAAGAGAATATTTTATCAAAACGAAATAACCAATTTTTCTCCTGGCAGAAACTTTCAAGCCACCTTCCACATGGTCTTGCTTAAATTGTGTTTATTGGTTCTTACACAAATTGAATGCCCAAATGGCATATGGAAATAATGGTAAATCTTAACTTGGATAAGGCAAACGAGCAGACAGCATACGGCAGACAGCATACAGCATACAGAGACAGCGTACGGCGTAGGACGAGCAAACACAAACTTTCCTACTGTACCATTATGCGACTCCCAGGACCTCGACCTAGTCCAGAAGCTTATGTAATTGAAAGGGGCTTACATAAACACTTGTTTAGCCCGAAGTGCATTTGTTTGGCATACCAATACCAGTGGGTACTCCAGGGCAAAGCTCAGGGGCCTAGATAAACAAAGTTATTGACATGGCCTTGTATTTATTTGTTTATTTCAGAATACTCGAGTATACTCGACACTGCGCAGTCGAATTTCTTCGCTAGGACAGATTCATTATAATGCAATTCAACTTTGCCAGAGACGAATGACGAGTGGAAGTTGCATTCGAATTTCAATTACTGCCACCTGGGAATATGGGACCGAATCGTATTAGAGTCTGTTCCTATCCGCCATCGCACTAGTCAAAGCTTGGCACGTTTCACGTTTCGGAGGGGATTGAATGATGACTCTGTGGCTGTGGGGTCTAACCATTAAAGCTGGCTGGCCAATTTTTCTTTTAAAACTTTACCGGGTTTTCTTAATGACTTTGTCAGTCAACCAGCCATGTGTGTCTGAGATAGAGGGACTCCAACGTGGAGGGGATGCCATAGGTTTAGGGATACCACAGCAGCAGACACGTCTTCGGTTATTGCTCTCCCCCACAATGATCCCAATTTTCGTGATAGTTACCTCTTCAATACTGTTGTATCGTCTGCTTGATTGCACCAGAGTTTCCTTAACTTCTTAACATTGAACATTTAGCGAATCTCCACTGCATTTTGCACAGTAAAGAGCTCACACAAGATATGGCAAGGTGCTAGATACGAGCACTCGTGCCGGAGGTGTAAAAGCTGTTACTGCACCCAAGTGACATGCATTGAGGCTGAAACTTCATTAGTGCTTCATCTGCCCCAGATGTCAAGTTTGACGCATACGCAACGATTGACACAGTCGAGTCAGAACCCATCAAATCAAAATTGAGGTTCGCAGAGTGTCCATCAATAAAGTGAGATTGAGTAGTCAACGTTGAAACACAACAGGCAGGCCCACTTTCCTCGCTACAGTCGGTAAGTAAGGTACTCAAGAATCTCTCCAATAAAAAGTTCGAAATTATTGGTGCTCTTCACTTGTGACCCGATAAAAAGTGGGATATATAAGGACACATCTTCAGTGCAAATATATCTAAAACCTGCTGTCGGGTTTCCCAGCCAGTTTAGTCGTAAATTCTTTAGATAATAACTAGTGGAGCAGCCTAACGTAAATCATCTTCATTGTTTATTACACTACTCGACGAAATTGAACTTTTTATTTAGGCTGTGAACCCAAATGACTTTTCCTGATAGATTTCGGGATTTACAAATTTTTGTAGCACTTTATTATTTTTTTATGGTGTTATTTTTTTTTAAAGAATTTTTAAATTCTAGTATTTTTTTCATGTTTTTTTTCAGAGGTAGTGCTTCTACTTTTCACATAACTTAAGTTTCTTATATCTGGTTGCATAGAACTTTGCAGTTCTGAAAATCTGACAAATGCAGTTTAAAATCCGATCCAGACCCTTTGTATCTGCAGCTTAACGCCTGAAAGATATTAAGCTCATTTTTCGGGGTATTTTTTTTCGAAAACTCTTAATAGCCAAACACCTCCTATAAAATAAACCTAAATCTAGATCATTCTAAATAATCACTTTAGAGGAAAAAGGCATAGAAATATTAAATTTTTGGCATCACTTTCTACAGAAGTCTAACTGCCTGTCACCACATAGTATGATTCAATTTTAAAATTTTCTTTCCGATTCGCATTGGTTTAATTATTGTGATTTTATGAATATTCACATTGAATTTATGTAATCTTTTATCCTCGTTTTCCCTTTATAACCGAAAGATTTCTTTCATGATTCATAAGCAAACACCAGTCCGAACAGTGGCCTCTGGTGTGGCATATGTCAGAATTAATCTCGCAATTTGCTATCTGCAAAGTATTAATAGCCACTTATAATGATTCACGACAAACGAGCACATGGAGCTGTCTCCTCTTATTGCTTCATTCAGTGATTTCATTCCTCCATTTATTTGCGCACAAAATAAATACGCGATGACATCGCTCTTCTCTCTATTTCGCGCATTGACTACCCTCACTCGATTATGTATGTATTTTTAAAACATTTTACCGCTGTCATGTGCGGGTCTGCTGTCAATGGGGTGTTTGAATATTCAAGTTTTTATACAAAGGATTGCTTCATTAATACACAAGAGTGGTCGAGGCTTAAAAATTAAATTAATTAAAAATCTTTCTTCAAAACTGAAATATATTCCGGATGCGGAAATACCGACAAACGATACTTAAACTGTAGCTGAAAGCTGTCGTTTGACCAGGAAAGACCTACCAAAATTAAAAACAAAAAATAGCTAAATGTCCCAAAGCAACTCAAAACATAATTGGCGGAAAGTTGAGAGACATAGATAGAACTTTGTAAGCGTCTGTCAAAGAACCAACATCGGACTAAAACTATCTTTCCCTTAAAAAAGTTACACACAATTTAAAGACTTAGTTGCACGAAAAGCTATCCAAAACCAAGCTCTCATTATGAAAAAAAAATCATTATTAAAATGACAGTCCAACAAAAAAGTGGTTCTGAAAAAATAATGACCTAAAATAGAAAGAATAATGGCATACGAAATGAAACCAGCAGCAAAATTGTCAACTTTTCAGGTCACACATTAATGTAGATATAGCGGAAAGATAGATACACACAGATAGATTTATAAATGGTGCTAGTATGAACATTGGGTGTAGGTAATCAGGATAACAACATAAATTTTAATTAAAATCCCAGCGACAATACTTGTGCGGCTTGAAATTGGATTCCATCTACATTCTGATGGCAATTATAAAGAACTTGTAATCTTACAACATATCTTCACATTCTGATTTAAAATAACAATATTATTAATTTCAAAATCTGCCAACAATTTTGGGATTTAAAAAAATAGAAGCAGCCAGCCGAAAAATGCTAAGACCAGACTGGGTCCTGGAAAAATGTTATGTTTGTGTCGTGGCACACGACATTCATACTGTTAAGAAAATGGAAAAATACACTTCATAAATATTTTTGTTACACACAAAGACGGCCAGCCAGAAGTCCAGCCACTGCCATTCCAGACAGACCAGATTTAATTCTATTTGTGCAATAAACAAAAAATCAATGTAAATGCTCACCAAAATGGTTAACAAATCTAAGACAAATTTAGTCCACACTAATTATTTTAATAAGAGAAAGAAAGTCGACTTGTCTCTGGGCTAAGCGGAAAAGCAAAAGAATGAAATGGAGTTAATAAATGATTGCGCTAATTTGTGGCAACGAGAAAATTATATATACAAAATAAATAGAAAATTCTTTCGAAATGCAAAGTATTTAATAAATCAATTCAAGGTTCGACTGTAAATTCTCGTTAATGAGATTTCCAAAAAATCAGTCATTCAGTAATTTCCAACAAAAACACCAACCTTATTCTTCTGAAAATGTAAAGGGCACATGAAACAATACTAATTTCAGGGGAGCTATGTAACTTGAATCCCCAAACAAGGAGAGCAACCTCCAGCCACATTGCTCTTAGCTCCAGCACTCAGCACTTAGCCACTTGTTTTTGGAATCCCACCGGAGTGTCTGGGCAGAAGAATGGTGTCTGCGTCATCTGAGTAAACATAGCTATCAGTTACAGCCGGGATTCAGTGTGGGGACAGTCCCAATCTCTGTGCGATTTTTTCGGCATAATGGTATGTGTAATTTGTATTACCTTGACGCCCATTTAGGCGGGAAAGATTGGTAAACTGGACGCCCTCTCTATGTGGGTGTGTGTCATAAGACACTTCTTATTATGCAAAACTAAACAGTTTTACCATGCATTAATGGGACACTCATAAAACTTACACAAAAAGGGAACAGGGGTTCCCAGGAAGTTAAAAGTTACCTGTCCTTAATAAATGTCAAGACTTTAAAGTCGCCCCATACCCGAGATTTAAGCCATTTCCCTTACGACAGCCAGATTTGTCATTATGCATATTTAATATTTTATTTTTACTTCCAGCACCAACTTATGGTTGGTCTTGTGACTTTTTAAATTAAAGATTCAAGATTCGAGTGGCAAACGAACGAGTTTGATGAGATACGTGTTGGCTCTGTTATCCGTAAGGAATTGGTAGTTGTTAAAGATTATTTATGGAAAATAGTAATAATCCAAAGTAAATTTAAGCAGCGGATGTATTTTTTTTACAGGTCATTGCTCTGCGGCCTAAGGAAAGAAAATCAAATTAATGCCAGCCTCTGAATAATTACTTTTCTCATTTGATTAATAGCCCCGGAACAATGACTAGCCGGAGAACCATAGCCCATAACCATAGGCTCGCAAAAGTCCTCATAATAGTATTCTTAATAATAATATTCTTAACTTAAGGCCTGTGGTGGCGGCATATTTTGTGGTTACCATCAGGTTGAGTGGACTGAGAGCGCCGCACTCTAATTATGAAAACGCAATTAGAAATTCGCATGAATATACCCGGAAAGGGTCGAGTGGTGGTTTACGATCAGATCTAATTTTAAATTGTAAATTAATGATGATGATTAATAAGTTGAGGACAGACGACCTCATTTCTTATGAATTAAGCCAAGAATTAATACTAGGAAAACTTGCTTACGAGCTCAGAACCTACTCTTGAAGTTCTTTGTGGCACTTCCGAGCTGGGTAACTTCCGCATTAAGATAACATAACATGGAGCCAGGCCGGAGAGAGCGAATATCTTTCGTGCATCCCTAGTTCACGAGTACAAGTTCCACTTAACATTTCCTTTTGGCTGCTGCAATCGCCAGCCAGCACTAAGGGCAATACGCCAAGGGCAGATAGTTCGGGCTATGAAGGTATTCACAAAATAAGGACTCTCGTTACGCCAGTCTCACGCTGCCCTGCCCAGCGCTGCAGCCTTCGTCGGATTTGCTACTAGAACTAACATCACAATCAAAAAGCCTGAACCTTGCACAATAAAAGTAAATGTCCCAAGAAACAACAAGGGATAAAAACAAAGACCCACAAGAATCGACCCAAAGATTCGGTGACCGAAATTTGTAATACACTTTCAAACTCTAATTTGAGAGACTTAAGACAGAGATCCTTAAAACTTTCCACAGAAACATAGAGAAGGATATGGATTGATTTATTCGGCTCTTAGTTCTAATAAGTTCTCTGCGTTGCAAAAATCTAGAAAAAATCACAATACCCTCTGCAAGTGTTCAACGAAAACACAACAAAACAATGTCCTAGCTAGTCGAGAGCAGTTGTTTAACTGTGTGACATGCCGCAGCTTGTGTGCTCATAAAAAGAGAATAAACATTTATATGACTTTTCCCCTTTTCCCGGGCGTGCAAGTGCTGCACCATTGGGTTACCATGGGAATTGGGGGCACCAAAGAGCAGGGATCCATCCAGCCATTTTGGAGGGCTCTCACATTGTTGCACATTAGATGTACTTAAAAACCAGTGGCCTAATGGAAATAATTGAATGAACTTTTTATTCCACATCTTGATTATTTATTTCAGCAGAGCTCGCTCTTAGTATAGACTGGAAAATGCCGCTGACCAGCAGTTCAACAATTAATGTACTGCATTAAAACGAGAGGGAACGTTGTGAGTCTTAGCAGTGGCCGCGACTCTACTTTTATACCCGTATTAAGTCAGCATATATGTGAGCTTATGAATTGTGTGGAATTATTAAATGTTTTAGGTTTACTTCTTTTGCATCTACTTCTCCTCCGCCAGAGAGCGCACAGAGCCGGCAGAGTGTGTGCGCGAGAGAGATAATGAGTATCGGCTGCTGCGCTGGAAGTGCTGGACTAGAAACAGAAATTTAATTTCATCATTCTGGCTATAATAATAATCTGATCTCATCCACATTCGGCAGTCTGGTAGATATGGTCATAGGTCAGACATGGCTATATCGACTCGGCTATTGATGCTAATCAAGAATGTATATACGGAATGGGGTCGGAAACGTTTCCTTCTGGGAGTTACATACATCCACTTTGACCACAAATCGAATATGAAAGGTGTACTCTTCGAGTACAGCTATAAGAACATTCATCTTATAATGGGAATTTTAAAGAGCTCGGGTTGTAAAATGTCTGTAAAATTCCCGCCTGCAGCGCATTACGGACATCGATGAATTTGTTTTACGAATTGACTCCTTAGAATTATATTGCAGAGCCTTACAATCACTTTTTTTCCTTATAACATGAGAGTACTAAACCGGGATTTCGGCGGATTTTCACCAATGGAAACGATGCACATTCTCTCACATTTTATCTGTTAACATAACGTTTTAGTCCAACAAAAAATTTAAAAATTTCTTCCAAATTTACGGATAAAAACCTCGAAAGACACATTTGACCACCCAAGGACCCCCCCCAGAACTACAAAATAAACATCTTTCAATATAAAAAAGTGTGCACATTGTGACATTTTATTCATATTATTTTATTTTTAATTTTTGTATCCAACATTTATCTTACAGTCTCTACCAAGGCGTGCCATAGCGATTTTATTAGGAAATGCAAATGCCTGAAGAATCTGTAAAGCTAAACAGGAACCATCAGAAAATATATTTTTCTGCATTTAATTGAAGGAGGCTAAACAAAACTAACAATCCACTGGCTTGGGAATTCAACCTTGATACTGTTTTGGTATCAAAGTACTTGATACGTTTCTTTTTTTTGTTTTTAAAAATGTATACGAATTTAATAAGACATTAAATTACCTTCATTGTTTTCGATTGTAATGTCGATTATTAAATTACCTTCATTGTTTTCGATTGTAATGTCGATTATGAAATATGCAAACTACATCAGTCAAAGCTTAATTAGCCTATCCATCAATTCAGTTATCATCAAGTCAAGTTCGACCCTAGATGCAATTTGATGATTGATTCGCTAATCTGCTTACAACTGGTTTCACACCCCAAGGTGCCTCGAGAATGGCTACCTACATTTAGGGGCAATGACAACGAATCTGAGCAGCCGACTGGATGATGGATGCGTAACGTCGGCAACTACCTGAAGAACTAACGCCCCGGATCCATTGGCCCTTGAGTGATGATTGCTCTGTGCAAATGCATCCCCGAGGGTCAATAATCTACGCACAAATCTCAAGACCGCCAACTACTCAAAGTTGCAAGCCGCGCACAGTGGCCCGTTTTCTCAAAACACGTTGCAAAATTAATAACTTTTGAATTCGGCTAGTGATAAGTCTGAAATTTAATACATATATTTGCAATACTTGGAATACATTTTTAAAAGAAAAATTAAAGTAGGCGAGTCACTGAAAGGGGCGTAATTAACGTTCAAACTCGAAGATTATTTTTTTTTACCATAAAAACCATCATAAAAAATATAAATAAAATTGAACAACATGCAAATATATTTTTTTGGAAAACGAGCCAATGTGCCGCGTGCCAGGGAGCCCCAGAACGGAGAGCAAAACGGAAAATAGTGAGCAAAAAGGTTGGCACATAAAGACAAATTGCATAAAGGATAAAGGCAGCGAAGGAACAAACTGCAGCAGAGGATGCCTGTCTCCCTGTATGAGTATGATTGGCACTACATACATATCTGTTCATGTATATATATACCTCTCGCTCTCTCCGTCTCTGTAGCTGTGGCTGTCTCAATATCTGTGTCTATCTGTGCATGCCAACTGCATTGCCAGGGAAAAAGGAAATGCTGAAAACGTACAGCCAAGACCGTCAAGATTTAGCGGTACTGGGGTTCCGGGTTCTGGGGTGTCGGGATCCTCAGTAAGCCCAGGCCTCTCCTCTGTTGCGGCTGCTGTTGCTCCTTCCATCAATTTTGGTATCCGCAGCGTAATTGAGAATTGATTAATGCATAGCTCAGCTTTAAAGGGAGACAAAAGCGCAAAAAGAAACGTTATTAACAACCGCAATAAAGACTGAGATAAATTGGAAGCCAAACTGAACATGAAAACCATGGCAACACCAACGTGTCCTCGGTACAGTCCTCCCTGCGGCATAATGATATGAAACCCACAAAATTGCCTTTTAATGGCTGCAAATTTTTTTAATTACATCAATGTCAACCTAAGACTATTGATAGCAATATATTCAATATAAATTTGTATTCAAAATAATGAGATATTTTTACTAGATTTAATGTGTTGAAAAAATTGTTGAAAAAAGGGAAATGTTTATACAAAATGGCAGTGTCTGCTTTTATTTCTCGCTCGCTTAAAATGTGGTTGCTGCAATGCTGAATATAATTGTTCCTTAAATAAGTTATGACAAACCCTGTGTGATGTTAAATCACTAAAAAATTCGCTTCAACTCAAAGCATGCTTAAATATCTACCGCTAACAGACTTCGTATCCCATAAGAAGTATCTAGAAAGTCTTTCCTTTAAAACAACTTCAAATTAAAAAATTTTAAAACTATATTATAAGCCAGTCTCCCGTGTTCACATTCACTTTGCATTTTACTTTTTAGCAAAAAGTCATACTTTTCATTTAAAGGTGCTGTCGAATCCACACAAGGTAATTTGTTGCCTCCCTGTACTGATAAGTGCAAATTTTACTGATGTTATACCCACGCGTTGGTACCAGCTCATACAAAAAGGCCTCTGTTATGTTTAGTAGAGATTTATCGATAGCCAAATCGTAGAAATTCACTATTTGTTGTTGCTCCGACCAATTTTATCGGATCCAATTTCGAGGTTGGTTTAAAAAAAATTACTTATAAAAAGTCGCAAGCTCAATTGCCCAGGTAATGGTGTCAAATTCATGTCAATGTATCAACAAGTCATTAATTTTTTTCCTTTTGCAATTAATATTTTTTTAGTTGTATAAAACGCCTTTTACTTTTCATTTCAGCGTGGAATTTGTTGCCGTTTTGCAAACTGAAAAGTCTTGCGTTTTACCAATGCGGAAGCGTCTGATTTTCTTTTTAAAAAATAGCTCACATTTTGTTTTGTGAAAGTGAAAACCGTAGCCCGTATCTCTCAGTCCGCTACATTGCCCCATCTGGACAGAAATTGTACCTTTTTTGGATTACATGCGCCTCAATTTAGGTATGCAAATATTGGAGTTCCCCTTGTTTATCTCTTTACTATGTGGACACATTTTCATTTTAACTGTTGATCTTGTGGCAAAACATGCCCGAAAAAAGGCAACAACAAATTTCGTACTATTATTTATAGTTCAAAAAAATGTCTGAGGGTGTAGCTATGCTATTTTTGTTGGCCAGTTTTACTTATCTGCAGTACGTCGGTCGTCGGTTGTGGGTGTAATAAAAAACAACAACGCCAGGAAGCGGTTTCATTTTTCCGGTTCGTGATGGCTGTGACTTCCAGTGGGTGCGGCCACTCAGCCATAAAATGAGAGCAATTTTTCAAAGGCGGAATCTTTTGTTTACTCTGCCTGGCCAGAACCAGAACCGGAAAAGCCAATACCATCTATCTATTCACATTGAATTTGCAGGAACTATCGGTCCGCATTGCTGAGAGTTTTTTTTGGGAATCTTTTTGTCTATCTGGGTTGTTTCCTATCACTGAAACTGTCTTTAGTTCCTGCTTCTGTATCTTTAGCTGTTGCGATGCCAAAAATCAATGTGGTTTCCTCCAAGCTGCTGGAACATCCCTCTGCTCCTTGTTTTCCTTGAAGTTTTATGTCTCCATTAGTGGTCAATATTTAATTTAAACTTTCAATTAGTAAATGTATTTTGTTCACTTACGCTTTTTTTATTGCTTTTGTGCCATCTGACGAAAATTTGTGATATATCGCAGTGTATGGCTTTAGTGACCCATTAAATGGTTATAACACGAGAGTTTTGTCGGGTCCCCCAATTCATGAAAAGCTTTGAGTAAATAAATAGCTATTTACAGTTTTAAATCATGAATTTAATAAACGAGTTGTGGGTGTTGTGGGTCGCTTTTGTGGACGCGACTCTACTTTTATACCCGTACTCAGTCAATATATAAAAGTGTGAGCTAATGATATGTGTGGAATTTTAAAATATTTTATATGTTACATTTTTTGCTTCATCTGTCATCTACATCCACAATGTAGACTATACATCTTCTCCGCGAAAGGTCGCGCATTGCACAGGGCAGAGTGTGTGCGAGCGAGAGAGAGAGAATGAGTAGCGTGGTCTCTTGCTGCACGAGGCGGGGGAAGCGACTGAAAATTAGTTTCTTTATTCTGGCTATAATAATGATCAGATTTCGCAAATTTTGAAATACACTTGTAGCTGTGTGATTTCATATGAGTCTGGAAACAAAAGTTGGTTGCTCTAGCTCTGATAGTCTCTGAGAACTAGGCGACAAACAAGACGGACAGACGCTCAGAAAGACGGACGTACATCGTACACTTCGAGTACGGGTAGAAAAAATCAAATGTAAATAATGGTACACCATAATTGTACTTTTATTTGAACATTTTAAATTAATTTATTCGCTTGAAATTCATTCTAAATTTATAAATTTTTTATATTTTTGTTTCATTAACTTTTTTTTTAATCTAATATACTTTTAACATTTTGTAGAGTATTATTTCAAATGCCAGAAAAAGATGGAAATTACGGAACAAAGCCAAAAGTTTCAATATGCGTGGCTGACATAACTTAAATGTAACTTCAACAGCATGTCAAACATATATATCAACATCTTATCCACATAAGAGTATAAATATTCGTGCATTGTACATATAGACATTTCTCTGCCATTTCAACTGAAAATATGCAACGAGCATTTCGATGAAAAAGATAGAATAGAAAACAGAAAACGGAAGCTAACACATAAAATATAAAAAAAGGAAATAAATAAGTATAAATCTGCAAAAAATCGTTGTCGGATATTGTAACAGACAGACATACAAACAGACAGATTGATTGTTAATATTTGCTGCCAGACAACAGAACATTTCGTTCAACTGAACTTCAGAGAAGCGGAATAGCAGAGGATTATTTCAAAGAGTTCTTGAAATTGATGATGGATTACAATGCAAGCAGAGTACTCCCAATGAGGCTATACAAATGACATATTGAAGAAATAACTCTTGAAAACCATATCAGAAATGGCTTTCTGACTCTCATCCAGGGACCAGGATAGTCTATCCCCCCAGTTGATGTATTGTATTAACAGCTCCTTTGGAATTTGAAAGTTTTGCATATTCCTTCCGGAAACAACTGTGGGCGGCATTCTATGTGACATTCATCTGAAGGGAAATTTGCTGTTGAATATCACCACTAAGCAAACACACACACTGGAACTGTTCTTGACGTTTAGTTTTTCAGCAAACACAATTTCATCAAAGGGTTCCAGTGTCATTCCTCGCACTTCCCCATTTCCAAGAATACGAAAAATTGTTATGGTCAGGCACAGTCTGGCCAGTTTAAAACTGTCATTGGACCAAAAGAGATTGGTCTGTGACGCTGCGATCTGCATTGATTAAATTAAAAGAAAGAAAAGTCGCAAAGGTTGAGATGATTTCTGGCGAAACGCCACTTGACAGCTGTCGGTCGATTTAAGTTGAGAACTTTTTGGGAAAACTTTAACTTTGGCACAGGCCAATAAATTTTACATAAGATGTCCGGACAGGAGTGCTTGAACCACTTGAATCACATTTGGCACGTGCCAGTGCCATAGCCGCACTAAGTCAAGCCCTGATTTCAAATGGGTTTCGTGGCTGAGTATAAAAGTAAAATTGAATTTTTATTTATTTTGGGACCTGGCGATTGGACCCAAGCCCCTCCATCCAGGTGTTTGGTAACACAGACAAAATATTTAGTGGCAAGCTCAGCACAAACATAAAGTTGCCACAGGGAGTCTGAATCCATCCTGAAATACGTACAAGCAACGGACGGAAAGTGTGTCAACACAATCAGCATAATAACCGGGGGTATGTACCGCAGTACTTGTGGCCTTCCGAAGGGTTACAATAAAAGTGGATTAAAAGTCTGAGGTTGCCTCTTTCACGCAATTTCCTCATGATTAGGGATTTAGAAATCACTTGGGTTAATACCAATTGATTTACCCGAATGTAAATCAGGAAGTATTTGTTAAATATAGTTTCTATGTGTCGTATTCTCATGGCAAAGCTCGATATATGTAGATCCAATCTATACAACTCTTTGGCATAGCATGTTCAATCGCTACTAAGCATCAACTGCTAATAACTTTTATTGCGTGAGAGACTCTCATGCATACCGCATATTTATTGGAAATTATTTGGTGGTAAGCAACAAGCAGCTTCCTTTTCAATGATTCGATTTTCGTGATAATGTTCCGCCTCCTGAAGGGGAATTGAACCTAATTTAATTAGCACGCCTTTTCTTTTATTCGGTTGTACGATTATACCCTTCCGTTGCGTACAGCCTTTTAGACCAGCAGAGAAATGAACAGCCAACCCACAAAAGCCATGTCTGAGGCAAGACAAACAAAAGCCGGAAGAAGGCGAATGCCCTGAGGCAATGGCTGTGTAAAATGGGGAAAGTCGGTCGGGGCGATAAAACGCTTTTTTTTTGCTCTTTTAACTGATTTAAAAGTCTTCAAGTTTTTTAAAAAGTTTGGCGTTTTTTTCCAGTGCTTTGCTTCCGCGTTTCTTCTGCGAATGGAGTAGCAAAGTCGCCAGTTTTAACTTAAACCCGTCATGAATAATGGTAATTATGCAATTGGACTTTGTTCTGGATTCAGACACTTGTCCATAATCCATCGAGTGCCATGAGTTTGTTGAAAATTCCGTTGCTTGAAATCAGTTGCCCACTCAATTGCTCACACCAGGAAATAGACAGAGGAGCCGAGGGGGCCGTATCGCTGGGGGTTTGCTTTTCCCCATAATCTTTATTATTGCCCTCTTCGATCCTTTGTCGCTCGGCTGACAGCCACCAGAAATTACAAGAACAACTTTTCCCGCTTCCTACTTATTCATATATTTATATATACATTTTAAGAATATACAAAAGCCTGACTCTTTCTGGTCCCCTCGTTCTTGAAGCGTGAAATGCATAATGAGAAACATAAAAAGAAAAGAAAAAAAAATTTTTTTGGGGAAAAAAAAAAAAAATAATAGTAAAAAAAAAAAAAAAAAAAAAAAAAAAAAAAAAAAAAAAAAAAAAAATCCAGCGGGGGGGGGGAAAAAAGATTTTTAAAAAAAATTATTAAAAAAAAAAATATCTACGGAGGATTTTCCGTCGGGGCCCCAGTCGAAAGTTGAGTGTTTTCCCCACACAGTCGATGGAGGAAGGACTGCAATTCGCCCTAATTGTATATGCTCAATTAGTTTGCTCTTGGCCGCTGATCATTTGGAATAAAGCTTTCCACCGAATACTAAAATTTGTGTACATTCATTGCCATTTTGTGTTCATCCGAACTCCGAGCCGAAAAACTAATGGTGCAAAATATTCACAACTTTGTCGAATGGGTCTTTTCTCCTGCCAAGAAAGAGATTTTAAGATTGGCTCTTAATTAATTTATTTTCAGCATCCTGTTAGTCTATATATATAACGAGAAGGAACGTGTGAGTCGCTTCTGTGGACGCGACTCTACTTTAATACCAGTACTCAGTCGCATTTTAAGCGTTTTTTTATACCCGTACTCAAAAAGAGTTAAGTGGTATATCAGATTTGTGGAAAAGTGGAAAAGAAGAAAACGTTACCGACCCCATAAAGTATATATATTTTTGATCAGAATCAATAGCCGAGTCGATAGAGCCATGTCTGTCTGTCCGTCAGACAGACAGTCTTGTTGAGCGCCTAGATCTCAGAGACTAAAAGAGCTAGGGCAACCAAATTTGGTTTCCAGATTCATGTGATATCACACTGCTACAAGTGTATTTCAAAATTTCGCCCGCCCCATTCCGCCCCCACAAAGGACGAAAATCTGTGGCAGGCAAAATTTTAAAGGTACGATAAAACGCAGTATCGTAGAGAATACCCATATCTATTAGATTGCCGAATCTGAATTAGATCGGATTATAATTATAGCCAGAATAAAGTAGTCAAGTATCACAAAAACTGTGAAACGTAAGACTTCTCCAAGAAGTACTTGCAAAGCGGAGATAAATTTAAATAAATTGTATATTAAAGTTAAATTTATCGTAAAACTAGATGCTTTGAAAAAACGGAGAAATAGCGACCAGAATGTGGGATTGTGAGCCTCACATTGATTAACTTTAAATGTTCAACAAATAGTGATACTTACAATTCTATGTTACGACACAATTTTAATTAAACCTGAAGTAGAATGCTATGAAACGAAAGCCCTTATCAATAAACTAAAATCGATCAATAGTGTAATGATCTAATCTTGACCTTTTTACTGACGAATATATACTATAAAGTATGCACACTTTTAAGTGTCTGAAATGACTTAATTCTTCATTGAAAACATCTGATCAAAGTAATCATACCCTCTGAAAGAGTACAATGAATGAATAACTCCACGTACTAAATTAGGCTGAGTCCCACTCATCCAAGTCCCACTCAAGAAATTCAGTTAGACAGTTGCTAAGCTTTAGAGGAGAGTAGGCCAAAGAGCGTACATTTTCGAGACAAACTCAAATGCAATTTTGTGGCCGCGCTGTCAACATAGCTGTGCAATTGGTGCCTGTTAATGGGCAGCGGCTTGCATTAGTGGCCAACTTGATGGCTGACTGGCAGGAATGGTTATATGTATTATGTCATTTGTAGACCACGCCCTCACAGCGCCAAATTTAGTTCAATGAAGCCAACTTGCCTTGTGGTTGATTAAAGAGGTTTCCATATCGATTAAGGTATTCTTTTTCTCAGTATTTCAATTTAAGTGAAATCAATTGTTCGTTATGCATTCTTCATTCAGTTGTTCCCATTGCCTTCATTGGTTTTCTCAGGGAAATGGAAACTGGAAGATAAAAATCATAGCTGTCATCGTATTGACTTTTTGTCTCAGTGGGCCTTAGGCCTCTCACACAATAATAGTCCACACATATATCCTGCCGCATCGGTTTCTCCTTATAAAAACTAAGACAAACTGTCCTGTTATCCGAATCCATCTTTCGGGTTCACTCTGCCCAATCATTCATTCAGTTTTTTTTGTCGTTGACGGCAAGTTAGCATAAACGAGAAGGAACGCGCATTGCACAGGGCAGAGTGTGTTCGAGCGAGAAAGAAAATGAGTAGCGGGTCTCTTCCTGGAGGAGGTGGGGGAAGAAACTGAAAATGAATTTCTTTATTCTGGCTCTACTAATGATCCGATCTGATTTAGATACGTCAATCTGGTAGACTTGGTCATTATCTACGATACTACGCTTTTACTTTTATCGTATCTTTAAAATTGTGGCTGCTACACATTTGAGTCTTTTGAGAGGTCGGAAGGGTGCTGGGCGAAATTTTGAAATACACTTGTAGCAGTGTGATATCACATGAGTCTGGAAACAAAATTTAGTTGCTCTAGCTCTTATAGTCTCTGAGATCAAGTCAACAAACAAGACGGACAGATGGACAGACAAAATGACAGACAGACATACCTCGGTTATTGATGCTGATCAGGAATATATATACTTTGTGGGGTCGGAAACATATCCGTCTCTGCGTTGCACACAGCCCACACATCCACTTTTACCAAAAATCGAATATACTGACTGAGTACGGTTTTACAAGTAGAGTCGCATCCCCAGAAGCTACTCACACGTTCCACCAACACTGTGACCAATCCCCACCATTTAATTTCCCCGTTAAATTGCTGTCTATTGTTTCTTGTCCCGCGGATGCCATGACAAACTCTCATTTCCATTCAACTTCTTTCCTCGCCATCGACTGACCATAAAAAAAAAAACTCATAACTGTCATTGTTATTGAATTCGGCATGGTTCTATTGTCCGGCAACACTTCGGCTCAAATGAGACGTTGGCCTCGCCGTCTAATTAACTGCACACAAATGTACGAGAGTGCCGTGAAAAGCAGAAGAGACGGCTGGAAGGCGAAAACTAGTTTGCAAAAACTATGGTTATCCAACTGACGATAGTCGGAAAGCTAATTTGTCAGGCTGTGCGAAGTCTTTGAACGGAACTTTTTTCTGGTGAATTCAATTTCTATCGTGTTTTTCAACAGCTATAGCCCAGGGCTATCCATGTATATGGGTGCTTCATGAACGCAATTCCTTTTGAGTGAAGCGAAGTATTCTAATGAAATATTTTGTGGCTTTCTGGGCAATGGAAATTACCTCTTTACATTCGAGTAAATGACATGAGAAGTGTCCCGAGATAAGGTCGATTCGATCCATCACAGTAAAATAAGCGAGAATGCTAGATATCCTAAGTAACAGAAAGTGTTTTTGCCAGGAAAAAAGAAAAAGCCACACAACAAAAGGAGCCGAAATACTCACAGAAATTGGCCCGGCTAATAACATTATTGAGTCGAAATGGCAGGCGGGAAGTGGTCGACATCCCAAAGGCATTAGAAACCAATTTACTTGTATGTTTGTTCGATTCTAGTGAGAGAGCTATGCAGGACGAGAAAATATAATCAAAATCAATTGTACTTTCTTTGCTTTCACTGGAATAAAGAGAAATCATTGGACCAGAAATTTGAGGCTTAGCAACGTTTAGAACTTTTTTTTTCCTCCGATTCCCTTTATCGATTTTGATCCCCGAAATCAGTGTTTAATTGGCAGCACTTTTAATGCTTGACTGCTTCCGTAAACGGAAAAGCAGGCCACAAAGGTTGCTATGAGTAACCTTCTCATTGAAGCCCATTCCTCTGGGAATCTGCCAAACTAAGGTGAATTTAAACAGGTCAAGGGTCAAGCCTACTTTAACTGAATCAGAGCCAGCTCCATACCAAGGCCAGCTCCATAACATGGCCCATTTGCAAGTTAATGCCAATGACGAATGCGGTTGTGCCTCTTTATTGATTTGAAACCATGAGGATACGAGTAGGACTGACACCACAGGAAAAAATGGATCTAAATTTGTGTACAAATTAAACATCGACAGCAAACACATGTAATTTATTTATGTATTTTTTCCATCACTTTTACAACAGCCGACAGCGCAATTCGATTCGCAGCCAGACTCCAGCGACCTGTGCGGTTTATGATTGTCAGAGAGGGATCTTTCATATGAGCATATATGTAAATTGATATGTAGGGAAATGAGTATATCCTTTGGAACCAAATAAAACAAACGCTGTAAAGTGTCATGTGTTGACTTTTTCCGTGTAAATAATCCGGTTTCTTCTGTGTGTCATTTTGTAACCATTTAAAGTTTAATTTAAAAGTTTTTCAACGAAAAAGTTAATCTTGTTGATGCTGCCATGTGGATTGGTGGCACTTTAAATCAATATTTTCCGTGTATATGGTTTAATTTGTTTTGTTGATGCGAATATATAGGTATATATAGTAATTTCTTTGACGAGAATATATTCGAACACCGTTTTCGTTGGAATGGTAGTTCTCCTGTCAGATTATCCGCAGCATTATGCAAATGAGGCCACGGTCTTTTGCCATATTATACAACCCGTAAGCGCCCTGAGTTTCAGCGAATTCTATTTGATACCGTACGACAGGCTTTGCAGGCAGTAATATCAGGTTATCTAGAGCCCAATGGGTATGTTTGTGGCTCATCCTTCATAAGAGTAAAAAAAAAAAAATAAACTTTGCTTTCAAGCCGCAGCCCACATTCTATATAATATTTCCTCAATAAAAAAAATCGCACCTAAACCTAAACTTCACATTAGTATTTTCGGCCTCAAATGAACTGCTCCACTTAACTGCTAAAACGTACCATAATAAACTGTCATCGCAAGGCTTTCCCATCCCCAATGCCCTGTCTCCTTTAAGACTGATGGGAGTCAGCTAGGAATCGATGTCATTCATGTGACTGCAAATTATCTTCGCTTGATTGATTAACCTTTCTCCTTTTGTCAATCACAGGCAGCTCTCCCACTCCCACGCAAAATAAAACTTTGAAAACTTAAATTTCATGATTTTATTTGGATCCCACATTAAAAATACTTCACTGAGCGACCTTCACTTTGCCATAATGACTGTAATAAAGCTACAGACACTTAATTATACGCAATAGTGTCAAAATAATTTACAGCCTTGCTTTTGCTGCAGCATAAATAATACCATTAATGAGGCACATAAATAATGTGGCAGATAATTCAAATGTGTCAGGGCACTAGTAAGGAAAATAAATAATATTAAAATGGGGAGTTTGCTTCCAGCTCTTGAAGGATATATGAATGAATATATAAGTTTTTCCAACTTGGAACAGCCAAAAAAAAGTCAAATTCTGGAAGTCCAATTTGCTGGTAGATATATGTTTCATTGTTCATTTTACAACTATATTCACTACACTACTTTCGCTATATGATTTTCCAACAACAAAGTCGCCATCAATTTCCATTCAGAATAATTGATGCAATGAAATTACAAGCAACTTTACACCCGGTCACCTTTCACCCTGTTCCAATACAATTCGCAATTGCAAATTACGTGTCCGTATTTATAAAGTTAACTCTTAAAATGACAGTGACAGAGCACCCAGCACCAAACTACCCAGCCCACAGATAGTCCTGAAAAAGAAGGAACAGAAAAA
This sequence comes from Drosophila tristis, assembly GCA_018150885.1. Classification (NCBI taxonomy): domain Eukaryota; kingdom Metazoa; phylum Arthropoda; class Insecta; order Diptera; family Drosophilidae; genus Drosophila; species Drosophila tristis. The sequence goes on from JAECWT010000197.1 coordinate 97,068, forward strand.
AGATTAAAAAAACAGGAAATTATACGGCGCTCTGTGCCGATTTCATGTCCAGGGCCCAAGGCCCGTACCGGACCACTCTGCTGACCATTGCAGCGAGAGTCGCATTGCAATTAAATTAATAAATTTTTAAATGCTTGCTCGTGTGGAACAGGGACTCAAACATATTAAATTAAAATACATAAGGAAAGGAATTGGATAAGAAAAAGGACTTGCACATTTTGCCACGAAGGTCTGCTAACGAGGTGCACAAGTAGCCACGAGTTTGAGCATAAACAGGTTACCAAGATGTCAACCAAATGGATTTCCATTGCGAATTGTGTGAATGGCAAAATATACCGAGAATTAAATAAACCTTTAAGAAATCGCACCCTTCTACTTATTTATGTCTTTGCAAAGATCCCCAGGGACTGAAACTTAATTTAAATATATGTATACCCGAGACAAAGCATTTAAATCCTATTTCGTCTGACTTTTATGCTAATCGATGGAATTATTTATTTATTTTGCTAAATGCCAAATTGACGCACCTAAACGTAGGAAATTAGCTTACAAATTTTCAAACAATTAAGCTGAAAATTAAGCTGTAAAGTATATCACAAAAAGTAACAGGAAGGTTTCTGTGATATTGAAATTGTACCTCCACGCGGATATTACATAAATTTTCGCTCGCTCTCAGTCTTCCCGTCTATCCATCAATCTGTAATGATGGTCTTTGACTTATTTATGAGTCAGATCCACAGCTTAAAGCACTAAATCTGAATATCTGGAGCTCTCTGACAAAAAGTTATGTCAGAGAAATTATATTTCAGATGTATGGCGCTGATGATTGGGATTTGCTTACATACCAAATACTTTAAGAGCATATCATCATTATGATGTAAACATCATTTAGCAGAAATTTTAATGGTGGGAAAAGAATATTCTGTCACGTGGCCATGGGGAAGCAATTGTTTATGAAATACGTGACACTCTAAATGGAAAACAAATAGCAGTTTAAAACTTAAAACAAATATTAATGACGTTTACCAATCAAATTACTCAATAAACTTGACCAACAGAAAGTGTTTAAATATATTTCACAGGAAAAGGGGCTCAATTTCAGCTGCTCCCGAAGTGTCTGGCCATGGCTGCGGCCCTGGCTCTGGCTCTGCGAAAGCTGCAAGTGAAATGCAGATTAACGAAGCTAATTAGCAAAAGTCTAAAAGTACTCAAGACGCTCTTTACTTGCATAAAGCCAACTTTTTGTCACGTTCCAGTGCAGGCGAAACAAACTTGTTCGAGGCTCCAGCTATTAGACAACGATTGCCTCCCCGTTATGGGGCTCCATCCATTCATAGCCATAATTATCCTCGGCGGCGCGACGGCACTTGTTAATTTTGGTCGGCAACTTGTCGAAAAGTTTTCGGGTACCAGGCTTCTCTCTCGGCGCCAGATTATCTAAATGATGTTAATAAAATGTTTAAGAAAGCTCTATGATATGACTTATGGCTAGACGGTGTCTTTAGAGGTTGCTCTACCCCAGCCATATAGATATGTGAGATAGGTAAACACCTATCATCAAAGCCCGAATATTTGTCAAATATTTTGAAAGTGGTGACTACTATTTGCACTCTGAATTCTTCAGTGCCGCTAGTCACTCCTCGCTATTCGAAGCATCCAGCCCGGTACTAATTATAGGCAAAACTTTGGCTCTCTCGGGCTCAAGGAAAAGCTCATTAAAATCACCCAATACTTGCATTAAGGGTACCAGCATTAACTTTTTGTCTCTGCCAAACGTCAAAGTTTTAGCGCCGAAAACTTGCACCTCTGACGTGGCAGGGCGGCTGCTACAGCGAAGAAAGCCAAGGCGGGTAAAAAAAGGGACATTTTCATATGACTAGGACCATACAAAGATGCAAGCAGCTGCTGTGCAGTATCCTTAAGCGAAGAAGGGCAAAAACTTTCAAACGCAGTTTGATGTCTTCCACATGCATCCATCCAGCCGGAGAGCCCGGCACACAGATGCTCTCTTACATTTTTGTGGTAGTTCCCTGTGATGACAAATTCTCAAGGCAGTTGTAAAGTTATGCTAATTTTTATAGCAACAAAAGCAACTAAAGGAGCATCTTCTGGCGACAGGTTTTGAATTTTTATAACAACAAAATAATAAAAATTTAATGACTGCATTACGATTCAAGTGACTCGTCAATTATATACCTCGTACTCAATTATATACCTGGTGCTATGTGACAAGAAGATAGAAGTCGATAAAGTGTAACTATCAATCCAAATGTATAATCGAATTATTAAATTAAAGTGTGTCAAGTCTGATAAACAATTCTTCAAAGTTATGAATGCCAAATGAGCTATGAATATAACACATAAAATTTATTACTTGTATGAATATATACCCTTACGAGTATATACTCTTGAATCCCTCTAAGTGTACAACATTTTGTTATGCATTCGTTGGGTAGCTCTTTTGCAGGTGTTGCATCTACCTCACAGCTGTTTCTTTTAGTTTAGTGTCTTCATTCTGTTAGTCCTCTTATGGCTGACACTGTTCTTTGGGTCGAATAAGTTTCGAAGGGTCTTAGCTTTTGGCGTGCAAGGTGCAGAACGTGTCTCTGGCACGTGACAGTGCGGTTGGTCAGCGAAACTCATCGACTTGAGTGCACATAAGCTTTAATGCTGTCAATATTCCTATAGCAAAAGATATGAAAAGATACAATATAACCATTGTGGCTCAAAACTTTTGTTTTCCATTGTGTCCAGGCGTAGACCAACTAGAATTTGCAGTCCAGGCAGCAGTTTGAAGAACTTTCGCAACAAAATTCTTCCATATCCCCACACACACAATCAAACACAGCTGCTTCGGGCGAAAAATATTTTGTTGAAATTTTCTCTTTGCTGGGAGATGGCTGCTGATTTTACTACTAAAGAAAAAATGCTGCTGCAAGAGCTTTTTGCATTTTCATTAACTTATTGGGGAAACTTATCGCCTGAAATCGCCTTGGATCCGTTCGCTCAGTTCGTCCGCAGCTGACAGGACTAAGCAACACCCAAAGTTCGGCAAGCAGCACAATCAGACGATTGCCCGACACCAAGGAAATGTGTTCCCTTCTAGCCATTAGCATTAATATTTCAAGGCCTTCGGGTGCTGTCGCTCTCTGGGCCCTCCAGTAGCCTACTTCTCTGTCCCCGAGCACCACGTAAATTTCTGAGCTATGCGATGGCATTTTCGGGTAGCTGCTACCAGATTTACGTGTTGTTATTGTGCCAGGACCAGAAGTAGTAGCAGAAGGCGGAGAAGGAAAAGGAGGATGTCTCCCCATAAATGCACGCACTCCTCGATTTCTCGCCTGGACTTGATTCATAAACTAGATTTGGATCGGATTTTGTGTACCTCGTAATACTGTACCCTATACTGTAAATATCAGCAAGAATGAAACATCAAGATGGGTATTATGCCAAAAAATTATGATAAGTGATTAATGGAACCTCAGAGGCTAGACTTATGCCACTAATAATATTAAGCCGTATCATATCATATCTTATCATATCTTATCTTAACATATCTTATCTGATAAAGATAAGAGGAACTTGTCTTCTTAGAGCAACAATATAATAAACTGATTAGCGGGTATCCCACAGTCCTTTATTTTTGTTGTTGTTCTGTTGCTCACAGCACCCTATGGATGTGTGTAGGTATGGAATGGAAATCCGCCAGGTTCTGGGCTATAGTTATAGTAGTGTTTTCTGCGTATGGTAGCGGCAGTGCCAGTAGCACGGCTAATGAAAATTGCCGAGCTGCCTGTAAGGCTTCAACTGCAACTTACTTGTCATTGTTGTTTTTATTATTGTTGCTGCTGAGTGTGTACAAAAGTTTTACTGAATTTATTATGAGTGCTGTAGTTGCTGCTGCATAAATTATTTTTATTAATTTATAAAACTGCTGCCAGCCCCCCTCAAGTACAATTGAAATATGTTCGCATGCCCGCAGAACCAGAACCCCTCCATGCAGCTGGAATTTGAATGTGATCCCTTACCATTGCCAGTTGTTCCTTTACCTAAATGTGTTCCTGCTTTAATGTGTTCACTTCCGTGTTCGTTTTGAGCCAGTGAACTCAAGTGACATTTCCATCAGGCCAACAAGAAGCGGCGATGGCTAATGGTTATCTGGTAACTTGCAATATGTAGGTTTATTCAGTATTCAGGGGCAATAAGATAGCTAACACCTCCACAAGTTTTTCCTTGAACCCTAACTAATGGAGTAATTGAGAGCCACGCGATAAGCCCTTAAACGAACTGCAGCCAACCATATTTGAAAATGGATCTGAGCCCTGGCTCATGTTTACAGATTTAAGTCTAAGGTGCGAACTCATTTTCCATTTTACACTTCACTGCAGTAAGCTCACACACTCTTGCTGCATTGTGTGCATCTCTTGTTTGCTGAAACAACTTCGATATGAAGGAAAAGTGTCTTCAGGAAGAAAGAGGAGCAACTTGACTGCAATGCGTGACATTAACTTTGTCTAGACCTGGAAAATGGTGAGTGCTGACTTCTATTTTCGATTTGCATAAGCCAACCAGCAAGAAATTAAAGTGCTGGCTGTAGACCTCAAGCCTTCAAGGAGCTGCTTCAATCAATTAAAAATTAATTACGTTCCCAGAGATCACCGCTAACGTGGATGCAGTTGCCAAGGAAATTTTCATATTTCCGGAAGGAATATATTTTTTTCTGATGGAAAACGGACTTAAACGAAAGGCAAGACAATTTTGTATCCACAATTGAGTCTCAGCTTCCATAAAAAGGGAAACTATTAATGGGAAAATAATTTCCATAATATTCTCCATCTTTAATTTCCTTTGAATTTCTTTCTTTCTTATAAATCAAATGCTTTTTATTTATATATGCCTGTGTCAGCAATTCAGGAAATTACAAATAAAATCAGATAAATGTAAATCGAACACCTAAATCCGATAGAAAACAATAAATTTAAATCTTAAATTTTGTTCGCCCTAAATGCATAATCAATGCTCCCTTCTTATTTATTCATCAATTTTAGATTTAAATTTAAATTGAAATTTAAATCATTGTACATTACACTTTTCATTTCAGGACTTAAGCTATGTCCAACTATTTTTAATGCAAGAGGGAAAAACTGATTTTCATTAACCTCCCACGAAACAAAAGGGGTAACAGCAAACAAATGAGTAACATAATTAACAGTGGGAATGAAAATGAAATAACAAAAAAGTTAAACTGCAAATTGAAGAGGGAACCCACTGAAACAGAATGAGAGGCCGACTCGAGTAGACCATAAAAAAGCGCCACAAGCACCACATATGAGGGCGCCGGCATATATAAAATTTCCTCACAATGTTGTCCCAAGGCACGGCACACAAAGTGCAAATAATACTTTGCATGTTAAGCTCCGCCGAAAATAAAGTTCTTAAGAACTGGCAGTTGGCATAAAATAGTCATAAAGATGCACAAATTAAAAATGCATTAAAGTTCAATTACAGTGCCAACATATTTATGAATGTATCTTGAACCTACTTGTTTGTACAGTGCATGTCAGAGATGTAAGTCCCACTTTGTCATATTCTTTAGAAAGAATCGGTATTTTCCCTATTTCTATATGCCAAACGACGCTGAAAATAAGGAATGATCAGATGGATTATTTTATAATTGTTGTCGAACTGGAATAAATACCTGAATACCCCTGCCTTAAACTTTTGAAACGCACTGCCATATGTCATTAAGTTGGCATGTCAAACAAAGTTATTCCAACTCTCTTGATATATTTTAGTACATGTGGATTGGTAGCCTTCGTCTTGTATCTTAAGGGTGACATCCATTTGCAACGAAATCATCTTGGGTAATAGGACTATAAACATAATCTGGCTATGCTATTTTTATACCCGTACTCAAATAAGAGTTAAGGGGTATATTGTATTGGATGTGTGCAACGTATATATATATATATATATATATTTTGATCAGAATCAATAGCCGAGTATATATAGCCATGATCTGCATCATGTCCGGTCGATAGAGCCGTCTTGTTTGTCAGCCCGCCCTCTTCCGACCCTACAAAGAGTGAAAATCTGTGGCAGGCACAATTTTAAAGATACGATAAAACTAAAAAAGCAGTATCGTAGAGAATGACCATATCTACCAGACTGTCGAATCTGAATCAGATCGGATCACAATTATAGCCAGAATGAAGAAATGATTTTCAGTTGCTTCCCCCATCCATCCAGCACTCAGGCACTACCTCGTTATGCATGCGATCGCCCTCTAGCGGAGGAGATGTAGAATCTAAATGGTACATGAAGAATCTACATGTTAGATATACATTATAGATATAGATGTAGATAACAGATGTAGCAAAAAAATGTAAAATCTAAAATTAATTCTAAAATTCTAAGCTCAAAATACTATACGGGAAAAAAAAACCCAAATTTTTTAAATTTAAAAAAAATAAAAAAATTTTAAAAAAAAAAAAAAAAAAAAAAAAAAAAAAAAAAAAAAAAAAAAAAAAAAAAAAAAAAAAAAAAAAAAAAAAAAAAAAAAAAAAAAAAAAAAAAAAAAAAAAAAAAAAAAAAAAAAAAATAAATTTAAAAAAAACATAAGCTCAAGTGTAATAAAACACGTCAAACTCCTTTAAGCATTTTCTCTGCCTCAGTTATTATTTTAGCTTCATATTTGTTCGGGCCAGCGGCTACTTAAGCGTATACCATAATACCATAATATTAAATGTAGCTGTAACTAGTTGTAAAAGAGTATCGAAACCTAAGCTTGTGTATGTCCCCAGCGTTCGGCAGTGCTGCTGCGCTCTCCCTGTTAAAGGGCGCTCTGCACCTGCCGCTTCGGCTCTTGCATTGATCGACCGTCGTGGCCCAAGTAGTTCTATGCTAATCTCTCGCCGCATAGCATACTGAACCCCCGCTTGTGAACATTTATCTGGTTGGGCAAAAGAGCGAGCAATTGGCTTCAGCTAGCCGCCGGTATAAATAAACATTATAACGTTGTAAATCAAAGTCTTTAACTGATTTTTGGATAAATATAGGTGCCAAAAAAGCTTGGCATCTCAAACAATATTTATCCTCAGTCCGCTATGCTATTTGTGAACTTTCTCTTTGTCCGCGGAAATGAATTAATCTCTAAGTACATAACCATTCCCATAGATTCCAAATCGCTCGCCATAGTTTATGTATATCTATTCCATCTACTGGCATATCTCCCATCAATAACTCGGGAAGTGTCAAACAGGCAGACAAATACAAATAAATTTCAGCTGACTAGTCCATGAATGGCGGAAATTATCAGCTCATTTGTCAGTCGTCGCCACGAGGTGGAAAATAAATTAAGCGACACTTTAACCAAGTCTTGTTCCTGTAAGAGAACAATTCTGTTGTTGGTTGGAGTGATGGTACGAGTATGAGTGCCAGAATACCACTAAAAGTGACTGCTAGGCTGCCTTAATTCCCACAAAGTCACGCACAACAGGCAACAAGACGTGTTTGTTGGCCCGCCCTTGCATAGCATCGTAAACGGCCTATGGTTTGTTTGTTTTTGTTTGACACAAGCCATTTGTCATCTTATTATTGGCCCTGACAGCCGCTGCTCCTGCCCAGTAAATGCTGCTAATTGAAACGTGTTTCAAGTCCAATCCTCTTTAAGTTTGGCAATTTCCCCGTTAACTTTTTATAGACAGGGGATCACAACCCTGACCTCAGCACCGCTGCATTGCGATTTTCGCCCTGTCAGTTGCACTAATTAAACCGCATTGCGCGTCTGTCAGCAGGCCTTGCAGTGTCCTTTATTGGAAAACGTAAGCGAAAATACAGCAAACAAAAAAGTACACTTAAAATAAAGTCAGCAGGGTTTGGGGATAATGTAACAAACGTACACCTATAGTAGATTGAAAACTTTTTTGAGTTTTCAGAGTTTAAATTCCTGTGTTTTTTACACTGAATACTGCAAATTGACATTACTTTTTAATTCGTATTCAGGCAAGAGTACTGAATCAAATACATTACCCCGGGGAAAACAGTTGAATTTTAATGAATTTAATTTCATGGTTTGTTCTTCCCGGCTTGTCAGGTAGGGTTTTCATTTTCATTTTGTTGTCTTGACACGAGAACAATGACATACAGGGTGCCATTTCGTTTAAAATGCAATCCACAAACGCCTGCAATGACCCAACCAATCTTCAAATCCCGCTAAGCCGAGTTATGTACCAGTGTTGTTGTTCTCCACGAGTCGTTAAATCTGTGCACACATAAATCTCAAGCAAACACCGCTTGAGGTTCTTGCCTATTTGGTTATAAAACTTCCAGTCGAATAAAAGGTTCAACATTGTGTCTTCATGTATGAGCCATGGCAGCCGTTTCCGTTTCTTTCTGCATTTGCCTTTTCGGACGGATGAGGGCATTTGGCCGCCAAACAACATCTCACTTAGCGCAGAAACACACACAGTGAAGTGTAACATGATATGTTGACACTCATACATGGATGTGCTTCTGTGTGAGTTAATGGGTTCATGTGTGGGTGAGTGCGTAATTCAATAGCAATCCCAAGTATTTGAAATGCTCTGAGGCGTAAAGATGCTGGGACAACACTCCTCTCAGATTATACATTCCACGTCGCCCATGCCCTTCCGTCTGCATCCGTCTTTAACTTAGCTCTTACTCTCATATTGTAAACAATTGAAATTGGATTATAAGAAAATGCCCTCCCGCTATCCTCTGTCAAACGCCTTAAATTTGCGTGTGTTGGTAATCCCGATATCTGGTACTGAGGCCCCACTGCAACTGCATCACTTGGGATCTGGCTAGGTAAATACTCGCCCTTCAAACGCTCTTCGGCAGCTGGCAAATAAATAAAGGCTGCCTCCAAAGTTCTACTCTGTAAATTATGGCCAATCCTGACAGTATTTCCAGCTGCAGCTGCAATAACATTCATCGATATGTCTTCAGTGGGAGGACTCGTATGTAGCATACATTTCGCCCAAGATGTGGCCAATCGACCGCAGAAATAAAAGTAAGGAAAGTAAGTACAAACTTGTGCACTTTGATTTACCTGGGCGTACGCTGTGCTTTGCCGAAAGCTGAAACCCAGTGAAGGCATTTAAAAAGTTGTGGAACACAAACATTTAACTTTTCGACCAATGAGAAGAAAAGAAATAAACTTTTGAAACTGCATTGGAAATGGTAGGCAGCCCACGTGAGGAAACTGATCTGAGTTTATTGAGGTACGTAGCGTTCCTTTCTGAAACAACAGTAGGAACAGAACTACACTCTGATGGGTTAGTTAGACGAAACAAAGGAGACTAAGTAGCATTTTCTCATTTATATTTAGAAAAGAACTGAAAAAAAGCTGAGGAAAGATAACAGCAGCAGAATAATGCCAAGTTGTCGCAAGGACACTAATCCAAAATTTTGTACATCGATTCACAAATCTTTATATACTTCTAATAAAAGGAATGTCTTAGCTTAAAGTTAGAATATAGGGTTCCTGAGATCATACTTCCAATAGAGCAATTCTGTACACATATTTTCCATCATATGCCACACTCCTCCATAACTTTGCTGCAGTCTGCTAATTGGTGTAGGGACAGATAGCTTAGGGCTAACTAACACTTGAAACACAGAATTTCATTAAATTAAAAGTCAGCCAGGCGTTGCATCATCTACACGGCAACAGAGAGCCGGTCAGAGCCAACGCATATTTTATAAATGAATTAAATCTCTCTCCAAACATTTAAACTTGCCAAACCGCAGCAGCAGCAAAAAGGCAAGGCAGCAACCGCTGCACATAATAAAATTGGGTAGAAATATAAAATTTAAGCTACTACTTAAAAGTTTGGCCTTTGGCATGGAAAGTTTTTCCAGCACAGAACTCCAAATGTCCTCAAAAATTCTGGAGTCAAGGACCGATGTATATGTGGGAACCTTCGCTTTGGCATTTAATACGGCTGACCTAAAGGCAAACTTAGAAAGCGAGCTCAATGAATATTTCAAATTGATTTCGTTAATTTGTAGTGTGGAATTTTTCTCCTGGCATTTAAATGGATTTTTGGATTTTCAAGCTCCAACACAAGCGCGGGTAACATTTTTCCAGACATCTAATACAGACCTCAGTCATAAACATTTTCCACAGCCAAAAGAAGACAAACAAAGTCACGGCCAGGGCATTGCCAGACATTTGACAACGTGGCTGAGTAAACAAAGATATCAGTTGCCATGGAATGTTTCGAGTACTGTGATAAACTAGGTGGTCATTTACCATTCTTTCTCTGTTATTCCGGCATTCCCCCACATACCCAGCAACAAGCTTATACTTTTATGGCATACTTCTAGGTGTCACCCAGCAAATGAGGCTGGGAATTAAAGCAAAAAGGGATGGCGGAGTCCTGTTAACATGGCAAAAAATTTGTTGCGCCAAACTTACCAGGCATGAGGGTGCGAGTAGAAAAAAGCAAACCACTAAAAGGTCGCACTCTAGCAAATTAAAGGGGTAAAGGGGTTTTAATAATTTCCCTTTTTTCCCTTTTCATCTAGCTGCTCGCTTACATTTATAAACAATTTGAATGTGGAAGCTGTGCTAGTTCCACACAAGCGAACCACTAAAAGACATGTCCTGTTGGAACATCGAGCAAGTTGGATGGAAACATGCTCTATCAGGAATCATACTAAAAATTCCCTCTGTTTTAACATTTTTTGGGCTCTGGTCTCTGTTAAGGTGTCCTCCGATGAGAGTTCGCACTTCAGTTCGTCGTGGATTCTGTAATTGTGCGGTTTAGGGAGCGGAAACTAAATTAAAACAGTCTTGTGAAGTGAAATATTCGAGTCGGTAATTGATATCTTAAAATTAAAAGCAAACATTTTATAAAAAATTAAAGCATACCAAAAAAATGTTCACAATCTACGAAAAAAAAAACACAAAAGAAATAATAATGAAAACCATCAAAAAGTGAGAATTAAATTTTATGTGTGACGAAATGTCAGTGAAAAATTTAATAAAAATCGAAACTTTTCAAGTTTAAGCCTGTTTCACTTCAAAATCTTCATGGTAAGGGGAAATTAAATAATCCTAGAACAAAATTTAACAAATTTAAGAAAATACAGAAAATGAATAATAATTTATAACCATCCAAATGTGACAATTAAATTTGAAGTGTGACAAATGTCTGTGGAAAATTATATAAAAATCGGAATTTAAGTCTAAGCCAGCTTCCTCCATTATCTTAATGAAACGAGAGTTTCAAGTAATTATTCTCCACATAACAATTGGTGTATGCAAGGACTACTAGACAAAAAGCACTGCCAGGGCATATTTGTATTTATCGAATACAGCTGTCAGCATCCGTGGGAACCGTAAAAGAATGTGCCGATTTCTGATAAAAATCAATAAATATGAATTTAAACTGCAGAAAATGTTCCCCAACGGGCATAAATAAGTAGTATCGCATTTGGTTCCGCATGACTGGCTGCGCCAGTAAGTATGCAAAGTTCGATTAACTTGCAATTTCAGAACTCACACACACACACACTCCCCCAAATGAAGAGGAATTTTCCGTCTTTATACACTTGCAGAGGGTATTGTTAGAGTTTTGCAACGAATAGAACGGTGAACTTGTGAACGTATAAATTATTTTCATTGATTATTATAACTCATACGCGAGTCAATAAAGCCGATGTCTACTTAGCTTGGAGCTTCATATCTCAAGAAAGTATTCCATGGAGTCTTCCATCCTAAATATAAATATAATATATAAACTCCGTTTTGATTGTTTCTTAAAATAAAAAAATTAATTTACGTCTCAGTTAATGTTTTGTATTGGATCATCATAGCATCTCAATGAAAATAATTGGTCTAGAAACAATTTATTGCAATGATGAAGTTTTTAGTATCTGTAAGAGTGCCGACAGCTTCGCTTACCTACGCTTTTTTATTCAGTTTAAGTTCACACGGTGAAAGTAGCCCAAAACATTGACAATCGACAAACATAACCAATGCATGGCCAACTCACTCGCTGTTCTGCTCGAAAATGTTGTATAATTTACGAGTTTCTGCCAACATTGCTACATTACAGTTACCGCTAACCGGTTAATGTTCCCAATATGTGCCCGAAACTGGTTTGCCGCAGTCGCGATAGGCCTTTTCGCATATATCCCGGAACGTTTATGTTTATGTATGCTGTTTTCGATATTGTGGTTCGACCTTATTTACCAAACATTGCAGATGGCTTATAGTTTCCATTTCCGATGGCAAAATGAAGCTCATACATTGGATCTCATTTACTTTTGGTTGATAAACAGTAATGCGTTTCAATTAATGAGATTAATTAAGTTGAATTGAGTGTGTGAATTTCCTCGAGTGTTTTCAGTTTGTGTCAGCTGTGTCATGTTTGAGTACATGTAAAAATGTGCCAGAGAAAATAATTAATTGGTGAAATTGCTCCTGAATTCAAATAATTTGCCTCAAGATCCGCAAACACTTCAGTTTACTTAGTTATAATGCAATTGTTTGGGTACTCAGTCCATTGCTCAAGGACAAGTAAGTAAGTGCATTATTGCATTCAAAAAGGCATGTTTCTAATGCGGATTTCCACGATGGGATCTGTGTTATCTCCCCAAATCTACAAAATATACTTTTAATGCAAATAAGAACAGCTCAAGACATACTGTTACTAGAAGTAAAAATTACCAATTGATATTTAATTTATGTTATGTACGTACATAAGTCATTTTCTTTTCGGTTATCTATTCCTAAATAAGAAGAAGCAACCCGTAATATAGATGAAGCCCAAATATAATCCGCATCAGTCCCTTTTCAGTTTAACTTAAAGTTTTATTTTAAACATTTATACATACAACAAGAATTTTCCCCCTCAAGGCTAATTTCTATATGTGCCAATTTTTGGGTACTTTCCCGTTATCCCCGAATGCATTTGAATAAACTCATCCGCCATAGAGGCAAAACCTCATCATCAATTTGTTTGACCAATTATTTTCATTGGAGATGCATGCTGCTCCAATACAAAACATTAACTGAGCCAAAGAGATTTTTTGATGACCCGTACCAAAAAAGAGTTAAGGGATATGCTTGTGGTTACAGTGGCTTTGACGGAAGGAAACGTTTCCGACCCCATAAAGAATATCTTGATCAGGATCAATAGCCGATTTGACATGGCTTGGGTCTTTTGTTTTGATTGCGGTTGCCTGGTCGTTGAGCGCCTGGATCTCGAGACGATAAGTGATTGTAATAAATTTTGGGATAAAACAATTTAAAAGTCATTATTTCGCCCTTCCCAAAAATTGTGGCACATTTTTAAAGATCGTAAAACTGCAGCATGTAGAGAATCCCATAGATTCCGAGTAGAACTCAGATTAATTACGATTGAGAAATTATTTTCTTTGGATCCCCAGGCGGATGCTGGAATCTCCTCCCACACAATTTAGAGCTCGAGAACCCAGAGGATAGAATTAAATGTACATTTTTAAATATACATGTTAGATGCATAACAGATGTAGAAAATGTAAAATGTAAAATTTTTTTTAATTCTAAATTTCTAAAAATAATAGCCAAAATGTATTTTTTCATTTTGGAAAGGGTGGGCTTGTTTAATTAAATCCTAAAATATGCTAAAGAACACGGCCTGAGAAAAAACAGGTGAAAAGTGCTTTTTTAACTTTGCCTTCCTTAAAACATTACAAATGGTGCCAAGTTAACAAACTCGGAGACAATGCCAATGTAATGTAAATACTGATTGTCCAACGCGGCAGAAAGGAAAGTGAAACTGAAAGTGAGGAAAATCACTCAAAAGTTGTATTTAATTTAAGCAAATAATAAATAACATTAAATAAATAAATAACTTCAGGCAAAGTGAAAGTAAACATACTTTCATCCGCCCAAATTAAATACTTATGGAAAACAGGGAAAAATAATCCAATCAATTTGGAATGAAGTGAAGGAATGGAAGTTATAAATGGAAATAGATTGAATTTCATAACTTTGACTAAATAGTTTCATAAACTAAAGAGAACTCCCAGCAGAGAATATATGTTTTTCCTTTTATAAATGTTCATGTATGTAAAAGGTTATTATTTAAAATACAAGCTAGTATGGTTTAAGGAAATATTTGCGGCATAAGGGCTTTATTAAAATTTTAATTTTATTTGGTGTTGAAATTATTTGATCATTCGGAAAGTATTCCCATCCATCCAAAATTAAGCTCGGTAGCTATAGAAGCTTAGTGAAATTCTTCAAACTCCAATTTGACACATGGAAATTATTAGCCACTTATCTGTTTGCTGATTTTGTTTCTTTGCTTGTAATCTAAACTGTTGCCACTTCTTCCACTGCCACAGCTTCGTTTGTTGCCCCTCTTGCTGCATACTTGTTGACAGTAGCGAGAACGACATAAGTTTATTTTTATCAGTTTTATGCTAATAGATAGATAGCTGCTTGCAGCAGCTGCTCCTTGTCGCCAAACCACCAACTGTCGACTGGGGATTGCTTTGAGTGAAGCCAAGTTCAGATTGGTCCGAAAATATGCAAAGCATTTGGGAGTTTCAAGTATTCACATCAAGCTGAAAATATTTCAAATTATTGAAGACGATTATTAACAGTGTGCTGTGGTTAAAATTCTATTCACTCAATCCCATGCCATGGCACATGACTAATTCAGACAGAGACATTCATTCTCCTCTTCTATGAGGAATAGTGAAAATTCCCAATGGGGGGTAAGGCATGCCCGGTCAAGGAGGGATAACCATGAAACGAACAACAAGTGCAGCAAGCAGCTTGTTGTGCTGTCATGTTTTGCGGCTGGTTGAATGTTTTACTTTCCGGGAAATTGTGCTAAATTTAATATTCGTTTATAATATGCATACTTTCCGATTCAAGCCAGACGCATCGCCGACATTTTTTCGAACATCTTTACCGTCTTCAATATAATTGTTTAATTTTGTTTTCGGTATTTGTGCCTTTTTTTTACCATACTATTGTAGAAAAGAGCCTCGGTAATGGGCCTTTAAACGTAATACAATTTTTTAGTCGCATTGATATTTCCCTACTTTACATTCTTCGTGTATTTTGCTTTTCCCAAAGCTCTGCAGGACCCTGTCCCTGCCTCTACATCCACTATATTGCACTCTTCTCCTGAGGCACTTAATATCATCCACAAAATAAAAGAAGAACTTTGCGTTGTCAATATTAAAATTGAAAACATTTCATTGGCCAGCCTCCACATAGATTTTAGCCTGGAGTCTGTCGACATGGCTGGAATTATAATGCGTTTGTCCCAACAAAAAAAGAATAAGAATGAATTAAATTTCTTTTTTTTTGCCTAGAGCCCAACAATGTGGGGCTGTCCAGAAAGAGGTGGGCGTGGCAGGCATAACTTTTAGTTAACTGTGTACAAGTTTTTTCAATTTCGAGTATATATCATACCTTTTGTGTGTTTTCCGCTCTTGTTACGCTTACTTGAGCTTGGAACTCGTAACGTACGGCTGGCCCAAAATTTAGGCAATAGAAAAAGTAGATATGTATGCCGATAAGGGAAAACCCCGTCTCATACACACAAGCACATAGCCCCGCACACATAGTTACACCAGAAACCATACAGATACGTACACCAAACAGGAATATTGCAGAGATAGGCCACTCCTACATATGTACTGTAACGTCCTATCTCAGGCTGAGATAGGCTCAGTCTGTCCAGGGCTCTGAACTACAAGATATTTATAATTCACGAGTACCTTTATTGGGAAGGAACCAGGAACTTGGCCAGGAAGCTAAAAGAGAACGGTTTTAAATCACAACACTTTTACAGTTTTTAAAGTATTCAAATGGTTTTATTATGTCGGTTTATTGGTAGTATTTGGTGTATTTGGCGCGACGTGTATTGGCTCCCGCGATGACTGCCTATCGAATCGAAAGTGAAGGCAAAAGTTAATTGCTGATTTGCGAACTGCTGGCGAACTCCAAACGAACTGCCTTAGTACAGGGAGAACTCAGATATATATAGCGTTTTCCTTTTCTTAAAATGGCCAGTGATGCTATGTATGGGACATTGCACCGAGCCGGGCTCGGGTTTCGCTTTGGAGTGTTGATCGGCACTTTTCGATGCTATTGGTTGTATTTTGCTGCGTGGGGTGATCGCATTTCCTTGACGTTCAATGGCACGTGTGGCTAAGTCTTCGGTTTTCCTGTCTGCTGGCCGCGCGTGTGCTGATGTTGGTAGTTATTTTTCTGTACTTTGTCTCTTGCTGTTCCCATTTTCGTGGATTTTGGTGGCGCGTGTGCTGAGTTTTCATTTCGTTGGGTGTTGACTTCGTCATTTGAGAGCTTTGGTTACTTGGTTTTCCTGAGGTTGGGGTCGGTTATATAATCTTGGCCCGCCGATTGGCCGCGCGTGTGCCGAGTTCTCGGTTTTCTGTCTTTCCTCGGTCGACGTCCCTCCGTCTTTCGACCCGTGCTGCATCTTCCAGTTCGTTGGTGTTGATATCTTCACCTGGGGGTAGCGTTGGTTGTACCAACTGCTTGTGACGAACCGTGGGATCCGTGGTTTGTTACAGCATGTAAATTATTCATAAATCCAGGGATCGGAGTGGGATCATTAATAGGTTGGGTTCATCCAATGTTCTTCCATCCAGTACTAAAATCCACTAGTCCTAAAGCTTTTCTAAAAAAAATAAGTCCACATAATTCCGACAAAAACAAGTAAACCCAGTAGTCCATGCCCAATGAAACCCCAGTTGTCGAATTGTGAGTCGGGTGAGAATACTGAAAAGGATTCAGTCTCGTTCGGTTGCCTCTCAAGTGAACACACAAAAACACAAAATATTTTGTTCTGGATTAATTTTAAGTAAAAACTGTAAATAGTTTAAGTTAGGTTTAAGTAAAAAGTGGAATTTTTTTAAAAAAATTTTTATAAAAAAAAGAAAAAATTGTAAGCCTAAGTTGTGTTAGTTTTAGATATTTTTCTTTTCTTAATTGTACTGTTTTTCGATATACGTGTAGTGTGGATTTAATGAACATAACGGAATACTAAACAAAGCAGAAACTGGCGACTCCTCTACCCTCTAACTCCTCTGCAGACAATACACCAGGCTGATACAGAGTCAGTAATTGCACAGGTGCCACACAGGATATACACAAAGCAGTCAAAAGTGCAGCAGCGACACATGTACATACACACATACGACGTACTAAAAATGGTAACTAATTGCTCAGTATTAATTGGCTCCTCTTGAAAACCGCTAAAAACAAACACGAACTACACGCATGGTGCATAATGGTCATGCAAATAATGGTAAGTGTTCAGTTTTTGGGGTCTTATTGTTTTCCAATGGATTATTTTCTGCAATTTATATTCTAGGACACAACCGATGAAGACATGGAGACGATTTTGAGTTGAAGTTGGGAGCGTGGAATAGGCCTACTGGGGATACCACGTTAAAAAAAACGCGCCTAGGACTCTACCACATACTGGTGGTGTGGAAAAGAGTTCGTTCCATTGTATAAATATAAGCGTATTCCTGTTAATAAATAATTATGTATATATCTGTATATGTAGTAAATGCGTTTAATCTTATATATTCGGTCTACTGAAGGAACCAGGAATATACAATAAACATTGTAGTACAAAAATCTCTTGAGTCTTTAAAAAAAAAGAATACTCGATTCGCAGAGAAAAAAGTAAAAAATCGTAAAAATATTGATATGTGAAGAAAAGCCAACTTGATTTTAGTAAAACTTGTTATTGAACAGTAACATTGCTCAAGAGATAATAGAAAAAAACCATGGGAGACCGCATTTAATTTATGCATGCAAATTATTCATTTAGATTACTTCCATCTACCACTAAAATCCACTAGTCCTAAAGCTTTTCTAAAAAAAAAATAAATCCACATAATTCCCAGTAGTCCATGCCCAATGAAAGCACAGTTGTCAAAACACACAAAATTCTAAATTTTAACAAATATAAGTTTCGATTTTTTTGTTTTGGATTAATTTTAAGCAAAAAGTGTAAAAATAGTTAGGTTAGGTTCGTTAGACCTCACTCTCACTCAACGGCAGACACATTTGCACACCGGCGGCACACTCAGATGGCTCAGTTAAAAACCCCTGGCAACCCCAGGAAAATTAAACAAAAACAGTACGCCTGCGTGTTCAGCAAGGTTGGATCGAGGGATTTAACGACGAGAAGGAAAATCAGAGATATGGGTGGAGCATAATACAAGACAAGTACACAACGCATAAGCACATGGCGGCTCATCACCTCTACTCTACTGGTAATTATTGAGTTCTAAAAAAAGACTTCATACATGATTCTGTGCAATTTATATTTTAGAATACAACACAGTACAATACAATACTGTATGGTTAGTGATTTGACTGTGCTCGTGAGGGTTAAAGATAATTTGGAATATGTTTTTTTATATATATATCCCATCTCAGATATGAGATGATATTTGATGGGATGGAAATCTTGTTGATTTTAACTGATTTTCCTAGAAAAAGAAACAGACTTAATTGAAAATACAAATATTTCCATTTAAAAATTCTTTCTTTTTTCTTTGCAAACTTCTAATCATAATGCCCTCATTAAGGGTATTCGAATGTAAATTAAATGTAAGCAGCATGAGGCATAATTTTGTGCCAATTATTGTTTGAACATTTATATTGCCACATTCTCCCTTTCAGACTTCCTCCTCAATTGTAATTTCACAAATTTCAACATTTGCATTACCATTTATCCATTTTCAAATGTAAATTCGGCTTGTCCAATATGCGTTTCTATATCTGATTAGGTCATCCAAAAATTATTTTATGGTATTATTGTACAAACCTCCGGGGATCGTCTCTCAAAGCTCATTCATGATTCACTTTGACTATTTGCAAATTTATTTCATTCATTCCAAATAAATGGACGCCCAAATGGGTACACCTCACTTTTGTTGAGCCGCTAAGCCTGTAATCCCTTTCTGTTGTGACTGGATATGGCCACATTAAAATGCAGATTGTACACAGAAATGATTTATTATGCATGGCGTATGTAATGAACAAATCGCACACAGACCCAAATAAATATAGTATGCAAAGGAAAAGAGATTCTCACCTACAGATGAAGCACACAACACATAAATCTGGTTTCCTTAATTGGCAATTTGCGACTGATACAACATTTGACGCCTTGCTATTTGGGTGTGCCTTAAGTTGGAATGAAGCTGAAGCTGTCAAAGAAAATTAATCTTAAGTAGATCAAAAGAGCATAGGTCAAAGTAAACGCCAGGTATGGCATGGATTTTTGATCATTTTGTTCTTCTGGCATTGGCATCAATTGCTGCCACCCTGGATTGGAAACCTTCGAGGCACAGCAACTGTTGAATTTTTGGCTGACAAAAGCAAAGTGTCAAACATGATGAAGAGCCGGAATTAGGTTAAGATAAATTGGATTTTCTTCCTTATTTGCATAAGCAGCTGCCAGAGAGGTGCGGGAAAGCACTTTCAATAGGAATATCCTTTCAATACACATCCTCACTTCAGTCGCTGCCTTTTGCGATTCATATGTCTGCATATATTTATTATTTAATGGATATTTCACACTTTACAGAGCTATTGTTATTTTTTATGTGTGGTTAATCTCCATAAAAGCCAACTGCTTCGGATTTCTTATTTCCGTATTTCCTTAACGTGAAAATCCCCTTAAAATATATGAAACAGAGTCACAGCAAGCCTATTGATACCCGTATCAATTCCGATTTTTAATTCGTTTCTGCTTCGTATAGGGCTTCAATGTTTTCTTCTGAGGTTTAACTGTGCATTTAATGCCATGAACAAAACGAGAGAGCACGATAAAATGGAAAAGACCTTCAATGACTTTGGGAAAGAAATAATTCTCTTTCGACTCTTTCGTTCATCCCACAAATATTAATATCACAAATATTGAATGCTTTCGACCCCTAGCCGGAACACCACATTAATCAATATGCATTCGGATACAAAAACAGCCCCAAAGATTACAAATTTGTATATTTTATATGGATGAAGTTCAGAGTTCATATTTAATAACCAAAAGAGCAATGTATAAATAGTCCATTAACCTCTGTTACTCCATCCAAGGAAAAATCCAGGCCAAAAATGTTTATTCATTTATAACCTTGAACCATTTTCTTGCTTAGCCTTAACGCATCTGCATTGATTTAATGAGTGCCATCGACCCCAGTAATAGGCAGCCGTCCTCTTCCTTCCCATCGGGACGTTTCGGTTACGCCCTTATTGACGATGCGCTCATGTCTATGCACTGATGAGTGGCAAGTGGGCCCCAAGGTATAATAACCCTAACTATAACCACCACACACACTGAGGCAGCTATAGGACGAGGCCAGTGATTTGAGCACTTGTGCGAGTGCCACACGGCGTATGAGTAATATGCTGCGATTGACCGCAAAGTTGATGGGTTGACGCCAAGTGGGCACAGAGTATTTCCCCGACTTCATTTTCTATTTGGTTCTTTTTTCTGTTTCAGGAAGTGAGGAAAAGCCAAGAAATAGTCTTCCCGGTGTGGAAATCGGTAAATCGGGAAACGATAAATGGAATAAAGTGTCAAATAAGCCTACCCCAAAGGATTAAAACGGAACGGGCGAGTGGATGCATGACATCCACTTGGGGGGCATACGCTACAGGCGGCGACACAGCGCGGAGCAGTTCAGTACATATGGACTTGAAAATGGGGTTTCAGCAAATCGAGGTGGGACTCCGAATTCCATGGCTAAATAATTTTTCATTCATATCTTAGGTTTTCAGTTTCTTTAAATCTATTTTGCTCTGTTTCATTTTTTTTTTACCGGAAAGCAACATATACATTTAAAGAGATTCAATCCTTTTAATTTGTTATTTTCCCAAATAAACTACACTAACGGCAGGATTTGCTCGTTTAGTTGTTATTCCAATTTCCTTATTCCAACTTCTGAAAAACATATGCACAAACATCCATGCATCCACATTTTAGAAACGTACCTTTTATTATACATTAATTTTCCCTTTGTTTGTATGCAGCTAGCCGCAAAATCGCCAATGTGATATGAATTTTGAGGTAATTAAGCAAAATGTTTTGCTTAATTGAATTTTTATTTTTCAGCTTCTGTGCCAGACCCAGCATTTAAATTGCTAAGTAAATTGGTTTGATTTTAGTTTATATTTTCCTGGATTTTTCCCGAATCCCTATTTCCACTCGAGAAAACCAAATTTTGCTTTGAAAAATATATTGACTGTTTTTATACTTTTTGACAGAGTTTGTTTTTGGGTTCAGGTGGCATTATGTACATAAATTATAGAATAGTTTCCGGGCCATTGATCTCCCTCATCGAGGCGGTCATAGCCAAGAATGTCATCGACTTAGATAAGGTCAGAATCATCTCTGCTCTTACATTTTGCAACTATTTCCAATTTAAAAGAAATAAGCAAATAAATGGGAAATGAAAAATAAATATTAATATGCAACAAAAAATTCTCGTAAATATTGCAAATATTTCAACGATTGATTGCCTTACCATGCCATGCAATAAATTGTAATTGTAAACAAAACAAAACAAAAAACAAATATATTTTAAGATTTAAAAAAATAGGTGGTGAAATCATGAATATGTAATGACCGATATCTGGCAAAAATCACAGATTGTTATTTGGGCAAATTCTTAAACTTAAAGCCGAGCTTCAATCTCTTGTAGATCTTAAAGAGATTTCCTTGTTGTTTTCAAATACTTCCTGTTAAATGTAACTATCCATAAAAATTGTATTTACATGCAACTCCTATATTGTAAACGGAAAATAGAGTAAAAATCAGATCCTACTTATGCGTAAATACTTAAAGCTATTGAATAGGTGACAAGTTGATTTTTCTGGCACGAGCCCAAAAACCACAAGCCACAAGGCAGCCAACGGACCAACAGACCCCTTTCCGGACCCAAACCCAAAGCCAAACCCAACCTCAAGACCCAAACGCAGACCCACCCAAAGGACATACAAAACATGGGACTGAATACAGGATATCCTGTTTATATATGTATATATGTATGTATATATGTATATATGCGAGAGAGCGGACTTTGGACAACAAGGACCAAGTACAAAAATAATTAAATCGTTGCAAACAAATCCAAATCCAGATTAGTGCTAATTTGATAGAGATGATGCTCGGTGCCCTTCGGCAAAAGAAATGTTGGGAAAGCCCAGCAATAAAAACAAGGATTAAACCTAATTGCCAAAGGGTACTACGATTGTGACTTAACATTTGCAATACGACAAGAATAATTTCTGAAACTTGTTCAGCATCAAAAGCCAACACAATCTCCCTAACCATATGTACACTACACTCCTACTGCAGTGAGGAAAACAAACACAGCAGAGCTTCTTTTAGGGTAGACGTAGTACGTCTATCCATTCGACTATATCGTTCCCTCTTGTTTCTACTTAATATGTTGCGTTGTTTTATTGTATTTGCTTGCAGGAATTTGTATACTCGTTTTTACTATCGTCACGCTTATTTCTGCGTCCCTATGAACGGCTGTGTAAACTATTGGACTCAGTACCTGAAAGCGAATGTTTAGAATAATTAGTTGCACTCTTGGCCGAGTGGACAATCAAGTTCCCCTACGACTACATTGATGATCGCATGATGAGCCATGTCAAGCATATCGTTGCCAGGTGAGCAGAAGAAAACTACACATATTTCGTCATGAACTCAACAATAAAACCACTTGAACTCAATCTCCCTCTTCCAGATGTTCCGATTCGCATTTGGAAGCCGTTGTCTGCCAGACACTGAGTGCCTTACTAAAACGTTTGACTGATTTAGAGAGACATGAGGCCGACCTCCGTGTTTGCCTGCAGACCAACAGCACTACCGACAAGGTTAGGGGATGCGGACACCTGAAAGAGCAATCTTCCTAATCTCCATTTTAAATGATTGTCTTGGCAAAAGAATGGAATTACTCTTTAAGAAGTCAGTCCCAATGTAATCCAGAATTGAATGAAAATGTGTTGTAAATATGTCCTTGGACATTTTGGCATCACTTTGATCATTGAACTCATCTCTGACTGACATAAGTCAGCACTCTAAAAGAGTATTCTTGAACCCCAACGTTTAACTGATCTGAAATCTTCAACCCATATCTTAAATGAACAGTACAAGAAACCCGCATATTACTCTCTGTCTTAATTTAATTATACGCGTATTCCTAAACTTAAATGTTCTTTAAATTCTAAATGTTTCCTACTGCATAAGTCAACATTTATCATAAGAACAATCTGCACTCTTGCATAAATTAAATGAAATGCATATACACAGTCATACTTATACAAGGACATGCAATTAAAATGACGACAAGCAGCTTCATTAACAATGCTCCCATGCAGGGCCCTTGTTCCACTCCACTCCGTTTCACTCCTCTGCAGTTCCCACCTCATTTCAACAGAAATTTTTTGTTGTAAACTGGATATTTATCTACCCAGTAGTCGTATGGATGACTTCATAAAGAATATGTGATCTACATTTTTATAAGAATCGCTTTTGGTATCCTTTTAGTCCGTCTTGATAGTGCTTCTATCTGATCGGATCGTATAATCATTACAGAAAAAATGAGGAAACGAGTATCTAGGCATACATTGCTATACATTAGAGATACTCTGCACCCCTGGGCGGGTTTTCATGTCCTGTCTTGTCAGACCCGGAGGGTTGCCTGTAGCGTATCCGTTATTACATATTTTTTAAGTAATGGATATCTCAATATCGAAACCCTTCACTACAGCATACTCTCTTGGGTTTGCGATATATTTAATGCAGAAGAAATGGGACCAACCATGCACATCGGGCGGACCACCCGGCGCACAGGATCCAAAGAAGACATGCAACCTGGAAACGTATCTGGATTGGTCGGCACGTCTGCGTCTGTTTGTTTGCAATGAGATACTGCAGGTGAGCGAGGGTATACAGAAGGAGCCGCAGAAGATGGGTTCATAACCAGGAGGGGGTCTCAGCACTCTGCTCCGGTCCAGTTCTGACCCAAACCAGTATGCCAGACCAGGCACGGTGCTCAAGTTAAACGTAGCGAGTGAATCCTTAGACCCTGTGGATTGAATTAAAATACTCATGCATGCTGAACATGCAGAGCACTACGTGTCCAGGACCACGTCCACGGACTCAAATGACTTTGCATGCAATATAAGGAGGCAGGCAGTCGGGTATGCAGCCTGGCGATATGGCTTATAATTTATGCCGCTCGTAATTGTCCAATTGACAGTTTGCCAGTTGGCCGTGTAGGCAACTCGTTAAAACTTCAGCCAAGTCACGTGGGTCCATCCTTTCCCGTAGGTCGTCGCGTGCCTTTTCTCCTTCGACCCATCCAATGGCAACGTCTAACTAACTTCCGTAATCAAATAAATCTTTCATTTCGTATGCTATACCGTGGGACATCGCTCTGCCTGAAACATCACCATTCCAGTGTGGTGGCATCGAGGACCGGAGTCGCACCGTTGAGCGCTGGAGTGGCACGGCCCAGTATTGTCTGCTTGTGGGCAACTACAATAGCGCCACAGGCATTCTGGAATCTCTGGAATCACCCGCGATAGCGAGGCTGAAAATCACGATGAGTCAAAACGCGAATCAACTGTCAAACGCTATGGTCGATATTAACCATTATTAATCACGCCGAAATGCTAAATGAAAACAGTCCCAATGAATGTCAGAAAAAAGTTGATAATTTATGTGGAATTTATTTTATTTATGAATAGAAAAAGCAGAAACTAATTTCACGCGCAATTTATATCCAAATATAATAATATGTTGGCTGTATTTACTATAAGTTACCACAACGATTCTGACGGGAAATAAAATATAAACAACAATATAAACATTAAACACCATTTATAAGCCTCGAACAAACCCACTTTTTTTGAAAGATTTTGGGCTTTAAACATGCTAGTAAATTTTTGTTCAGCTTTTCAGAAGAACAAAGTTCAATCAATTGTAAATGTATTTAATAGATATGTTCTGTTCGAATTTAATTGGTTGTAGAAGAGAATAAAAGATCATGCAATTGTTTAATAAAAAATAAGAGAGTCACGTAGAAATATGGTAAAATTTACTAAATAAAATCCATAAATAAATTCTTAAATCCAAACTTTCCTTTCACATAGTTTCTTAGACTATATTTGAACAGCCCCTCGATTAAAAAATGTACATTTGATCAACCCATGGAAGGACAAAGTAACCACACAGCTCTCAACGCTTCTGTATATTTCTTTAAATGTTTTAAATTTTCTTCCAGAATTTTACTGCTTCAATATTACAAAAACCTCCTTCATTTAAGCAGAATCAATCTACACAGAAACTAAATCTTCATTGCTCAAAGTAAATTAACCTTAGTTCCATTTTCGTAACTTTCCAAGGTCTATTTGAACCTAGAACAAAGCAAAAGCAAAACTCCAATTCACTCACTTTCAAGCCGAGACAAAAGCTAACAAAAATCATGACCAACAATCAGAGGACCGTGCGCCGAAATAAATTTGGGGAACAAATGCTAGATATTAAAATATACTAGAATTTTACAGGCAAATTAGGTGTCAAGGCCGCGAAATGTTCATAATTTCCCTAGCTAATGGCGCTGTAAAACTTTAATTGGAGTTAGGGCACAGCACTGACGCTTCTGTTTTCAACACAAATGGAAAATAATTAGAGAAAGACATTAATTCAATTGACATTTCTCTTAAGCGGGAAGAATGAATTTCTACATAGGATTAAAGCTAGTACTTCCAAAACTCTAAGATTAAAGACTAAAGCTAAGACTAAGCTAAATTTGTCGTCAAGGAATGTATATATTCGTAGTGTTATAGTCGTCTCAAAGAACTCATGGTAAACGGAAGAAATGACAATACCGAATCGTAGGCCAAAGGATCTGGATGTGCATCTGCTTTTGTGAGTGTGTGCAGCGTAATGACATGTTTTATAAAAAAGGTAATAAATGTAAATACACTTGCATTCTTCACGGAGGACATTACAAAACTTCCATTCAAATTCCAGCTTCTCATCCAGAATGCTAGCCAAAAGAGTCCTTTGCCTTAAAAAACTTTGCTTTTTGTCTTTGCTCCATCATTTTCTTTTAAACTTTTTATGTGTGTGTGAATTTTGAGGATATTTCCGCCTCGAGGTTGGACCCGATGCCTAGGATATTTGTTCGTGTCAAGATTTCGTACTATGTTCGGCGTTGGTTCAATATGTTTCTAGGTAAATATTGAAGGGCATACCAAACTAATATTATCGTTTTCCCCCTAAATGGTATCTGTTCACAATCCAATTGAATTATGTTGATTTTATAGGACATACTCTTTTTTAAATCGAAATACGATTTTGTGTCCCATTGTTTTGGACTCTTTAAGTAAACTTTCACTGGGAAATTCTTTATTAAACATACGAAAAATTTGAATTAGCCATCAAATCTGGCCTCCATCTCTGCTACATTTTCTGTGCCATGTTTTTATAACAACTTCCATTTTTTGGCGTTCTCCTTTTTTTCTTTCAACAAAGGTTTACGTCTCAAAAACAAACAAAAAATAATATTGTGGACGAATAAGGCAAATGAAGCAAGTTTGCATTAAAAACGTTTTAATTAATTGATTCTGCGTTTTTTTAGCTTAAACTTTTCTGCGCGCCTTTTTCTCCTTGTTTGCGGCACGTTATAACAATAGGATTTGGCTTCTTTTGCTATTTATAAATAAGGGAAACGAAAAAATCAAGTTTAAAAGTTAAGTACTTCTAATGTTTAGTTGCATATTTTGTGCGGCACATCTGTTATTGGGGGTGGGCATGCACTATCTTATTTTTGGTACTTTGTGAGAAAATTATATTGGTGTTACCAGGCAGATGCAAGCCTGGCGAAGTATAGAGAAACCAATTTCCTTTATCAGATTCAAATGGCCCGTATGGATAGTTCTAGGGCATCGGCGTGTCTAGATTCATAGAAATATATTTCTATAGTGGTTGCTGAAATTTTTATGAGTGTCCATTGGTCAATGGCAATGTCGTTTTTGACTGTAGCTTCAAATAAAAGAGAATGGTTTTCTAAAAAAATTTGTAATTATCAGCACAAAATAAAAAATAAATTTTCTTTTTAACGAGTAAGTCCTCAAAAAAGAAAGTCCTGTTTCAATGAAATCCAAATAAAGATGTGAAATCTTTTAAGAGATCCCTATACTTTACACACCATTTAATGGCAAAAAGATTCCCGAGGGGTATTCCCATGAAGCCTTTAGAAATCCTGATTAATATGGCATAAGCGATAGACCAAATGTCGCCCAAAAAATTCGACCCAAAGCTTTTCGACGGAAATTACAAACATAAAATTCACACAAACAGAACAAACCAAACCATAAACTTTTACAGAGCAGAAAACAAGAAGGAAATCCAAAAACACAAAGCAAATAAAATGTTGGGAAAGTCGGGGCAGAGCAGGGTCGCGTCCCATCAAGATAACAACTACAAATGATGTTCATTTATGGATTTCAATTTGATTACAGTGGAGCAACTTGCAAGTGATGAGCCAACAATTGGATTGCATGCAGCGACATGCCGAGGAACATGGTCATTTGTGGCAGAAACAGGCAATCGTCTTAAATGAACAGGCCAACCACAAAGTGTCAAGTCTAATAAGCAGGCTAAGGACCAGTCGTCCTCATCCATACGAGGAGCATCAACAGCATCTGGAGGAGGAGCTACCACATCAATGGACTAAGATGAGAGACCGTCAACAAGTACGAGTGCGAGTGGGCGACCAGTTGGCCTAACAGGCACTTCCGGTATGAATGCAATGTCGGCACCGGAAACAGGGACAGTTCCTACCAGCCGGCAACCGCAATGCGGAGAACCCACCAACATCATCCCCTGCCACACCATTAACGGAAACGGCATTGGGCAAACCCAATGATTGGGTTGTTATTCTAGTGTTTGCGGATATTGTTAAATTGGCATAGGGCGAACGTGAGAACTGTTTGCAGCGGTAAGATTGATGTGTCACCATTACTTAACCTGAAACGTCAAGGTCACGTAAAATTCTAGCACATTTAATGAAACAACAAATTAAAAATCGAATGGAGTAAATCTCGATTCTTGCATACTCGTATTCTTGCTTACCTTAAGCGGAGAAAAGTAAATTGATTGATTTTAAATATGTCATAATGTCACCAGTGGTGTTTCTATTAAGCAACAACTTCAGAAAAATTATCGTGTAAAAGTCACACACAAATCCAATGGCGAATAAATCTCTTGGCCAAGTGGTCGTATGATTATTGTATTGATCATACGCATACGCATTCGCGTCAGCATCCACAAGAATTTCGCAATTGGCTTTCTTTTGAAAATATATATTCATTCGCACATTTATATTTTAATTTTTTTAATTTAATTAACCGCACAGTTGCCAAACAAATGATTATGTGCCAAACTCCATTCGTAAAAAAGGTCTTTAAATGGGTTTTCTCTTTTTACAATAATTTATTTGTGCAGCATTGAATGGACGCGTTGAAGAGTGAAATCTCTGGCAATAAATACACGTACATTCATACACATTTTTATACCCGTACTCAAAAAGAGTTAAGGGGTATATTAGATTTGTGGTAAAATTGGATGTGTGCAACGCAGAGAAGGAAACGTTTCCGACCCCATAAAGTATATATATTCTTGATCAGCATCAATAGCCGAGTCGATATTCCATTCCAGTCTGGTCTGTCCGTCCTTCTGTCCGTCCGTCTGTCCGTCTTGATGAGCGCCTTGATCGCACAGACTATAAGAACTAGAGCAAATATTGTTTCCAGACTCATATACATAGCATCACACTGAATCAGTTTTTTTTTCAGAATTTCGCCCCGCCCCCTTCCGCCACCGCAAAAGACGAAAATCTGTGGTAGGTAAAAAAGCAGTATCGTAGAGAATGACCATATCTATATAGCCAGAATGAAGAAATTAATTTTCTGTTGGTTCTACATAAATCATAAGCAAAAAAATGTATATACTGACTGAGTACGGGTATAAAAGTAGAGTCGCGTCCCCAGAAACAACTCACACGTTCCTTCTCGTTTTTCTTTATTTTGTTCTTTATTTTTTTCTTTATTTGGAGCATTTATTTGAATTTCTTTTACAGTGTGTGGTGCAATTATGGGATGCAAAAAAATAATTAATAAATATTCAAGCCTGATGTTACTCGTATTTTTATGATATTTTAAATTTACTTAATGTTTGTCTTATTTGGAATTCGATTGAATATTAATAGTGGATTTGGAGAACCTTAAAGTTGGAGTTTCCTATTAATTATTCTGTTTGTGTGATTTATTTACTTTTTCATTATTGGGAAATTTTATTGTAAACTAAATTATAATGCCGCGAAACCAATTAGGTTTCTGTGCAGCTTTCTATCAATTAGTTCATCATTGATAAAATCGTGTCATTTAATGCATCCCATGATAACTACATAAATGCCCACGAAATTAGACCCGCATTGCGAATCAGTCCCTTTGCGCCAAACGATACCGAGCAGAAACAAACAATAAAGTATGCATCGGCAACCAGGGCACTGTGGTCACAATTGACCTCGTTAGGCACGCACGCACACCAGTCAACTCACTCAAACATTCAAACGAGTACGAGTATACACATATGTACCTACATACATGCACATGTAGGTAGTAATTATAAGCGCATAGAGTAGTTTGGGCAATCTGAGCGCATAAAATGGGAAACGATAAAATTCCTGTCGACTAAGACATACCAACATTTTATTTCAATCTTATATCTTTATATATTTTGTATGTGATATCTTTTACCTTTTATATCCATATCCAGACGAAAGCTTTCCAGAAATATTTAGTTAGAAAACCACTTGATCAACTTCTGTCATTGCGTTTTACCCTTGAGCCAACGATTTCTTCTGTCTGTTACTAATATCCACGATATTAAAATATAACCTTTTGGCCTATAAAAACCTTGCACAATATCAGAAACTACTCATTCATTCGCACTGAATTTCAAAGCGTAAATCGACTTTTCAATAAGCCAATTAATAGGGGCCGTCTGCATTAATTGCACCCATAAACCGCCGTACCCCTAAAACCTTTCGTCAGAAATCTCTTTTCCATTTTAAACTCAATCCCCTTGAGCATTTGAGTGCTGCACCATTTTGCATTGCAAATAAATCCCAGTGACTTTTTATCATCAAGCAAAACATTTTTTTCTCACTCGCTGCCACTCACTCATTCGTTCGTTCTTTCCACCTCCTATCGTTTTTGTGTGTGCAGCTTACAAAATGGCCACATCAATATGGCGGCCTTTGATCGGATGGCGGCCATTGTCGGCGCATTCACGAAGCACATGCAGGCGATGAAAGCGGCCCAGGCGCCATCAAGCGGGGAGCACGAGCACTTTGGCCGGCATATGCAGCAAACTACAAAACTCGGCGAAGCAGGTAAGTAATATTCGCAAAAGTCGAAACTTTATTTTTTCTCCTCCTCTGCCTTTAAATTTTCCTTTTTTTGCGTTTCTATTCTGGGTATTTTATCGCATTTTTCCACATTTTTCACTGGCACTCGGTGCCGCCAAGTGTTTTGAAACCATGGAATGGGGTTATTTTGACCTTAAGCTTTGTAATGGATGGAAAAGGCTACCAGCCTCTGTCCCTTGCTGCAAGCCTTATTTTATTTTTGTTTTTGCTTTTTTCAGTTTTGTGTAAAGTTTAAGTGCAGTGACCCGCAGGCTGCAGCAAGGGTAACATGTAACCCTCAGCTCAATGTGTGTACACATTCTAGTTAAATTGTTTAAATGCCTAAGGTAAAAATTAAATTTATTTGCTGCCCAGTAGCAAAGGATAATTTCAACAGAGAAATATTCAAACTAACGATGAAACACAAAGAATATATGAACCAATTTCAGGAGGGTAAAGAACAAAAATCTTAAACAATAAACAATATACAGGAATCAAAAGTGTTTCCGCTTCCTGTATATTCAAATTTTTATATCCAGGAAGACCTTTTCATTTATCACAGTCCAAAGTCTCATACGCTTCTCTTTTCTTTTATTCTTTTATGTACATCTTCCTTCTCCTACGGATTTATCGCTAATTAATTCAAATTAATAGCCGCAATAAAACCGCAGACAAACACTTTATGACCACAAATTGTTCATTAACTTGGATAAAATTTGGCGCAAAAATTGTCCCCTTCTTAACCCCCAACGACACTTCTCCCTATAGCAGTAAAATATGGGAACCCTTGTTGTCAAAGCAATTCAATTCCAGGCTGCTGCGCTCCCTGCCCTTTATTATTTATTGTGTGGCACGATGATGACAAATATCAAAGCACGGGCAAAGCTAGAGATTAAATAGAAAATCTTGCTTTTATTTATGGTAAATTAGTAGAAATTCTGCTCATTCAATTTGTTATGAAAGAAAAACATAAATATATTATTCTAGAAGCTAAAAAGCCTTGTTGTCAAATTTGTCTACAAAAGTAAGTCCAAAAATGTGCATATTTGATTGCATAAAATATGCATAGCTAAGCGACCAAAAAAATTTTTAAAATATAAAATTGTATGCCAAATGACTAAAGTATATAAAAAGAATACAATTAAGAGTCTAATAATATATTCAAAAACAGCTAAAGTTCACTTGAAAACAATGAAAAATTCTATTTGGCTTGAGATTGAAAACTGAACAAGATAGGAACTTAGCTGGGGATCAAACAAGTTTTAACAGCTTATGATGGATTCGCCAATAATGGAAGGGAAGAACACATTCCCAGCCTCAGTGACCTTAGAAATATTCTGTAGTTGTTGGGGCCTGAAGGAGGACTGATGAATCACCTAAAAGCTCTAAAAAAGACAACATTAATTATATTTCTGGATTACAAAAAAAATTTTAATTTGTAACTATGTAATTTGTAAAGAAATTCTCCGCCAAAAAACCAA
The DNA here is from genome assembly GCA_018150885.1 of Drosophila tristis. NCBI lineage: Eukaryota > Metazoa > Arthropoda > Insecta > Diptera > Drosophilidae > Drosophila > Drosophila tristis. Next base: position 129,077 of record JAECWT010000197.1, read on the forward strand.
GAAAAACTCCAACATAAACTTCAATTAATCCGCACATCCTCGACCTTCAAGATAAAGCAGACTTTATTCGCAGAGTAAATATAAACTGGAAAACTTCACATATCCCAAAGCCACAGACGGCACAACAAACATATGAAACAGATCCACTCAGATCCAGCATCACTCAACAAAAACTACGCTGCAAATGCCTCAAAAAATGGCAACAAGGTGCACTACTTTTTGTGTTGTTGGAGAGTTTAAAAAGGGTTTTCGCTCATTTTGTGTGGTTCTCTCATATCCTTCATGGAACTGTCAGCAATGCGCAGAAAGTTGATTTATTTTTTACGGAATGTGCACAAGACAAAAAAAACTGAAAAAATTCCAAACTAAAGACAGATGTGGAGAGGGAAGACGTTGTGGCAAGTAGGAGACGCATGTTGCATGAAAGCGGGCAAAGACATCAAAAAGAAAAAAAGAAAGTGAAGAAATGAAAGGCCCCTGCACACATTACACGAACTCATTACAAACCCAGTCAGAGTAAGGCAACTTGTAAAGTCTCTTTCTACAGGCAAAGAAAAACAAGAAAAAGCATAAAATGGTTCGAATTGGTAGCCGAATCAATGGATTCCCTGTCAGAGCTATATTTCTTAAGATTCAATGAATAGTTTTTATATCAGTTATATACCACAATATACTGATTATGTATTCCCGCTCCGCAAAATGAAGGATATTTGCAAGCTATCGATGGTGTACAATAACACTATGAAACATATGTATATGTACATATATGACATGCATATCATGTCGAACTTTGATGCTGATCAAATACACCTTTTTAAATGCTATATCAGCACATTTATTATTATTTTATGCATTCAGAAATCTTCTCAGACTTAAAATAGCCCACATCTGAAGCATAGAAAGAAGTTGTCTTTGGGCGCTGTGGCAAAACGCATCTTGACAGCAGCGAAAGCTGTGGAAAACACTGAATAAAAACTTATGAAGAAAGTAATTTTTTTGCCTGGTAATTCACAACCTTCTAGTCCTCGGGCAGAAAAAGTACCTGAGTACCTGATGTCACGCATAATGATGAAGGAAAATGAGATTTACGCGGAAAACAAAAGCGAGTGTGGAGTATTGGACCTTCTGGCTAACCGAGTAAACTCCACTTAACGTAATGCAGGAAATTCTTTTGGGAGGGAAGGCTTTTCTACAAAATAATTTTATTGTGAGCTCTCTCTTAATCAAGTTGTTCTTACAAAAATGTTGGCTTATTAGATTATATTAGTATTTAATTTTGAACATGTTTTTCTCGCACATATTACAATTACATTTTGAGCAATATTACACCCTTGTGATTAGGATTAATCAATCAACGGTAAGCCTGCTGAGGCTTTACTTCATAGAATATGTTGGGGTGAAGAGTACTCCAGAAATCAATTTCATGGCCTGAAGAGTGCAGAAATAAAAAAAAACTATTTGGAAGCGTGTGGTGTATCCCCGACTACTTTCGATTACGGACTTAGGATTAAGCCAAGTTTTAGTTGAAGTTGATCTTTTTATTGTGGTTATATTTGTTTTTGATGTCGCATCGTTGACAGGCTTGTTTTTCTAGCTGTCTTCCACACAATAAGCCAAATGGGTGTTCCCCTTTCTTCAGGTTCCATTCTTTTGCTGGTAGTGTAGTTGTTTATCTAAGTCAACCGAAAATCTTCTAAGTCAGTTTCCTCAGCATATAACCAAACTAAATATACTGTCCAGCAGCTCAGAAAAGTTCAGCCAAACTTTAAGCCAACGTCAGCAATGTAAATGCAAACGAAGTCACCGAGAAAAGTACGAATAAAAGTTTATTTCTAAGTTTTGATGCACTTTCGAAAACTGCATAAATAAATGTTGGGCTTTTATTACTACATTATTTTTGCCATTTTTTGCCATTCACATTGGGATTCGTATGTCTTATATAAAAAATGTGGGTTTTAGTTATTAAAGAACATGGAGAATTTTTCATTCGCAGACTTCCTGGAAAACTGATTCGAAAAATATCTCAAAATTAAAGTTATTTTTGGTTTGTTTACTTACAAAAGAGAGATTTCAGTTCTACGATGTAAGCAACCTATTAAGTTTGTTTTACTTTTACAAGGCTCAATTTATTAAATATAACTTCTGGTAGGTCATTGCATTTGCGGCAGTGAAATACATTGGTGATCAAATGGCATTTATTTGCACGGTGACGGCTGTTTTATTGCAAAAGACGTCGGTTGAAAACGTTTCGTGTACCCGCCACACCACTCTGACATAATCTTGTTTATAAGCAGCCAACGGAAACGGAAGTGTAGCAAAGCGCCTCCTGCTGGAAACAAACAGGGAATCCTTTTTGCTGTCGTTTGTGACGTGACATAAAAAGTAAAAACCAAACTGACCCACACAAAGACTCTATGGTTGAGAACTGAAAGGAGATGTATACTCGTAGATAAACCAACAGCAGAAATAGATACAAGTATCTATATATAGTTATTCTCTCACTTCCACAGATAGCGAGCCACAGGAAGAAGAGAAGAAAAGAAGAATGTATAAACTCAAATAAACTGTCTGCCAAATACATGGCTTTAATCAACTTGCTTGACTCCATCATGTTGGCTTTATAATCGCTCGCCGTACTTAGTTCTTTCCAGTTTTTTATCCTTTGTCTAATTTTCATTGGTCAGGAGTGGCCACTTGTACAGCGTTTTCAGTTGATTTAAGCCTTTCATGTTTCCATTTTCCCTTCGAAAACTAAACAACTGTTTATTCTCAGTTTCTCTCCGTTTTTATGCGCGTAATCTTTATGACCGCATTCTTAAAATTTGTACCTGACCCAACAAAGCGAAAATCAACAGCATGCCCCGAGTGGAGCTCTGTTACGAATTATGTACACTTCTCGTCTCTCTTTTGTTGTTATAACCCGCTCACTTGTGCCCAGAAATATGTTCGCCACGGCAGGAATTTTTTAATAAAAATCCCTTAGTACAGAGGTAATTGTCTGCTAGCTATTTGTCCTGGTTTCTCAGTTTACCCAAGCGGTTTCCCCAGTTAAGACTCCAAGGGAAAATATGTCGGATTAAATGCAAACGAAATTTACTCCGGGAATTTCGATCACTTAGGATTTGAAATCCTTATTAGCTCTTACGGATGTGTTTTTTTTTTTAATCAAGCAATTAGGTTATTCTTTTTATACCCGTACTAAAAAAAGGGTAGGTAAAATTAATTTTTTGAAAAAAGGGGGGGTGTAAAAAAGAGAAGGAAAAATTTCCCCCCCCCTCAATATTTTTTTTTTTTTTTTTAAAACCCAAATCAAAAAGCTAATGTCTTTTTTTTTTTTTTTCCTTTTTTTCTTTTTTTTTTCTTCTTTTTTTCCTTCTTATTATAAATAATAAAAACAAAATTCAATTTTTTTTTTTTTTATATTTTTATTTTTTCATTTTTTTTTATATTTTTAAATCCCCCCCCCCCCTCCCCCCCCCACCAAAAAAAAAAAAAAACTTTAAAAAAAAATATTAAAAAAAACAAAAAAAAAAAAACAAATACAATAAAAAAAAACCATTTTCCCAAATTTTGAAAAAAAAAAAAAAATTAGAAAAAAAATATAAACAAAATAAAAAATTAATTTTTCACCTTCTTCCCCCCCCCCCTAAAAAAAAAAAAATAATATTTTTCTTTTTCCTCCCCCCCCCCCCCCCCCCCATTAGCTAGCCAACCACCAAAAAAGAGAAAAAAAATAAAAAAAATATAAATATATTTTTAAATTTTTATTAAAAAAAAAATAATAAATAAAAATATATATAAAAAAAAAAAAAAAAAAAAAAAAATTAAAATTTTTTTTTTTTTTTTTTTTAAAAAAATAAAAAAAAAATAAAAAAAAATAATAAAAAATAAAATTAAGGAAAAATACTCCCCAAACCCCCAAAAATTTTAACATTTAAAATAGATATATTCAATCGAAAAGTTCTGTGTCACCTTAACCCAACCCCTTAACCCAGCAAGATAATGAAGATTATATGCCTCTCCCAGATAAAAATATCTAAGCTATAAGCACTTTCTAATAGAAAGGGAAAACTTTGGAAATCCTGCCAAACAATTTGGCAAAGACTAAAGGCACGAAAAAATGCATTCGTAATCAAATCAAAGGATCTCAAAAGCATTTAATTGTTTTTCCTTTTCGCTTTGCCTATTTCTTTATCTAGTTTATTTATTTTTCATTTTATATAATTGATTTTGCTTCAAAATCGAACCACACACCATCTACGTATCTGCGTAGTACGTACACACTTGGCTATGAAGAAAGCAAACCCTGCTCCCACTTGAATGCGGCCTGTGTCTGTGGGAACACCCTCATCCTGTGGTACTATCTGGCGGGTCGTCTCTATCCTGTCTCCCCAAGGGATGAGAGCCTTTGCCTATTGGATGGGGCATGTTTGCTCCGCCATGGCACAATAACTCGAAAGGCATTTAACAAAATACCAAAGCGAACAGAATGCAGAAATTTCACGTAGATGTACGATGAAAATTGATATAAATAATATTTTCTTTCGAGGGAATTTCGAAATGCAAATGTTTATCTTGAAACCACAAAATGCATTTGCAAGTTTCTCGTAAAATAATAATCATATCGAGTGTCAAATGCCAGGACCACAAAACGACGTCAAAGTTATGTTTAAATCTACAATTAATTGTTAGTGGCTTAAATGCACGGGTCCTGCATTTTATGGATTCCATGGATGCAGGACCAAGAAGTGAAAGGAATTTCCCAAAAGCATCCACAACACTAGGACAAATATCTTAGAGAGCATGTGGCATGGGTCATGAGTCATGGGCAATTTAAATGCAACTAATTTATTTGTTTGGTCTGTTTGGTCTGCTCTGTGCGTCTGTGTGTTATTTCAATTGTGCTCATTAGGACTCAGGTATGGTAATTAGGGCAGCAGCCAGTGCGTGTAAGCCAAACCTAATGCATATGAACTATTCATTAAAGTGAATCCTTGGGCCTGGCCTAAAAGCTTGCACAATTATCCTTAGCTCAACGGCAATGCAAAATCATTGACTTAGTCTCATATTCATCATTATTATCATCATCGTTGGGAAATTCTCTTAGCTAGCTCTGGGTCTTTTGTGCCCATTGCTTAATTGCTAAGCTTAATTGTAAATTGCGTAACGATGAGAAATTCGGCCAGTGGTTCTATTAGTGCTATGGGCAGACATTTGCCCATTTTTATATTGAAGGATAAGCAAAGGATATTGATTCCAATACAAGCAAAATAAAGAAAAGGGATTTCCAAAACAAGCTTCTGAAAAATGGATGTTAAATATCATTTGAAGGCGGTTGGCAAAATCTTATAACGGATCGACAAAAAACAGATACTTAAATTCACTGGAGTAAAGTTAAAGATATCTTAGTCACAGTTACGGATATACACGGGTGTGACACTTTTCGTGATAAAACCTTATTCTGCTCGCAGAATAAATATCATTAAATTTGCATAGCTACCAAAAAGGACACAACAAGCCATCAGCGACTGTTTCATCGTATTGTTTGTCAAATGTGTTGATTTTCCAAATACATTGTCTTCCATTTTCCGTATTTCTAATGCTCTAACGCGTTTGAAACAGTTGCCATTAACCAGTGGAAATTGTGCAGATTTAAATTGTTTTAGTCAGTGTCGTCGGCTAGGACCTGACAGTTGTGCGGACAGTTCCGACATTCCAGATAAATACATATAGATAAGGGGAGACTTGAGTTGGTAACTGTCCTCAGCATACCCTACTACTCGCACCATCTACCCTTCTAAGCCGAATGACCAATGACCAGTACGTTATTGGTATTCAGCTGTGGGCAGATTTCATTTTGTTTTCTTCCTTCAGAGAAGGAGACGGTGCGCGAGTGTGGGTGTGGAAAAATGACTATAGACTGTTATCTATCACCCGTCTGGTCGGTAATTCTTCTCTTATACATCACATCCAGTTCCCTCCTCACCCTTCTTTTTCTGAGTCGAAAACATTTTACAGTAGTTACGGTTGTCGGCTGTTGTTTGCTGTCGGTGCTCGGGAGGATGCTTTGAGCGCCGGAGACAAGTAATTGATGCCTCACTGAGCCATGAAATAAAATTTATTATTTCTCGGTCACTGAAGAAAATCAATATTTCTGAAAACTAGCTGGATAATTTAATTTTAATTTAATTTTAATTTAACATTATTGTGTACCCTGAAGGTACCCTAGAGTGCCCTAAACGGAACACAGTGTGTCATGTAATGCATTAATGGTGGCTCGGAGTCGTGACTATCCGTAATTTTCTTGCTCTTTCACATGATAAGAATGGATATATTATCATTAATTTAGTATTCGATAGTTTTAGATTTTTGAAGAACTATAATTTTCTGTAATCCAATATTTGTATATGTTGCTACAGAATTTTACAAAATTCTGAAACAAAAAATGTATTTCTGTTAGAACCATGGTTTTTTCTTTTCCATAACTAGAGGTAACATTTCTTTCATTGTCAGCACCCGTTACAACAGATGTTCGTGTGGCAGGGGCTTTGTTGTTGGCACAACTTGGAAAGAATTTTCAGAGCATGTTCCAGGCGGATGTTTTGTAATTTTTTCTGCTCAAGCATACGTAGAGCATGTGAACATAAATCCTAGAAACTCACTGGGAGGCATGGATATAGGATAGAGGACACAGGACAGAGGATGGGCTGCAGAGGCATACCACATTTTGTGGCAAGTCAAGCGCACATCTGTTGACCAAGCAGGCTGCTTCCCAAATGTTGTAAAATTTTAATGGGCTCATGGTGTGAATTGGATATTACACCATTCCACACTCCTCTCCTTTACATTTCCCACAGAGAAATATATATTATTTTTTCTTTAAACTTTATTACATTTCCTTCTTTTAAAATGTCAGAGAGTAGTGCTGACCCACTAGTCATTACTTGACCGCTAACTAACCAATTCCCCAAATAAGTTCCGGTGTGCCTGATCGCAAACTAATCGTAAACAAATATCGGTTGAAAATTCCTATCCCCATATTCATCCCTCTATATCCCTGATAAAATGCAAATGAAATTCCTTAACACAATAAATTTGCATAAATTAATATGATAATTGAAGTCCCGGCTAGGCCTAGCTAGGAGGCGAGCGAAATCGTTTCGTAAATTTTTGAACATTAAATTTAAGTATTGCTACTTTCCGCCTTCATAAATTGTAAGTGTTTTTGTTCAAAAGTTTTGTAACAGCAAATGATGTGCCCTCAAGGCTTCATTGCATACCATCGAAAATGCTAGTTGTAGATAGTCAAAGTCTAAAATAGTCTTCGATTCTCCAATAATTTTTCTTTGCGAAGGTTTGTACCCTTTTACCCTTTTAAAATCATTCATATTCGCCGAAGGCCTTCCTTGTAGAGATGATGTTCGTGGTATTGTTCGGTATCGCTGATATAAAAATAATCATATTTATTTAAGGTACCAATTAATTTTATAACCTCGAACAACTTCAGCGCTTGAGACATTTCATACATTTGGGACTGTTTGCTTGCTTATTTATTTTCTTCCTTCTCAAGATTACGTTAAATTCGTTACTGCTGAAAAAGACACACAAAATATACACATAATAAAAATGTATTAGTTCACCGAACCGACGGTGGACCCAACTGATATGCTCAAATTGCATTAAATTTAATCGAGATATATTTTTAACTTTCAGGTTTTCTTTATCTGCTGTGTATGATACACCTGGACCTCTCGCCCTTATCGCCATAGCTTGCTTCGTAGCTTGCTGCTATCGTGTTAAAATCAGCCATTTATCCCATACGATAATTATCTTGGTCGTTGGCTTGGCGCTGGAAATCGGGTTGGAAAAAGGTATATGTTGCACAAGAATAAAAGCACTAAGTATATTTAATTGGATGATTTCAGATTTGGTCAGGAATAAAGTTGAAGACCGATCTACAGGCAGAAGTCCCTATTCAAAAACTGGATTGGTGGAGTGGAGGAGCGTATCCGGAACGTAGGAGTGGTGCTCCAAAGTATGGAGAATGGTACGGAAAACCTTCCTTGAGAGGATTTGCACGTCTGCCAAGGCACTTTTAGCCAAATGTTGGACTAACAGTAGCAAAAATAAATAGCTTAATTTTAGTGAATTAATTTTATAAGGTGACAAATTTTTATTTTCAAATAAATTAAGAAATATCTGGAAAATGTTCTTGCATTTTATTCGAAAGTGGCCTGTTTTATCACGAAGATGATCTATTATTATTTTGCTCGGTTTCATTTTCAGTGCGAACGATGTCTAGCGATGAAAACATATGTCTCCCAAAGATATAGTGCAAGGCACAGCATATATTAATAATTGGCAACACGAAAAGTAACGGGAAAATCATCTAAAAATTAAAAGTAAAAGAAAACGAGAAGGAACGTGGGAGTCGCTTCTGGGGACGCGACTCTACTTATACCCGTACTGAGTCAGAATATACATTTTTGTAGAATTTTTAAAAATATTACATTTAAACTTTGTTTGCCACATCTTTATCTACATCTACATCTTAAATGTACATTCTTCATAAAAAATGTAGATTTTACATGTAGCATTTATATTCTACATCTTCTCCGCGAAAGTCGCAGACTGTACGCGGCAGAGTGTGCGAGCGAGAAAGAGAATGCGTAGCGGGTCTCTTGCTGGAGTTGGCGGGGGAAGAAGCTGAAAATTTCTTTATTCTGGCTATAATTATGATCCGATCTGATTCAGATTCGGCAATATGATAGATATGTTCATTCTCTACGATACTGCGTTTTTAGTTTTATCGTATCTTCAAAATTGTACCTGCCCCTTCCGGTGGCGGAAGGGCGCTGGAAATACACTTCTAGCAGTGTGATATCACATGAGTCTGGAAACAAAATTTGATCTAGCTCTTATAGTCTGTGAGATCTAGGCGCTCATCAAGACGGACATGGCTATATCGTCTCGCTATTGATTCTGATCAAGAATATATATACTTTATGGGGTCGGAAATGTTTCCTTCTCTGCGTTGCACACATCCACTTTTACCACAAATCTAATATATACTACTTCTTTGCACAATGCACAGAGGTAGAGCCAGTGTATATCACATTTGTCCAAAAATGGAGAGAAATTGGCGGAGGATCCCTACAGCTCTACAAAGGAAGTAGGCCTGCAAAATGACGATACATCTAACGAGATATTATTTCGTTAAAAATACATCTGAAAACGAAATTATATTGTAAACATATTCCATAGTGCATATATTTATGTAGTTAACATTTCCGCTTATGAACATTTGCAGTGGCTTTTAATCTTACATAATATTAAATTAATGCTGACATTCAACAACTTTTAACATTTTTGCTAATAGTTTTGAAAGTTTTGTACCCAGTGAATGCCCCACGACCCAAAAAAAAAAGGAAATTTTACCTAGCTAAAAACTACTCAGAGCCAGTGAAGAGGCATATACAGATGTAGGTGGAGAGTAGGTTACACTGCTGTTTTTGACCTGAGAGCATAGACAGGAAATTTCAAAGGAAACTCAAAAACAATTTTAACAAATGTTTAGGATGATATAGGGATATTTTCAGTGGCCTTAAATAAAGTCTTTTTCAAATGGTGGTTGATAGTTAAGTGAAGGTTTTGTACTTCTGCAGTATTAATCTGACCATTTTTAAGGAAAAGCTCATTCGAACGTATTGCGGTAGGTAGATTTATAAATGATATCGCAAGTTTTCATATAAATCAAATCTGAGCATTTAGTAAAAGTGCTCGAAACTCTACGGGCAGCACTTTTGCATTTTTTATTTTATTTAGTTTTGCGGCCGGAAAAAGATGTTACAGGGAGTTCTAGTCCTCCAAACTTGGAAATTTATGTGCAACTCTTGTTACACACACGACATATTGGATGTGTTCAGTAGCTAAGGCAAATCGATTGCTGGTGGCGCGAGCTTCTTTTCTTTTGTTGCTGAAACACTGGCAAGTGTATAATTTATTGAACACTTTGTTGCACTGGGCACGCCACTTGCGACCATGTTGCACTCGAACTCAAGACCAAAAAAAATTCATTTGGAATTCAAGCAATCAAAACTATACGAGTATGTAGGTTTTGTCAGTTATTTTACATTTTCTTCATAAGAAAATAGTTTTCAAAAATGAAAATTGCTTTGATTTGGCAAATAGTTTCTATCAACTAACTTTAAAGTAAAAGTAACTTTCAATTGGACCTTGTCGAGACTTTGTCCATCTTAGAGGAATTGGTTTCTGGTTAATATTTTTGTTTTGCTTTTTATCTATCCTGGGGTCATTTTCCTTGACCAATTCCCTTATGGCTTTCTGTACGTTCTCCGTAGAGTGATGATAGTAGGTATGAATATGAATCAGGATGAGAAAAGCTTCCAAGAGTCCACAAAGAACTCTCGCCAGCGCTAAATTCGTTAACCAAACCTCAAAACCTTTTTACCAAAAATTTAACCCCTTTTCGTTTGCTTTGTTTCCAATTGGCAGTTGGGCCCGCAACCTTCCAAAAAGTATTTTTTGTCTATTTTTTCACCTTTGAGGTTTGGTTAACGAATTTTAGCTCCACCGTTTATCCATAGATTTTAACGAGCAATACCTTAAACGACGCCTAATTAATGCGTCTATCTAAAACTTAAAATGCATGCCAAGAATTGTTTTTCTTTTTTTTGGAAAAATACCGCAAAAAAATGATGACATTTAAATTTGAAAGCTTAATATCTTCCAGGCGTTAAGCTGCATATACAAAATATCTGGGTTCATTGGGTAGCTTTTCAGAAGTGCAAAGTTCTATGCAACCAGATGTAAGATACTTAAGTTATGTGAAAAGCACTGATTTCAAGTAAAATTATTTTTGAGTTGTTTTGGTCAAACGGCTGCAAATTCATAGATTCTAATGAGCAATACCTTAAACGACGCCCAATTAAAGCGTCGTTTTAAAACCAAAAATGTTGGCCAAGAATTATTTTCGACTTTTCCCGAGTTTTTAAAGTCAAAATTTCAAAAAAAAAAAAACCGGAAAAAATGATGAAATTTGAAAGCTCAATATCTTTCAGGCGTTAGACCTACAGAGGTGGGTCGGCTTGTTGTGGTCAGCTTTTCAGAACTGCAAATTTCTATGCAACCAGATATAAGATACTAAAGTTAGGTGAAAAATAGAAGCACTACCTCTGAAAAAAAATGAAAAAAAAACAGATTTTAAAAAATTCTTAAAAATAAAACTGCATCATAAAAATAAACCATAGTTCGTTAACAATTTTTAAACCCCGAAATCTAGAAGAAAAAGTTATTTTGGGCAACAGCCTAATTCTAGTGTTGACTAGTGTTATTATACCTTTTGTTACATATTTATATGGTCTTATTGGTCTTAAGTAAAGTTTACCGTTCTTGCAAATAACTCGATTTGAGGGAGAAAATAAAAACTCGGCAATTTCTTATTGCTTAAATGATGTTTATTAGCAACGTCACTCGCAATCTATTTTAGACTTTCTCTTCTTTACTAGCTTTACGTATTTTGGAGCTTGATTCAGCTTATTTGAATATGTGTGCCCGTTTATTTTACGATATTTCCAGCAGAATCCATTATCGCTATGCACATTTTGCGCACTGTATAATTAATTTTGTAGCATTAATTCAATTTTATTTTGTTGAGTAAGGCCAAAACGCAGTCAATTTCATTGACACCATTCCGAAAAATGAAATTATAATTAAGTATTTCGACCTAGTTACAAAGCATTTATTCAATTTATGGTCTGCAAATGTTGTAATAAACGTACAGCAAATGGGAATAGCTCCGAGGGTCCCTTTGATTTCTTTAAACGTTTAAACTTGCAAAAATTAAAGGAGAACAAATAAAACAAAACAAAAACGCAAGGCCAAAGAGAGATATACAAAAACATAAAATTGCTGTACAATTTCATTCCTTTGCTTTTTCTAATTTATACCTTGAAATATAATGTGTATATTTAAGGTTCGTTTCGAGTCTCTCAAGAAGACTTTATTATCACTCGCTTAGAGCTTAGATCTCAGATCCTTTTGTGCGCAAGACCTCCAGCATCTAGTCAAAGTCCGTTATGAGGAAAGGATATAAAATAATACCACTTGGTGTCGGACATTGTCAAGTTCATTGAATAGCTAATTGTGCATTTTGTTGCACCGGCAAGGCCTTGAATTTCTGCCTGAGGTACTCGAGTATGCACTGGGCCGCCAAAAGCTACTACAAAAGAACTGAATTAATAAAGTTTATAGAAATCATGTTAAAAGAGAAAAACAATTCAAAAATTTGTGGTTTTGTAAAGTGTTTAAAGTGTTTAAACCACGACCTCTTCTGCTCTAATTTAATCGATTTGCTTTCCTGCCCTCTTTTAATTCTCTGAACAAAAGTCTGCCCCAAACAATGTTATATTTCACTGTTCATTCCGGAAATCAAGCAACTTGTTTGATCTCTGGGAGCTGCAAAAACTGAATAAATAATAATAATATAATATAATAATAATAATATGCAACAGATGTTTCTTTATTCAACAGCAATTATACAAAACAGTTGGCAGATTTACTTTCACATGGGATGTCATAGAACAAGGCAGGATTCCATGTGGCCTCTATTTTTTTTCTCAATTTATTTTTTAATATTCGGCTTAGAGTCAAAGCGTGGGAGTACAAGAACTCCATCCCGTCCTGAGTAAATATGAATATCCTGAATCGCAGTAATGAAATATTTCACCCATCCTCAAATGTTTACGCTGGAGAATAATGGTTGCCAAAAAAATCTATTTTGGTTAGTCTTGCGGTTTCCCTCCTGTTGGCACTCCTGTTGGGACTTGGACAGAAATCAAATGCGGAAATAATTGTATTTGCATAATGAATTTTGAATTAAATTTGGGTTGCTGACACGAAGCATTAACAAACAAATGATATTATTATTATTTTAATGAGTAGTAATATATGTTAAAGTCCAGAAAATTAAGAAGGTAAATGCAGAAGTTGCCATTTGCCATTCTTTAGAGATTAAAGTCATGTATATTTACCACATCAGGTGCATGCAAATATTTTGAACATGTGAATTATAATATTTTAGCTGTTAATAAACTTTTATCCATTTAGATCCTATCGTATAGTGCATATATATGTATCTTTGTATCTGCATCTCATTATTTCATTGATATTTATATTTGTATCTGTATCTCATTGAGAATTATATCTGCTCATTTTTCATCCAATATTCATAAATAGACGAAAGTAAACACAAAATCTATTTATGCTCCTATTATACCAGTACAAGCTGTGGAATAATCCATTGCTGAAACAATAGTAATGACTAGACTGGACACTCTTTTGGATTTTGGCATTCACTTTTATTGTCCAACTGGTTCAAGGTCCGAGAAATCCCCCTCCTTTTGGGGTTGGCGTAACCAAAAAAAAGTGGTCAAGGGGAAATGACTTGTGGAACAAACTAAAGTTGGAAGAGAGAGTGGTTATCCTGGAACTGGCAAATAAATGGCAAATTTCTCCCAGCAGAACTAAAATTATGCAAACATCCTTCATTTGGTTGTTTACAACTCTCCTTTTTGCGTACATTTTCCAGTCAATTTTCCTTGCGGGGGGGAACAGCTGCTCGGAGCGCACTTCCCATCGCCACAAAACCCATCATATAAATTAGACATTTTCAACTGCTTGGGCATCAATCAGCACAGCCAGTCCTTTTTAGACTTGTTAGCTTCCCCTTTAGGTGGAAAACTTTTATAATTAGCTTTGAGAGCGACTAAGAGGAGTAATTTTAATCAAAGACCATGAGAAGAGTGAAAAGATCTAATTAAATCACCAACATCTGGTACGAAGAACTCTCTAATCAAGCACATAAAGAAAAGATCAACTTGCATTTGCAATTATTTGTAATAAAGTTTCTCATTTAATATGTTGCATGTTGGTTTCTAACTTTATTAATGGAAATGTACAAAAGTTTGTGCAACTTTAGTTGGACTCACAGTTAGCTCTGGCCAATGCCAATCATTCCTTTGAAGTGGCTTTCTAAATTAATTCAGTCATTAGAGCTGTCTGCCACACGAACCGAAGCGACTTTCACTCCTTTCCCATAGCAGAGTGGCCCAGATGCCTCATACATATTGAAGTAAGTTACCGACTGTCACAAATTGTGTCCTAGAATATGTGATAAGTGATGCAATTTGATTGATTCCTATGCTCGTTTTAAAAGCTTTTTGCAGCCGGAAACAGGAAGTTCCAGGAGGGCATACCCTCGTCGCAAATAATCTAGGGATTTTGCAATAAATTACAGTACCTATGCCAGGAAATTGTCGTCAAAGCAGCATGTGGAGGAGCTCGCGGAGTGGGTTTTAATTTTTGCCTTAAATAGTAGCAATATTCTTGCACATAAACATACATATACTCTGAAATTTATTCCTTTTCACAGGAAGCATCAGGAAGAAGCGCCATCAATCCGCAAATCAGGAAATTAAATTCTTTCAAAATGGAAATTTAATCAAAACAAGTAAACAATAAGTTGGCAAAACATTCAAAAGAGTTAAGAGTATTTCCCCGCGCAAAGCAGTTCTTGTCACAACATTTTGTCTATCACAACATTTCCTTTTTCTGGCGAAAATTTAATTGGATCGAGTGCGTAGTTCAGAGTCCTGCGGCGCAGAAAAATTTGCATCAAATGAAAACTACTGTTTTCTTGCATTTGGCTGAAGACAGCACAAAAACCAACACAAAGACACCACAAAATATGAAATAATGTATGGGGTACTACAAGCAAAGGCACAAAATTTCGACCCACCCTCTTCCGACCGCACAAAAATTTTACGATTTTCCTGCCCAATATTCCTAATTTTTCCCAGCATACATAGGGTTTTCTGGCCCCAACAATTGATACAATAATAACTCAACAGCTTTTGTATTTGATGACAATTAAAAACGAGTACAACGAATACGTGAAACAAAAGCTTTGAAAGCTGCAAAAAAATTCCACAACTAATCAATGAACTAAGCAATCAATGAAGGGCAATAATGCAAGAATGGAGAGTGGAAAAGAGTAAAGAAAACACATTAGGAAAACAATTAAACTAATTGACTGCATTTATCCGCAACAAAGACACAGAAAAACCGTGAAAAAAGGCAAACCAAGTACGAAAGAAGAAGGAAAAAGTTCAAAAAAACCCAAAAGTTGTTTGGAAGAAAAGGAAGCTGCTGGAAAGTTTTGCACCGCTAAAATTGAAACAGTCAAAGGAACAGCTCGGTTAGGGCAAGCATCCATTAACTTTGCCACTAATGAAACCACATTGAAAGAGAAGCCGGCAGAATTGCCACCACTGGCAACCACTAACTAATTGACACTGTCGGGAAAAAGATGAGTATTAGCTAACTGCACGACTCTGATTGCATTGCTCATACGACTCTCATGAGTATCTCCTGTTTGAATATGAAGAAATAAGAGAAATAAGTCATAACGTTTAAGACTTTAAAACTGCTTTTGATGAAGATTAATTGAAATTTAAGTTTTATTGGGAGTTAAGGAATAAAGTCTACGTAACAAACAAGCAATTGCAATTGCAATTGACATTTCTTGGATTAAACTAAAACTTGAAAGCTGTTGTTAAAATAAAAAAAAAAAATGGACTGGGTTTTGCGAATTCGAATCCATTCGAATCCCTAATAACAACCGCATGAACGAGCGATGGCGAATTCAGACGAGAGCATACAGCAGATAGATTGAACGACGTAAAAATTATCTTTCTTGTACCATTTACCTTGTAGTAGGCTCTCTAGTCCATCTCTAGTCCTTACACTTGCTCTCTGAGAGAGCGCCTGTTTAACTCGCTCAGCTTGACTGTGAGTCTCGCGCACACTGCCTGCGAGCAGCAAAATAGTCTGTAGAAAGGGATTGCAATAAAAACACGTGCGTAAGGCCACCTAGCAACTCATGTTCTCTGCTTCCACAACCTGTGTTTCATCACTTATTAAATTTAACTTATGACAATAAACTTAAACACCTGCATAAAATAGTTATTTATGTGTAGTTAACTTAATAAAGGAGAAATAGACTTAACGTTTTTTTTCTCAGGTATTTTTAAACCGTTTCCAGAAATCGTTAAGATAAGTGCCTAGTTTCCCATCCAGACATTCCCCAAAAAATCTATCAAATAATAGCCAGTGCACTATGGTCCAGAAGCCGGTTTTTTTGGCATAAAGTCGAAATTTGTATGTGAATTTTTTGCTATTAAATTCTTAAATTCTTCTTCTTGATCATACATATTGAAAACTAATAAAAAAATGTTATAAAAGCTTCACTGAAGCTATTTGCGAGATTTCAAAAGTACACAATTGTTCAGATGATTATCAGAAAAACTTGGGTGGCAAATTATATGTTTACATTTTTCTTTGAGACTCGGCTAAATTTGTGCAAATAAATCTACGAAAATATGGAAAATAAAGTAAAAGGTACATATGTATATTATGTATATAGCCGTTTTATGTGTAGTCTTAAGATTTAAGTACTAAATTTATCAGGAACTTACCACATAGAGTGCTGTTTGATTAGTCGATTTGAAAAGTTATTTTTATTTATTTATTTTTTAGGTTCATTATGTAGGTTTATTGTGAACAATTATCACAGACAATAAAGTACAAGCAACTTTTGTTAAGGGTCAGGGACAATTTCTATTTACTATTTATTATTTTAAGTTAATTGCGGGACCAACGGACGAAAACGGAGGATTGTGCAACAGGAAATTATATGTTCCTGGTGGCCAAGTCGGACGGATGGATGCAGTTTAACCTTCGCCTGGTTCTTCTCCTTGCCAATCTTCTACCGAGGATGTTCGGGTGCCTCCTTACTTTGGTCAGGTATCTTGTGGCTTGCTCGTTAATAATGTCACCGACAGAATTTTGAAACCAGCAAGTCTTTGTTTGAAGCTCTACCTTTTGCTTAAATAACATTTTTCTCCCAAAAAGTCTTTGTTACTAAGTAGATATCTTCAATTATCTTAAAAAAACAACAAATTTTGCATTTTCGCATAAAAAATACATTCTCTGGTATGCCGAATATCAGGCTAGATCGGAAAAACTATACTAGGTCGTATATGGGCGGTAAGGGCGTAATGAATCGTAATATAACAAAATGTGCAAATTTTCAAGTCTGTGTCTATATTTTAAGACTTTATGCCAACTTTATGGACCATAGTGCAGTGGCATAAAAAAAACATTATTCCACCTTTGTTTGCTATTTGCATTGCCTACTACATATAAATAGTATAACCTTATAATTACTAACGGTATTTTGCTACTGCAGCTGCAGCATCTATGCTGTTCTCTTGCACTCTCTCTCTCTCCATCTACCGCTCGTGCTCGGCTCAGCAGCAGCCCGAGCTTCTATCGCTTCTTTCGTTCTCTCTCTCGCTCTGCCCACCCTCTTTTAGTCTTTAATTGATCATCATCATTATCGCACTCACATTCCTTCGTCCTGATCTGGTCCTGAACCTGCAAGAACATACCTTCGCACGTTATATCAACATTCTACATACATAACAGCAAATATTCGGTCTCACATACTGACATACGAATCGCATTTTCTATCCACGCAGACAATATAGATCGTTGCGCAACTAATAAACTAAATATATTTAACTAAAACCAACGACTTTTATTAATAAAAACAATTGCAGCAGCTAGTGAAAAAGCTCGCTAGCTAATGCTTTAATGCTGGCCAAGATCCCCTTCAGGCTTATGATTGAGTTGTTAAATTGGGTAGTAAATTAGTTTAATATTGGTTGATTATTGTTATTTTACTCGGAATTCGATTGAGAAACTTCCAAGAGATGGACCAACATTAGAAGTTCCTGCCCTTTCTTCCCATCTCTGAAGCAATTCAGAAATAAATTCCGACCAAAAGCACTCGAGGAGGTCACAAGCACAAGTCCTTTCCAAAAACCCTTAACAGACTATTAAACTGCAAAAGCTGTTTGACCTTCGCATTGCGGTTCCCAGAGCAAGTTTGTGCAATTACATCAGGGAATTTTATTGATAGACTTAATATACTATATAATATTTATTATAGTATTGTTTACCGTCCTGGGGGTGTGAAGTTTAATAAATTTTAAAGCTTTATGCAGCCATAATAGCTTACTACAAGAGAAATTATTTCAACGAAAGTTTTTTAGACGATTTTATCATTTTGACTCATTTGACTCCAGAGCCTGGACATCCGTCCTGCTGTTTACTTTATAGTTCCCGACTGACTGCTGTCTGCCATACATTTAAACTTTTATTAACATATTCTCAGGCTTCCACACTGCCACTGCAGTACATCTTCCTCCACCTAATGGTGCAGAAATGGGAAGCAACTGTGTCCGTGATCGCCAAGTCAGGCGGTTCCAACCCATTTCCCCAGCTCATGTGGAGTCGAGCAGAGACAAGTTGCCATATAGTGATTTAGTCATTCTGCGTGACAAGCGAGTGATATTTTTGTTATTTCTCAGACTCATTGACTAATCAGGAATATCGAGACTCCACAAGAGGCTACTATGAAAAGCGACTCAAAACATCCTTACCAGCAGCATGGCTAATATTTTAATTAACTTTACCATTGAATGGAAATCTAATTCGATCAAATATGTATCTATATACATAAGTTTCCCATAGTGATACTTATCAATTCGCTGCTTAAGACATTCTTAAACGCGGCAGTCAAATATTTAATTATTTTGTGTGTGCGAATTTCTTGGATGCATTTATCTGGCTACCCGGAACATTCCAGATTGATTGTAAAGATTTGTTGGCATTGTTTTAGCCGGTCTTCTTGGTGTGCATAAATTGCAACTCGCTTACTCAAAATCATTGCGAAGGAAGGGCACCATCTACCAACTTATATGTCATGCAATGAATTGTGAATGTGGAAAATCTTTGCTCAAGAAAGCAGTGTGTTCCAAATACTTTTCTGGACAGCAGACTGGTCGTAGTCTGAGGATTGAGGCTCTTTCAAGGACTCCACCCCGCTCTTTGTCTGTTGCTAAATTTTTTTGTGAGAGAAGTCAGCTCAAATATTTTCGCTTGGCATTAAATATAGAACCAAAAGGGTCTGCCAGACCTGTGCCCAACAGCTAATCGAATATTTGAATTTTCTGTAGTAAAAGGTAGATGAAACGACCTTCTCAAGCGCCCTAAAGCCTGAAGATGTTACAGTATTAAGTGCCCAGTCTATATACAAATCAATCATTCAATCATAAAGAAACATCAGACGGAACTGTGATTGATTTTCCGCCATGCTCTTTGGGCTCAAGTCTTCACACATAAAAAGGCAAATTGAATCCCACAAGTGTGAGTTGAACTTCGGCTTTCTTTTGTCGATAAAATTTGGCTAATTTTTACTTTAAAAAGGTGCAAATAAATAATGGCAGAAGGCATTTTTTGCCTGTTGGCATGACTACATAAGTATGATCACCCTGTCTGCTCCTAAATTTATTTATTTGGTCAGAATTTTACAAAATCGTTATACAATGAAAAGTGTATACCATCAGAATAGTAGAAGTCTACCAAAAACTAAATAAACCTCTTTCAGCGTTTCTCCTATTCAACTGGCATGCACTTTCGAGGGTGGAATAACTATTTAAATTCGTTTTTCTACTACCCTGTCAGCTACATCGAGTTCGATTAGCTAACAAAATGAACCAGCACTTGTCCTTTAACGCAGACATAGTCTTAAGTTAAATGGTCTCGACATAGAGTGGAATGCATGAATACATTCCGAGTGAAACTCAAATAGAATAACATTTGAATGGATCCGTCGTGGAGGGGCACTCAAACGGCAAAGTAAATGCGTGAACAGTTGACTGATTCAATGAGTGCATGAAACACTCAGCGCATAGGCCGTGGGCTCTCAAAATCCCTTTCAGAATATCCAATGCCCCGCCTAAATGCAATTTTTAGTTTACCATTTAAAGAGTTAAAGGTTTCAGAAGTTCTTAGTGTCAATAGAATTTACTAACCGACTGAAAATTCCAGTGTGGGCCATAAGTGGGGCGTCTTTTCAGCTGGACCCATTTGACACATGTTTGACAGTTTCAGTAGTAAGAAATCGATTTTGGCAGGTTAGAAAATCTCCAGCGGGGGACCAAAGTGCTTTTTGATAAACTTCCCCAGACCTTTTAGGTCTCCATGGATTGGGCTAGAGACGTGTATCCGTCAAGAATGTTTCCCCTAACGAAGATAATATAAACTCTCAATTAGCTGTCGTGAAATGCATCCTAGCTCAGCGGCAAGCACTTGGCTTCTGGCTTCTGGTTCCACGTTTAAGGATGGAAGCCACTTAACTCTCAGTTCGAAGAAGTCAAAATGCAACCTCAAAATGTTCATAGAAAAGCTTCGGGCCTTGGGATAAATCTCCTTGAACGTTCTACCTCCGACCGCACAGCTGCGTGCCAGAGTACCCATCCACAAGCAAAAGTTAAAACTGTCCCAGCAACAGCTCCATTCCACAAGCATGCAAATTTATCAGCTGGTGGTCTCCGGTTGTACCCAGGGTACTAGTTCTAGTTCAGGTCCCAGTGCTGTTGTTTTTATATCTTTTATTTTAAAGTAGGTCCGCAACTGGTGGCAGCTTTAATAATTGCTAGGACAAAGTTTGTGGCACAAATTGTACACAGATTGTAGACGAAAATCGAGCAGAGCTTGGGAGTATGTTAGCAACTGCCTTGCCTGGCCGGATTGGTTAAGTCACCATATGCTCTGCGAACAAAATAAAAACAAAAATAGAACAAAAATATGCTGCAGTAACCATACTCTATAGCAGATGGCTCTGTAAATTGTTGCGATAGTTAAATTAAGTTTGAGAAGTTCGAATGAATAATAGACGACTAATAGACTAATAGACCATCTCAACGGAAAATTCGGGAATCAAGCTGCTGGAAAATGTAAATTATAGAAATATAGTTTGGTTACTTTAAAACCATTTCTTAGCTATTTGAAACAATAAAACTCAGTAAATACTTTTCTTGTGGAGTCCTCTGATGGAAAACTACAAAGTCAAAAGAAATATTTCCAAGCTTGCCAAAAAAGAGTCGAACCAACCCAAAGGCCAGGAGCAGCTAGTTTTTTTTCTTTGTTGGCAGAGATTTCCATTTCCCACTTCATTTGAATTATGGCCTGGGACGGGAATGTATCTGTATATAGACATAAAACTCTTTGTCATCTTTTTGTACATCAGTGATTGTCAAAACCAATCGCTCTTTAATGTTCTCAAAGACATTCGTAAGACCAACTTCAGCTATAACTTATACCATCGAAAAGTTCCCTCATATCTCAGTTATTTATTCAGAACAGAAGAACAGCACCAGTATGCGCGTATCAGCTCACATAAATCGTATTCCAGATAAGGTTGACGCAGACAATAGACAAATCGTCGTTTCCGTTTCCTGTTGCGAATGCTCTCTCCGAGAAGGATGTAAAGAAGTTAGATGGGCCAGGGAAAATCGGGAAGCGGCATACATTTGATATGCTCCATATACGAGTATACATGATGAATGTGTGTGTTTAAGGAGTGCGTGTGTGTTTAAGGAGGGACTTTCAAACAGAAACATCGAGGTAAATAAAAAGGTATAAAGCCATGAAGTTGATGAATTGGCGCATTTAAATTATGCCCTTTTTCGGGGTATCGGCAATTGTTATTCAGGTGGCACAGCCAACGATAATAGACGGGCAATTTGGGGTAAACAAATCCGGAGATGTATGTACTTATCACCTCCATCCGATGAACACGTGAGCCGCATATGTAATCAGGTAACAGAAAATAATCAGGGTAAATGTTTAGCTTTAAGAAATTGATATACCTGCAAAAAAGGTTCCTTCATAATTTAAATGAAAATTATCCCACGCATCTCCAACGGAGCTAATACGTTTATGCTTACGTAAATAAATCGAACTTCCGATCACGTGTATGAACAAAAATATAATCCCCATCTTGTTGGTCTCTCATGCGTCACACATCACACGTCACGTATGAGTAATTACGATGAAATATTATTTAGGAAAATAAGACGCACGCGGACTACATGCAAAAAAAATGCATGCAATGGAAAATGCGTTCATCATTGTTTTAATGGTTATTTAAAATAATCTACCACCGTGAAAGTTTTTATAAGTTTAAAACACAAATATATTTGTAGTACCCTCAAAATCGCTTTTCACTTTTCGTGTGAATTACATTATAATTTAAGCATCCATTACTCATGCAGCATTAAAACTTATACTACAAAAAAAAAATCCTTCCTGGTCACGACGTTGAAGAAGGCTTCATAAAAACTTCTACCAACTTAAAATTTTAATCTCCCAAACAATCAAAAAAAAAAAAAAAAATAAATAAAAAAAAATAAAAAAGGAGTTTACCAAAATACATTTTATTAAATTTAAATAAATAAATGAGAAAAAAAAAATAGGAAGGGAGGAGGAAAAAAAAAACAAAAACTAAAAAAAGGAAAGAAAAGGAAACGCAAGGGAGCAGAAAAAAGAAGGACGCCCCCAAGAAAAAGAAGGAAAATTTAATTTTTTTAAAAACCCCCTAAAGGAAAAAAAAAAAAAAAGGAAAAAACAACCACCAAAAAAAAAAAAAAAACCCCAGAAAGGAAAAAAAAAAAGAAAAAAAAAAAAAAAAAAGAAGAAAAAAAAAAAAAAACAAAAAAAAAAAAAAAAAAAAAAAGAAGGGAAAAAAAAGTAAATATAGAAAAAGTTGATGAACGCATTGCAGCCGTTAAAGAATTTCTTAAATTTCGTTTTCTATTTTTGAACACTTAATTTTCCCACATTGGTTTGGTATTTCTGGTCGCGCTGCGTCGCACTTTTGAGATTTTTTAGTGTTAAGAGAAAAGTGTTAAGACAAAAGCAGAACATGATGGACATGTTCGCTGCGTAAAAATAAAAGCTACTATTTAATACAGTCCACTCAAAACCTTGGAAATAAATCATTGGTGTTCCATGAACATCGCAGTGGTTTATTCATCATCATATTGTTGGTCCTTCAACCGGGATAAGCTTATTGTTTAAAAATGGAAGACTTCAAGCTTGTGAAATCAGCAAGAAGCCGTGCGAAGGCAAGCATCACGCGTTTGCTAACGGCGTCACAAGATCCACGTGCGGGATCAAACTTGGAATTGGAGCAAATAACCGTGTTATTGGAGAGGCTCAATACCGTTTGGAAGGAGTTTGAGACTCTTAGCGACAAAATGGCCCTTTACGATGAGGAGGAAGGGTATGTTGATCCAGCCATCGACAACGAGACCTACGAAGACAAGTACTTGCGTGCAAACACATTACTACACTCGCTAAAACGCGCTTGTATGCTAAGGGAGAACGAGGGAAGAAACACGAGGGATCACAAGCATCGGGATCAGGAAACGAAAACTTTGTTCGATTTTTACAACAACAACAAGAGTTGAACGAGCGATTGGCGCAACAACAAACCACGTTTTTGAGCGCAAATTCGACAGCAAATAGAGTGCAAAGCGAATTGCCAAAAATACACATCAAGCAGTTCAATGGTGACTACAAGGAATGGCCTGCTTTCATGAACCTCTTCGAAAGTACGATTCACAGCAATCAGCATTTGACAGCCATTCAAAAATTGCACTACTTGAAAACATATGTTATTGGAGAAGCAGCTGATTTGATACGACATATGCCAATAACAGAAGCAGCTTATACTGCTGCTTGGACTTGCCTAACGGAGCGTTACAACCGACCACGTCACATTGTAAATACTCTGCTGGACACATTTGTGAATTTACCTTCGACATCCAGAGCAGATGTTTCAATTCTACGTAAGGTGACAGATGGAGCAACGGAGATTGTACGCGGATTGGATGCAGCAGGGCAAACTAATAGGGACTGCTGGATTATACATTTCATTCTGGCCAAAATTGACGCTGAAACCCGACGCAAATGGATTGAAGGAAGTCGCGAGCTGGAATCGCCAACTGTAAACGACTTACTCAAGTTCTTAGACCGGCGCTGCGAGGAATTTGAGCTAAGCAAAAGTGAGACTGACACAGACTTCAAGGTTGGTGCACAACAAAACAAAGCCAAGCGATCGTCACACGCTATGGTATCGCTGGAAGAAGGTGCTTGTGTAAAATGTAACTCCAAGGAACACAAGATCTACATTTGTCCGCAGTTTGGTGATTTATCAGTCGAGCAGAGACGAACATTCGTTAAAGCTAAGTCATTGTGCTTTAACTGTCTCAAGCTTGGGCATGTGTCACGAAAGTGTGAATCAAAATTCACATGCAAGTTTTGCCATACTCGTCACCATTCTCTACTACATATAGAAAATTCTACTTCGCAGGCTGCTGCAACCAGGGCACAGCCAAGAAGTGACGAGCAGCGCATCCTCAGCACTCCCGAAGAGGCAACAGTGGCCATCAGCCACATCGCACGTGCGCAAGTTACCCCAAGAGCTGAACCCTCATACAACGGATCAGCAACTGCTACAAAGCCACACGGGCTTCGGAAAAGCGCATTGCCAACAGCTCTAGTGTTCGTTCGAAACGCAAAGGGATCGCACACTATCTGTCGGGTGCTTTTGGACAGTGGCTCGGAACTGTCATACATCTCGGAACGGTGCATACAGGCACTTGGCCTGTCACGTTTTCCGTCACGTATTCTGGTGTCGGGAATTTCATCTATAAAGGCTGAGACAACTAGAGGCTGCAGCACACTGGACATGCAGTCAAGGATCTCAGAGCACACAATGAAGGTACGCGCTCACGTACTCAGCAAAATCACCTCTACATTGGCAAGACACGATATTGACGCTGCAGCACTAAGGGCTTTCGATGGCTTCGATCTCGCAGATTCTGAATATCAATCGTTAGCGCCAGTGGATATTCTTTTGGGCAGCGATTATGTGTGGACCGTGTTCACCGGCCAAAAGATGTTCGACAGCCACGGGAACGTCATCGCCATTTCGACAATTTTTGGATGGGTCATAACTTCTATTACGACCAGCAACTCATCATCTACAACAACAATGCACACGGCTATTGACATTGACGCATCGCTTCGACGCTTTTGGGAGCTGGAGGATGTCAACCAGGAATTTCAGCGGGAACCAGAGGACGATGAAGTTGAGCAACACTTTATGAAGACACACACTCGGGACTCCAAGGGGCGTTACATCGTCGAGCTTCCGTTCAAAGATCCTAATCAACAGTTTTCGGATACACTACACGGAGCACTCGCAAGATTCAGGGGTGTTGAACGTCGCTTGGAGCGAGATCCCGATCTGCACGCACAGTATGTACAGTTTATGCGTGATTATCTTAATTTGGGTCACATGCGAGAACTATCGCCAGAAGACATTGACAAGAAGCCATGCTTTTACTTGCCACATCATCCAGTAATTACACAAAAATTAAGGGTGGTTTTTGACGGATCGTTTAAGGATACTAGCGGAAAGGCCTTGAACGACGCGCTGCACATTGGACCCAGTATTTTGCGGAACTTATTCTCAATTTGTATACGTTTCAGAATGTTTAAGTTCGTCTTTTCTGCAGATATAGTCAAAATGTATCGACAAATCTGGGTGGCTGCCAATCATTGCAGTTACCAGCGCATTGTATGGCGAGAAGATGAAAGCACGCCTATCAAGCACTATGAGCTCTCCACAGTAACATACGGCACGTCTAGCGCACCATTCTTGGCAGTGAGGGTCCTGGATCAGCTTGCTCACGACCATCAACACGAGTTTCCCACTGCAGCTAAAATCTTAAAGGAGGAGTTTTACATGGACGACGTACTCACGGGAGCATACACAGAGGAAGAGCTTATTTGCAAGCGAGATGAATTGATTCAGCTAATGGAACGTGCAGGCATGGAGCTTGGCAAATGGGTCTCCAATTCATCACGCATTTCTGTCGGAACTCTTACTACAACCAATACTCCAGGCAAGGGACTCCCTTCTACAGCAAAAGTTCTTGGCATTCACTGGGATCCAGAAAAAGATAATTTATCGTACAACGTTTGCCTTTCATCGAATCCGGAAAGCAACAAACGACAAGTGCTCTCGGACGTGGCACGCATCTTCGATCCACTGGGTATTCTGTCGCCGGTGGTGGTGCAATTTAAAATTATGTTTCAAGAATTGTGGTTACTCGATCTCGACTGGGATACGGAACTTCCTCCGAAAATTGCGGATTGGTGGAAGAAATGCCGTAACGACCTAAATGTACTCCAGGAACTTCGTCTTCCACGATTTGTTGACAACAAGGAGGATCGCATCGAACTGCATGGATTTTCAGATGCTTCCATTAAGGCATACGCCGCAGTCGTCTACAGCAGATTGGTACAGGCAAATGGCACCGTATCTGTTTCACTCATCGCAGGAAAAACCAGAGTTGCTCCGCTGAAGCAGCAGTCACTACCGCGCCTCGAACTGTGTGGCGCTCTGTTGTTGAGCCGACTGATCGTATCTATCAAGGCTGCTCTACAGCATAAGAACATTGACATACATGCATGGTGCGACTCAACTATAGTTCTGGCTTGGCTTTCACAGCAGCCATCGAAGCTTAAAACATTTGTTGCAAACAGAACGTCAGAAATACTCGATGCTATACCACGCAATGCATGGCATCATGTAAATACAAAGGAAAATCCTGCTGACTGCGCCAGCCGAGGCATGCTCGCTGCAGAACTGCTCAATTTCGACCTGTGGTGGATGGGACCTTCATGGCTGCAAGATCCAGAAAAACTCGCGGTAAAGTTGAGCTCTACAAAATTCTGTTCTTCCCTTTCGGAAAACTATGGCAACGAAGAAGTGAAGACCACCGCATTGACAACTCAGGAAGACGACTCATTTTCACCGCTCGAAGCACTGGTGCAACGCGTCTCGTCCTGGACAAAACTGGTTCGCATTGTAGCCTACGTCTTGCGCTTCATCCAAGGGACAAGGGCCCCTAAATCAGGCATGTTGGCAAGTAGCAAAATGCTGAAATTCGAGGAGATCCAGGCGGCTCGCATTCTTTGCCTACAAACGGCTCAGGAATGTTTCAAAGAGGATCGAATTCTACTGCTGGAGAACAAGCCACTTCGGAGCCGCTCTCAGCTGCTCAAGCTCTCACCGATTGTATGCAAGAATGGCCTCCTACGAGTTGGTGGACGGCTGAGCAATTCTCAATTACCAGCTGATGTCAAACACCCTATACTGCTTCCGAAATCGCACCGCATCACAATACTGATTTTGGAACATGAACATGCATCAAACCTTCACCCAGGCGTCTCTGCTCTCTTTGTTATTATGCGTCAAAAATATTGGATTTTTGGTGCGCGTAATCTTATAAGAAATCTGGTCCACAACTGCATAAGATGTTTTCGCCAACGTAATCACACAGAGCACCAATTCATGGCCGATTTACCAGGCATTCGTATCACCGAAGCTCTGCCCTTCCAGCACTCAGGCTGTGACTACGCTGGACCATTTATACTAAAGGAAAGGAGAGGACGCAATCCTCGAAAAACTAAGGGCTACATATGTTTGTTTGTGTGCCTTGTAACATCAGCCATACACCTGGAATTGGCCGCCGACCTGAGCACCGACACCTTCCTGGCCTGTCTTCGTCGATTTATGTCCCTCAGAGGCAAATGCTCCCAGATCTTCAGCGATAACGGAACAAATTTTGTTGGTGCCAAACGGGCACTAGATGAGATGCAGCAACTTCTATCTTCGCAGGAGCATCAACACACCGTAGCCCAATCGCTGGCCAACGATGGAATCAAATGGAGTTTCATACCGCCACATTCGCCACACTGGGGAGGAAAGTGGGAGTCATCCGTGCGTTCCGTCAAACTGCACCTTCGTCGCGTTGTAGGAAAGACGACGTTAACCTTCGAACAAATGCAAACTCTAATTGTTCAGATTAGTGCGGTTGTGAACTCTCGACCGTTATGCTATACACCAGACACAGACCTCACATACTTGTCGCCAGCCCACTTTCTAATTGGTCGCCCATTCACAACAATCCCGGAAGGCGATCTATCTCATTTGCCAATCAATCGCTTGGACTATTGGCAGCACTTGCAAGCAATGTACCAAGGATTTTGGAAGCGCTGGCATCAAGAATATTTAACATCCTTGCAGCAACGTCACAAGTGGAACAACAAGCAACGCAACATCTCAGTTGACAATGTGGTACTTGTCAAGGACTCCAATCTCCCACCAGCAGCTTGGATTCTAGCCCGTGTGTTGGAAGCTCATCCTGGACCAGATGGACTTGTTCGCGCCGTGAAGCTTAAGACATCTACCGGAGAAATGACCCGACCCATCACCAAGCTAGCAGTACTACCTAATTCAGAAACTATGTTTCAGGGCGGCCCGGGATGTTGATGAACGCATTGCAGCCGTTAAAGAATTTCTTAAATTTCGTTTTCTATTTTTGAACACTTAATTTTCCCACATTGGTTTGGTATTTCTGGTCGCGCTGCGTCGCACTTTTGAGATTTTTTAGTGTTAAGAGAAAAGTGTTAAGACAAAAGCAGAACATGATGGACATGTTCGCTGCGTAAAAATAAAAGCTACTATTTAATACAGTCCACTCAAAACCTTGGAAATAAATCATTGGTGTTCCATGAACATCGCAGTGGTTTATTCATCATCAAGAGAAAAAAAAGGAAAAAAAAATACCCCCCCAAGAGAAAAAAAAAAAAAAAAAAAAATAAAAATTAAAAAAAAAAAAAAATAAAAAAATTTAAAAAAAATAATAAAATAAAAAGAACTAAATTCCCCCCCCTTTTTTTTTTTTTTTCCCACACGGAGGAAGAATATAATAGGGGGGGTAAATTAAAAAAAAAAAAATAAAAAAAAAAAAAATATTTAAAAAAAAAAAAAAAAAAAAAAAAAAAAAAAAAAAAAAAAAAAAAAAAAAAAAAAAAAAAAAAAAAAAAAAAAAAAAAAAAAAAAAAAATAAAAAAAAAAAAAAAAAAAAAAAAAAAAAAAAGTCAACATAAAATTGTTTTAAATAATTTTACTTAATGGTCTCCTAGGCAATCCCCTTTTGTAATCAATTCATCGTCTGTAAGTACATATACAGAATGATGAAGAAATCTTATTGGTACTAAACTTCAACTTTATTGTATTCTGTACAATTAACTTTAATTTTAATGGTTTTAATCATGTAGTTGGCTAGGTTAGATATGAAATAACGTTCAAAAATGAACATGTTGATGTGCGACCACGTTAAGAAAAGATTCTGTACACAAATCCATTTATTTGTAGATTTAAATGAAGCAGTACATAAAGTATACAATTTACGACCGTTTGAAAGAAAGGGCAAAAGATTGTGTTAATATATACGCGACATGCAACACACAAGTGGAGATCCCACTCAATCAACTCCCAAGATAAGAATAGAAATATCAATTGTACCACATATGTTGTTTGTAAAACTGATATATGGCTCTGATGTTAAGAATATAATTAAGTTTGAATTCACAACTCAACTCGCAAGTGTCTAGGCATTTCCTTTAAGGACTTAACACGGCACCTGCCAACTTCTGCAGATTAAAGCAAGGTTTTTCCCATCTGTCGCTCTTGTTGCCAATAACCATCACTATATATGAAATAAACTTTACACCACTGCACTCAATTTTGATGTCACATCTGCTCCAGCAATTCTTTTTTTTTGGCTGTATTTATTCAGCAGCAATCCGAACGGATGACCAACATTTACGTGGGGCATTTACACTTATCAACATTATATTGGACGACGCCTGTTTGTGGTTGTGTGTCACACACTCGGGTTAATATTGCGTATGAATAATTGAATATTTCCGGGTTTTTTCCCTCTCTTTTTTGGCTGCTGGTTGATTATATTGTGCACACAAAACATTCTCGTGCTGTTGAAAAAAGTCGTAGTGGCTCTGACATACTTTAAAGCCATGTACAGCAGATGATTTCAATTGCTTTTCGACCGCAGAACGGCAGGCAACCGACCTGTAAAAGATATGAGTGACATGGATATCGAATATAAGGACTTGGTCATTAAATATTTCCTATGTGGTGCCCTCTGCCCGTACATCAAAGCCACAATTGGCAAGATATTCAAGTGTGTTGACTTCGAATGAATTGAAGTCCATATCTATGCACATTAGGCTGGGCCAAAAAATTGTTTTTTCGAAACGGGAAACCCCCAAAGTTTTATTACCGTGCATTTACTAGTAACTAACATGTTTTTATTTTTATTTTTTAAAGGTTGCTACCGAATTAAAAAAAAAATTTTAATCAAGAAATTAAAAAAAAATTGTTTGTTGAATAGTTGATAATTGGTGAAATCTATTGCATATATATTATACATTCATATCGTATTAATCAGTTATTCAGTAAAAACCTGCACAAGTTTTTCGAACTGGTTAACTAAATATATTAACTCAGCTGAACTTCTTGATTTTCACCAATCGTTAAAAGAAACTAAAAATATCTTATTATCAATATGAACTAGTGTTAGTTTCAATATTATTTGAAAAACCGACGAATTAATTTTTTTAATGTATATTTACCCAAAATTTTTTTCCGTGCAGCAACCCTAAACATTAAACTAAAAATTTAAAAAATTTTATAATTGTATTGATTAACAAAGAACAGAAAGGAGGGTGTCTTGAAAAAAAAAAATTTTGTTTGGTCAAATTTTGGCCGAGCCTAATGCACATCTACGAAAAATCTGCCACAACTTCGATTTACTTCAAAATAAGTTCTCTCCGTTTAATGTTCTGATTTCGAATGGGATGAAACGACAATCATTTTGGAAGCAGAACTTACACAGGAAACATAGAAATCGAATTGGATTTCAGAAATATTAAAAACAAAATATATACTAACGATATGTGTAAGCATGCATGTGAAAGCAGAATTAGGTTCTGATTAAATATGTGCGCTTTCAGATCAATTTTCATTCACAGGAAAGACTATTGGCTGCTGGCTTTGTCCCCATTCGCTGCTCCAGAAATCCGAGTCCTGTCCACACGGGTGAGTTGATGAGCCGAGATTCTCCTATTCCCCCAGGTGACAGCTAATGTCTGTGATTTGTGAGCTAACTCAAAGGTTTATTAACAAACAAGCTTAAGTGGAACCTTATCGAGAACAAAATTAAATTCTAAAAGAGATAAACACGGAATATCATAAACTTGTTTTGCGGCCACAAATAAGCATCTTGTGAAATATATATATATGCAACACATGACAGGGACCTCCCTCTAATTGCTGCAATAAAACTGAATGCACTGAACGTAAAAGAAATATTTATTCAGATTTTTACTTGCGACTATTTGCCTAAATTTACGTGTAATGAAATTAGTCTCTTAAAGTGTAAAAATATGAATAACAAATAATTGCTAATAATAAAGTCATAGTAATGAAATGAATAGAATGATTTATATACTAACAGTTAATTTAATTTAAATTGATGCTGAATGCCTAAATACATCACATCACACATAATTGTATTTTATTAAACAAAAATATACTTATATTTCCCTTTCTAAAATGCTGCCACGGGTATGTGTTTAAAATAATTCACTTTAATGAAATTATTGTTTGATATATGTGTAATTTGTTATTTAATTAATCTGCTTATTCAAATGTATCCAATTTTTCACTATTCAAATTCAAGTGAAAAAAAACATTTCATTTCCTTTTTATTTATTACAAAAAGCCGCAAATGGCAAATAAATACAGCCAAACGACTTTTCATTGTTTTTAAATGATAAGCTTGGTTGAAGAAAGGAAGCCATAAAAATTGACTACTTCCCACTGATTGAAATGCGGTGCTTAAATTAAGTCATAAAAGTGCAAATTAACATTTCTATATCCATAGAGCTAACATGTTCGAAATGAAGGACTTTGGAATAATCTTTTGCACATAAAATGAGGAGTTTTCTTCCGAAGTGCATTAAAAATGTGGGGGAATATATAAAAACAATAAAAAATATGTAAATGTAATGTAATGACCTTTTTCTATGTTTTATTGATTTGTTTTCCTTTATGTTTTAATAGAAAAGCATGCAAAGTGTCTTTTAGTGGGTAGACTTTATTTTCCACCGCTTTTCTTCGATTTTTTGAATTGTTCAAGTATCTGTTAACTTGGCTTAACTTGTAAAACTTGTTTTTAAATCAATCTGATTTCATATCGAAACATCCACTACAGAACAATCATCTATGAACCTACACTCCAACGTCATAACTCACTTCGTTTAGCCAAGGGTAATAACTCATCATTGAATCGTAATCCCCTGGCATAATGTTTTGATGAGACGGCCAACAACAGTCGACTGCACAGGCATGTCAAATGCCCGACTCAATTTGCCGGCCTCTTGGCCCTGACCACAGATACAAACAAACACATACCTCAAACAGATCTCATCCTGTATCGCACTAATTGAGTTAATTTATGTGAGTGGTCAGGAAACTCTATGTCCTCTATGTCTGAGAAGCCTGAGGTTAACTTTTGGTGCACCAAATACATCTGGTTTTTTTTGTAACTAAATGAAACTGTATTAAAACGAGAAGGAACGTGTGAGTCGCTTCTGGGACGCGACTCTACTCATACCCGTACTCAGTCAGTATATACATTTTTAAGCTTATGATTTTTTTGAAATTAAAAAAAAAAAATTTTTAAATGTAAAATTTTTTTTGCTATATCTGCTATCTACATCTACAATGTATATATTACATCTAACATGTAGATTATAGATGTACCATTTATATTCTCTACATCTCCTCCGCTAGAGGGCGATCGCATGCATAACGAGGTAGAGTGTGCGAGCGAGAAAGAGAATGAGTAGCGGGTCTCTTGCTGGAGGAGGTGGGCGAAGCAACTGAAAATTAATTTCTTTACTCTGGCTATAATAATGATCCGATCTGATTCAGATTAAGCAATCTGGTAGAAATGGTCATTATCTACGATATTGCGGTTTCAGTTTTTTCGTATCTTTAACATTTTGGCTGCCAAGGATTTTCGTGTTTTGTGCGGCGGAAGGTATTGGCAACATTTTGAAATACACTTGTAGCAGTGTGATATCACATGAGTCTGGAAACCAAATTTGGTTACTCTAGCTCTTATATTCTCTGAGATCAGACGGTCAGACGGACAGACAGACATGGCTCTATCGACTCGGCTATTGATGCTG
The DNA here is from genome assembly GCA_018150885.1 of Drosophila tristis. Taxonomy (NCBI): domain Eukaryota; kingdom Metazoa; phylum Arthropoda; class Insecta; order Diptera; family Drosophilidae; genus Drosophila; species Drosophila tristis. The sequence continues at coordinate 162,272 of JAECWT010000197.1, forward strand.
ATCAAGAATATATGTACTTTATGGGGTCGGAAACGTTTCCTTCTTTGCGTTACACACATCCACTTTTACCACAAATCTAATATACCCCTTAACTCTTTTTTGAGTACGGGTATAATAAAAAACATAGACTATTTCCGGAGTAGCTCCTCGATAAAAAAGGGACTGTTTTCAGTATTATGGCTGTAGAAACCAAAGTTTTTACTTAAATGTTTTAGAGTCACAGAGATTGAATTGGAAGGTTCTGAAAGATAATATTGAATTTGCTAAATAGTCAGTAATATGTCGTTTAATGACGTTAAATTGTCTGGCAAAGAATTTTATTACTCCCACCACATTATTCCTTGAGTAAACGTGAAAAAAGCTTTGCGTTTGCTGAGCACCCCGCTGTAACTTTCATGGAAATTTGTTTTAATACTGCATTTAAGTGCGTTTATGTCTTCATTGCTTGATGTTTTCCGCGGCACTTAATTAAAGCTTCGGCAAAGTGAGAGCGAAGAGGCAGCCAAAAGTTTAATTTGATTTTAGGTACTAGAAAATTGTCAGCAGTGATCGTATAATATTTTTTGTACTATGGCAAAGGGCCCCATCTCTAGAGCCATACTGCAGCCCAGGCAGCGGTAATTCCATTCCATTCACACACACACTGACGTATTAAATTTCAGTGCCTGCCACACAAGTGGGATTTCTCCCCACTTAGTTGCGCTCTGATGGCAATGAAAAAGTTTCCCATAGAAAATGTGGCCGGGCTCGTCGATGTCTCGCTAGAAGGCTGCTGCGTGTCTGTCAGAGTCATTACCAGCTGGGTTTCTCAGGGCTTTCATTCCCGTACACACATCAAACTAAGGATAGATGGTAGGAGTGTGACACATTCGAGCAGTCAACACATTAATGCACTTAGTCGCACACTTAGGTATGGCCATAATTTTCAATTAAATACTTGACGATACAATGATTTAATTGTGGAGTACTTGCCAACAGTTGGTTTACTTTTGAGTCGAAATTGGACTGTTTTTTGACTTTTTCCATATATGAGATATGTACTTATCAATGATAAAATGACGGCCTTTTAGAAACAGGCTGAAAACCAGAAATGTGTGTGTGGATCTCAAACATGTTGTCTGAATAAGATGGTCCTTGTTAAAAATGTCCTTATATTTACCGCACTGTCAATATTTGTTCCATATTTAAAAAGTGTTCAAAAAATGTATCCTATCGACCCTCATAAATGCCACAACCCAAAATATCCATCAGTCATAAAATCAAGCATCGTTACCTTTATTGAACTAGGTAGTGTATTACTGACACCTGGCCCTGACCCTTGACTGGATTTATAATAAGCGTTTTTTAAAAGGAGCTGCTGGGCTTCTGCTCACGAACGCGTGTACTACAATGTCTGGCACTTATACAATGTTCCGTTTTGCCTGCTGTATACGCACACAAAGGCACTGTAAAACATATGAATGTTTTTGTGTCGACCGCTGATATATCTGCACCGCCTGAAATAATTGATTTCGGTTTAAAAAAAATATAAACAAATTGTTGTTCATGACAAAGTGTCATTTGCTTTATAATAAATTCAAGGATAACATATTCTTCTCTTTACCTGTATAACGCCAAAAGCAAGAGTGAAAATAAAATCCCCAATTGATTTTAGATCCAACCAATAAAACTGCAATAAAAGCGGGGCAAGTTGAAAGCCAACAAATTGTTTGAGCAACGGATAACATCAAAGAGATAATGGAAACAAAAGCACAAATAAAACCGCTATTCAACGCAATTGCACAGGAAAAAAAGCGACTGCGAGGGTGAAGGAACAAAAAATCAATAACAAAGCGAAAAATATCAAATCTGAAATGGACCATAAAAACAATGCGCTCCAGAAACGTAGATTAGCGCGTATAAGGTAACAAAAAATGTATATACGTTTCCCTTTTGACACATCTTTATAGAGGATATTGCTTTTACGATTATGTGAAGATGTCTGCAACACAGAAACGGATTTATTTCGGATTCGACCTTCAAGGCGTAGAAATAATGAATGTGTAAGGGTATCCAAATGCCAGCCATAGAGCCATGTTTTTCATTTTCCTTCTTTTTGACTGGTCCCCATTTCCCCACTCTTCTCAAGGACAAGCTGTTATTTTCTGGGCGGACTCGAGGGGTGACAGCCGCGTTGCCACCATAATAATTTAAAGTAAAACTGATAATCTTGGAGAGACGAAAGTGTCCTTGACTGGCAACACCCCAAAAAAGGTGGCCCAGGCTAAAGTATCAGATCTATAAGGCCATATGATTAAGAGCTGCCTTTTCTCCCTCTATTGTATGTGTCTCCATCTGTCTTTTGTTCTTCCCGCAATTAAATGTTCGTCGGCAGTCGTTTAACTAAAGCAGAACCGACAAGTGCTTGTCGTTTGATATTATACATACTTCTACTTCCTATGTACAAGCAGGAGTAGCCTCATCATAAGTTTTAATCGATGTTAAGATTCTAGCCACAGCTGCTTTAGCACTGAAAATTTGAAATTATTCTTTCTAAATATTATCTAAATATATTAAATAAATTTGTTTGCCTTTAAATCTGTTTTTAAATTTAATTTTGATTTATCGCAGGGAAATAAGTATGTTTTAAGATTCGAGAATAATTTCGTATACCTTTTTCACAGCCGTTTCCAATCGATTTTCCTCGGAATCCTTTTTTTTGCCAAGTTAAATATGTAAATGATGTGCGAAAATGTGTAACATATGCGAGTTCTGGTCACTCCTGCGCTAGTTTTTGTTTTGCCCGACCCAACTGATTATGTTATTTAGGTTGGCCGCAAAAATCAAACGCCAGTTGGACGTCTGTTGGTCCTCATCCCAACTTTTTGTGACCCGCTTTGAGGTTGAAGCTAACCTACATACATACGTGACCCAAATTGGGTAAATTTCAGTGAGCTTTCGGCTGTCAGTGGTCCACCGCCTTCTGTTGGGGGCGTTGATTGTGAATCTTCAAGCAGGTCTGAAAGCGCACCAAATAAAATGTTCCAGACATGAGCCGCAACGCCAAGGGAGCTAACAGAAAATTGGCTTTTATTCTTATTTAAATTTACTGGCAGCCAGCAGGTGCTCAGGACCCCACAAAGGAACGTGTGTATCAGGGACCTACCGTACTCATTATTAAAAATATGCAAAATGTGAATATATCTCCCATATAAGTTAAAATATACGAGAAACATAAAGGAAAACATATTTATCTACACTTAACAAGGAAAGCGAAAAAATGTCGGCAACTTTCCGCTAGCGGATATTGATATGGATCAACTCAATTTAATCCAACTGTTGCTGGCTATATTCTGTGAAATTTATACGACTATGTGCATAGATTTAGATTATATTTTCATTGAAAGGGGGGATTTTTTGCATTTTTAAACAGAAGAATGTTTCTACTCGTGTTGGCCCTGTCTGCTTTCAATATAACATAAAAGCTTTATTCCATTAAAATCTATGGCAATTAATGTCTTTAAAAGTACAGCTGGAAATGGAAGCTATGACTATGGTATCAATCTTAATGAATTGTTTTCCATCTTTCCAGAATCACTCCATTTCTTTGAGAGTTTCAAGCTGACCTGATCGATCAAAGAACAACGAATATGAGTCATTTTGAAGGTCGCCGCTATCCTTATCCTTATTAATCTTGCACATAGAAATGTTTCGCTTTGGTTGAGCCCAGACTAAAGGTATCCCCATGGGACGACCGATTCAACGAGGCGTATGAGTAATTTATGCTAAGCAATTGACATGTTGACATGACCAGATGCATATGTGTCTTCATTCCAAACTAAAGATAGATGGCGATACAGAGGTCTCAAAGCACTCATATTCCTTGGGCACTTAGTAAAAATACGGAACAAAGGAGCCGAAAATCCCCAGTTATCTGAAATGTAATTGACATCTGATTGGAGGAGCAGCATCTGGCTGGATGTCCTCTCTACGTGCTGGCGGTCTAATCACAGTGCCATAGCCCGCCATCGAACGGAGAAGACATGTGATGAGCTTGTTGCGGCTCGGCACGGTAACCAAAATCCAGATGAAAGCCAACACCTTGTCGCCAGGTGTCACCGCATCCACACAAGACACAGCCCACACATGTGAGCCCAAAAAGCGAACGTGACAGGTTTTTGTGTACTCTCTGACGAGCCAAAAGTCTCGAGGTCAGCACGACCTTGAGAACATATCAGGAAAATGCTGGGAAAATGGTTTCCCAAAAGAATTTTCGCCCAGCTCATGGTGGTAATTGGAAAAGTAGCTACTTTATGAACTTATGTAGGTAGTAATTAGGGAACAATCTTAAACTGGTTAAAATCAATTCAAGGCTGTCATAATTTGGGCATTTCCTTCTTGATTAACTGGTATTCCGGAATATCCAATTCTAACATTCTCCAATTGCCAGGCAAAACAATGTATACAAATAAAGGAATGACCAACCAATCCTTGGTCTTTCCTCATTCAATGATCTTCTTGCTGATGTTTCTGATGTTGCTGATGGAAGCTGCAAGCAGCTGCCTTGTTTGTGTAGCACTGGCTTTCAGGCTTTGGAAGTGGCCATTCAGTGCCACCGTCAATAATGCAACAAGGGCTCGCATCTGTTCCCACCATCGGCTGGGATTCACGCCCCTGAATGTGGCTACTCCATTGGCTGAACTCTTAGCTGCAAGGAATAATGCTAAGACTTAGCTATCATGTCAGAGGTGTCCGGTTCTGTCTAGTGAAGTCCTTTTCCGTTCTGCATCGTCATGGGCTGCACTCTACTGCCCTGCACTGTCCTTTCGTGTTTTGTTTCCCCTTTTATTTTGGTTGCCCATTTAAATCGTTTGCCTTTTATCAGTATCTGAAAGAAGGTTTCCAATTCACGTTAAAGTATTTTCATTTTCATTTGCAATTCTGCATCGAAATTCACACGCATGCGGCCATAAATCCCTTTGAATGCCATTGAGCCAAATGCATTTGGCTGCATAAATACCTGCTGATGTGAACATAATTCCAGTCATGGACAGGCACTAAGCACTCTCACACACACTCGCTCGTACCCTAGATTAGTGGCAGTATATATATCTCCCAAACACTTTTGGCTTTTGCCTTCCTACCATCACATCCTTTGCCCTTTTGGCGGACCAGGAAATTTTCACATAAAAGGAAAATGCAGCCCGGTGACTGTTTGGTTGGGTGGCTTCCCTTTATTCTTCTCACTCGGCCGCGAAAGATGAAATTTTATTATTTTAGCTGGTAGTCATGTTACCCAGAGATAACAAATTCGTTTACGATCATTTCGGTGGGTTTTCAGCCGTCAGCCAGCATTCCAGAACCCAGTACCAATTGACAGTCTGAATATCCTTTGTCTGACAACAGATCGTTAGTGCATTTAATGGGGCAGTCGTACCACTGCATAGCGAATACTCGCTAAGGCTTGATTACACTGATGTGTGTCTTGTCTTTAAATTATTAGGAAATTGGGGAATATTTTGAATCATCAACACCGAAATGTAAGCAAAAATGTTCGTCCTTCTCGTTTCTGGTTTTTGTCAATTGTTCACAAATTATGCAAACATTTCGCAGCCTTGCACGTAGTTGGGCCATACAATTTCAGTCAATTTAATTTCCAGCATTTGTTTTACATACACATTTATGTAGGGGCACGTGCCTGCCTGTCTGTGTCTCTGTTGGACATGGTAAGAATCTGAGAAACCACCAAGGGTGACCTACTGAACTTTCACGATGTTTTTGTTTGCGGATTTTTAGGCATGTTTTTTAGGGGAGAAATTACAGTAAACATGAGTAAACAATGTTGGGAATTACAACTAGTCACAGGGTATTTTTAGAGTAGGAATTACACAAAGAGAAGTTTGGGCGGAAACTAATTTACAAATTTGAGATTAGGGAAGATGTCGAACTGAATTAAAGGGGTTTTAGATCGACGGGATCTGTTGGGTTAAAAAACCTAAAGTAATTAGACTTTGATTCTCTTTTCAGTATTTTAATCGCTGTTCCATGCATTTTGGGAAAATTTTATTATTCTTCTGATTTTTTTGGCATGCCAGTTGCTTCTTTTTGGTTGTATTTGTGCACTCATGATTCCAGAATCTAGTTAGCAAAGGCGCGTGACCGGACTGAAAACTTAAAAGAAACAAAAAACTAGTTTACTTAAAATGCAAAAGTCACGTAAGACCATCCTTGGACACGTACGGCTCTCCTTTTCTATGTCTCGAGCTATGGTAGGTCTATGCCTTCATATACTATGTTCATCCTCAGGATCGCGCTTAAGCAAACACTTCTAAGTTGCTCTGTTTACTTGCAGTAAATCATGAGGAGAGTAGAATGGAGCGCTGGAGTCCACTATGGAAAGGGAATATTCAATTTTGTTGAAATAAGGAAATGTGGCTGCTGTTTGTACTGTTAATGAAGTCGCCTTACAGTCGCATGTTCTATTGTTTGCTTATTTGAGGGAGAATGATTAAATACGACCTGAATAAGTTTTTTTATTAAAGGAATTTTTAATAAGGCAGTGTACTCATGTCCTGATCGAATGGTAAGCAATTTATCTTTGGAATAGTTTTCAAAAGTCCACAAAATCATAAATATAGATATGTCCTTCAGTGTGGTCGCTAGATGCGGAAGGGTGTTCCAATAAGAATGTGCCTTACGTTTGCACTTGGATCACGTTTTCCACAAATGTTAAGCGTGGGCAGACAAGAGCAACTGAAGTTATTTTTACAAGAAAGTAAATGAGAACGCAACTTAATATATTACACCAACAGAAAGTAAATCCAAAACCTGGCCCAATACCTTTCTAGGCACCATGCTGATTTTAACTTTGCAATTCCATTAAGTGGCGAGGAGTAGTACTTCAGTAAGCATGTGCAAAACCAAATCAAAAAAAAAAAATAAACCAAAGCCAATAGCGAATAGCGAATGTGGAAAACTTTTGTATGCAGTTTCCACTGCAGTCACCACACACTGGCCACATACCTTATTGAATTTTCACAAATATTTGTCCGTGAAAGTAGATTTTTAAATTAATGCTTGAGTTAACAGGTACTGGAAACAATTTAAGTACGCTCAAAGTTCAACATAAGTTAAACGTCTAGGGGATATGTACTTACTAAGGATAAAAGATTCACTTTAAAGAAAAAATCAAAGCTTAAAAAAATGTGTTAAACAAAAACTGGCTTTTTATTTTTAATATTCATCATTTGATTATTTCTAATTGAATTCCTGGCCCGACTTTTTCTTTTCTCTTTAAATAGCTGTCGCTAATTGCCACAAATGAAATAATGAAATTTATAAACCAATATAGAAAAATTTTTGCTCCTCGACGATTTGATGCTTTCCACAACAGACTAGATAGACCAGGAGCAGGACCAGACCAAACCCTTCCAAAACCAAATCCAGAACCAAAACCAGGATCAAAGCCAAACTTAACTACTTTCCCTCGGGGTCGGCTCCTGCCATCCGATCCGTCTGCCCCTTCTGCGGCTTTTTGTGAAGTCTGACAGAAGCCATGGAGAAAAACCTTTGGGTTTTTATTTTATTATTGTCTTTTTTCAAAATTGATAGCAATTCTTCCTGCACACTGAGAGTGGAATAGCAGGGAGGTATAATTAATTAGTAATGGGCCTTGAGAATTCAAAAATATTTTTTAAGCAGTGGAAACGAAAATACACAAAATAGAAGAGAAGGTAATAATGTCAAAAGCAATCAAACATGTAATTTATTAGTCTATTTAAATATTAGTGCAGTTACACAAAATTAATATTTTCAGTAATATGTAAATATAATTTTAAAGAGAAATATTTATAGACAAAAGAAAATTAAAATAATCTGGGAAAATGTCACACATTTTGACATTTGTCACAATTTTATGCATTTAATTTTAACTGAAAGATAGCCGGATGGCGTTTCCCAGACACTGCAAATTTTTGGGTTGTATTTTCATTAGTGACATTATCAATTTTGGATATACAATTGTTTATGCCAGACGACCGCATCGATAGGCTATTTAAATTAAACTAATTGGCAGGTTTATAGATGACAATTGTGCCTTGGATCTGCCATCTGCCATCTGATTTAAATCGTTGCTCCCCTTTAAAGTACTTATCTCACTCTCATCTGAGATTCCTCCGCTATCCTTTGGGAGTATATGCTTCTGGTCGCTGCGGGGCCTTAACAATGCGTAGCAGTCACTCCCAGTTTTGCAAGGAGAGATAAATTAAAAACGGCTGCAGCTTGCAATCTCCCGATTATTAAAAATGTATATTCCCATGGCGACAGACCCCAAAAATGGCTGGGGAAAAAGAGGGCATCCTAACCAGACAATAGGCGACGCTTAACCATTGTCTAAGCACTGCATTCAAAATGTCAGGAAACGGAAGCAGAAATAATTTGCAATGGCAACAGAATGACGCCTCCAGTGTTTAAAGCAATTCAGTGGACCCCAACAAAAGAAAGAAAGGGGAGGAGAGAAAAAAAGAAGAAGATTCCCCGACATTACGAAATATTTTTTTGCTTCAAATATTTTTGAAGCCAGTCCGAAACCCATACAAAATTTAATGTCAACAGTTGGGCCCTACCTCCAGGATGTGGGGACGATCTGGAGGATGACGATGCAGCTGACAGTTCGACAGCCGTAGGATGGATGGATTGATGATGGTTAGAGTTGGAGCCAGCAGCAGCCTCTGGCCAAAATCTGTACCGCATCTGCCCTTTGGCCCTTATTGGATTGCAGTTATGGCCACATTTATTTACCCAATTCTAGGCGTTGGGAATTGTCCACACTGTGTAAATAGGTGAGAGAGGTGCACAACGCCAGTAGAAGCTCCTACTGCCTCCGGAGCCACTAGAGAAATTTTACAGTAGTTGATTGCAGCAACTACTATTAAAGGTTCTCTCTGATACACCTTTGATGTTATATCTGGGGCAGGAAATATTCGTAGAACGGAAAGTGTACTAGTGTCCGACAAGGTGGTGCTCTGAGGAATTCTGGTTCAGCATTTCTTTAGTATGTTTTGTGCAAAACAATATTGGATATCAGTTCTTAAAATTATAAAAATTATATTTGCAGAAAACTAAACTCATTAAAAAACTTTAAAAGACGTAAACTATCTTACAAAAAGACTTAGAAGGGCCTAACAAAGCGCCATGTATGGGTCAAAGGTTGCATCAGCATCCAGTGGCTACAAACCCGAAACGCATTTTGTTCCACAATTTACATTAAAAATAAATGGTACGTGGAGAACTAAAGACTAAGCCGTTCGTTAAACAGAGAAAACATTTTGAACATTTGAATAGTTAGTATTTTTTGATGAAATTATATTTAATGTATTAACAAAGATAGTTAAGAGAATCCCCAAGAGAAGCCTCTGTTATCTCTCGTCTCTCCTATTCGTTTGTATGTACACATCTCATCTCTTCATTTCAGAATAAACAACTTATGTACACAGACGTCGATCTTTCTTTAATAAGCGACAAAAAGCACAATATACAACAAATTCCTATTTTGAAATATTTCATTGACAAAGTCCAACCTTTAGTCAAGACAGCAATCAATAAGAAGCATAAGTTCCGCAGAATGTTTACAGATGTAGAACCCAAAATTCTTCTACCTAAAGATATAAGTTATATAATATTTGTTTTTGTTTCGAATTTTATTTGTCTTTTTCCATGCAATTTTCATTGGTAACCTCAAACATTTGGTCCTACCAAAATCACATAACATGCTCAAGTTTTGCATAGTTTACAGATCATCTATGACCACAATTCGTCTTCCCATAAGATATAACTTTTTCTTTCTTTTGTCTCCCACTTTTATCAAATTTTGTATGCAATTTGTATTGGTATTTTGTATTGCCTTTCCCTTTTTTTTGACTTTACAGCCATTCATTTAAACTTTTTTGCGGTTTTTGGTTGCACGCCTCTTTTTGCTTGGACAAAAACCGCACTCTGAAATTGAAGAATGACCAACAATTGCTGTCAATAGTGAAAGTTGTGCGTTTTGTGTCTAGACTATGACATATCGCTGGCAGTGGGCTATTTATCCAATAATTCGTTTTTCCGTAAATTATTTGCGATTTGGATGTGAAATCTTGCCGTTGCGTTGCGGAAAAGGTTACCAGTGGAAAGCCATTCGAATTTAATTTTTTTAAATGCAACCCCCTATTGGCGTGTCCTCGGGCGCTGTTTCAGCGTATAATTTGGCCTGTCGCAAGGCAAAAGAAAGCGATTACATAAGAGTAGCCAAGACAGCAACATCACCAGTAACAGAGCTGGAGAGCTGGAATCTGGTACAACAGCATGCAATGAAGGACATACCACTCACAGTGAACCCCTCACTGTATGAAATAATCTGTACTAGATTAACCTTAAAGTCTCGGCTTAGACAAATGTTTTATGTTTTACTTGGCTGCATTTGCCACGCGTATTATATTCAAGTTCCGCTGGCGCACTCTGCGTATGAGTAATTTATTGTTTGCTTAACCGATTTTCCCTTGATTTTCAAGCTTTTTGCAGGCAGATACAATTTATGACTATGCCCAACTTTACAGAATATCAATCATTAAATTCTGTTAGAACAAATTTTAAACCGAGTCTCATATCTTATATATGTATACCAATAAAATTGGGGCTCAGATGTATCTTCTAGCTCCGAAATCAGGAAATACTCTGTGGAATCAACAAATTTTAAGAAACTTAATAAATAAAAGCCCACAATGATCTCATCTACTGAGAATTTGCTTGTGAAAGAACTGAACTATTAATAGCCTTTTATTTTAATTTCTTTTCGGATTTTTTGAAACTGTAACATGAAATTTCACTCAAGCTGCACCAACAAAATGTGTTTTGAGAAACTTCACAACTAAAATTTGATGGGCAAACGCAACCACATTTCCGCCATTCGATTCTTGGTCCATTTAATTCAATTTCACATGGGCCAAGGTCATATCTAAAAGCATCCGAGCCTCGACACTTTACCAGGCCATCAGTCTTGTCTGTACACAGTCTAACAGTTTTGGCCTTTACTTTGGCGCCTGGTTTTCAGACCCCATCCAAGAGTTCAACTTCTCGACGCATTCATTCAAGACACGGTTTGTGATTTGAATTTTCCTCATTGTGCATTTAAACTTTTCATTAGCCCCCCTCCCTCCCCACAAAGCGACGCAAATCTGTGGCAGGCACAGATTGCAGAAGGAGAGCGATAAAACGCAGTATCGTAGAGAATGCCCATATCTACCAGATTGCCGAATATGAATCAGATCGGATCATAAATATAGCCAGAATGAAGAAATTAATTTTCTGTTGGTTCCCCCGCCCCCTCCTGCAAGACAAACACAACTGCATTTTCCAATTCGCTCGCACACTCTGCACGCGTTCAGTGCGCGATCAACCCCTAGGAAATGGAGATCCGAATATAAATGGTACATCTTTTATAATCTTTGACATTTTTTAGTATTGTCAAAATATACAGTTGCTAGATGTAGATAACAGATGTAGCTAAAAATGCAAAGATTTGAATGAAAATATTATGGCTTTTTTTTTTTCCTAAATTTTAAAATCATATCTCAAAAATGTTATTTACTGACTGACGAAAATTGTTGGTATAAGTAGAGTCGCGTCCCGCAGATCGGAGCGACAATACACACGTTGCCCTCTCGCTTTTTTTAAATTTTACTTGTCAAAATTTTCATTTGACTTGCAGCTGATACACTCAGTGTCTAATAAGCTTAATTCATAGAAAATTCTTATAAATATAAATTTCTTGGATGATAACTTTTTTGCGCCCCTCGGTCAGGTGGCGGGAGTAGGGCTACGTTTCTGCCTGGGTTCCGCCAGGATAAATGGATAATTATCCAAGTGCCGAGTCTGAGCCTGTAATTACAAAAGACTGAGAGACAAAAACTCAAACATTTTAAAAATTTTTGGAATGAAATATGTAGGTCCTCGTGCTTAAGGAAGAGTGGGGTAACCTTTAAGCACAGTTTCTGTTCTCTGAAAGGTAAACCTTTCGTCAGCCGAAGTTCTATAAATCTGCACTCTATGACATACATTTCGAGGTAAGTCGATTTAGCTCACGTCCATCAGTTGGTTACGTGCTGTCCACATGATCAGGATCAATGGACACAGTTGTGGGGAAAAAAAAATAAAAATAATTACCTACCGTCACAATAAAGCTTTCAGCACTTTCCAGCAACTGTAAGACTTCTGACTGCTGGGCTCATATGTATATTTGTAGATACATATGCATATGTACAGATATATTTCTGGAGATTTGACTACACTCTGTGCCACATTTATCTTACGCGTGACCCATAAAAAAATCTGGAAAGAAAACAAACAACAAACTACGGCAGAATTCTAAATTGATTAGGCAGCTGAAGTTGTGTATCAAAAAAGTCCCTGCGCTGTGAATGTTAAATTCCAACATGAGAGTACCAAAATTATTGAAGCTAGATATTCCCTTTGGCTGTCTCCGGGCTTGAAGCAGACGCAACGCGTTACATACAAGTAATAGCATGTATTCCAGTGGTGGCCATAAGGTATTCGCCGACAGGCGAAGTAGAGGGGAGTAATGAGTATTTCCAGTAATGAGTTTTTGTTGAACGATCAGCTCAACAATAAAACAAATAGTTATTTACGGCTATGGCAGGAGCTTATTCATTTATTCGACGTTGGTTCGATAGACCATCTGTTAAGACTAAAACAGTTAATATCAGAAAGATTAAGCTAAGCCCAAAAGCTTTCTATTCAGGGGCGCGCCGCTGCCCGTCTCTCGGTGGCGACGAAGTTAGTGGCCACTAACTCAGCTGTATAAGTTCTTGCCTAATTGCAAGAACCCAGTGCGCAATTGCACGTCTCCGCTACCGAGTATTAACTTACATATAAGCATCTGCAACACCTAATACGTAGCCATCCTGGTACTCGTATGCGGTTCCACCACTCCAGCCACCGCCACTGGCATCAATGTGAAAAATGTAGGCTGTCAAAGTCGCTGTCGCTGCTCCTGTGGGCTGTTCGTTGGCTGTTGCCACTGCCATTAGCATAGCTTTGCTCCCAGACGCGTTAATTCACTCACATAACGCAGGCTGTTTGCATAAATCAACGCTGCCTGGTAGTTGGTGTAAGAGTAGGATTATGAGTACGAGTACGAATGGTGTCAGACTGGATACCCACAGCCACCCGACGTTGGACGCATCAACTTTACGGCTGCAACTTAAAGCCGCAAAAGTCAGCATAGCTCGCTAGTTGGCAGCAGCTGCTGCTCCTGTTATGAACCCTTCTTGTGTCATGTTCCAGGAAAAGCAGGGATGGCAGAATCTCCACCTGGATGGAGCGTATGTTTCCGTATTTTGTATACGGATCGCTTGCGCGAGTTTCCTGAACGATCTATGTAATCCTTTTAGCTTAGCAATTTTGAGTGTTACGGCGCTCTGCTCATTTGTTAAATTATAATGAGATTTGCTGGCGAGACTTTAGATGGGATCAATAATATGAAGCACCTGCTGTATCCTCGGCTTGCGGTCACTGGCTGAACTCAATTCAAGTGAACCTTCTCTCGTAGTTGTCCCAAAAACCACCTAAAGTGAGTTACAAAATATGTGTTTAGAAGTTGGGTTGGTTGTGGGAACAATGGAATTATATCCTCAGGCAGTTGCCATTCGTACGAGAGTTTTTGCGGCCAAATTTTCGCTGTCTGCGGGCTTGTGTGTCAACTGGGAGGAAAGAACTTGCGGCTAGAGCTTGATTGAGTCTGATGGCTGCTGGCAGCGCCAAGCAATGGGTTTTTCCCTGCAGATCAAAATCGAAATTGGCCTGAAATCTCAGTTAACGGCTTTAAAAGAGAATTTAATTACTCATATTTGATACATTTTTTCTTCTATTTTCTCAAATAGTGGAAAAAGTGGAAAAAAAAGTTGGTGGGAATTTAAGAAGCTGCTAAAAATCCTTTTCTCTCCGTTTATGCATCGCTTCAAGGCAAAATCCCAACGCTAATTAAATTTCGATGTGAAAAGTGCTGTCCCCAATTAGAATTTGGGTAAAATGCCGAGAAAAGGAAAAACCTGATTCAACATCTTCGAGCGGATTTGGCAGCGGGAAAGAGGAGGGGAGACAATTTGCATACTTAATTGGTAATCATTTGAAAGTCGACATCTCGAGGGCTTTGAATAGTGGATACGAAATCCGCCGTTTAGTTGCAGATTGCGCAACAATTCTTTCGCCTGATTAGCAGAATATTTAATTTAATCCTTTGTGATTCGTGCAGGAGAAATCGAGAAAAACTAAATGAAAGAAAGAAAGCAAAGCGTAACGATGGGCGAAGGACAGAGCTTCCAATAAAGAGCTGACTTTGATTGGCGCATAATCAGACGATGAGTCGAATCCAATGATTGATTAATCGCATTCAGTGCCTGTGATGGAGCTATACTGTAATTGGAAATCCACTGATAGGCAGCAAAAGTTTCTGAGTTTGAATGGGGCTCCTCAACGTGATTCGTTTTGTTTTTCTTCGGCCTTTCCCCCTTTTTGATGAGTGAGAAATGGATGTGCATACCTCGCACCACCTCGGGATCCTGCAATATTGTAATGAAAGCATAACAAAAACGGAGCAGAAACGTAACTCCAGCAGAAACCAGAAACAGATGAAACTCTCTGCATGGAAAGTGTCTGCTCAACGGGAAAGCATCCGAAGCGCCCTTCTGAACCACAATCTCATGGGATATGAGGATGGGAATGTTGCACAGTAGTTTGTAGTTTCTGTTCACGTTTTTCACATGAATAAATTGGTAAAAATAACCGGGATCAATATGCTCGCGTTCGTGCTCGTGCTCATTCGTCAGCGAAAATCGCAGACATGGAATTGCATCTCACGAAAACCATCAGCGGGAAAAAAGTAAATATATGGATACAAGCTATGTAGAATGTATCGCAGAAGGGAGTAAAAATTCTGACAAGAGCACGCATAGTCAATTGCTTGAAAGAAACCGGGATTTTGGCCACACTCTGGGCCACATTTCTGCATCATTAAGTGGCAGCGGGAGGGAGGGAATATGCTAATAGTCGAGCCCCATCACAGCAGGGGGATGCCATGTGAAATACGGATGATATTTTGTGCACCATGAACCCCCCGATGGGTCCCGTAAGACAATGCCAGCGTCCTTAATCGTCCTGCCTCTACTTACCCTGGCATTGCCTTTTCCTTGTGTAGTCGTATTAAAGGATTTGAGGCTCTTTTCCTTTTCATTGCGGGACATTCGGAGTTCGAACCATTTTTATGCCAAGGATTTGGCAAATACGTTAATAGTTGGCAAGGGATTTAATGTTGACATAAAGAATTTTGTTGAGCTGATTTTCATATATCTATTGGAGTGGTTTTTAAAATGCATTGCAGTCATGAAGATATAAAAATCCATGAAAATTCACCTGCTTGTTGCTGCGATAATTCCCAATGCAATTTCACAAACAACGCCCACTCTTTGGACATCAAAGAGGAAAAACAGGTCTGCAGGCGAACACCTGGAATACCTATATAAATATATGGATTTTCCCCAGGTTTTGCAACTCATTTCCACTCTCTCTCTCGCTTAGGATCCCGCAGAGCCAAGTGCGCGTGTTGATAACCCAAAATTTATATGGTCAGTTTAATTCTACGTTATGTCCTCTAGTGGGAGAAATATTATACTCGTGCTGATGCAGACTCCCTCCTTTGTGAGTATCAGAGTGGGTGTGGGTGCACAGCGGGTGGTTTCGCCCAGGCAGTTTTTGTTGTGCAATGTGTCAACTGATAGAGGTCGTAAATAGGTTGTAAAAATTCTTTAAAATTATATACATTGAATTTACGTTCCGTTGAGTACCAGCCATGGAAAAACATTAATTTTTTGTGCCTGGGTAAAAAAAACTGCTTAAAAATATATAAAGGATAGAGGCAAAGCTCCCACAGTTATACAAGAAATATGATGAGCTTTCGAATCCATTAATTGCATTCGAGTTTTATTGACCTGTTTAATTATTATTTAATTTAATTTAATTACACTACTCGACAAAATTGAACTTTTGATTTAGGCTGTGAACAAAAATGACTTTTTCTGATAGATTTCTGGACTTACCAATTTTTGGTAGTACTTTATTATTTTTTTATGGTGTCATTTTTTTTAAAGAATTTTTAAATTCTGTTATTTTTTTTCTTGGGTTTTTTCAGAGGTATATCTGGTTGCATCGAACTTTGCAGTTCTGAAAAGCTCACAAATGCAGCTATAAATCTGACCCAGACCCTTTGTGTCTGCAGCTTAACGCCTGAAAGATATTTTCAAAATCAAATATAATCATTTTTTGCGGTATTTTGTTTTTTTAATTTTGATTTTTAAAACTCGGGAAAAGTCGAAAAAAAATAATAATAATTCTTGGCCAAAATGTTTGGTTTTAGATAGACGCATTAATTAAGGTATTGCTCATTAGAATCTATGGATAAACGGTCAATTTGCAGCCGTTTGACCAAAACGACTCAAAACTAATTTTACCTGAAAAGTATGGTTTCTGGTCCAATGCCAAAGGAACACGATCATGTACCAAAAATTCAACCCCTTTTCGTTTGCTTTGTTTCCAATTGGCAGTTGGGCCCGCAACCTTCCAGAACGTATTTTTTTTGTCTTAAAAAAAAAAACTACACCAAAAAAAAAAACCATAATTCGTTAAAAATGTTTAAACCCCGAAATCTATAGGAAAAAGTTATTTTGGGCAACAGCCAAATTATAGTGTTGACTAGTGTTATTGAGCTGTTTTCAACCCGCGTTTAAGTGTTCGAATTATATTTTAACAAGCTTGAAAATCGTTCATATACTTCTATTCATATCCATTTCATTTAATTTAACTACTTTTCGCTCATTCTATTTACCAATTACTTTCATCCTAAATTACAGATATTCAAATGATATGCCTCTCTTATTCTCCTCTCATGTTGTCAACCCAGAAATTCGGTAAATTTCTAAAACAAATGTCGGCTACTGCTTCCGTTCACATTTTATTATATTTGCAAATTGCTCTATTTAAAACGATTTTTTCCCAATTTACCCTACTGCAACTTAATCATATTTGTATATACTTTTTGCGCTAGATACTGTTTATTTTGCTGTAAAATCTTCGGCCTGTGACTCAACATATATCTTCCATATCTGGTGATTCCAAATTGATCGGGGAAAACATTTCTCTTGCCTTCAGTCGAGTGCAATTGCATTTAATTTGGTTTTTAATTTAGCAAATCTACGGAAAATATGAATTAGGCAGAGGCAACGGAAAACGATGACTGCAATCAAGCAGAGCGGAGAATGGTTTCATTCAAGCGAAATCGATACCGCTTGACATTATCGAGGTGATTGACGATTTAATGAGCGTGGGCTGAATGACACGTGCAGGTTGATACACGAAAATTATTTCAAAGGTTTAATTTAATTTTTCAAAACTGTTAGATTAAGTGTCTAAGGTGTAAGATAATCATGGATATGTAACAGAAGAGACACATTTCTAATAATTTTTAGTAGGAGCTTCCACTTACAGAATCGTGTCTGAAGAGGATAGAGGAAGATGACCGATGTAGACATCAACTTAGTGACACTTGTGCCCAAGGAGAACAATAAATCGTTACACTCTTTCAAAGATAATTAAAACTCACAACTCAACCCAAAATGAATAGAAAATTGCACTCAATCTTTTTAGCATTACTTTATAAAATATATAGTTCTGTGATATCAACAATTGTATTACAAAACTATTTATTCCCATGCAGAGATGTCTTACAAAAGAACAGATGGTCCTGTCAGCCATATTACCAAAGGAAAATAAAACGCAGACCAAAAATCGGTCTTTGAAATAACCGACCAAACTCAAATAATATTAATATTAATACTTCGAGTGCGAACAAATAAATTCCAATAAAACACTGGCTTTTCACACTCCCGATCTCTCTCTCCAAATGGGACCTGTTATGACGACGGTGCTTGATGGCAATTGGCGCGGGCCCAGTACTCGATTCGTTAGCTGACGCAGGGGACCCAAGTCTTTTCTTTCTGCTTTACCCGTTGTTATGGTTTTAATTTTTTTAAATATTTTCACTGTTTCTGCAGCTCTGAGCTATCGACAGATTCCAATAAATTGCGACACAGAGGCAAGCAAAATAAAGGAATAAACCAGAATAAGATAGGCCTCCGACCGACAACTCAAATAGAGAAATTTCCATATCCCCATCCCAGGGTCCAATCAAAAAAATGTAATATGCATATTTCCCCTTTCATTGGCATTCATTAATTCTCTTTCTGGCTTCATTGCTATGACAATCTATTGTAAAATTCTGTTCTGTATCCCACAATGCAAAGTGCCGAAGGATCCCAGATTCAGGCATATTTCTGTGGCTTGTGGAATTATCCATGTGGCTGTAAGTAAACTGAAATTGCCATGAGAACATTTTGCCAAAATATAAATATATGTAAATGGTCTGAAAATTTCTGTCCTGTGTGCAGTAAAAATTTATTTTAGTTACTTTCTCCATAATAGATTTTGAAGCTCATAGTTCGATGATGGCTTGAGGAAACTAAATGTGCAATGCAATGGAAGATTTTCTGTCTGAATTTGAAATTTCCTTGGAACATAAATATTTCAACAGATCGCTTTATTTACTACGGAACCTTGAAGCATGGAATACAGAATTCAGACATGAATGGAGACAAATGAACACACAAAATAGTTATGTTCCAGGGAATTTACGTGCAACAACAGACACGTGTCACTTTAACTTTCCAGGTGACGTCTCCCAGGAACCCTTGACAAGGTTCTTATACCCAGTTTGTGACCAGCTTCTACAGGATGAATGTGTTTAAAATAAATATAAATTTCACGTAACAGAGCAGTGCCGAAATGTACCGTAAATTACTGGATAATGATTGAAGAAAAGCCAAAAAGACTGTATATTTTAAAAATTACCACGAATCACACACGGCGACCGCGGCCATATAAAATAATATTTAAAGTACCAAACCAAAATGAATTAATGACAAATTATACGCCGTAAAATGCGGGATATTTGTGGGTATTCCAATTAGAAGGAACCCCTGAAAATGTGTCAACAGCTAAACAAAAACAAGTTTCATGGCACAAGAGTCCATAAGTCACACGGCAAAATTTTGCAATTTTATTAAAACTAAACGATTTGGAGCACATAAACAACTGTACCACATAGACCCACTCCTAATCTATTTCTCCCACACAGGTCGGTCTGGGTCATATCAGCAATGCTGTACGAAATTTCCCCCAACAGTGTGTCTGTGGCAGGTTCACCATGTGACCTCATTCGCATGTTGGTCAGAATTCTCAATTAGTTGGTCGGTTGTCCTTTCTTCTTTTAGTTGGGTTAGAGATGTGGCTGTGGTTTTTCTTGTTGTGTATCGTTTTTGTTGCTGTTGTGGTGCAATGTGGTTCCATTAGTGGTTGAGCTAGTCAGTGGTTCCGTCTGCTGACTGTCATCTGCTCTACGTATATTTTGTACCTTTATTTTCAACATCAGAGTTTCGCTGTTCTTATTTCTTTTTATGAATATGGCTTCAGGTGGGTTCGAGGCCAAAGGCTGGTGACGTGTAGGGAATTTTGGATTAGTTTGGACTTCATGCGAGAGTAGAACTAGTAAAGAGACATTGTCAGTGATGGTTAATGCAAATTAAACTTATTATATCTGAGTTGGTGAACATAATGTCCCTATAATGTTCTTATCCCTAAGTGCCGCAATTTATACATGTAGTTGAGCTATGCTACATACCTATATTTTATTAAACTACTTTACTGTGCCACTTCTCTTTAAAATATTCCACTTCCTTTGTTTCTATTCAGTGCATGTTCAAATGTGCATCCTACATCACTGAATTTGTTTCGCGTTTTTCTTCCAGTCAAGTGCCAGCGCCTCAAACCCGCCCGCAGGCAATTGAAGAGGCCACGAGCAACTAAGTAAGTGCGAAAAACGTCGCTGAATTCGATGCGAAAATCGTTGGGCTCAGCAGAAAAAAAGTCAGCTAACTCGTTTTCAAATGCCTATCCTTTCTCCTCGAACTCCAATGGGCACTCGTATCGTGTGGGCACTGTGGGTGTGTGCGATGGAAAAATTGCACAGCCAGCAAAAGTGGGCAGCTGTCAGCTACAATTTTTCCCGAGTTGCTGAAGGACACTTTCACGAAGATTGCAATTCGCATGTATTGAGGGAATGCCTTTTGGGGTGAGTTTTTCACATTGAAAGTTCTGCTGTTTCGGGTGCTCCCACCCACAAACCTGACCATTGGGCAGTCGTTGCACAACTTTGATAGAGATAACTGTTGAATGTAGGGTTAATTAGGGAGCTATCGCTACACCTGAGAGTCAACCAACTAGCGCTGTTTATGCTCACCCAATTAACAAGCCAGTTAACGTCTCTTTACACACGCACTCTCTGTGTCAACCTTTGGGGCACGCAGAAGGAGGCAGAACACTCTCGAGACGGCAAACAAAATGTGAATGAGTAATTGACGTTTTAATAAGTGTCACACCGCATACTCGTACTCATATCGCCCATTTCTCAGTTCAAGAGAACATCCTGACAGTCGGAGAATATGTTTATTAAACGTAATGGATGTACAGGTGCACACCCACACACTCATGGCATTATTCGCTGACGGTGCTGGCAAATGAAATTAAGTCGACACAATAAAAGAGCTGGGAATACTCATTGTTCCGGCACTGGCACACTTCGCGTATTCAAATACGAAATTTAAAGATACATATGTTGATGGAAAGAATGTTGATTCTCTGTTGACAATGCTGCAGGGAAGAGGTAATATCATTTTTGTAATCTGCCTCAGTGCAGGAAGAGAAGCCCTCAAAAATGTATACAAGACAGGACAATCAACTTTGAGTGACTGACAGTGACAATGCCGCTGTGGCTGTGACTTACCCCAGATGACGATGTCCAACAAATCTTAACAGGAATTTGCCGTGAATCAATTAGTTTCTAAGTTTGGCAAAGTTTGTGCACCAATAAGTTTACTATAACCTTTTAATTACAAAACAAGAAATCAGGCATACATTGAAAATAAGACTGAATTCAATCTAGTTCCTACAGTAGTTGACGTACTCTTTAGCATTGTTTGCTTGCCTCTGCCTGCTCTCACTTATGTTAATTTGCCTTTTCTCGACTTTCGTCAACTGAGGAGAAGCCCGGGAGGCTCGTCTGCATTACACTTTGACTTCAATTCGATCGTCGTGACCTTTCACGCACTTCTTACTAATCAAAACTAATTGTTATCACATAGAAAAGGTTCAGTTAAAAGTCCGCCTGTTGAATTATTTCTCGCCCTAATCCCCCCATCGGCCCGCACGGCAAATACTGATCTTAGTTGGGACTTCGGGATTGTTCGGTCTTTCTCCGAAGATCCCAAGAAACCGCCTAGGACGTCCTTAAGTGGCACTAGGATTTTAGGGTAGCGGTGGTCAGTTGTCTGCATACCGGTGGTACTCAACCATTACGAGCGGTTGTAAATCGCTCGCAACTTTATACTCGAGCTATTTTTATATAGGAGGTATGTCCACCAAATAAATGTTCAGCTATGGAGTGTTCGATGAGTACCGATTTTATTTGGTAAAAATGTTCGATTTATATTCACTTTTGGCTGGTTACAATTGTTTATTGTTAAGATTATATTCTGTCTATAACCCCTATCTTGGCTTTTATCTACGTATCCTTCCTGCTGCCTGTTGAATATGTATTTAGGTCTGCAGTGCATTTCTCCTGCTACTATATTTGTGTAATAAAATCCTATTGCCTTCTGGCTTATTATTTACTTAGATCTACTGTACGATCAATCTACGCTACTAAAGAAGCTCAGTAGCTCATCAAACTACTGTAATAATTAATAACCTAGAAAGAAATAAATCAAAATAATAGTTCTCTGGTTTCCCAGCCTAAAATCCCCCAACAAATTCCTCAAATAAAAGCCAGTGGCACAAAATAACTTAATTCTTTGTTTGCCATTGGCATTCTTTTTGATCAACTGGCACACCTCGCTATCTCTTTGGCTACACCTATACAGCCAATATTTCGCCCACTCATAGCAAATAAATTGTACACACATAAACTATATCGAATCCGCTCGAGTTCGTATTTTAATCTACATAAACAGCTAGTGAAATATCTCGCTAGCTTAACAATAATAAATTAACTTTCTGCTACCAGTATTTTCATAAATGTCCATTAACATCATTTCAAATATTTGCATGCAGCAGCAATGGCAACATTTTCATGTTAATGAGCCCCAAAACAAATACAAAATAATTGGAAAAAGGTGACAGTAAACTTTGTTTGCCAGTTGGCATGCACCGAAATATAAATCAACTTATTAGCAGTTCAATCGAATCGTATCGAATGGGGGAAAATTATATGCGACATGGCTTAATTTATGCGACACATTTCCTTAAGTTGGAGCTGATAAATATGGAATATGTGTGGCAGAGAGACACAAAAAATATGCACATATTCTTGCTCCAAACGTGAGCAACTACATAAATAAATTGGTTATGAAAGCACATATTTATACAGACTTCTATGAGTGTACGAATTCATGTACGATGTCCTTCTCACACTTCAATAGACTCATTTCGATACCATCATTTGTTCTTTGTACGGTGGCTATGAGTAGACTATTTCACTTTTTTTATTACTATTATTATTCTGTTTATTTGTATGGTTCGATGGCACGAAAATCCCCACGTCGTTTGACCATTCGAGCCATTCACACGCTCGATTAGCATTCAAGAATAAGGCTCATAATTAAAGTACGCCAAAAAAAAAAAAAAAAATAGAAACGATGTCATGTAGAAATCGTAATAATATTGTATTTTTTCTGTTTGTAGGTTCCGTTGTTGTTGGAGCAGAACTATATCAACAAATTTTGGAGAGTTCGGATAAAACTTTAAAATGCAAATGCAATATTTGAGAGGTGCATACAATTATGTATTTGTGGCAAATGACATTTGAAGCCCACTGAATACTAAATTTGAAACGTCGAATTTGATATGCTCAAATGAGTAGCAGAATGTTTCGAAACAAACATCTGCATCAATTACATATAGACACATATCCCCAATGGTGGAGTTCGACCTGTTGTGCACGCAATCAAAAACAAACCGCTTTCAAACGAAACGAAATAAAGAACAGATTGAAAGCATACATAAATTACAGTCAATTGAAGTACCTTTAACGCCGCAAACCCCTTGTAGATACGCAACCTATGGCAAAATTGGCATTGACTTCTGTCAGAGCTTTGTTTACATCCAATTAAAATTCAATTACCATTATGACTTTAACTTGAATGTTTATTAAGATTGTCCAGAAAGACACAAACAAAACATGAGGGAATACTGCTGCGAAGATGCCTCGAATTCTACATACACTCGAAAACTTTAATTGGGAATTTCTTACTGGTTGGAATGATGGCACAGGCCTCTTATTACAGACTTCGAAAATATCTGCTTTAATTATCGCTACAACTAAAACTATTTCTTATTCTTTAACATATTTCACATCGAACCTTCCTGCTTGATTCCCTTGCATAAATATTCATGTGACCTCTGGTTCTTGTCAGGTTTTGAGTGTGAAAAATGTATGAATAATTCGTTCTGTGCAAAGGTGCGGACATGGAGACGGAGAGCAACAGAATATTTGACCAAAGCGAAAGAACTAATATTTCCGCAGGCAACAACTTCCGAACAAGTTTATTGGTTCTTCCACAAATTGATTGCCCAAATGAAAATAGGAAATAAGGTAAAATTTGAGTTGGATAAGGCATACAGCATACGGCAGACAGCGTACGGCGTGGGATGAGCACACACAAATTTTCCTACTGTGGCATGAAAATCCATTATGCGACTCCCAGGACCTCGACCTAATCCAGAAGCCTTTGGCATTGTCAACAGCCTTTTTTTTTTGCCATTTCCACAGCAAACATCAGTCGGAGATGGACACAAATAGACACACAGCCTAACAGGGGCTTGCATAAACACTTGTTTAGCCCGAAGTGCATTTGTTTGGCATACCGATAGTGGGTGCTCCAGGGCACAGCACAGGGGCCTAGACAGACAAAGTTACTGACATGGCCTTGTATTTACGTATTTCTTTCGGAACACTCGAGGGAGACACGGCATTGAAGCTTCCCAGCTTGGACAGCAGAGAAGCAGCAGTCGAAAGTACTCATTAAAATGCAATTCAACTTGCCAGGGACGAATGACGAGTGGAAGTTGCATTCGAATTTCAATTACTGCCACCTGCGCACATGGGACCGAATCATATTAAAGTGTGTTCCTATCCCCCATCGCACTCGCCAAAGCTTGGCACGTTTCACGTTGCGGAGGGGATTGAATGATGACTCTGTGGCTATTTTGATGGCATTTTTGTGTGTGGGGTCTCACCATAAAAGTTGGCTGGCCAATTTTTCTTTTAAAACTTTACCGGGTTTTCTTAATGACTTTGTCAGTCAGTGATAGAGGGAGACTCCTACGTGGAGGGGATGACATAGTTTTCTGGAAACTACCGCAGCAGACACGTCCTCGGTTATTGCTCTCCGCCACAATGATCTCAATTTACGTGATGGTTACCTTTTCAATACTATTGTATCGTCTGCTTGATTGCATCAGAGTTGTCTTGACTTCTCACCATTCAGCCTTCAGCATTTCTCCCTTGCCCACGCAAGGTGTGGAAAGATGATAGATATGAGCACACGTGCCTCAAGGTTGAGTATTCAATGATGAATCCCAACCGACAGGCCCAACTTCCTGGCTACAATAAATACTGAATATCTACAATAAAAAGTGAGAAACTATTTGTTCACTACTTTCACAATATTTTACCGCTGTAGTGTGCGTGGTCTAGTCAAAGTGGCGTATGAATATTCAAGTATTTAAACAAAAGATTGTTTCATTAAAACACAAGAGTATTTTATTAAATATTTTTCTTCAAATGTTATTTCAATTCCAAATACGGAAAGCAAACGTCAAAGTAACTCAAAGTTCTCGTTTGACCATACAAAAAAATAAATAGGGGAAAACAAATCTCAGATAAAAGCCAACAAAGTCAATGAGCGCCTCAAAGCTTAATTGGCAGGAAAACTGAGAGACATGGATGGCAGTTTGTAGGCGTCTGTCAAAGAACCAACATCCGAATAAGACTGTTGTTTGGTTACGCAGCTAAATAGTCCGTAGATCAAAGTGGGCGGTGCAGCAGTAGAGTAAATACCTATTATTTGTACTGCCCACTGCTTAACCGTGTCATCTATAGAAATATGTATATATTCATGCTCCCGCACGGCAGCAGCCTATGCAGCCGTTCTCACAAACTAACATTAACTTCTCGAATATCGTAGACTTGATCTTCAATCTGTCACAGTCTTGACCCGACCCCGCGTCTTCAATCGACCCCGTCTGAAATCGATCCATCGACCTATCGTGAACTCTCTCTATCAAACCCGCACACCTTTTGCTATTTTTCGGTACTTTATGTATAATGAACTACTGTAGAATAAACTATTAACTGAACAATCATTGTCTCTTTAATAATCTCGCAAAACTACGCTACTGAATGAGCTCAGTAGCTCAAGAACTGTCTCTCCATAAAAAAGTTCCACACGACTAAAGACTTAATTGCACGAAAAGCTATCCACAACCGAGCTCATTTTATGACTTATTAAAATGACAGTCGCAAAAAAAAGTGATTCTGAAAATAAAGTTACTTAAAAAAATGGAAAGTTGTCCTTTTCAGGTCACACATACACATAGTTACATAAAGTTCTAATATGAACATCGCACTATGGGGAAAATTCCCATTTTTCGGGTATTTAGTCATTTTCTCAAAGTATTAAAATTGGTTGTTTTATTTTTTGGTAACATATTAAGAAAACTTCAAACTATAAAGTTCAATACCAAAAACGTTATATAACATAGCACTGTTAAGTATAACAGCTGTTAAAGTCAGCTGTTGCTGTAGAGAAGCACTTGCTTTAAAGATTGCAAATAATTTTGCAGCCTATTTTCAAAATGCCACTATTCAAACCCGAAACATTCTTTTTGTGAAATTTAAAAAGGATAGCAATCACACGTGTTTTAGCTATGTAATACTTTGTACTAATACTTTGTTGTTGTGCGTATTCTATTAATATTTTGTAAAAGTAGTAAACGTTCTCAAAGCACGTTTCTTTGAAATATATTTGAACTTCGTGGAGACATATAAAAAAACCAGAAGGATTGATAAGTGTTGGTCCAATTGTATGTCGTAGAGCTATTAATTTTGATTTAACGGCAGTTTGTCTCAATGCACACTTTTCCGCACTATCTGCGCAAATTAATTTTTTGCAAGGGACTCCGAGTTTTTAAACGCGGAGCTGTTTGATATATGGGGCAAGGAAAAAGGCAAATCCAACCAAGAAAATGCAATTCTTGATGTTTTTAAGAGGAGATTAAATAAAAACAGAGCAAAACTCAAATTTTTTGCCAAAATTTGTATGCAAAATGGAAAAAATGAATGCGGAACAAAAAATATTTTGAAAAAAGCATTAAAATTGGTTAATGAGCACAACAAAATTATACAAAAGCGACTAAAATAGGAACAATAATCGACAAATTGGTCATCCAAAGATGGTTTATTTGTTAAAGGGGTAGGAGCTAAAAAAACAAGAGGCAGCTCTATCACAAACTCAAGATCAATGTCTCTTTGTTGATTCAAGCAGCAAGCATAAAGGCCTTGTCCTTCCCATCCCATTTTACAACATATAACAATATTATTAATTCGAAAATCTGCCAACAATTTTGGGATTTAACAAGGTCAACCCAAATAAAAGCAGCCAGCCGAAAAATGCCAAGACCAGACTGGGCCTTGGAAAAATATTATGTTTTGTCGTGGCAGACGACATTCATACTCCTCAGAAAATGGACCAACACGCACTTCATAAATATTTTTTTTACACACAAAGACGGCCAGACAGAAGCCCAGCCATTGCCATTCCAGACAGACCAGATTTAATTCGATTTTTGTAATAAAAAAAAAATCAATGTAAATGCTCCCAAAATGGTAAACAAATTGCAAACAAATTTTGTCCATACAAATTTTTTTTTTTAATAAGACGAAAAAAGTCGACTTGCGTCTGGGCTAAGCGGAAAAGCAACAAAAGAATGAAAAGCATTTACCAAATGATTGGGCTGCTTTGTGGCAACGAGAAAAGGATATATAAAAAAAATAAAAGCCATAAAAAATGCTTTCAAAATGCAAAGGACAAAAGTAATTCCTAAAACAATTCAAGGTTCGACTGTAAATTCTCGTTAATGAGATTTCCAAAAAAATCAGTCATTCAGTAAATTTCATCAAAAACACCAACCTTTATTCTGCTCAAAGTGTAAAGGGCACTTGAAACAATACTAACTTCAGGGGAGCTTAACAAAGGTTCCAAGCTCCTGTAGTGTAACCTAAATCACCAAACAAGGAGAGCAACCTCTAGCTACATTGCTCTTAGCACAAACACCTTGTTCAAGGATACTGTCACTAAGCCACTTCTTTGTGGAACCCCACCAGAGTGTCTGGGCAGAAGATGGTGTCTGCGTCATCTGAGTAAACATAGCTATCAGTTACAGGCTATCAGGATTCAGTGTGGGGACAGTCCCAATCTCTGTGCAATTCCTTCGGCATAATGGTATGTGTAATTTGTTTTACCTTGACGCCCATTTAGGCGAGAGAGGATCGTAAACTGGGACGCCCTCTCTAAGTGGGTGTGTGTCATAAGACACTTCTAATTATGCAAAACTAAACAGCTTTGCCATGCATTAATGGGACACTCATAAAACTTACACAAAAAGGGAACAAGGGTTCCCAGGAACTTAAAAGTTACCTGTCCTTAATAAATGTCAAGACTTTAAGGTCGCCCCATATCCGAGATTTAAGCCATTTTCCCTTACGGCTGCCAGATTTATCATTATGCATATTTAATATTTTATGTTTACTTCCAAGCCCCAACTAATGGTTGGTCTTCTGACTTTTTAGATGAAAGATTCAAGATTCGAGTGGCAAACGAACGAGTTCGATGAGATACGTGTTGGCTCTGTTATCCGTAAGGAATTGGGAAAGTTGTTAAATATTCTTTATGGAAAATAGTAATAATCGTACAAATAATAAATAAAAACTCTTAACGAAGTAAATTTAAGCGGGGGATATATTTTATTTAACAGGTTATTGCTCTGCGGCCTGAGGCCAGTCAAATTAACGCCAGCCTCTGAAAAATTAATTTTCTCATTTGATTAATAGCCCCGGAACAATGACTAGCCGGAGAACCCGAGCCCCATGGCTCGCAAAAGTTCTCGTAATAGTCTTGGTCTTAACTTAAGGCCTGTGGTAGCGGCATATTTTGTGGCTGCCAACAGGTTGAGTGGAATGAGAGCGCCGCACTTTAATTAGGAAAACGCAATTAAAAATTCCCATGAATATACCCGGAAAGGGTCGAGTGGAGGCTTACGATTAAATCTAGCTTAAATTGTAAATTAAGATTATAAAATTTGTCAGAAACAAGGAATATTAAAGGCCAAACCAGATAAGGATGATTTAGTTATGGACAGACGACCTCCGGTCCTTCAGCTGACTTGCTCTCCGGTGGTTTCCTTACGACACGCCACTGTACCTTACCTCCTTTACCTAAACAACTTTTTTGTTGGTTTTCGCTGAATTTTAGCTTAATTTCTGGCCCTCTCCATCTTCCAGAATGAATGGGATGGAGGGGTGAAGTAATCATGGGGCATGTCTTTGTTTAGATTGTGCCACAGGGCACAGGACTTCCTGCCCGCTAATGCCGGAGACAAATGAACAATTCCGTTGCTCGGAAAAAACGAATTAGACCATTGACGGCTGACGGCCCAAAGACAGTCGAGCCTCTTCGTTTGCCTCCTGACTAGCTGATAAACTACGCGAATATTTTTTCACCATTTGTGCACTTGACACTTTCGTTCTCTGCCACATAAAACGTTTTAAGCGGAATGTTCGCCGCATGGAGCATAGGGATAAAACTAAGAATTAATACTCCGACAATTACTAGCGAGCTAACATAACAACGGGCCAAGCTGGAGAGAGCGAGTATCCTTTGTGCTAACTTAGTCCTCTAGTACAAGTTTCACTTAAAATTTCCTTTTGGGCTGCTGCAATAAACAACAAGAAAGGCGAAACACCAATGCTAGATACTTTTGGCCGTAAATGTATCCACGTTGGAAGGACTCTCGTTCTGTCGGTTTCTCGATGACCTGACTTGTAGCCATCGTTGTATTTGATCCTAAAACTGACGTCATAATCAAAAAGCCTTAATGGTCAGGCTATCTCATAATGTCCCAGGGAACAAACAGGGATAAATACAACGTCCCACAAGAAACGAACCAAACAAATGGTGGCCGAAATTTTTAATACACTTTCAAAACTATAAATTGTCTGCGTTGCAAACATCTAGAAAAAATCACAATACCATCTGCAAGTCTTTAACAAAAACACGACAAAACAATGTCCTGGCTAGTCGAAAGAAGTTGTTTAGCTGTGTGATATGCCGCAGCTTGTGTGCTCATAAAAAGAAAATAAACATTTTATATGACTTTTCCCTTTTCCCAGGCGTGCATGTGCTGCAACATTGGGTTACCATTGGCCCTTGGGATTGGGGGCACCAAAGAGCAGGGATCCATCCAGCCATATTAGAGGGCTCTCAAATTGTTCCTTAAACAAGGAGTAGAATAATGGAAATAATTTAATGAGCTTTGTATTCAACATCTTGATTATTTATTTCAGCAGAGCTGGCCCTTATTTTAGACTCGAAAATACCGCCGGCAAGCAGTTCAACAAGTAATGTACTTCATTAATAAACATTTATCTTTTCATGGGAACTTTTAAACGGCTCCAGCAATTGACTTGAATTCAAATTTAAATTTTTCAGTGAGCTGTGGGGCGGCGGGGCAAATATTTGACGTAAAATATGGTACCTTAAAGCTGCCCACACATTTATAATACCAATTTGATCCAGTTATAGCGAGAAATATTGTTTAAATAAACATTGTGTACATGCCTTGCATAAATCACTTTTTTTTGGGTAGCCATTTTTGTTGCCATTTTCTTGGCGGGTACTAGAAGGAGGCTTAACAAATCTACCCACCCGTAGCCACTGATGTGTAATACAGTTTTGGTATCGAACTACAAATAACCTCATTTTTCTTGTTTTTAAAAATGTATAAGAATTAAATAAGAAAAAACCTTAATTTTTTTCATTGAAATGTCAATTATGAAATATGCAAACTAAAAGCGAGCTGCACATTAAGATTCACAGAAAAATTATAATATTATACTCTGATTTCAGTCCAAGCTCAATTAAAATATCCGTCAACTAAGTTATCATCAAGTCTTGTTCGACCCCACATTCAATTTGATGATTAAATCGCTAATCTGCTGTAGGCTGGTTTCTCACCCCAAGGCGCCACTGCTATGGCTACCGGAATTTAGGGACAATAACAACTAATTCGAGCAGCCAACTGGATGATAAATGTGTAACGTTGGCAGCAACCTGCACGAATGCTCCAGATCGCTGGGCCCTGGAGTGATGATTACTCTTTGCAAATGCACCCCCGAGGGCCAATAATCATACGCACTGGATCAGCATGCTGCCCGTATGAGTGTGATTTATAATCATCAAATTACTTGGCGCTGCTTGCTCAATATTCAGGAGCTGCCAACTGAGAATCCGGCATAGCCGAATGTTTGCATGAAGCTGTCTGTGTAGGGGATATTTAAAGACCATCAAAATGAAGGCGAAAGTGGACGAAACTTAAAATGCAGGCAACGGAAGTAAAGTCGGGCAAACTCATGACCACCAACCACTCAAAGTTGCAAGCCGCGTGCAACGGAGCCCCAGAACGGAGAGAAAAAATGAAAAAGTGAGCAAAAAGGGTGGCTCACAGAGACAAATTGCATAAAGGATAAGGGCGGCGAAAGAACAAACTGCAGCAAAGAATGACTTTCTCCTTATACATACTCGTATGGCACTAAATATACATATGTATATATCTCTCTCTCTCTCTCTGGGTCTCTCAGAATCTATATCTGTTTCTATCTGGGCAACTGCCAACAGCATTCCCAGGGAACTGGGGTGCTGGCATCTTTGGTATTGGGTATTGGGATCACCGATAACCCCAGGGCACTTCTCTGCTGCTGCTATTTTTTCTGGCATGAATGTTTGGTATCCACAGCGTAACTAACATTTGATTAACGCATAGCTCGGCTTTCCAGTGAGACAAAGCGCAATGAGCAAGGTTAATCACATCAGCAATAGAGACTGAGATACATTGAAGGCTAAACTGACAGACGTATTTAGTCACAGAGAGTGCTGCTGGTGGACAGCAGCCTAATGTGTACGATTGCATTTTAATGGATGCAATCTTTTTTTAATTACGTCACTCTCGTCACACTCGGTATATTTTTTGTAGGTATGCAAGTTTGTACTCTTAGCTATTATAAAGATCTCCCACTCCAATGTTCCTCTTTGCGCTTCATTCTTTGTACCGTTTTAAATAATATGTGTATCGGGGTTTTCAAAGGCAATAAGTATATGTGCAAGCTTAGATTATTGTGCTATCGCGTGCGGGTAAGCTAAGAAGTGTGATCCAAAAAAGTTATTTAATCAGCAGAATGTAAGTAAACTTGTTTTTATACGTTTGGAGACATAAATGTTTGTTACAATTTTGATTTTACGGCAGAATGCCACGTGGAACACATTTGTCGGAGGAAGATCGCGGTCTGATCAAAGGGCTGTCCGAATCTGGCAAGAACATTTCTTATATTGCCGCCAGACTAAATCGGCACAGAAACACAATAGCAAACTTTCTCAAAAATCCGGAAATGTATGGAAAAATAAAGCGAAGCGGCAGACCCACTGAAATCGATACGCGGTGCAAGAGGCAAATTCGTCGTCTAGCCGTTCAAAACAACAAGTCTTGCATCGAGATCAAAGGCCAACTGAAGCTTGACATATCCAAAAGACGTATAAATCAAATGTTAAACGAAATCGAAATGGTTACATATGCTTCATATACATATTTTCATATACATATTTTGGTCAGAGGAGTTCACTAAAGTTATATTTTCGGATGAAAAAAAATTTAACTTGGACGGTCCTGACTCCTGCCAAAAGTATTGGCGCGACAGAAGGCAACCACTCCAAGCTCCGGTCACCCTCCTTCTCCACTGCGTTCTCCGTGTTTTTGTCACCTGGTCTCCTCAATTGCATTATAGCTCGATATTTAGTTAAAACTTTCCATTATTAAAGGCAGTGTTTGTTGTGTCTAACGATTTTTTTGTTGCTTTAATGCCATCTGACAATAAGTCTTGATATCCCATTTTATGGATTCGGTGTTATAAATCAATAGAAAACACATTTTACGGTTATAAATCAACAGAAAACCCATTCAACGGGGTTTGCTCGGGATTATTAATTAATGGATGACCAAAGCTTTGAGTAAATAAAAAGCTAATTAATATTTACAGTTTTTTAATCAGCATTTAATAAACCTCTTTGTTAATGTGTCAAGTGTAAATAATGGTAGATCATAATTGAATTTTAAATGCTAATTTTAGATTTAATTAGTTGATTGAAATTTCCATAAAATTATGAATATATTATATTTTATTTCATTCGCTAACGAGGAAAAAAGCAATGCAGCATATTTTCATGCACCACAATAGCAGAGAATGTGAGCAATGTCCATATGTTGCACATAGCCAAAATATATAAAGACCGCGCTATATAAATATTCTTTGTCCATTCTGCGTGTGTGGTGTACGTTTTTTTTTTTAATATTGAACCGTTTATATTTTTATAATAGTGGAGTTTCGGGGGAAAAGTTGACAAAATCGATAAGCTAAAGACAATCGAGTTAAATAATAAAAAACAAACCCAAGAGTAGTTTTAAAGTTCTTTAAACTATTTCATTTTTTATTTTGCCTTAAATGCGATTTTAAATGGTACAGAACGACAAACAAATAATTAAGCTCATTTAATAGATTTTAATTTCAGATCTTGGGTATCCTGGACCTATTTAAACAAACTTTTAACCGGAAATATTCCTGGGTTAAGTAAGTCAATTGGGCCGGCAGGTAGTGTTAATTTCACTTTGCTTAAAATCTCAATGAAAATCTGTGTCTGATTTGGTGAACATTGCGGAAAGGTCTGATTGGAAGGAGCCATTTCTCCTAGGTTTGATTTGTAATCTACAGTAAATAATTCGTGTAGCTATGATAGGCTTAATGAGTGTAAATTTAATTAATTAGACATTTAGATAGAGCAATAAATGTTCACATATTTGTATTGGCATAGTTTGTACATTATTTTGCCAGTAAAGTCACAGCAGAATAAATATGACACTTTGTATTCTGCATAATAAAAACTACCAAAGAGAGAGGAGAGGAAAATGTAAATAAACTTTGACACTGAAGTCAGCAAATGGAGATGACAGAACCCAGCAAAGAGTTTCAATATGCGTGGCTGACATAATAATGTCTGTCATTTCCGTGACTTGAGAACTCAACGAAGACAATGTAACTTAAACAGCATGTCAAACATATATGTCAACTGCTTATCTAGTAGATAATATCTACACACGAGTATAAATATACGAACATTGTAAATATAGACATTTCTCTGCCATTTCAACTGAAAATATGCAACGAGCATTTCGATGAAAAAGATAGAATAGAAAATAGTAAACGGAAGCTAACACATGAAATATAAAAAAAGGAAATAATAAGTATAAATCTGCAAAAAATCGTTGTCGGATATTGTAACAGACAGACATACAAACAGACAGATTGATTGTTAATATTTGCTGCCAGACAACAGAACATTTCGTTCAACTGAACTTCAGAGAAGCGGAATAGCAGAGGATTATTTCACAGAGTTCTTGAAATTGATGATGGATTACAATGCAAGCAGAGTACTCCCAATGAGGCTATACAAATGACATATTGAAGAAACAACTCTTGAAAACCATGTCAGAAATGATTTTCTGACTCTCATCCAGGGACCAGGATAGTCTATCCCCCCAGTTGATGTATTGTATTAACAGCTCCTTTGGAATTTGAAAGTTTTGCATATCCCTTCCGGAAACAACTGTGGGCGGCATTCTATGTGACATTCATCTGAAGGGAAATTTTCTGTTGAATATCACACTGGAAATATGCTTGACGTTCACTTTTCAGATAACGCCGTCAAAGGGTTCCAGTGTCATTCCTTGGACCCAACGAAAACTTTAACTTTGGCACAGGCCAATAAATTTTACATAAGATGTCAGGAGAGGAGTGCTTGACCACTTGACTCAAATTTGGCACGTGCCATAGCCGCACTAAGCCAAGCCCTGATTTCAAATGGGTTTCGTGGCTGAGTAATAAAGTAAAATTGAATTTTTATTTATTTTCGGACCTGGTGGAAGGACACCGACCCCTCATCCAGGTGTTTGGTCAACACAGACACAAAATATTTAGTGGCAAGCTCAGCACAAACATAAAAGTTGCCACAGGGAGTCTGAATCCGTCCTGAAATACGTCCAAGCAACGGACCGAGAGTGTGTGAACACAATCAGTATAATAACCGGGGGTATGCACGGCAGTGCTCGTGGCCTTCCGAAGGGCTGCAATAAAAGTGGATTAAATGTAAATATGTGTGAGGTGCCTCTGCCCTGGCAGGTTCTTAAGCCTTCACGCAATGTCTTCAAGAGGGAGTCGAACTCGAACACAAATTGATCCCTGTACCATTGGCCCTGGCCCCAGAACCTGTCCCTCCCATATCCCTTTGGATATGCCCAATGACATTGGTTACATACCGAATTAGGCAGGACAAATGACAGCCTGGTTCTAGCAATCTCGGGTTAGAAGTTTAAGTGCACGTTTATCCATCCTCAACCTTTTCTATGCATAAATGGGATGCCCCGGAATGGGTTGGGTATGGGATTGGTCTATCTCTCGGTGTGGCCAGCAAAATAAATTGACTTGAATTAAATTATTTAATTATTTAAATCTTTATTTTTCCAAGTTTCAGCAGATTGGGGGCTTGACTTAGCAGAATGTAAATGTAAAAGTTTATAAAATTATATCGTGGGTCCTTTATTTTTTTTATACGTGCCTCAATTGGGCGACGTTTAAAAATGTCATTTAAATCTATGGAGAGACGGCGGATCTAAATTGGTGGACCAAACCTCCGAGTATTATGTAAATTATGTTCGCATTAATATTTTCAATTTTTATGGAAGCTCAGACTCAACTGTGATTAAAAAATGTTGTTGTCTCTCATTTAAGGGGTCCTTCAGCTGTAATATTCTAATCGGAAATGAGAAAATCTCTTTGCCTACTGCATCCACTTTTATGGTGGTCTCTGGGCAAGTAATTATTAATTTTCATTGATTGGAGCAACTCCATCGACATCAGCACTTTAACTTCTTACTGTTCGGCCCATGCAAATTACAAATAGGAGTCCGGGAGCCCAGTCTAGAAAACGTAAACGTCACGCATTGCAGTCAAGTTGCTCCTTTTCCTGCCTCAAGCAACTTTTCCTTTAAATAGAGGTTGTTGCAGCATAGCTTTTACACGTCAGCTGTCTATATGTATAATGCAGCGAGAGTGTGTGTGCTTACTGCAGTGAAGTGTAAAATGGAAAATGGGTTCGCACTTTAGATTAAAATCTGTAAACATGAGCCAGGGCTCTTTGCAAAGATTGTTGGCTGCAACTCGTTTAAGGGCTTTTCGCTGGGCTCCCAACTCAGGCTTCAGATTAAAACTTCATAGGGTCTGTGACAAGATAACTCTATTAACCATCGCCACTCCTTGTTGGCTTGATGGAAACAGAATATCACTTATGTTCATTAGCTCAAAACGGACACGGAAATTAGCCCAAATAAACCCTTCTTTTGCATAAAAGCAGTAAAGCATTCAGCTTAAAGAACAACTGGCAAAATGTATGGCAGGGTATACGAATTCCAGCTGCATGGAGGGTTTTGGTTCTGCGGGCATGCAAACATATTTCAATTGTACTTGAGGGGGGTTGGCAACAGTTTTATAAATTAATAAAAATAGTTAATGCAGCAGCCACTACAGCCCTCATAATAATTTCAGTAAAACTTTTGTACATACTCAGCAGCAACAATTACAAAAACAACAATGGTAAGAAAGTTGCAGTTGAAGCCTTAGAGGCATATCGGCTATTCTCATCAGCTGTGCCACTGCCACTGCCGCTGCCATATGCCTTTGGGGGAGGGGCACAGAAAGAACTACTATAACTATGCATGTAAATTTATAACACAGATCCAGCGGATCCCATTCCAACCTATACAGTGTGTGGTACACACCGTCATGGGGTTCTGTGAGCAGCAGAACTCACAAAAATAAAGCACGAACGCTAAGTTAGATATTTGGACTTTGGGATACCCGGCAATAAGTTTATTATGTTGTTTCTCCATGTATACAGTTATCTCTTATCTCTAGAGGTTCGGATATGATACGTCTAGCCTCTGGGGTTCTATTAATTCACCTGTCCTACTGTGATCCTTATTGCTATCATAATTTGTTGGCATAATACCCAGCTTGATGTTTCATTCTTGCTGATACATACATCATACCCTTTCTATTACTGGGTGCACAAAACCCAATCCAAAACTTGTTTATGAAGCAAGTCCAGGCGAGAAATTGAGGAGTGTGTGCATGAATTGGGAGCACCTCATCCGGTGAGTACTTTTTTTCCTTCTCCACCTTCTGCTACTACTTCTGGTCGTGCCACAAAAACACATAAGTCTGGCAGCAGCTGACAAGCACAGAAATTTAGGTTGTTACGCTACCCGAAAGCGCCATCGCATAGCTCACAAATTTGCACAGCCTCGTGCTCGTGGGTAGAGCCAGAGGGCACTGGAAGGCGCAGAGAGCGACAGCACCCGAAGGCATTGAAATATTAATGCTAATGGCCAGAAGGAAACACATTTCCTTGGTGTCGGGCAACCGTCTGATTGTGCTGCTTGCCGAACTTTGGGTGTTGCTTAGTCCTGTCAGCTGTGGACGAACAGAGCGAACGGAACCAAGGCGATGGCAGGCGATGAGTTTTCCCAATAAATTAATGAAAATGCAAAATGCTCTTGGAACAAGCTGCTTTCCTTAGTAGCAAAAGCAGCAGCCATCACCCAGCTAAGGAAAAACACATTCTACAAAAATGTTCATCGCCCCATGCAGCTGTGCTTGTGTGTGGGGATATGGCAAAAGTTTGTTGCGAAATTTTCTTCTTATGCAGTCAAAATTACAACGAAATGCTTAAGTGTAAAAGGCTATTGAACTGTTAGGGATACTCATTCCACACAGACAGCAAAGGGAGTTCTTCAAACTGCTGCCTGGACTGCAAATTCTAGTTGCTCTTCGCCTGGACACCATGGAAAACAAAAGTTTTGAGCCACAATGTTTATAGTGTATCTTTTTCATATCTTTTTCTATAGGAATATTGACAGTATTAAAGCTTATGTGCACTCAAGTCCATGAGTTCGCTGACCAACCGCACTGTCACGTGCTAGAGACACGTTCTGCACCTTACACACCAAAAGCTGAGACCCTTCGAAACTTACTCGACCAAAAGAACACAGTGTCAGCCATAAGAGGACTAACAGAATGAAAACACTAAAGTAAAAGAAACATATTTGAGGGGAAGATGCAACACCTGCAAAAGCCCTTACCAACGCATGAATACCAAAATGTTGCAGACTTTTCATACCTGTTACTCAACGTATAAAACAGGGATTCAAGAGTATATACTCGTAAGGGTATATATTCATATAAGATATAAATTTTATATTGTATATTTATGGCTCATTTGGTATCCATAACTTTGAAAAACTGTTTATCAGACTTAACATAGTTAAAATAATTCGATTATGCAATCGCTGAATATGGATTGATAGT
Organism: Drosophila tristis; assembly: GCA_018150885.1. Taxonomy (NCBI): domain Eukaryota; kingdom Metazoa; phylum Arthropoda; class Insecta; order Diptera; family Drosophilidae; genus Drosophila; species Drosophila tristis. Next base: position 200,325 of record JAECWT010000197.1, read on the forward strand.
TATTGTGTACGAAATTTGAAGTACAAGGTCGACATCTATCTTCCTGTCACATTCTACCAGATATATAATTGAGTACCAGGTATATAATTGTTGAGTCATTCGACTTACTCAGATCCCCTCTGTCTTTTTTGTGGTTAAGTAATTGAATCGTAATGCAGTCATGAAATTTATATTATTATGTTATAAAAATTCAAAACCTGTCGCCAGAAGCTGCTCCTTTAGTTGCTTTTGTTGCTATAAAATTAGCATAACTTTACAACTGTCTTGAGAATTTGTCATCACAGGGAACTACCACAAAAATGTAAGAGAGCATCTGTGTGCCGGGCTCTCCGGCTGGATGGATGCTTGTAGAAGACATCAAACTGCGTTTGCAGCTGCTTGTATCCTTGTATGGTCCTAGTCATGTGGAAATGTCCTTTTTTTGCCGCCTTGGCTTTCTTCGCTGTAGCAGCCGCCCTGCCACGTCAGAGGTCCAAGTTTTCGGCGCTAAAACTTTGTAGTTTGGCAGAGACAAAAAGTTAATGCTGGTACCTTTAATGCAAGTCTTGGGTGATTTTAATAAGCTTTTACCTTGAGCCCGAGAGAACCAAAGTTTTGACTATATTTAGTACGGGGCTGCATGCTTCGAATAGCGAGAAGTGAATAGCGGCACTGAAGAATGTAGAGTGCAAATGGTTGCTGCCACATTTAAAATATCCAGGCTTTGATGATACGTAAACTCTCACATTTTTAAATGGCCTAGCCAAGGGCATCCTCTATAGACAAATGCCTACTATTCAAGCCACTATTTTCGGGAATGTTGCCTTGAATGTACAGGTACGACCTATACATACAGTATTCTTTAATCTGTATCTTCCGCTGAAAGGGAAGCCTAGCCCCGGAAACTTTCCGACAAATGGCCGACAAAAATTCACAAGTGCCGTCGCGCCATCGAGGATGATTATGTTTATGAATGGATGGAGCCCCATAACGGGGAGACAATCGTTGTCTAATAGCAGGAGCCTCGACCAAGTTTGTTTCGCCTGCACTGGAAGGGGGCGAAAAGTTTAGTTTATGTAGCCGAAGAGCAGTTTGAGAACTTTAACATTTGTTCTTATTAGCATAATCTGCATTGCACTTGCAGTTTTGACACAGCCAAATCCGTGGCCATAGCTAGACACTTCTGGAGCAGTTGAAAAAGCAAAAGTAGTTTTGCTGTAAAATATATTTTTTGGCAAACTCAATTAAAGTTGTTTTAAGTTTTCAAATGCAATTTGTCTTTCATTTAGAGTCATGGAAACGTGACAGAATATTAGGAGTGCTTCTTTTTTCACCATTAAAATTGCTGATAAATGATGTTTATGTAGTGTCGAAACCCTAAGAAGTTTATTCATATGCTCTTCCAGCATAAGCATTAAACATTTTATTGACAAACTTGTTATTTGGCATGCAAGGCATGGATTTTGCCAGCTCCAGAGATACAGATTATGTGCCATAAGCTGCGAGTCTGCCTCATAAATAAACCAAAGCATTAGAGATATATAGATGATGGGGAGAAGCGACTGAGAGCGAGAGGAAGCACAATTTCTGCCAAGAGTTACAATTCCCCTTTCAGAGAAAAGTTCTTGTCGCTTTTTGTGGTTTACCTTTGCCGATTTATACAGCTTGATTGTAGAAAAACATGTAAGCTAATTGTTCCTACGTTCAGGTGCTTCAATTTGGCAGGTAGCTAAATAAATAAATAATTCCATCGATTAGCATAAAAGTCAGACAAAATAGTATTTAAATGCCTTGAGTCGGGTATACATATATTTAAATTAAGTTTAACTGCCTGGGGATCTTTGCAAAGACATAAATAAGTAGTAGGGTGCGATTTCTTAAAGGTTTACTTAATTCTCGGTATATTTGGCCATTCCCACTGTTCGCATTGGGAATCCATTTGGATGACATCTTGGTAACCTGTTTATGCTCACCTCGAGGCTACTTGGGCACCTCGTTAGCAGACATGCGTGGCAAAATGTGCAATTCCCTTTTCTTATCCAATTCATTTTATCATGTATTTTTATTCAATATGTTTGTGTCCCTGTCCGCACGGGCAAAAAAATAAAGAATGTGCATGTAAGAGAAAGTGCGCATTCTTTGGGAAGCATTTAAAAATTAATTAATTCAATTGCAATGAGAATCTCTCTGCAACGTTCAGCAGGTCCGGTCCGGTACGGGCCTTGGGCCTTTGCTTGTTTTCTGAATTTTTTTTTAGTTCTTTCTTTTTCAGGACTATCTGTGGGAGGGAAAGTGCGAGCGGCGGTGCTCTGCCATTATCCTTGCGAGGAATTAAATTGCATTTTAAATAGCCAACGTTAATTTTATAAATGATTTATACGGACACGTAATTTGCAATAGCGCAATCTATTGGAACAGGTGTGAAAGGTAAACGGATGTAACATATTAATGAAAGTAGTGGAGAAAGTTGTAAAAAGGACAAGGAAACATCTACAATCAAAGCGAAATTGGCCCTCTAGATGTGGACTGTATATTCAGTGTTCCTAGTCGAAAAAAGTTTTAGAAGAAACATTGGTTAATATATTTGGTTTATATCCTTTAAAAGTTAAAAGCAAACTCACCATTTTAATTTTATATATTTTCTTAGTTAATGCCCTGCGCCTCATTAACAGTATTGTTTATGCTGCAGCAAAAGCAAGGCTGTAAATTATTTTGCCATTGCTATGGCTTATAAATTACTATAGATTCAGCTGCTTTATTACAGACATCATTGCAAAGTAAAGGTCGCTCAGTGATGTGTGTTCAATGTGGGATCCAAATAAAATCAAGAAATTTATGTTTTCAAAGTATTTCTTTGCGTGGGAGTGGGAGAGCTGCCTGTGATTGACAAAAGGAGAAAGGTTAACATGCAGTCACATGAATGGCATCAATTCCTGGCTGACCCCCATCAATTATAAAGGAAGCAGGACATTGAGGATGAGAAGAGCCTTGAGATAAAAGGTTTTTTAATGCCACGTTTGAGCAGTTGAATTAGAAATTAATGTGCGGGAAAAAGAACTGATGTGAAATCGTTTGAGTGCAATTTTTAAAATGCAAAAATATTATGCAGAATGTGGTCTGGAATGTGAAGCAAAGTTTATTTAAAACTTCCCTAAGAAACTGCATTCGAATGCGTTAATTACACTGATTATTAGGGATGAGCCCCAGACGTACCCTGGGGGCTTCGAGATAGCCTGGCACTACTGCCGGCAATGCCTGTCATAAGGTATCAAATATAACTTGCTGGAGATTAGGATGTTTAGGGGTGGCAGACTAATAGAAAAGACCGGGGACTCATTTGCATAATGCAGGTGATAAGCTGACAGGAGAACTAACATTGACAGGAGTAAAATAACCAAGTGCCTTCTGGAACTGTCAGATATAATTTATATGTGTTCGCATGCAAAGAAACTAACCAACAAATCCATCCATTTACACGGAAAAGATTGATTTAACATGCCAATCCACATGACAACATGACGAGATTAACTTTATTCGTTAAACAACTTATAAATAAAACTTTGAATGGTCACAACAAAAGTACGCAGGTCCGTATGATATATATTTTTTTCCATACATATAAATTTACATATATAAAAGATCCTTGGCTGACAATCATAAAGCGCACACAGGCCTCACTGTCGTCTGGCCTCAAATAAAACTGCACTATTGGCCATTTTAAAATTTATACAAAAAGTACATAAATAAATTAAATGTGTTTGCTGTCGTTTCTTAATTTGTACCCCAATTTACACGTTTCCAATTTTCTCTGTGATGCTGTCAGGTTAAACCCTTATCATCATTGGCATTGAAATGGGCCTTGCTTTGAAGCTGGCCTTGGTCTGTCTAATTTGACCGATTACAAGAGGAATAGGCGTCAGTTAGAAGGTTACTCGTAGCAACCTTTGTGGGCTGATTTCCCGTTTACGGGGCAGTCAAGCATTAAAAGTGCTGCCAATTAAGCACTGACTTCGGGGATCAAAATCGATAAAAGGAATCGGAGGGAAAAACAAAGTTTTGTTTTCTAATTAAAATCATATTAAAGCGGGCGATAAGAAAATGAAGCGTTGCTAAGCCTCAAAGTTCTGGTCGAATGGTTTCCCTTTATTCCAATGAAAGCAGAACAATTGATTTTGATTATTTTTCTCTTCCCGCATAGCTCTCTCTAGAATCGAGCACACACACAAGTAAATTGGGCTTCCGACCATTTTTCCCGTCTGACATTTCCACTCAATAATGTTATTAGTCGCCAATCTGTGAGTGTTTCGGCTCATTTCGCTGCTCTTTTTCTGGGGAAAACACTTTCTGTTACTTAGGATTTCTAGTATTCTCGCTGATTTTACTGTGATGGATCCAATCGACCTTATCCCGAGACACTTCTCACTAATTCGACTTTAAAGAGGTAATTTCCATTGCCCAGAAAGCCACGAAATATTTGACTAGAATACTTCGCTTTACTCAAAAGGAATTGCGTTCATGAAGCACCCATATACACGGATAGCCCTGGGCCATAGCTGTTGAAAAAAACGATAGAAAAACTATTATTGTACGCTAAATTGCATTCACCAGAAAAAAGTTCCATTCAATGACTTTGCACAGCCATATAAATGTGCTTTCCGACAATCATCAGAGGGATATCCACAGTTTTTGCAAAAAAGTTTTTCATTCCGCCCGTTTCAATGGTTTTTCACGGCACTCTCGTATATTTGTGTGCAGTTCATCAGACGGCGAGGCCTACGCCTCATTTGAGCCAAAGTATTGCCAGACAATAGGACCACGCCGAATGCAATAACAATGACAGTTATGAGTTTTTTTTATGGTCAGTCGATTGCGAGGAAAGAAGTTGAATGGAAATGAGAGTTTGCGATGGCATCCGCGAGCACGAGACAATCGAAATCAATTAAACGGGGAAATGGAATGGTGGGGATTGTCAGAGTGGTGGTAAGGAGTGGTGGTGAAATTTTATTTATGGGAAATGTTAGATGCTTTTACTTGATATGGTAGATAGTTTATCATAAAAAAAGCTAGAGCGGAGTAAGTTCAAACTGAATATTTGCAGCAGCATTTTATATAAGAGTAAAATCCAAAGAGACTTTGCCAGAATCTACAGCATCTACAATGATCTAATATTCGTTTTTCAATTATCCCCTAAGGTCCTTTTGGATCTCGAAATACTTCAAGCATTAAGCCGTTATGAGTTTTATTTTCCAGTTTAAATTTCCCTGATAAAATCAATGAAAGTAATGGGAAAAACTGAATGATGAATGTATAGCGAACAATTTATTTTACTTAAATTGAAATATTGAGAAAATAGTCATGATCAGAGCCAATCACAAAACGGTAGACACGGAAACAGAGAACGTGAATCACTACTGAATCACTACTCAGGCAAGTTTGCTAGCTTTATTGAATTACATTTTGCACCTGCCAGAGCATGGGCTACAAATGACATAATACTGACAGCCATTCCTGCCAGTCAGCCATCAAGTTGGCCACTAATGAAAGTTGCCCATAAACAAACATCAACGGCAGAGCGGAATTGACAGGCGTGGCCATCGGGTTGGCCAAAAGGCAAGTTGTGTTAGCCACAAAATTGCATTTAAGTTTGTTCCGAAAATTTACGCTCTTTGGCCTACTCTCCTCTAAAGCCTACACAACTGTCTAACTGAATTTCTAACCCCAAAGGATGAGCGGGAATTGAATGAATTGAATTGAGTGGGCAGTTGAATTTAGTGAGTGAAGTTGTTCATTCATTTTAATCTTTCAGAGGGTATAATTATTCTGATAAGATGCTTCCAATGCACAAAATTAACTACTAAATAAATAAAAAACTATACCCAAAAAGCTTCTCCCTCTTTCGGTTAATTAAACTGTATCTATAGTAAACTCTCCAAAATATTTCTTTCTAGTTCGGGGTTAATTATAACTTCTAGTTTTACGATAAATTGAAACTTTAATGTCTAATTTTTAGAATTTATTTCCGCTTTTCAAACAATTCGCTGACAGTTTAGGTTATGCTTTCTTTGATAAAGTTGTCTTGTAAATTAATTTTGAATACATTAGCTGAGGTCGGCAGAAATTGCAGAACAATTTCCCCCTTTTGGGGGACAATGGTACAATTAATTTGATGATTTAATTTTCATTCAAATTGTATTTTTGTAACAATTTTGTATTTAATTATTTTTTTTTATATGATCAAGCTCGAGCTAGGAGGAAACTTTTTATTTTAAGGATTATATATAGTAATACATATATTTATATCAGGGAAAGGTAAAAGCCACAAAATAAACGAAAAGTCAAAAGTCATAAAATGGAAAAAGAAATGAAATGACAAGACAATTGCCATTTTGGATTGTAACTCAGTTCATGGTCCACTACGCCAACGTTGATTTTTGTCCAATAATATAAAAATAAATAAACATATAATAATAGAAATAAATAGAAATTCTTTTGCTCTGAAAAGAAAAAATCTCCTGATTATACCCGTACTCAAAAAAGCGTTAAGGGGTATATTAGATTTGTGGTCAAAGTGGATGTGTGCAACGCAGAGAAGTAAACGTTTCCGACCCCATAATATATATTCTTGATCAGCATCAATAGCCGAGTCGATAGAGCCATGTCTGTCTGTCCGTCCGTCTGTCCGTCCGTCAGTCTTGATGAGCGCCTGGATCTCAGAGACTATAAGAGTTAGGGTTGGTTTCCAGACTCATGTGATATCACACTGCTACAAGTGTATTTCAAAATTTCGCCCGCCCCCCTTTCGACCACACAAAGGACCAAAATCTGTGTCAGGCACAATTTTAAAGATACGATAAAACTAAAAACGCAGTATCGTAGAGAATGCCCATATCTACCAGATTGACGAATCTGAATCAGATCAGATCATAATTATAGCTAGAATGAAGAAAGTAATTTTCTGTTGCTTCCCCCGCCACCACCAGCAAGAGACGTAGATGTAGATGTAGATAGCAGCATGTACAAATATTTTTTTTAAATCTAAAATTCTAAAAAATCATATGCTCAAAAATTTATATACTGACTGAGTACGGGTAGTCAGAAGGTTTAGTGAGTTATTTTACAAAAATATGGTTAAGATCGCCCATTTTTTCTTTCAGAATAAATCTTTCATATTTCTGGCGGGAGGAAAAAAATATTTCGGCGTATTTGTAAATATATTTAACACAATTAGTATTGCGATTTCATTTAACAAATTTTAGTATTCGGTAGAAAGCTTTATTCCAAAGCACCAGAGGCCATGAGCGAAACTTTTTGGGCAGAAACAATTAGGGGGAAATGACAATTTAATTTCAACGAGGCAGGGAACTCTAAAAACTTAAATTCAGTCCTTTCTCCATATTCTGTGTGGGGGAAACACCCAACTTTCGACTGGGGCCTCGACGGAAAACTCCTCCGTAGAAAGCGTTGACATGCATATCCCGTCTCAAGAACAAGGGGGGACCACACAGAGCCAGGCCTTTGTACATCCTTAAAATGTATGTATAAATATATATGAATAAGTAGGAAGCGGGAAAAGTTTTCCTGCAATTTCTGGTGGCTGTCAGCCGAGTGCGATAGGACCGAATACAGCCACAAAATGGCACCAATAATAAAGATTATGGGGAAAAGCAAACCCCCAGCGATGCGGACCTCTTGGCTCCTGTGTGTCTTTCCTGGTGTGAGCAATTGAGTGGGTAAACTGATTTCAAGCAACGGAATTTTCAACAAGTTCTCGATGGATTATGGACAAGTGTCTGAGTCCAATTCCATAATTTCCACTATTCATGACGAGTTCAAGCCAAACTGGCGACTTTATATTCCAAGGACAGAAGAAAAGCAGAAAGAAAGAAGGTGAATCCCAACTAACAAACGCCAAAATTTTCACAAACCTAAAGACTTTTTAATGTCTTCGAGCGAAGCTTTTAAAAGAGCCATAAAAAGGCGTTTTATTGTCTCGACTCGCCTTTCTCCCATTTCCACAGACGTTGCCCAGAGCATTCGCCGCCTTTCGACTTTTTTTTTGGTTTGCCTCTGACATGGTCTTTGTGGGTTGGCTGATCATTTCACTGATGGAAAATAATCTGTGCGCAAGGGAAGGGTACAACCCAAGAAAATAAAAGGCGTGGTAATTAAATTAGATTCAATTACCTTCAGGCGGTGACACCATAATCACGAAAAGCTAATCATTGAAAAGGAAGCTGACCAGCAAATGATTGTTAATTAATAAGGACACCGCATGATAGTCTGTCACGCAATACAATTTATTGCAGTGAATACGTAGAATCGATTGGATATCGATATCAAATCGCTCTCTGTCGAATTATATACTTGAAAAATGCTTCCCGATTTATATTCTGCTAAATCAAGTAATTTCTGAGCCCCAAATCTAAAAGTCCCGAACCCAGCCCATTCCGGGGCACCCATTTATGCATAGTAAAGGTTGAGGGTGGATAAATGTGCACTTGAACTTCTAACCCGAGATTGCTAGAACCTAGCTGTCATTTTTCCTGCCTAGGGTAGAGGCAATCTCACACATGTTTACATTTAATCCACTTTTATTGTAGCAGTTCAGGGGGCCACGGCCACTGCCATACAAAACCTCCGTTATTATGCTGATTGTGTTGACACACTCTCCGTCCGCTGCTTGTACAAGGCGGATCCCTATAGCAGCTTTTATGTTTGTGCTGAGCTTGTCACTAAATATTTTATAAGCGCTAGGTGAGTGTGTGTCTGTGTTGACCAAACACCTGGATAGAGGGGACCCTCCACCAGGTCGCAAAATAAATAAAAATTCAATTTCAGTTTTATTCTCAGCCACGAAACCCATTTCAAATCAGGGTTTGGCTTAGTGAGTCAAGTGGTCAAGCACTCCTCTCCTGACATCTTATGTAAAATTGATTGCCCTGTGGCAAAGTTAAAGTTTTCCCAAAAAGTTCTCAACTTAAATCGACCGACAGCTGTCAAGTTACCAGAAATCATCTAAACCTTTGCGACTTTTCTTTCTTTTAATTTAATCAACGTAGATCGCAGCGTCACACACCAAAATTTTTGGGTCTAATGACAGTTTAAAACCGGCCGAACTGTGACTGGCCATAAAAAAGTTTTGTATTTTTGTTAATGGAAGTGGGTGAAATGAAACAGGAACCCTTTGACGGCATTGTGTTGGCTAAAAAAGTGAAAGTCAAGCAAATTTCCATTGGGATATTCAATGTGTTGTGTGGCAGGATTGGGTTCTTGGTTATCCATTCAGATGAAAATCATAAGAATGCCACCCACAGTTGTTGCCAGCAAGGGACGTGCACAACTTTCAAATTCCAAAAGTGCTCTTAATACTTAATACATCAACTGTGGGGATAGACTATCCTGGTCTCTGGATGAGAGTCAGAAAGTCAATTTTGACTTTGTTTGAATAGTTTTTTTTTCAGTAGGTCATTAGTTGAGCCACATTATAGGTACTTACTCTGTTTTCATTTCAATGCATTTCTTCTGTGAAATAATAAAAGGCTTTCCGCTTTCCTGGAGTTAAGTTGAACAAAATGTTCTGTTGTCTGGAAACAAGTATTAAAAATCAGTCTGTCTGTTTGTATGTCTGACTACAATATTCTAGAGAGGAATATGTTTGTGCACGTAGCACTGAGTCGGTTTTTGGAAGCAGCAGGGAAAAGTTGTACCACTAACCATACAGTAATGTACAGACAAATTGCAATATGATGCGATCCCAGCGGCGGTCGCTGTCATTGCCCAAAAGTGATGCGTCTGCATCCAGACAGAGATCCTTGCGTAACGGGCAGCTACCGCCGTCGCCCGAAATCCGACGCGTCATATTGCATATTGACCGTGGAACCATTCTGACATTTCATATAAATATAAGTCTGATTTCAATTAAGAATTATTTAATAACCCAGAACTCTTCGAAAGAGTTTAGCTGAGAGTAATAATTTAAAAGCGAGTAATCTGATCTGTAGTATTAGGTATTAACTATATTGGATACAGAGTATAGATGCGCTCTTTGAAAAAGTTTTGGAAGATCCAAAATAAAATTAACTTTCCATATCTGTATCACATAAGGAAAAAAGGTGGAACTAAAAATTCTTTGAGGAACTTTTTTCACTTCTTATGAATTCAACTTTTAAATAATAAAATGTAAAATATATAATATGAATTAACTATTGATTACATATAAAAGTAAGGACTGGTAACTCCTTTAAATCAGATCTCTCCGTAATGTTCGCCAAGTTATACACAGTTTGAATTTCTCTTTGCTAAAGTGCTCAAGGACCACCCTTTAGCAAAGAGAAATTAAAACTACCTTTCGATGCATGGGATAGTTCGCATTATTCTAATTAACAGCTCATGTGTGGCCCACAGGACTAATTTAGGTTGGGTTAAGGCGGTAGTTGGAAAGAGTCTGTCCAATGAAAGATAGGAGACGATGAAGATATCCTCGTTTATTGCTTCAACCTCTGCTTCGAACACACTACAGTGATCTTGGAGCTCGTTACAGTAGACGCCTCCACTCACACGGTCGTCTAACTGTGATTCCTCTGTGTATATTTGGACACATGACTGTGGACACATGACTAATTGAAGACAGAAACATTTCAGATTGAATAAACATATATTCTTAAATCGGTCCAAAATATTTCCTTTTTTCAGGCCATATTTCACGTCTTTCAGTTTTTTAACTTCGCATTAAAAGCATAAAATAACCAGAATAGTTTGACGTACTCTAAAACAGCTCTTCAACTTTTTTATTAATTTAATTTAACTGTTTTCAGCCTATCGATTTTTGCTCGTTTTCCCCCAAACTACTTTTTTATGAAACTAGAAATTGAATATTTAAAAAATAAAAACCAGCAGGACTCGAAAAAGGGACAAAAATTATTTTTAGTGCTCGGCTTTACAATATTTTTGATACATATATTTTACATGCAACATATGGACATGTTCACATTCTTTGATTATGTTGTGAAGGAATGTATAGTAAGAATGCTTTAGATAGCATGAATAAAATGTGTCCTATTGCGGCTTCAAAAATATGTCAACTCTTTTACTTTATCTCGTAAATAAAGTAAAAGAAAGTGAAAGCATAAAAAATTCATACAATTCATAAAAATTTGCATTCAATTAATTCAATTCAAATGTGAATGAATTTATTGAAACGCTTAAATAAAAATTAAATTATGATTTACCGTTACTTTAACAATGTTAGCAAGAGGATTTTTAATTGCAGGATTAAAAGCAATAAATATTAATAAGCTTTTTATTTCCTCAAAGCTTTGGTCATTCATGAATTGTGGGACCCGATAAAACTCTCCTCGAATAACCCTTTAATGGGTTTTCTTTTCATTTATAACACCGAATACATACAATGCGATATACCAAAACTTTTGGCAGATGGTACGAAAGCAACAAAAAAGAATAAGACACAAAAAACATTCATTTACTAATTGAAAGTTTTAATTAAATATCGCCCTTTAATGCAATGGAGGAGACCAGTCCCACGCGGTCATCTAAGAGGAGAAGAATGTTACCGGAGTTTGGGGAAACCACATTGATTCTTGGCATCGCAGCAGCTAAACAGATAGAAGCGGGACCTAAAAACAGTTTCAGTAATAGCAAGCAACCCTGGGATAGACATAGAGTTTCCCAAAAAACACTCTCATCAACGCGGACCGAAAGTTCCTGCAAGTTCAATGTGCATAGATAGATGGGTTTGGCGATGGCGTTGGCTTTTCCGGTTCTGGTTCTGGTCAAGCCAGAGTAAACAAACGTTTCCGTCTTTGAAAAATAGCTCACCCACTGGAAGACACAGCCATCACGAACCTGAAAAAAAACCGCTTTCTGGTGTTGTTGTTTGTTATTACACCCACAACCGACGTCCTGCAAATAAATCAAAATGACCAACAAAAATTGCGGCGCTACACCCTCAGACCTTTTGCTGAACTATAAATAATAGTTACAAATTTGTTGTTGCACGTTTTTGAGCACGTTTTGCCACAAGATCAACACGGTTAACGTGAAATTGTTTCCATATGCATAGCGAGGCTTATGAAACCCAAAAAGAGTACAATCTCTGTCCAGGCGGTGCAATGTGGGTGACTCAGATAAAATATAGTTTTTAAATGCGTAAATTTGAAGGTGCTTTAAAGGAACGACTTTCGTGTTACTTGCCATTTTATATAAACATTTTTCCTTTTCAAATTAAAAAAAAAATACTGTTATGTAATAAATCTCATTTTTCCAATACCAATTTATATTAAATATAATGCAGTCAAGAGTCTGACTTTGACATTGATGTAATTACAAAAAGTTTGCAGCCATTAAAATTCAATTTAATGGGCTTTTTATCATTATGCCGCAGGGCCATTAAAGTCATTAAAGTCATTAAAGTGTTGACATTATCCAGGGACCCACCAGCACTCTCTGTGAGTAAAGTATATTACCAAGGGTACGTTAGTGTTGCCATGGTCTTCATGTTCAGTTTGGTTTCCACTTAATCTCAGTCTTTATTGCTGATGTTATTAACGTTGCTCTTTGCGTTTTTGTCTCACTGGAAAGCTGAGCTGTGCGTTAATCAAATGTCAATTACCAATATTGATGGGAGGAGCAACAGCAGCCGCTGAAGAGAGGCCTGGACCTACCGTGGATCCCGACACCCCAAGAGCCAGAAAAAAGCCACCACCACCGAAAAATCAGTTGACATGTACAAATAGACACAGACATAGCGACACTAAGAGAGACAGCCACATTTACAGAGTGAGAGAGAGGGGGAGTTGTACACAGATATATACCTACATGTAGTTGCAATCATACTCAAATAGGGAGGGAGTCATCCTGTGATGTAGTTTGTTCTTTCGCTGCCTCTATCCTTTATGCAATTTGTCTTTATGTGCCACCCTTTTTGCTCACTTTTGTCCGTTTTGCTCTCCGTTCTGAGGGTCCGTGGCACGCGGCTTGCAACTTTGAGTGGTTGGTGATCCTGAGATATGACCGACTTTACTTACGTTGGCTGCATTTTAAGTTTCGTCCACTTTCGTCTTCATTTGGATGGGCTTTAAGTTCCTTGAAATTCGGCTCGCAGCATGCTGCCCCAGTGCGTATGATTATTGGACTACTGGGATGCATTTGCACAGAGTAATCATCACTCAAGTTCCCATGGATCCGCGGCTTTCGTTCCTCAGGTAGTTTCCAACGTTACGCATCCATTATCCAGTTGTCTGCTCGGATTCGTTGTCATTGTCCCTTAATGTAGGTAGCCATTGCCGTGGCACCTTGGGGTGTGACACCAGTTTCCAGCAGATTAGCGATTCAATCATCAAATTGTTCGTACATGACTTGACGATAACTTAATTGATGGATAGGTTAAATGAGCTTGGACTGAAATTTCAACATATCTATGGATTATTTCTTTAAATATTGAATATATGTTTGTAAATATAAATGTGCATATTTCATAATCTACACTACAGTGGCAAACAATGAAGGTAATTCCTATTTATTTATAAATGTCTTATTTAGTTTTTATACGTATTTAAAGCAAAGCAAAGGAAACATCAACTAGTTTAAAACCAAAACTCTATTAATGTTGAATTCCCAGATAACCGGATATGGATGGGTAGATTTATTAAGACTCCTTCAATTAAATGCAAACAAAATATTTTCTGAAGGGTTCTGCTTAGCTGCCCAGATTCTTCAGCTTCATTCCATAAATTGTGAAGGATTATGCACTTCCCAATAAAATGGTAATGGCCTCTATCCTTCATAGAGACTGTATAATACTTTAAGCTTTAATTTGTTTATCCAAAATATCCGCAGATATGCAATTTTCTGTTTGGGTTACTATTTTCGCGTAACTTTAATAAGTTTAGACCAAATTTTCTTGCCGTCACTTAGTTAGCCTTAGAAATTGTATATCCAATGGATAAATATTTTTCCGTGAACTTTTTCATAGAGGAAACTTTTGTTTATGTAGTTTAAGTAGACAAGTCGGAAAATGACAAAAAAAAAATGATTTATTACCAGCAAAGGCCCGTACACCCTCGGGATAAAATATGTGCCCCGCTATAACTGTATCAAATGGTAATTATAAATGTGTGGGCGCACTGTTCGGTACCATTATTTTCTTTTAGCCATTTACATCAAAAATTTACAGCACAGTTTCGTTCGTCAAAGAAAAGTAGAATGAATGTTATTTTCTGGACCAGTTTTAAAGTTCCCATGAAAAGATAAATGTTTTTTTAATGTATTACATTACTTGTTGAACTACTGGCCAGCGGCATTTTCGAGTCTAAAATAAGTGCCAGCTCTGCTGAAATAAATAATCAAAATGTTGAATAAAAAGCTCATTCAGTTATTTCCATTAGGCCACTCGTTTTTTAAGCACATCTAATTTGCAACAATTTGAGAGCCTGGATGGATCTCTGCTCTTTTGTGCCCACAATCCCAATGGTAGCCCAATGGTGCACACTTTCAGGCCCGGGAAAAGGGGAAAAGTCATATAAAATGTTTATTCTCTTTTTATGAGCACACAAGCTGCGGCATGTCACACAGTTAAACAATTGCTTTCGACTAGCTAGGACATTGTCTTGTCGTGTTTTTGTTGAACACTGGCAGAGGGTATTGTGATATTTTTCTAGATTTTTGCAACACAGAGAACTTATTAGAACTAACAGCCGAATCAATCAAGCCATATCCTTCTCTCTGTTTCTGTGCAAAGTTGTATGGATCTCTGTCTAAAGACTCGAAAATATCTTAAATTGCGGAAAATTATAGTTTGAAAGTGTATTACAAATTTCGGACACCGAATCTTTGGGTGGATTTTTGTGGGTCTTTGTTTTGTGTTTTGTTTCTCTTGTTGTTCCTTGGGACATTTACTTTTATTGTGCGACTGGTTCAAGGTTCAGGCACTCTGATTATGACGATAGTTCTAGTGGAAAATACAACAATGGCTGCAGGGCTGGGCAGGGCAGCATGAGACTGGTGTAACGAGATTCCTTCTAACTTGGAAATATCTGCCATTGGCGTTTGGCCCTTGGTGCTGGCTGGCAATTGCAGCAGCCAAAAAGGAAATGTTAAGTGGAACTTGTACTCAAGAAGTAAGGATGCACCAAAGATATTCGCTCTCTCTGGCCTGGCTAGTTATTATGTTATCTTAATGCGGAAGTTACCCAGCTCGGAAGTGCCTCCAAGAACTTCAAGGCAATGTAAGTTCTTAACACGCTAGTAAGTTCTCTTAGTCTAGGCACCGTTCCGGTGATATTAATCAATCATGAAAAATAGTTTGATTGGGCTCAGGCCGCAAAGCAATGAACTGTTAAATAAAATATATCCACTGCTTATGATTTTCGGAAAAAAATATAAATTTACTTCGGAAAGAGTTTATTATTTGTAGGATTATTACTATTTTGCAAAAATATTCTTTGAGCCAAAACGTCTCTCATACATGCTCAAGACTATTAAACATTCTCATCATTCTCATTGCCACTCGAATCTTGAATCTTTCAAATAAATTGTCAAATGACAAACAATTAGTTGGGCCTTGAAAGTGGACACAAATTATTAATTAGGCATTAAGATACATCTGGCATTAGGACAAATGGCTTGAATCTCGGATATGGGGTGGCCTTAAAGTCTTCACTTAATTAGAGCAAACTTGTTAGTCACTGGGGAAATGCTAACCCTTTTTCACTTTCAGACTTCGCATGTGTTCCCTTTTTGTGTTCATAAGAGTATAAATGGGGCATCAAGCTAATACAAATTACAAATATCATTATGCCGAAAGAATCTCACAGATCTTGTGAATTTTCCCTTATTTGTAATATTATTAGAATTGACTGAGTGATACTTTGATATTTTCTTTCATTTATATTTTTGGAAACTTGTTTCCTAACCTCGTTATAACTAGAGCGTCAGTCGAACCTTAAACTGAAATGTTTTTGTTCTCTGCAGTTTGAAACGATTTTTCATTTATTGTTTTTTATATATTTTTTCTCGTTACCACAAATATGATTGTGCCAATTCGTAGGTAAATTCGTTTGATTCCTTTGTTGTTTTGCCGCTTATCACATCATTATTACAAAAATTATTGTGACCATAATTTTTCTTGCCAAATTTATCTTTTCTAATTACAATGAGTTTTATTTTCTGTTCTGTTCTGGCATTCACTATTCCTTCTGGCTGGACGCCTATGTTTGTAAACAAATATGTTTAATGTTCTTGGGAGTATTGATAGCATGCGACACGACATAGAGATATTATTTATCCAAGACCCAGTCTTGCCTTCGTTTTTTTTTTGCTATCTGTTTCCTTTTTGTCTTAATTAAAAAATATATATTTTTGTAATCCGAATAACAAGTTCTATTTTTAGATTACCTTATCATGTTCCCAATAATTTTCATCAGAATGTATATTTTATGTAAATGGAAGTCATTTTTGTGCAAATATTTTTACCCACTTTTTATCGCACAAGCTACTTTTAGCACAGTCAAGAGTTTTGCTGGGATTTTAATTAAAATGTATGTTGTAATCCTGATTACGTGTCTTCTACACCCAATATTACAACCATGTGTGTATCTATCTTTATGTTTTCTGTTTTCCTCTACATCTATATGTGTGTCATGAAAAAAATGACATCTTTGGTGCTGGTTTCGTTCCCTATTCCATGCTTTTTTTTATTTTAGGTCACCTTTTATCAGAACCACTTTTTTGTGCGACTGTCATTTTCATACAATTTTTCGGTTTATAATATGAGCTCGCTTTTCGTGCCACTAAGTCTTTAATTGCGTGAAACTATTTTATGGAAGTTTCGAAGAAACATTTTGAAAATGTACATACAATGCTCGACAACTCTTGTGTATTAATGAAACAATATATGTATATAAAATAGATTGTAAAAAATATACATAAGTGAGTGCGTGAGAGGTAGACAATGCGCGAAAGAGAGGGAGAAAGAGCCATAGAAAGAGAGAGAGAGGGGCACAACAAGGCTTTGTGCGAAAAAAAACGGAAATATTGAAATCACTGAAAGAAGCAATAAGCAAAAGCAGTGGCATGCGCTCGTTCGTCCTGAATTATATAAGTGGGTATTAATGTGACATTAACGAAACACTTCATGTACCATATAATACTTTGCAGAAGGTTCACGTGAAAATCTCTTCAAATTGCTTGCGGACTGTCAATTTATTCTGACAGATGGCAAAACAAAGGCAAATGTTCGTGAACAAAATTACAATTAAGACAAATTCGAGTTGATATGTGCATAAAATCACAGTTATTTGGGTATTCTAAATAATTAAATTAGTGCGTTTGATATATTTCCATTGGTCCCATACTTAATACGTTTTATTTGGTCGCAAGTGAAGTGCAAATATACTTTCTCACTTTTTTTTGTAGATATTCACTACTTCCTGTAGCCAGAAGGCGCGCCTGTCGGTTGGGTTTTATCATTCCCTACTCAATCTAACATTATTGATGGACAGTCTGCGCCCTCAACTATGATTTTATGGGTTTTTACTAGAGAGTGTCACACTTTGCGTATGCGTTAGATGGAGCCCTAATGAAGTTTCAGACTCAATGCATGTCATTGCGGTGCACTAAAAGCATTTACACCTTTGGGCATGAGGAGCACTCTATCGATCACCTTGCCACATCTTGTGTGGGCTCTTTGGTGTGTGAATGTGGAGAAATGCTGAATGCTGAATGGTGAGTAGTCAAGACAACTCTGATGCAATCAAGCAGACGATACAATAGTATTGAAAAGGTAACCATCACGTAAATTGAGATCATTGTGGGGGAGAGCAATAACCGAGGACGTGTCTGCTGCGGTAGTTTCCGTAGTAGTTTTCTCCATATCAGACAGACATGGCTGGTTAGCTTACACTTTCAAAGTCATTAAGACAATTTGGTAAACTTTTAAATGAAGAATTGGCCAGCCAACTTTTATGGTGAGACCCCACACACAAAAATGCCATCAAAATAGTCACAGAGTCATCATTCAATCCCCTCCGCAACGTGAAACGTGCCAAGCTTTGGCGAGTGCGATGGGGGATAGGAACAGACTTTAATTCGATTCGGTCCCATGTTCCCAGGTGGCAGTAATTGAAATTCGAAAGCAACTCCACTCGTCATTCGTCCCTGGCAAAGTTAAATTGCACTTTAATGAGTACTTTCGACTGCTGCTACTCTGCTGTCCAAGCTGGGAAGCTTCAATGCCGTGTCTCCCTCGAGTACGCCCTGTGCTGTGCCCTGGAGCACCCACTATCGGTATGCCAAACAAATGCACTTCGGGCTAAACAAGTGTTCATGCAAGCCCCTGTTAGGCTGTGTGTCTATTTGTATACGGGTAGTCCTATTCCTGGTCTCATTCCTCCGTCTCCGACTGATGTTTGCTGTGGAAATGGCAAAAAACAAAAGGCTGTTGACAATGCCAAAGGCTTCTGGATTAGGTCGAGGTCCTGGGAGTCGCATAATGGATTTTCATGCTACAGTAGGACAATTTGTGTGTGCTCATCCCACGCCGTACGCTGTCTGCCGTATGCTGTTTGCTCGAATGCCTTATCGAAGTCAATATTTTCCATTATTTCCTATTTTCATTTTGGTAATAAATTTGTGGAAGAACCAATAAACTTGCTCGCAAGTTATTGCCTGCGGAAAAATTAGTTCTTTCGCTTTGGTCAAATATTCTGACTATTTGAATATTTGACCTTTGCACGGAAAGAATTATTCATACATTTTTCACACTCAAAACCTGACAAGAACCAGAGGTCACATGAATATTTATGCAAGGGAATCAAGCAGGAAGGTTCGATGTGAAATATGTTAAAGAATTAGAAATAGTTTTAGTTGTAGCGATAATTAAAGCAGATATTTTCGAAGTCTGTAATAAGAGGCCTGTGCCATCATTCCAACCAGTAAGAAATTCCCAATTAAAGTTTTCGAGTGTATGTAGAATTCGAGGCATCTTCGCAGCAGTATTCCCTCATGTTTTGTTTTTGTCTTTCTGGACAATCTTAATAAACATTCAAGTTAAAGTCATAATGGTAATCGAATTTTAATTGGATGTAAGCAAAGCTATCACAGAAGTCAATGCCAATACAAGGGGTTTAAAGGTACTTCAATTCAGTGTAATTGATTTATGCTTTCAATCTGTTTTTTATTTCGTTTCGTTTGAAAATGGTTTGTTTTTGAGTGCGTACACATCAGGTCGGATTATACCATTTTTTTTTCCGACAGCTTGACATATTGGGATAATTGTGCTCTATATAAATGAAAATGATGTCACTGCTCTTGGGGAAGGCTGTGAAGGAAGCATTGAAGACAGATGATAATAGTACTTAAAGATAAGTTTGAAAATTACATTTTTTTAATTTGCTTTAAATGAGGTCTGTACTGGAAATATTTATCATTTTAAACAATTGCAGATTGGCATTTCCAGTTTCCCCTAACTTTATCCCTATCCCAAACAAAGTAATCAATTCATGCTTAAGTATATAACAAATACAGATTTCTAAATTGTCTGAATTTAAATTAGAACATTTTTGTTTTCTTCAATTTAAAAAAAATCTTCCCAAAAAAAACAACAAAAAAATAAATTATTAAATATTTGTACGATTTTTAAAAAAATACATATATTTTTGTTGTTTCATCGCTTTTATTTTCTTGTTTCTAAATTCGAGTTCTTGTGCCGTGCTCCAACTATGAGTGTTATTCTTGAATTTTAATCGAGCGTGTGAATGGCTCGCATTGTCAGACAACGTGGGAATATCCGTACCATCGTGCCATACAATAAAATAGAATAATAGTAATAACCGCAAATATCCCATCTGTGCTTTCACAACCAGCTTACTTATCTAGTGATTCACGTTTGCAGCACAAGAAGCTATAGATATTTTGTATCTCTCTTTCAAAACATTCTATATTTATCAGTCCCAACTTGAGGAAATGTGTTGCATATATTGAGCCATGTCGCTTATAATTTCCACCGATTCGATTTACTATGCTAATAAGTTGATTTTGATTTCATTGAATGCCAATTGGCAAACAAATTTTACTGCCACCTTTTGGCCAATTATTTTGTATTTGTTTTGGGGCTCATTAACATGAAAATGTTGCCATTGCTGCTGCATGAAAAAATTTATGTTTATGGGAATAGTGGCAAATATTGGACGGAAGAAGTTCATTATTTTGTTGAGGCAATTTTAATTTACTTACAGCCACATGGATAATTCCACGAGCATTCATATTCCACAAGAATATGCGTGAATCAGTGATCCTACAGGGGATCTTGGTATAATTTTAAGCCGGCTGCTGAACAGAAGTTAACAAAAGATTTTCTTGGTGATGAACCCAGAAGCAATATGGAAATTTACATTTTTTGATTGGACCGCGGGATGGATATGGAATATGAAAATTCTCTTATATGAGTTGTGGGTCGGAGGAATGGTTTATTCTTTTATATCGCTTGCCTCTGTGTCGCAACTCATTGGAATCTGTCGATAGCTCAAAGCTGGGAAGCAATACAAATATTTCAAAAAATTAAAAACTATAACGTCTCCTACCGCAGAAACAAAAGACTGCTTTCCGCGTCCGTCCGATTGGTTCTCCAGTGGGTAGAGATCGGGAGTGTGTAAAGCCAGCGTTTATTGGAATTAATTTATTTGCCCTCAACATTTTAATACCAACAGCTCTGTACTGTTCGAATTTGGTCGGAGAAGCCTCGCTTTTATTTCAAAGACAGATTTTTGGTCTGTGTTTTTTTGTTTAATGGTAATACAACTGCCAGGACCGGCATCTGTTATTTTATAACAAATATTCATTGTTCAATCTTCATTGCGTTGGAATAAATATTTTCGTATTGCAGAACTATAAAATAAGTTAAGAGACATATTATGTGTGTGTGTGAATAAGCACAAGTCAATGAGGTTCGTTTGAATACTAGCCAATAACTATTTATTAGGTTTCTAAATGCCTGAGCACTAAGCATTTACGGGCCACTAATGTGGTGGGCTTATGACAAATGTAATAGGAGAGAGTAAGCGTAAGATTAACTACAAATCGAGGGTCATTCAAGTTATTATTCCTTAATTTAAATGCCAACATATAATATTCTACGACTCACAGTGGGGCCTTCGGCCATTTCAGCTGTGCTAAATTAATAAAATGCATTTGAA
The DNA here is from genome assembly GCA_018150885.1 of Drosophila tristis. Lineage (NCBI taxonomy): Eukaryota > Metazoa > Arthropoda > Insecta > Diptera > Drosophilidae > Drosophila > Drosophila tristis. The sequence continues at coordinate 221,510 of JAECWT010000197.1, forward strand.
AGGAAAATCTTTAAAAATTTTGTCTGCACGATGAAATGGTGCTGCAATGTCTACAAGCTTTACAATAAATACTCAAAGTTGAACTTTGATTCCGGTGAATATTTGCCTGTTTGCGATGCATTATGTGCTAAACTGTGTTTTTTTTTTCCATCGATAAATAAAGTTTAATGGGGTTTATCTCCACTTATAATAATTTTAAATTATATTTTATATCAAATATAATTTTTTTAAATATTAAAAAAAAAACCTTTTTTAGTCTTATAAAACTTATTAACAAATTTTTTTAGTCATATACCTTGTACAAAATATCTAATAAACTTAAAATTTCTATATAAGAACTATTTTCCGATTTATTTTGAGATATCACATGTCTAATGGATGAAATATATGAAATCATTAAAATATTGACCTCATTTTTGGCCGTTTTTTAACTTTGACCTGATTTTTAAATAAAGTATGTTTTTGTATTCCTCTAACTAAGTTTAAAATCCCTTTCTTTCACTTTTGAAAAACGCACGAAAAACGGCCAAAAATGGGTTGTCGCAGCTCAAAATCCAAATCTCATATCTCCGAATTTTTTAGCCCAACAAAGCCTGGCAGTATTTTCTTGGCTCATTGGCCAAAGGCTGGGCCAAACCAAATACTGTGCACCCACACCCATTCTAACACTCCCAGAAGAGGGAGTCTACGTCAACGGGTGTAACGGGTAATATTTCTCCCACAAGAGAGCATAAAATAGGAATAAACTGAGCATATTTACAGCCACATAAATGTCTGGCTATCAACACTCTCACTTGGCTCTGCGGGAGCACCCTTGGGAAAACACATCTACTTTTCTAGGTATTCAAACCTAGACCTTGCCTGCAGACCTGTTTTTCCTCTTTTATGTCCAAATTGCCTTTGGAATTATCGCAGCCAGCTGTGGAATGTGCAATGCATTTAAAAATCTATCCCCAAAGAAATATGAAAATAAGCAAAAATGCTTATGCCAACATTTAATGCTTTGCCAACTACTAAAGTATTTGCCAAATCTTTGGCATAAAAATGGAACGCGCTCCGAATGTCTCGCAGTTGAAAGGAAAAAGAATAAAGCCAGCGACAGTAGAGGCAGGACGACTGAGGATGTTGGCATTGTCTTAAGGAAACTATTTGGGGGTTCATGGTACACAAAATATCATCCACATCTCATATGGCTTCCCCTGCTGTGCTGGAACTTGACTATTAGCATATTCCTGCCATGCCGCAGCCACTGGCCCAGAGTGTTTTCAAAACGCCGGTTGCTTTTAAGCCATTGATTGGATTGTGCATGCTCTTGCCATATTTTTAGCTCCCCTCTGCGATACATACTATATTCCGGGTATCCATCTATTTATTTTTTCCCGCTTTTGGTTTTCGTGAGATGCAATTCCATGTCTGCGATTATCGCTTGAGGAATGAGCAGGAGCAAGAGTGGGAGCATCTTGATCCCGGCTATCCCGGCTATGTCAAAAACGTGAACAGAAACTACAAACTATTGTACAACATCTCCATCTCTCATGAGATGGAGCTCAGGAGGGCGCTTTGAATGCTTTGCATTGAGCTGACACTTGCCATGCTGAGATTTTCATCTGTTTCTGATTCTCGTACTGGTTGGTGCTATGTTTTCGTTCCGTTTTGGTTGTTTTTTCATTACAACATTGCAGGCACCTGAGTTAGTGCACATTAACTGCTCCCATTCAGAGCACTCACTCATTCAAAAGGCGAAACAGCAAAAAAAACCGAGAAGGAACGTGTGAGTCGCTTCTGTGGACGCGATTCTACTTTTATACCCGTACTCGGTCAGAATATAAATATGTGAGCACTTACAAATTTTTACATTTTAGATTTTTTTGCTACATCTGTCATCTACATGTACATCTAACATGTTTATTTTACATCTACAATGTAGATTCTTCATCTTATCTGCGAAAGAGTGTGTGCGAGCGAGAAAGAGAAAGAGTAGCGGGTCTCTTGCTGCTGGAGGCGGGGGAAGCAACTGATAATTTATTTCTTTATTCTGGCTATTCGGTAATCTGGGAGATATGTTCATTCTCTACGATACTGCGTTTTTAATTTTATCGTATCTGTAGCTTTTATAGTCTCTGAGAACTGGGCGCTCATCAAGACGGAGAGACGGAGGACGACTCGGCTATCGATGCTGGTCAAGAATACATATATTTTACGGGGTTTCCTTCTCTGCGTTGCACAAATTCAATTTTACCACAAATCTGAAATACCCCTTAACTCTTTTTGATTACTGGTATAAAAACAAACCGAACCCGTTGAGGAGCCCCATTTAAATTCAGAAACTTTGACTGCCTTTACAGGAATTGAGTGTGATTAATCAATCATTGGATTCGACCTATCATCTTATTATGCACTAATCAAAGTTTGCTCTTTATTGAAAGCTCTGTCCTTCGCCCATCGTTACGCTTTCCTTTGTTTTTTCTTTCTTTTGCTTTTTCTTGCTTCTTTCTTGCTTTTCCTGCTTGAACCACAAAGGATTTAATTAAATATTCTGCTAATCAGGCGAAAGAATTGTTGCGCAATCTGCAACTAAACGGCGGATTTCGTATCCACTATTCAAAGCCCTCGTGATGTCCACAGTCAAATGATATTCAATTAAGTATACAAATTGCCTCTCTTCTTCTCTTCCCCCTGCCAATAATAGTGAATCAAAAAAAAGACAGATGCAAATCCCCTCGAAGATGTTGAATCAAGGTTAAATTTATTCTCCTTTTCTCGGCTCTTTTTTCAATTTCTAATTGAGGACAGCACATTTCGCATTGAAATTGAAATTAGCGCTGGGATTTTTCCTTAAATCGTTGCATAATCGGCTAAAAAAGGATTTGTGACACCTGCTTAATTTCACACCAAAGTTTTTCACACTATTCTTATGCTTGACAAAATAGAACAAAAAATTGTATCAATTAGTATTAATTAAATTCTCTTTTAAAGTCTTAAATTGAGGTTTCAGGCAAATTTCTAGTTGGATCTGTGAGGAAAATACCAACTGCTTGCTACTCACTTCACTAATACTAACATACCTTTCCAGTTATTAGTACTATTTCTTAACTTTCTTTGCATGTTTAGCTCTTTTAGTTGTGTTTAGCTCTAATTTTCCTCGAATTTTAGTCTTAACCCTATATTTCCTGCTTGTGCTCGATCGGTTCGGTAACACGCGTCGCGCGCCATGCCGCAGCGCCTCTCGGTCGGTTGGCTGGGAGGAGGGGCGGCGTTTTTTTTCTGGGTTCCGCGCCTAACAGGCTTCGGCTTGTTGTCGCATGGGCCACTTCATGGTGCATATCAACGTCCATGCTGAAACTCATTCGAATACTTATACTGGAAGTAAAACTCTGCTAATGGCAGTGAAAACAGCAGTCATCCCGCAGGAGAAGCGGAGAGGCCTTTGAAAATTTAAATTTGTTACATTAATACCAGTGGCCGTGGCTGGAGTACCAGTATGACTAACAGGGAGTATGCGCAACGCTTTGCGTCTGATTCAAATGGACCGGGGACTGTCAAATGGAATCGTCAAAGACAAATCCAATGCAGTGTCCGGACAAATTCAAATTAGTTTAATTATGTTAAAGTGATTTACATAAATCAGTTGCCTCATTATTATAATGTTGGAAGGGAAAGAGGTAAGAAAGGAGCTGCGGTTGAGAGTGGAAAATAATTGTATCTAGTATTGGTATTATTGGTACAATATTGGTACTCTCAAGGACTTTTTTGATACACAACTCCAGCTGACCAATCGATTCAGAATTCTGTCGCAATAATATTTTATGTTTATTTGCTTTCCAGATCTGAACTGAAAGCTTTATGGTGATTTAACTAGGTACGTCATTTATTTATTATTTTTTTCCCACGACTGTGTCGAATGTATATTGACCAGTATGTATTCGATTGTTAGACGTGAGAAAACCCGATTTACCTCAAAACGTATGTCATAGAGTGCAGATCTGTTGATTTTCAGCAGACAGAAGGTTTACCCTCACGAAGATAAAAACTGTGCTTAAATGCTAACACACTTATCCTTAATAGATCTGAATATTTCATAGCATACATTTTCAAAACGGTTGATGTTATCTTGCAGTTACTTACAGTCTTTTGTAATTTCAGGCTCAGCCACAGCACTTTGATAATTTTGATCGACTGGGCAATTATCCATCTACATCAAAGTAAAGTATATTGCCTGATTGCCCCTCTTTTACTCCGAATTCAATAGAGCAATTTTTTATTGTCAATTAAATAAGCGCTTTTATATAGCATATATGTATAAATGGATTAAATCTGTGCCTCCGTGCTGGTGGAATATTTTATTATAACAGTTGTATGCCTCGCTCATTATCAAGTCATCATTAAGAGTTGTTATTCAGGGAATTGATATTTATGGGAATTCCCTATCAATTAGGCTTCTTAGACACTGAGGGATACTGTCATCTGCTTAACCAGTGAAAGATACCTTCAGTCAAATGAAGACAACGACGGGTAAAATTAAAATAAAAGTCGGACGGCAACCGTTTCCATTGTCCTCCGATGGGTGCCGTGGCTGAGATGTCAGTTATGGCAACAATTTTCGTCGCGTCAACAAAGAACGTCTTGGCTTTCATAAAAAAACAGAGGACACCAAAACAGCCATAATATTGTCAGTCAACTCGCCTGCAGTTTCAGTTGCACTGGCAACTGCTCTTCCTTATTACAACTGAATTGTTGACAATACAAAAGAAATGCCAAAGGATATGAAAAGCGGTGCCTGTTCCAGTTTCCGGAATCCACAGCACAATCATCATGCTTTGCAGGTAGAGCCAATTGGAAAATGCAATTATTTAACCCACATTTAATTCAGTAAGGTTCACTGGCTCCACCAAAAGAGTTGAAGGCCATGGCATGGTCGTAGGCCCGTTAGGGCCCCAGCTAAGCTTTTCACCTTCCTTCTCCTCCTGCATTCTCTGGTGTGTTTTGCCTTGGCTTTGGGTAAAAGTTGGCTGAAGGCGGCAGTGACAAAGGGTCATGAAGCGCCTGAATGTGCAATGAGGGAAATTCAAATACAAAACGTGTTGAGTTAATACGTACTCCAGAAGGTAACTGTTGACTGAGCAAATGTGCACAGAGGGCTAGGTAATGACCGCTTTTAGATATGTTCTTGGCCTATATGTCGTGACAATTGATAGATGCATCGACACAGGACTCCCCTACGCTCCCCTTCTCTTACTCTGTTAGTATTTTTCTCCATCCAGCTAATGTGAATTTAAGTTCTGTTCATTTGATGTGCTTTGAATGCAACTGTGCGTGGAAGGGTAGCTCCGCCATAACGATGAAAGCTTATGATGCGTCTATGGACCATAGCCCCATCAAATTTGGTGCTAAGGCTGCAGAATGGAAGAGACTTCCCATCGACGGTTGCAATCGAATCACATGGCTCAAGAATCGAATGGCGGAAATGTTTTGCATTTGCCCATCAAATTTTAGATGTGAAGTTTCTCGAAAACACATTTTGATGGTGCAGCTATAGAAATAAAACTTAATGTTGCAGTCTCAAAAAAATGACTAAAATCGAAAGAAAAATTTAAATAAAGGGCTATCAGTAGTTCAGTAGTTTTATTTATTACGTTTCTTAAAGTTTTTGGATTTGACAGAGTATTTCCTGATTTCGGAGCTAGTAGATTTACTCACTCAATAAATTGCTAAAAATTAAGTTTCTCTAAAGTTGTGCATAGTCATTAATTGTGTTTTCCTGCAGAAAGCTAGAAAATCAAGGGAAAATCTGTTGAGTAAACAATAAATTACTCATACGCAGAGTGCGCCAGCGGCACTTGAATATAATACGCGAGGCAAATGCAGCCAAGTGGAGCATAAAGCATTTGTCTAAGCCGTTACTCTTAGGATAATCCAACAAAAATCCCCTAATACACATCCCCTCAATGTAAGTGGTATATCCACCCCAGTTGAGTTGAACTTTTGTATTCCCTGCTGCTGTACTACATCCCAGCTGGCGATGATGCTGCCTTGGCAACTCATGTGTTATGGCATTCCTTTGTCTTGCGACAGCGGGGGACATGCTGTTCTGGCATATTTCCCTTTGAGCCACACCCGTGGGGTTGTGTAATCCACACAGATACGCACATAAACGTGTATGTATGTAAATAGTGGAAGAAAAGTTTGTCACACACTCCCACAGTGCCACAGACAGGATGAAATTGGAGCAGTGCTTAGTGGCAAGTGTATATAGTTCGGTGGAAGCTTTGAGAAACATAAAGCATAATTCTAATCAATTAAAATACTGATATTCAAACATGTATTGCACAAAACTTCACTGAAGAAACGTTGTGCACAGCGATGAGACCTGAACGAGCACTCATCAGAGCCCTCCATATCGGACTGTAGTACACTTGCCGTTCCACGAATATTTACCTGCAGCAGACATAGCATCAAAGGTGAACCGGACGGACCCTGACTAGTGGCTGCAATCAGCTGCTGTGAAATTGCTCTAGTGGCCCTGGCGGCAGTAGGAGCTGCTAATGGCGATGGGACAGGTGAGATGGGAAATGGGCTTTTTCTCACATTTTTACACAGTGTGGCCAATCCCATCGGCTTGAAGGGGGTAAATAAATGTGGCCACAACTGCAATCCAATAAGGGCCAAGGGGCAGATGCGGGGCAAACTCCAGCTCCATCCATCCAGCGGCTGTCGAACTGACATCTGGATTGTCATCCTCCAGCTCGTGGCCCCATCCTGGAGGTAGATTCCAACTGTTGACATTACATTGTTTATGGGTCTGTGACCGGCTTTCAAAATATTTTAAGCATAAAGTCATTTCGTAAGAGAAGTCCCCATGGGTCGGTGAATCGTTTCTCTGATTTTTTGCTCCTTTCATTTCTTTTGTTGTTGTCGCCCCATCGTCGCCACAATCCATTGGACGGATTGCTGTAACCACTCGGGGTGTTATTCTGTTGTCATTGCAAATGCTTTCGCCTGACGTTTCCTGACATTTTGCCTGCAGTGCTTAGACAATGGTTAAGCGACTGGTTAACAGGCGACTGTTGTCTGGGTAGGATACCCTCCTTTTCCCTACCCAACTGCGTGGTCTGCCGCCATTGGAATATGCAATTGCTGCAGCCCTTTTTAATTTATCTCTCCTTGGGAAACTGGGAGAGACTTGTGCGCATTGTTCAAGCCCCGCAGCGACCAGACGCACATATCCCCATAGGATGGAAGAGGAATCTCAGATGAGAGTTGGAGAAGGCGTTTGAACAGGAGAAACGATAGAAGCCTGATGTAGAACTGAGCTGAGCCTGAGTTTTGCAACCCTTAAGCAAATATTGGGACGAAACCCAAAGCACGTCGATGACTTTCTTGCCCACAATTATGACGGCCAGCTGTTTGCCAGCATAGGTAGAGGCCTTCTATTTGCACCGGCCAAACGCCTAGAGCCCTGTCGTATGTGTGTGTGTCTAAAGGCTAGCTTCCGCAGTGCCAATGCTCAATTTAAATGTCATCTGCACACCTGCAAACTGGTTAAATTGAATTCTCATATCGTTGCGGTCGTCTAGCATAAATAATTGTAAGCACAAAATTGATAATTGATGCCATTCCGGCTGTCTTCTCATTTAAATTAAATGCATAAAATGGTCATAAAGTCTGGCATTATGCAAACACCTGTCAAAATGTACGACACTTTGCTAGATTATTTTATGAGAGTACAAGGTATATGTGACGGCTGTGACGGCTCTTGTCTATACATTTTCTCTTTTAAAATTATAAATATTTACTGAAAATATTTGTTATTCATAATTAAATTTGCAAAATTATATCTTATTTATGCTTAATAATTTAAAAACACCTTTATATTACGTATGTATGTGAGCAAATATTCACTTGCTGATGAATGCTTTTTATATTATTACACATTCCATCTAATGCATTTTCGTTTCCCTTACAAAAAAGATTTTTTGAATTCTCCCTGCTATTCCACTCTCAGTATGCAGGAGTTATTTAATTAAACTCCAGGGGCCAGGAGTGACAGATCTATCCTCTCTATGGCCATATCCTCCGCCAACAAGTGGCTCCATGTGCTTGTCATGAAGTGGCGGCGTCACGCTAAATTTATTTCAATTATGAAAAAAGAGAATAATAATAAACCGAAAAGAGAAGCTCCCCGCTGTGCTCTCCATGGCTCCTGGAATCCTTCAAAACAGACCGCAGACAGGACCCAAGACCCCAAGGGGAAGCGGCTAAGTTTGGCTTTGGTTCTGGTTTTGGTTTCGGATGGTTTTGGTCTGGTCCGGCTCCTGGTTCGGTCTAGTCAGAGTGGAAATGAATTGTCGGAAGAAAAGACAGGGCGCGTCGAGGAGCAACAGCTTTTATATGTTGGCCAATGAAACAATTCGAGCCAAAGTTGGTTGTACTACTGCCTTCATTATTTCATTTTTTTTTTAATTAGCGACAGCTGATTAAAGAGAAAAGCAAAACGCGGGGCAGCCATTCAATTAGAGATAATGAAGTATGTCTTAAATCAGCATGAGGCTCATTTCTGACTACCTTTTCAATTTGTGGAAAAGGTAATCAGAGTACGAGCGATATGGCACAGCAGATTGGTTTTTTTCGGCACATTCTTATTAGAACTCCGATTTGAAACAAATAAATTATTACAACATGCTCTTGTAGGGTAAAAACACGACTTCATTAACAGCATAAACAGCAGCTACATTTCCTTATTTCAAGAACAATTTATATTCCGCTTTCCATAGCGGACTCCTGGACTCCATGTGAACAGAGCAGCCTAGTTGGGTTTATTCAAGCGCACCCCTGAACATAGGATATGAAGGCACAGACCTACAAAAGCTAGAGATGTAGAAATGTTTAGCAGAACGTGTCTACAGATGGACTTGAGTGACTGTTGCATATTAGTAAAACTATTTGGTTGGTTTGTTTCAAGTTTTCAGTCTGGTCACGCGTATTCATTCGTCGTCTTTGCTTTCTGTCCGTCCTGTCAACAATGTGCAACTTTATAAACTCGCATCATGATTGCACAAATACTCGTACAGCCAAAAAGAAGCAACTGGCATGCCAAACGAATCAAAAGAATACTCAAAATTAAGCTCGTACTCTGAAAATACCCACAAATACCCCACATGATTTGCTCATGTTTAATTAAATTTTACACTAAAAACATGACTTGAAGTCCGCAAACAATGAATCGAATACAATTCAAGGGTCGCTCTGGGTGGTTTTCCAATTTCTTACCCTTGTCTGTCTGCCAAATGACAGCCAAATGTTTTGAATAGAGTTACAGACAGACGGGCACGTGCCCCGACATATATATTTATGCACAATGTACAAATGCTGGAAATTTAATTGACTGAAATTGTATGGCCCAACTACGTGCAAGGCAGCGAAATGTTTGCATAATTTGTGAACAATTGACAGAAACCAGAAACGAGAAGGACGAACATTTTTGCTTAAATTTCGGTCTTGATGATTCAAAATATTCCCCAATTTCGTAATAATTTAAAGACAAGACTCTGATGTTGTAATCAAGGTTCATGTATGCAGTGGTACGAATGCCCCATTAAATGCACTAACGATCTGTCAAATATTCAGACTGTCAAATGGTACTGGGTTCTGGGCTGCTGGCTAACGGCTGGAAACCCACCGAAATGATCGTAAACGAATTTGTTATCTCTGGGTAACATGACAACCAGCTAAAATAATAAAATTTCATCTTCCGCTGCCGAGTGAGAAGAATAAAGGGAAGCCACCCAACCAAACAGTCAGCGGGCTGCATTTTCCTTTTATGTGAAAATTTCCTGGTCCGCCAAAAGGGCAAAGGATGTGATGGTAGGAAGGCAAAAGCCAAAAGTATTTGGGAGATATATATACTGCCACGAATCTAGGGTACGAGCGAGTGTGTGTGAGAGTGCTTAGTGCCTGTCCATGACTGGAATTATGTTCATATCAGCGGTTATTTGTGCAGCCAAATGCATTTGGCTCAGCATTCAATTGGATTTATGGCCGCGTGCGTGTGAATTTCGATGCAGAATTGGTTGCCTGATACGAGAAGCAATGCAATTGATTTTTTGAAAATATTATAACGTGTTAAGAGCTGAATGGAAAACATTCTTTCAGATAATGATAAAAGGCAGACGATTGAAATGGACAACAAAAATAAAAGGGGAAACAAAACACGAAAGGAAAGTGAAGGGCAGGAGAGTGCAGCCCGTGACGATGCAGGACGGAAAAGGACTTCACTGGACAGAACCGGACACCTCTGACATGATAGCAAAGTCTTAGCATTATTCCTTTCAACTGAGACTTTAGCCAATGGAGTAGCCACATTCAGGGGTGGTGGGAATGGTGGGAACCTGCTGCCTGCAGCTTCCATCAGCAATATCAAGAACATCAAGAAGCACAACATTGAATGGAGGAAGCCCAATGATTTGTTGTTAATTTCTGTATTTGCGGACATTATTGTGCCTGACACTTGGAGAACGTGAGAATTGAATGGTCATTCCGGAATTCCGGCTAGTCGATAAGGAAATTCCCTAGTTACCACAGCCTAAACTAGTTTTCAGCACCCAACTCAAGATTGCTCTCTTACTCCGACCTGGATATTTTGATAGTGGCTTACTTTCCCAATTACCACCATGAGCTAGGAGAAAATTCAGTTTGGGAAACCATTTTCATAGCATTTTCATGTCATGTTCTTTGGGCTCTGAGCCCGGTGACCCCGCGACTTTTGGCTCGTCAAAAAGTACACAAGAATGTGTCACGTTCGCGTTTGGGGCTCACATGTGAGGGCTGTGTCTTGTGTGGGTGCGGTGTCACCTGGCGACAAGGTGTTGGCTTTCATCTGGATTTTAGTTACTGCACCGAGCCGCAACAAGCTCATCAACAAGACGGCGTGGAACGCCGTGGACGCCGTGGAACTGTGATTAGACCTCCAACATGTAGAGAGGACTTGGCATCCAGCCAGATGCTGCTCCTCCAAACAGATGCCAATTATCTGGGATTTTGCTCTTTGTTCCGTGGTTTTACTTTGGGCCTAAGGATTATGAGTGCTGTGGAACTCGATATGTCTTTACTTTGTAGTGAATGTATATACATATACGTAAATCGGGTCAAGTCAACAAGTCAATTGCTTAGCATAAATTACTCATACGCCTCGTTGAGACGTGCGCACGCTATCATTTATATTATACCATTGGGAGCACTTTACCCTGGCTCAATAAAAGTGTATAGGTTTCCTTGTGCAAGAAAAATAATACCACTGGAGGCGACCTTCAAAATGGCTGCCATTAGTTGTTCTTGGATCGATTAAATCTGCTAAATTTGTTATCGAAAAATGCGGTGATTCAGGAAGAATGAAAACCATTATTAAGATTCATACATAAATTCATAAAAAAAAGTATTTTTGTCTTCACATATACCATACCATACGATACCATATATTTCCATGGAACAACGCTTTAAGTAATATTGGCAATATTGGCAACACTAGTGGCAACAGCCTGCTGTTTAAAATTCATTGGAAAAAAATCCCCCTCATGAATGAAAATATACTCAATGTACATAGTCGTATAAATTTCACAGAGTATAGCCAGCAACAGTTGGCTTTAATGGAGCTGATCCACCTCCATATCCGATAGCGGAGAGTTGACAACGTTTTTAAGGATGGATAAATATGTGCTCAATATATATGTACATATATTTCATGCGAAACTCGTATATGGAAGATATGTTCACAATTTGTATCTCTTTTTTCAGTGGTTCTGGAAGTGGCCTACCTGCTGGCAGCCTGCAAATGTAAATAAGCATAAAATCCAATTTTCTGTTAGCTCCCTGCTTCTTTGCCACTCTTCTGCGCTTTTTTCCTGGGTTTCCCCTTCTTGAAGTTGCCTCTCATGATAATTTTTTGTTGGTGTGTGGTGAGGAGGGTGCGTGCTCTGTCAGACAGACTTGAAGATTTGCAATCAACGCCACCAGCAGAAAGCGGCAGACTGGGGGGCAATTGATTGGACTGCTCTTTCCTCTCTTCCACGTTCATTCGCCTTGACAGCCGAAAGCTCACTGAAATTTACCCAATTTGGGTCCCCCAAGCACGTGTGCAGGTTGGCTTCCATCTCAATGCGAATATCGCGTAATAGTTTATGATTGGGGCACAACAAATGGGGCTGACGTCCAACTGAAGGCATCAGTTGTGTCGGGCAACAAAAACTGGCACAGAAAGTGTGTAAAATTTGTTTCCTCGAATCTTTAAAGTCACTTATTTCTACGCGGTAAATTAATTAAAGAGGCAGACTTGAAGGCTAACACTGTGGTTTTAAAAATACAAATTTATCTGCCATCCTGAAGAGAAACATTTCGCATGAACATTTTGAAGTTTCCAGTGCACTACAGTGCTGAAGCAGCTGTTGTTAGAATCTTAAAGTCGATTAACATAAATCTGATAAACTAAACAAATGTTGCGGCGGCAGCTGCTTGTTCGGTAGCAGCAGGAGGTACACACTTGAAGGGCATGAAATTTGTCGGTTCTTCTTAAGTTGAACGAATGCCGCGTACATTTAGGTGTAGGAAAACAAAAGACAGCTTGACACACAGAAGCAGGAGAAAGAGCAGCGCATAAGCTCTGATACTTCAGCCTGGGGACCACCTTTTTTAGGGGGATGCTAGTCAAGAACACTTCCGCCTCTCAGAGATTATCAGTTTTACTTTAAATTATTATGATGCCAATGCGGCTGCCACCCCTGACACACCCAGAAAATTACGGCTTGTCCTTGAGCAGAGAAGGGAAATGGTAACCAAGGAAAAAGGAGGACAATGGAAAACGTGACTGTGTGGCTGGTCTTGTGATACCCTTACAGATCCATTGTTTCTGTTGAAGGTTGAAACAGAAATGATTAATTTTCTGTGTTGCAAAACTCTTCTCATAATCTCTATACAATATCGTCTGTAAGGGTGTATCAGAAGGCAAGCGTATATCAATTTGGTGTTGCCTTTTACGATCTTATCTCCGTTTATTTTGGGCACCATGTTTCGCGAATTGGGTTTCTTTTTAGTTCTTTTCTGCGCTCCTCCACTCTTGCATTCTTTTTTCCTATGCCATTGAGTTGAATAGCGGTTGTGATTCAATTTTATTGGTTGGATTTAAAATCAATTCACGTTTTCATTTCCACTCTTGCTTTGAGCGTTCTACGGCTACAGAGAAGAATTTTTTGTTCTTGCTTTGACATAAGGCAGATGACAGTTTTTCATTAAAAACCATTTCACTGAGTAGAAAACTGTTCAGTTCGAATGCAAATTAATACATCTTTTAACATTATAAGACATTGCTGAACTCCAAGCTGCTTCCTTGGTTGCTTTCTTATTCCAAACCTAAACTTAACAAATATCACATATGTATGTACATATGTATATATCACAGCAGATTAATTATTAATGATAGCAGATAATGTTAGGTACGTTTTCTGGGTTTCTCTTTTTATAATTTCATATAAAATGTGAAAATTGGTCGCATATGTCTCTTTGGCTATAGATTGCTGTGATTGCGACTTCCCTAATTTGGGCGGTAAATAAAAATAAAACAAATTCTATTGTTCTCAAACTTCTTTAAAATTCCGAGAAACTTTTTTGGGCGTTTTTTGTGTTTCGTATAGCCTTTTGCTAGGCGAAATAAATCTGATTTTTCTACATGATTCATGTGCCGTACGGGTATGCGTATTCCACGCATACAACTAAAAAACATACTTTCCGGGGAGAAATCGATTGGCTAAAATGAGTGGCTTCAAGTGTGATGAACTGAACACTTCTTGAATATAGAACAACTAAGATCTGCATTACGTACGTATGTATTTCCAAAATGTATATTTTGGATTTTTGTTTCATATATTTCCTGCATCAAGGAACCGCATCCATTAAGCATTCGATTACGAATGGACTCCTTCCAACGTCAAGCCGAGAACTTAATATTCTGTTGGTTAACAGTGCACAAAATAAAGGGAAATTTTTAAGAAAGTCCCTCCTATTAACACAACCTGTTGCTGAAGGATGCGAGTTGGGGATGAGATGGTCGTGTTACATCTAGAAATTGTATATTTGATAAATATCACAACGACGGAGAGCCAACAATCAGAGAACAAAAGAAGGAATTTGATTATATCATTTTACGTCAACTTTGGCCATTCTCTTTTTCGTCAAGTTTTTAATTGAAAACGAGAAGGAACGTGTGAGTCGCTTCTGGGGACGCGACTCTACTTATACCCGTACTCAGTCAGTAAATACATTTTTGAGATATTATTTTTTAGAATTTTAGAATAAAAAAAAATTTTACATTTTACATTTCTTTGCTACATCTGTTATCTACATCTACATCTACAATGTATATTTTACATCTAACATGTAGATTATAGATGTACCATTTAGATTCTACATCTCCTCCGCTAGGGGTTGCTCGCGCACTGAACGCGGCAGAGTGTGCGAGCGAGAGAGAGAATGAGTTGTGTTTGTCTTGCAGGAGGGGGCGGGGGAAGCAACTGAAAATTAATTTCTTCATTCTGGCTATAATTATGATCCGATCTGATTCATATTCGGCAATCTGGTAGATATGGGCATTCTCTACGATACTGCGTTTTTAGTTTTATCGTATCTTTAAAATTGTGCCTGCCACAGATTTTCGTTCTTTGTGGGGGCGGAAGGGGGCGGGGCGAAATTTTGAAATACACTTGTAGCAGTGTGATATCACATGAGTCTTGAAACCAAATTTGGTTGCCCTAGCTCTTATAGTCTCTGAGATCCAGGCGCTCAACAAGACGGACAGACGGACAGACGGACGGACAGACGGACATGGCTATATCGACTCGTCTATTGATGCTGATCAAGAATATATATACTTTATGGGGTCGGAAACGTTTCCTTCTCTGCGTTGCACACATCCACTTTTACCACAAATCTAATATACCCCTTAACTCTTTTTTGAGTACGGGTATAATTATGAGCAAATTACTATCTTCGACTATGTGAAGAGCTGTTTTGACTGCTCAAATGTGTCACACTCTCGCTAAGAGTATGAAATCCCCTGGGAAACCAAGCTGGGAATGACTCTGACAGACACGCAGCAGCCTTCTTGTAAGAATTTGGCGAGCCTGGCCACATTTTCTAACCAAAACATTTTCATTGCCCACAAAGTGAAACTAAGAGGGGATAAATCCCACTTATGTGGCAGGCACTGAAATTGAATATGTCAGAGTGTATGTGCGTGAATGGAAAATGCCGGGGAAAACATCAACTGATAAAGACTTAAATGTAGTTTTCATGTGTCAAAAGAAAAACTTTCCATGAAAATAGCTGCAGGGACTCAACAAACCCAAAACTTTTTTCACGCCAAGTGGTGTGAATAAAGGATTATTTGCCAGAGAATTTAATCATTTAGCAAACCTCCCAGTTCCATCTCAGAATCTCTTAAACATTTAAGTCAAGACTTCAGTTTCTGCAACCATAATACTGAAAACAGTCACTTTTTTATTGCGGAGCTATTCCGGAAATAGTCTATGCTTTTGAATTCACTTCCTTTTAGTTACAAAAATATCAGATGTATTTGGTGCACCAAAACTTAACCTCAGGCTTCTCAGACAAAGAGGCCAAAAATATATTTTTATTGTATTGTATTTGTATATTATATCCTCTTTAAGGCACTCAAATTGCGCATCTATGACCACTCACATAAATTAAATCAATTAATGCGAGACAGGATGAGAGCTGGACTGTGCTTTGTTAGCCGCAGATTTGTAAGTGTCTGGTTGACAATATTCTGTATGATGTATGTTTGTATCTGTGGCCAGGGAAAAGAGGTCAGCGAATTGAGACAGGCATTTGACATGTCTGTGCTGTCGACTGTTGTTGGCCGTCAAATCAAAACATTATGCCAGGGGATTACGATTCAACGATAAGTTATTACCCTTGGCTAAATGCTGTGAGTTATGGTGTTGGAGTGTAAGTTCATATATGATTGTGCTGTACTGGATGTTCCGATATGAAATGAGATTATTTTAAATCTAATTTTAAAATTTAATCTTAGCTAAAAAGTGAAAAAAGTGGGTGAATCTACTAAAAAGTCATCTTGGAAAAAAACTCTTGCCGAATGACAGACATTTTGCATGTTTTTCTGTTAAAACATAAAAACAGCGTCCTCACAAGCGTCTTTCGTTTGTGGTTGAAAAAGAAAAATAAGAATAAGGGAAACTTTTCCAATATGTCAGGGGCTGTCGCAGTGAGCAAAAGAATATAGGGAAGAAAGAATATAGGAAGTCCTTCATTTACATCTTGTTAGCTTTTTATGGCTACAGACATGTTTGTTTGCATTTTAATGATTTAATTTACCAAATGAATGTCAATCAGTAGTATATAGACTAAAATAGTAAACTAGATTAACTAGATCTGTATGGCTTCATATTCATTATAAAAGCACTTTAATCATTTATTTTCATGTATTTTTTCCATAAGTGTGCGGCTATTTGTAATAAATAAAATCGAAATATGGGGTTTTTTTAATTGTATGTAAAGAGGGAGAAAAGGCAAACATTTTAATAAACTGCTTGATTCGTTAAAAATGTCACATCCATTTACTTAAAAAAAAAGGTACATACATACTAAATAGTTCGACTGCAGAAAATTTTATTAAACACATGCCAATGCATTTCACAAAGGGAAATAAAAGTTGAATTTTTTGTGTACAATCCAATTATGTATGTTGAGTTAAGTTATGTTAAGTTAAGTTAAGTATCTTGCAGTAGTATGTTAATCAATCTATTCATTTGATAACTATAACTTCATTATTAACAAATAATTTTTGTTAATTTTTTACACTTTAAACTTAGCACTTTGATTATTTTCAGTTGTATTGCCCCAATAAGGGAGTTTCCTACTTTCCCAAAGAGCACTTTGTGGCAGCAAAACTATTTTTTGATATTCCGAGTTTATGGAAATTAAATACAAATAAATAATACTCTCAATAAATAAGCCAATAATAAGGTATAAAGTTCTAATAATAATAGTTAGGGAAAGATCCATTCATATATATTTTATGTAGTTCAACTCTTAAATACATTTTTTTTCCCCTTTTTTTTTGAAAAAATAATGGTTTACTACCTAGATTTTCCAGCGGAATCTGATGAGTAAGCGATATGAAATTACCAAAGGAATTCGTTGGGTGGGCCATTAAGTGGGCCAAGCGGAGAGTCTCACTTTACAGCTCACAAATCACAGACATCAGCTGTCACCGAGGGGAATATAAGAATCGCGGCTTATCCTCGCACTCGTGTAGCCAGGACTCGCCTTTCTGGGGCAGCCAATAGGGACGCAGGCAACAGCCAACAGTTTTTCCGTTGAATTTAAATTGAACTGCAAGCACACATCTGTAATCAGGACTTTATTCTCCTTTCACATGCATGCTTACATATATCGCAAGTGTATGTGCCATTTTTATCTTTTCCTGAAATTCGATTCGATTTTCATGGTCCCTGTATGACGTTAGTAGTTTTATTGCTGCCTTTTGACTGCTCACAAAGGCATTTCCGTTCCCTGCCCTCAAAATGCTTGTCGATTGCATTTCCTATGCAAAATCAGAACATTGAACGAAGAAAATTTACCTTTACGCAAAAGTTCTCCCAAAGTAAATCGATGTCTGGGCAGTGGCATTTTCGTTAGATCTACATAGATAGGCATTTCAATTGATTCGAAGCAAACTCAGTTGAATTTCTTGCCAATTGTGGCTTTGATGTTCGGGCAAAGGGCACCGCATGTGAAATATTTTATTGCCAAGTCCTTATATACGATGTCCATGTCATTCATATCCTTTTTTGGCCAGGGGCCTGTCGTGCTGCGGTCGAAATGCAATGAAAATCACCTGCTGTCCATGGTTTTAAAGGGTGCCACCACAGCGCTTGGTTAACAACATGAGCATGTTGTGTGTGCACAATATTAATCAAACAGCAGCCAAAAAAAATACAGGACAAAAACACCAGAAATATTCAATTTTTCATACGGAACGTTAACCCGAATGTGTGTCACACAACCACAAACAGGCGTTCGGTTTTCTGTCGAATCAAAGAAAGCAACCAAAATGAATCGCTGGAGCAATTGTGGCATGAAAATTGAGTGGAGTGGAGCTTATATTCATATTCATATATGTATTTATGAAAATTCTACAATCGTGATGTTCATATACCACAACAGCGACAGATGGGAAACAACTTGCTTCGATCTGCAGAAGGAGGCAGGTGGCCCAAATGCGTACATAAAAGTTTTTTCAGTTTGTTACGAAATTGAAACAATAATAATAATATTCTCTAAATATGAGTTGAATACCATTGAAAGCTTTCAGTTAAATCATTGAAAAGGATTGTATGTTGACTGAAGTATTTTTTGCACATTTATAAAAGATTTTAATGAATCTTTATACATTTAAAATACTATATTTCCATCTTTACTCTCACTGAAGACAATATCTGATTAATTTCCTTTGGCTTCAAAGATATAAAACTGTTTTGGTCACTGCTCAATTTAAATCTTAAACTTTTCTTAATATGTACATCAATTTAAACTCTACCTGCTTCAGAGGCTGAAGAAGCTGGTAATATAACGTAGCTTTACAATATAAATATACACCAGATCCTGCAGTTTTTCGGTTCTTGGCTTACTCATCTTTAAAAAAGTTGGGGTATTTGCGTTGAAAGCTATGTCTTTTCTTTCCTTTACTAGAAAACAAAGGGCCACTTACAAACAAAAAAATGTATAGTATTTAGTAAAATTTTGACCATCCCTTGTGCAAGTGATGCGACCCTTCCATCAAATGTCCATCACACAATTGCATGGCTTCGCCATCATATCCGCATGGGGTCATCAAGATACAAATGAAAGCCCATACCAATCTACAATCTGTATAACTAAAAGCGGATTTTTTAGTCGTAGTCGTCAACAGTCTGCATGTGTATTCGTACAATTTTGTGTAAATATTTTACAATTTTCCTCGTTTCATTTATCGGTGAAAAAATATCCCCGACAATAACTGCCAACAATTATTTCGCTTGACTTTTGTGTAGCCCTGAACTCTGGGTTGTTGAGCCAAGCCAATTGTTTAGTTAGCTGATTTCATTATTTATATATACGGTACCAAAAACATTCTACCTACAGAGCAATCATTCATATATCGCACGGAAAAAGTAAAAATCCGCGACAATGATGGACAGCTTTGCGCCATTCTCGCATCGCAATTGAATATTTTTTTGGGAAGCCCAATATAAATTGTCGTAAAACATGGATGTAAAAAAACTGTGCAATAAATAAATGGGATCAATAAGTTTATATATGTATAAATGCAGAAAACTAAAAAAATTAGAGACCAAGAACAATAGTGACCAAATGGGACTGGAAATTGAATTTGGCCGATTAATAATTTTCCATATTTAATTTTTTTATTTTCATTTTTCAAATGCGATATGGCAATTTTATGGTTAAGCTGAAAAACGGCTAAATTTATCTCATCTTATATTGCCCTTTAAGTAAAAATGTAGTTAAGTGACATAAGAACTGTGGGAATCTGAGGCCTGAGTGCAAATAATAAATCCAATACCAGAAACAATCTCAACAGCTTTTGTATTTGATGACTATTAAAAACGATTAAAACGAATAAAGAAGTGAAATGAAACAAAGCCATTGACATCTGCAAAACAATTGCACAAAAAAACAATATGTTTCGTCAATAGACGGAAATAAGAGTAGGAGAGAGAGAGAAAGGAGAGTGGAAAAAAGTAAAGAAAAAACCTTAGAAAAACAATTAAACTAATTGACGGCATTTATACTCAACAAAGACACACAAACATTCTGCAAAAAGGGAAACGAAAAAGGAGAGACAAGTTAAAAGTTCAGAAAAAACCCAGAAGTTGTGTAGGAGAAAATTGGAGCTGCTTGAGAGTTTTGCACAGCATCGAAAAGTAAACCGCTAAATTGGAAACATTCGGAGGGACAACTCGGGTAGAAAGACAGATAAAGCAAGAGAAGCCGGCAGCAATACCACAGCCATTGCCACCACTGGAAACAGCTAACTTATTGACACCGTCAGATATAAAATGCGAATTAGTTCACTGCACAGCAAAATTCTGATTGCATTGATCGTACGCCTGGCATGATGCGCTTCACTACTGATTGAATGTGTAGATGTTGGACATTTGTCATAAGTTAAAAACTTTAAAAACTTTATGATAAAGATAAAATTTAGTTGAAATTTCATTGGGAGCTAAGGAGTTAAAGTCTATATACTTAAAAACCAATAAAAATATAATTTTTTGGTTTAAACCTACAAAATGATGTTGATTTTTCCTTTGGTTTTAAATTTGCATATCAATATAATATATGTAGTTGTATGTAAAGTTAACTAAATAATATAAAAAGAGATTTAATTTACTTATGTTTCTTCTCAGCTATTTGTAATCCTTTTTTGGCAAACTCTAACACAGGTTAAAGTCCTTACCTCCTGGCATCTTTTGTTGTCCTGAAATAGACAATTTGCAGCTTGCAACTTTTCAAGAGGATACGGACAATTGGTCGGATGTGAGAGAGAGAAAGTTTGATAGAATTAAGTGTACAGGTATTCCTTTCCTTTCCATTCCTTAAATGTCTTCAGTTAATTCAAAAATGTGCTTTCTTTCTGCCAGAACGAGTCATTTTTGCTCTCTCTTTTCAATTCAAAGATGAAACGTTAAGTCCAAAGAGAAATACAATGCTTTTGCTATAATTAATTGAGTCAGCAAGCAATGTGAATAATCTTTTTCGTTTCTGACTCCGCCAACTCAATTGTCAGTCGTTAATGCGTTCGCTTTTGTTCATATTTATTTATTGCATACTCGGACATTAATATTTAATGAAATGTGTATGCTGTACCATGAAAGAGCTGATAAAGTGCCATCTGCTGAGCGAAATTTCAATCAAAGATGAGTTTAATGCTGGCATCATCGGTTTTATCTTTGGCCTCCGTTTAGACTTCTGATTGAGTTTTTAAATTGAGTAGTAAGTTAATAAGAACTTTATGTGAGTCTTATTTGGTTAAATATTGTCATTTAATCGTAATTCGTTGTTTCCAAGATATGGAGAAACATTAAACAGTCCTGCAGTTTCATCTCAACAGCAACAATAACAACAGCGGGTGTGAGCTTTAATAAATTTCAAACAGTCTTTGCCTGCGTTGTGGCATTTATTCTCTTTTCCACGATTTATGCGGCCATAATAATTTACTACAAGAGAAATTATTTCAACATAATCTTTTAGAAAGTATGTTATCATTATGACCGCGTCATAGCAAAGTGTCTTATCTGCTTATCTCTGAAGACTGAACATTGATCCACTTAGACTCTTTTCATTGCCGCTGACAACGGGGCGTATGTGTTACATCCTGATCCCCAATCAGACGGTTTCTAACCCATTTTCCCAGCTCATGTCGAGTCGAGCAGCGAGAAATTGTCATATAGTTATTTTGTTATTCTTCGCGATAAACGAGAGATATTTTTGTTATTTCGTTATTAAACTATCATTAGTAATCCGGAATATAGATACTGCACCAGAGACTACTCTGAAAAGCTGCTCAAAACATCCTCTGACAGAACTCCCAATACCAACAAGAGAAAAAGCATCGAAAAAATCTTGCAAAATATGCCATAAGAAGAATAATGAAAGTCTTTTAATGCTTAGGGGCCACAATTTTCAAAATAATTAAAAAATGAGAAAAAACAAGAAAAAAGAGAAGGAACGTGTGAGTCGCTTCTGGGGACGCGACTCTACTTATACCCGTACTCAGTCAGTATGATTTTTTAGAATTTTAGAATAAAAAAAAAAATTTACATTTAACATTTTTTTGCTACATCTGTTATCTACATCTACATCTACAATGTATATTGGGTCGGAAACGTTTCCTTCTCTGCGTTGCACACATCCACTTTTACCACAAATCTAATATACCCCTTAACTCTTTTTTGAGTACGGGTATAAAAACGATGCATGAAATTGTTAATATATTAAAGTACGGGATGAATTAATATTTAAAAATTGTTTGTATCAGTAAAATAAAAGAAAGAAATAGCGAGATGTGCAGGTTGAGCAAATCAAAGCGATGTCGATTGAAGACGTGATTGCGATAATGATGACGATCAATTAACGACCAAAAGAGGGCATTCGGACCGAATGGCTCGTGCCCTAATGCAAACGAGACAGAGAACGAAATAAGCGATAGGAGCTCGGGCTGCTGCTGAGCCGAGTACGAGCGATAGATAGAGAGAGATAGAGAAAACAAGAGAACAGCATACTGCAGCTGCAGGTGCAAAATGAAGAATGAGATATAAAGAGGCAAAGGAACGGCCGCTGCCTTGAGTAATTATAGGCGGTTACAATATTTATATGAAGTGGGCAATGCAAATAGCAAACAAAGATGGAATTGCGTTATTTTACGCCACTGGATATTATTTGAAGAATTTGTGGGGAATTTCAGGCTGCGAAACCAAACACAAACCAAGCAACAAAAATAAACAACCACAATTGTATCATTATAATCTATATCTATATAGTCTATTTTCATCAAAACACTATACAATTATTTTGTTTTTAAATAAATCAATCGAGTTTAATTTTACATTGGAAGTGGATTCAACAAGGCCTGTCCGATAAAGATATATGTAAGGGTATCAAAGCACAGAATATTAAGCTTCAATGGAATAATATAATAATTAAAATAAGTATGGCTAGAAAATATAGGTTTAGGTACTAATGGGGTTGAAAATGCATCCCCTTGTGCGTTGCATGAACTACATTGACCGATACAATTCATGTTTTGGACAAACTAGCAGTACATTATTTTTCTGACCAAAAATCAGTTATAAAACCTAAAATTTGTTTGACTTTTACTTTAGTCATAATTTAAGTTACTCAATGGAAGTTTTGGGAAGGAATGTGAAGCAATCTTCCTTTTTACCGTGGGCGCATCTTACAAATTGGAATTTCCAGTTCCTATGCTAATAACCACCTTTTCATACGGCGAACAAACAGATTGTTATGCCCTTATTGGTATTTTAGAGTCTCCGAGAACCGAAAAGATCTAGTAATCCTAAAAACAATATTTTAGCAGCTGTCATTTGCTTTCTATGAGCATTTTTCATTCGTAGTTTCAAATTTAACGTGTTAACACATACAAAAATTATTAATGTAGGAAAAAAATTTACATTTTTATTTTGTTTGTTGTGTTCTGGGTTCACCGTTCTATAATTAAGCTAAGATTAAGCCATCTAGCCACTAGCCATCCCAACCGAAGAAAATTAGCAAACAAAATTCTCGTTGTTCTACGCTTAGCTTTTTAGACGGAAACCCCCTAAGCAATCGTAAGTTTAATCAGTCCATAATGACAGATAGTTCCTGCTAAAGAATTGATTTATTATTCAGAACATGTGTTGTGGACCAGCTTCGTGCTGCCCGAACTGCGGCCCACCCTGCGGCGGTCCCTATTGTACGCCATGTTGCGTGGAGCTCTGCTGTTCCCCCTGCACTCCGGCCTTCTTGCAGTGCACCTTCTGTCCCTGCTACCCTCGCTGTTGCTAGCACAGCGAAGGCCGACCAGGATGAGGATGGGGACCAGGATACCAATACTATCGGGTCAGTCCGCGCAACGGACAGTCCTCCATATTGCTGATCACAATTAACAAAATGATAATGTAGAACAAAAAAATAAATAAAATCTAACATAAAAACGATCATATTTTGTACATTTATATGTATATGTATCTCTACTCTTATGCTGGAATTGCCTTGATTTCCATTTGCTCTTCGGGTTATGATTGATCCGATCAGATGGGAGAGGGACGCTGGTTTCCCAGAATAATCATTGTTTTAATTAAGTTCTTTGGACATCTGAGCCTGAACTGGCTTTGCCTTTTCACTTACCAGAATGTGTGTACATATGAGCATTTCTCTGAAGGCGAACGGTACTGTCGTACACATTGCAAGTGGTAGAAAGCTCAAAAAAAAAACCTAGCCATTCGCACGGGACAAATGTGGAAGTGGTTTTCGCGGCGATTAATTCAAACTCATATTTCAGCGAAAGTTGACAAAATATATTGATGCAAATTTCTGTTCGTGTTGTGCATTGATGTCTCTTTAAAACTTTACGCAAATATGATTCATGGTTTCTTTTCAATTTAATTGAAACCATATTCGCACGTGATATGTCGTACGGGAAAAAAATTCCTATATTACTAGCAGTTAAAAATATACCGCGATTGAACCATTTTGTCGTTGTTTTTTTAATAGTTGAATGTGTTAGAAAGATTTTGTGGAATAACTTTTTTATTTTTTTTATTTAAAGAAAAGAAAAGAAAAAAAGAAAAGAAAAAAGATAAAAAGGACTGAAAAGGACAAAAAATACCGCAGAATTGAACTTTTCTTTATTTGAATACGTTTTCACATAAAAGTTAACGAAATTATATGTCAATTGGTAAATTTGTTGACATTTATTTAATTTGGACTATAATATTGCAACAGAATTATATGGAAATGTGTTTTTATAGACATTTAATTTTTTGGTTCCCGTGGACCGTGTCAGCAAAAATGCCCATATATTCGATGGAATGAATTCAGTTGCTTGCTAAATTCAATTCGGTCAGGTGGGCTATTTAGCAGATTAGCAGAAATTTGTGCACAGGTTAACGAGAAAGGTTTAAGATTCCTTGGAGTAAACATCTTATTTAGGTCTAAAAGCTATACTTGTGTATATGTGTTTGTTACTTTTAGAAATTTTCTGATGTCCTTAATATTGTTTTCACAGGGATAGTAATGAAATAGGATTATCGTTGCCAAATATTTTAGTTCGAGTTAAATGGAGTATAGATAGTCTTTAAGTAGATGTTCTATTATCATTAGTACAATACTTATTAAATTTTATTCAGATGTTTGTATCGTTTTAAAGAAAATATTTACGCAGCGACACACAGTGCAATGTGCCCCACTGCAGTGGAGCCTTAATTCGATGAGCGCTTTAAGTAAATCAAATACACGAATCCGATAGAGAACTTTCAAAAATGGAAGTTAAAAAAAATTTAACTTTTAGTTTAGGCTATATAGCAATATTTCCGAGTACTTTTATTTAACTTTTATTGACATACTGCATCTTTTATGTAAAATAAAAAGTAAACTGTGTGAGGTAACATTCTGTTTTTGTTATCTTCTACTAGGTGTATTCATTCAATATTCAATGAAAAACTGGTCCGCTGCGTAGACAGTACTGGAGAAAAACCTTTTTTTCCAAACCATCTAATTTTTGGGTTTGTTTTTCAACAATGAGTTGAATTGTTCAAATGCAGTTTATTTCATGAAGATATCTTTTTTCGATCAGAAGTTATAAATTTAGCAAGCTGAAATTGCCGATGGCAACGCACAGCGCACATTAATTACACTACTCCAAAAAATGTTTTTTACGCTTCAAACCAAACCGAAATTTTTATTGATTTGAGGCTTTTCTTTTTTTATAAATTATATTTTTTTTTTCTATGATAGAACTTTTTTAAAGAATTAAAAAAAAATTTACTTAAAGTAAAGTATCTAACAGCGGGTTGTATGCCATTCTGAAAAGCTATATTAGACTTGAGCTCATTGTTGTTTCCGTTTACCGCCTGGGAAATTTTAAGCTTTCAAATGAAAAATGTATCCCTGTTTTTGTCTATTTTTCAAAATTTTTCAATTGCGGTACATTTTATGTTGGATAATTTTAAAGATTGAAAAACAGAAACAGAAATGTAATAATATTTGCCCAGTCACTTCGCTAGAGTTGCACTTAAATACATACATATGTCAATTATCATGAAATTAAAGTACCTATGTATAATAAGAAATTCACATGATGAGAAATGAGAGCTAAATGACGCGCTGCTAAGATGACTCTCTCTCTCGCCCTCTCTTTGTTAAACCCGCTACTGCTTGCATGGGAAAAAGCTCATATGCTTAGAACTGCATGGAGCGACTAAAATAAATGAAGTCAGTCGGAAAATATACTAAAATCAATCCACACCGTGTCTTCCGATTTTGTTGTTGTTTCCGAAAGAAGGAAACAAACTCTATTAGCTAGGATCTTGGCTAAAAATATTATTTAACATCAATTTTAGTTATTATTGTATTAGACATTAAACATTAAAATACGTCATCAAAAGTGGACCAACTACCGTAACTATACCAAAGTTAAGGCATTGTATCGTCAAGTTTTTAATTGAAAATGATGAGCAAAAACCTACTCTTGACTAAGTGCATAACTGTGTTGACTACTCAAACGTGTCACACTCCATCATCTATCCTTAGTTGGATGTGTTTAAGAGCATGAAAGCCCTGAAACACCCAGCTGGTAATGACTCTGACAGACAAGCAGCAGCATTCCTGCGAGACATTGACTAGCCTTGCCACCATTTTCATTGCCCTCAGAGCGCAACTAGGTGGCGAGAAGGCCCACTTATGTGGCAGGCACTAAATTTAGTACGTCAGTGTGTGTGTGTGAATGGAAAATGAAATTACCGCTGCCTTATGATAGCGACAGCCACCTCTCCAAAGATAAGTTCTCCACTTTTCTCGACGAGTACTGCTTAAAATTACCTATTGCCAAAAATGAAATAACACTTTTGGCTGCCTCATCGCTCTCACTTTGCTGCAGCTTTAATTAAGTGCTGGCTAAAACATCATGCCATAAAGACTTCGATGCAGTGTAATAACAGTGACTACTCAACAAACCCAAAACTTTTTCACGTTTAGTCAAGGCATATTAGCGCCAAGTGGTTGAAAACATGGATTCTTTGCCAGAGAATTTAATCATTTTAACGACATTTTAGTTTCTATTGAGCAGATTCAATATTCATTTAAGTCAAAACTTCGGTTTCTGCAACCATAATACTGAAAGCAATCATTTTTTATTGCGGAGCTTTTCCGGAAATAATCTGCTTTTTAATTCAGTTCCTTTTAGTTACAAAAAAAATCAGATATATTTGGTGCAACAAAAGTTAACCTCAGGCTTCTCAGACATAGAAGCCAAAAATATATTTTTATTGTATTGTATTTGTATATTATATCCCCTTTTAGGCACTCAAATTGCGCATATATGGAGTTTCGTGACCACTCACATAAATTAAATCAATTAGTGCGAGACAGGATGAGAGCTGGATAGTGTTTTGTTAGCCGCAGATTTGTAAGTGTCTGGTTGACAATATTCTGTATGATGTATGTTTGTATCTGCGGCCAGGGGAAAGAGGTCAGCGAATTGAGACAGGCATTTGACATGTCTGTGCTGTCGACTGTTGTTGGCCGTCAAATCAAAACATTATGCCAGGGGATTACGATTCAACGATAAGTTATTACCCTTGGCTAAATGCAGTGAGTTATGGTGTTGGAGTGTAAGTTCATATATGATTGTGCTGTATTGGATGTTCCGATATAAAATGAGATTATTTTAAAAATAATTTTCCAATTGAATCTAAGCTAACAGGCACTTGAACGAGTCAAAAAGTGAAGAAGGTGGATGAAACTACTAAAAAAAATTTTGACCACTAAAAGTAAAATGACTTTGACATGTTTTCATTTGTGGTTGAGGAGGAAAGAAGGAAAAAATAAAAATAAAAAAAAGTAAAACTTTTCCAATCTTTCATGAGCTGTCGCACTGTGTAAAAGAATTCTAAAGAAAGTCAATGAAAACATTTTATATCAGCTATTTGAATTCATTTATTGGAAAAATGAGCGGCTCTTTTTTATGAATAAAATGCATAGGAAGTTTTTTTTTTTGCTTGACTTGAATTTGAAGAATGTAGGAAAGTAAAATACATTTTAAGAAGCAGCTGATTGTAAAATGATATTACACATATAGCAAACAGTTTTCAAAGACAGTGAATTGCATATAAGTTACTTAATCATTCAGCATAAATTAAAAAGTAAATTAACTTTTGACAGTAATGCAAATCATTCTATACCTTCGATTACTCTTACTTTTTTAATGAAAATTATTTTGTATTCATTTTTGTACACCCAAAAAGACAAACTACGATCAAAACAAATTTAGCAAATAGTTGCAAGTGAGAAGCTGAATAAATATGTCTTCTACGTTCAGTATGCTCAGTTTCATAGGTGCAGTTAGAAAGTTTGGCCCTTTCCTGAAGAGTACTTTTCCGACTGTCATGTGTCGCATCTGCTGGGATATACTTTTCACAAGTTTATGATATTTAGGGTCTTAGAGGACAAAGATGGCAACAAAAATACATCCAATGATAAGGTGAAAGGTTCCACTAATGCTAGTTTGTTAAAGAACCATAGACGAGACCATATTCCCTAGATTTTCCAGAGAGACCGTTGAGTAGGCGATATGAAATCTCCAAAGGAATGTTTTGTGTGCGCCATTAAGTGGGGCAAGTGAGATTGCCACTTCACAGCTCACAATTCACGGATATTAGCTGGGGAGAATAGGAGAGTCTCGGCTCATCATCGCACTCGTGTGGCCAGGATTGTGGCAGCCAATAGAGACATAGGTTTTCCGGTGAATGCAAATTGATCTGCAATCAAACATATCTAATTATGCTCTATTTTTTATTCTGGTTTCACATGTAAGCATTGATTCGATTTATTGCTTCCTTTTGATGGCCAACAAACTCAGTTTCCGTTCCCTGCCTTCCAAATGCTTGTCAATTGGGAAATTAATTCGAAAGCAGAACATTGAACGGAGAAAGTTTACCTGTGTGTGTATAAAATTGATCTAACGGCAGCCAAAAAACGAGAATACAACAACCAAAAATTTTCAATTATTCATACGCATTGTTAACCCGAATGTGGGCCACATAACTACAAACAGGCGTCGCCTAATATCATGTGTAAATGTCTCATGTAAATGTTGGACATGCGTTCAGTTCTCTGCCGAATCAAAGAAGGCAACCAAAAATAGTCGCTGGAGCAATTGTGACATGAAAATTGCGTGGATTCATACTCATATGTTGTACATATGTAAGATATGCAATTCTTTTTTCATTGCTCAATTTAAGGATTAAATTCACAAGTCATCCACGTCATATTAAATTTTATAAACTTTTTGTGTGGCAACTGCACAGAGCATAGCTGCGTACCAGGTATATAAGAACATATATGATAGGAAAAAACACTAATGGCACCTCTGGGAGGTAGAACGAAAAGATAGCACACCTCTTTGGCTACCACAGAAGCAGTAGTAGACGAAGGTTCCCGAAATTTGTTAGTCATGAGGGTAAAAAAGGAAGTTAATTACTCGCAGAGACGCCAAATTGAATTGAAATGGTTTCAAATTCAATTTTTGTGATTATGTGATTATAATAATTCCTGAAGCATGAGTAACTGGTCATCTGCCTGCTCCAGAGGCTGAAATATCTACGAATATTGCGTAGTTTTGCCTCATAAATGTAAACCATTATCATTTAACAATTTGTGGTATTTACGTTGAAAGCCTGTGTCTTTCCATGCCATTAAACGAAATCAAAGAGCCATTTACCAAATAAATCCTCTAGAATGTCACATTTGTTGACCTGCAAGAGGTTCAGATTTATTTCTATTTTGACCCATCCATTGTGTACGTGATGCGACCCTTCTATCAAATGTCCATCACTCAATTGCATGGTTTCGCTATCATGTCCCCAACGGGTCACAAAGATACAAAAGTTAAGCCATACTAACCTATAACTAAAAGCGTAGTCTTAGTCGCAGTCGTCACCATTCTGCATATGAGTTTTTGGGTTTCGAATAAATATTTTACAATGTCATCGCTTTATTTATCTGCGAAAAAATATCCCCGAAAACCACTGCACTAAGTTATTTCGCTTGACTTTTGTGTATCCCTGACTCTGAGTTGTTTATTTTTCACACGTTTTCCTTTGGTGGTACATAAAATTGATAAACGACAGAGACTAGAGTGGATTTTCGCCGGTGGCAAAAGTACATATAATTTTGTATTATTTTTTATTATCTCTGCAGCCTACGAAACTGCTGTTTTATTGAAGCGCTCTTACTCTGGAAATAAAAGTTAGTTCCTTTCATTATTTATAACTATTGTACCAACAAACATTCCACCTGCTGAGCAATCTTTCATGCGCCATATGTCGCACGGAACAAATAAAAATCCGTGACAATGATTGACAGCTTTGGGCATTTCTTGCATCGCAATTGAATATATTTTGGGAAACCCCATAAAGATTGTCGTAAAATATGGATGTACAAAAATAGTGCCAGAAATAAATAAATTTATATGTGACTTTTCAATGCGGAAAACTGAAGAGAGAACATAAATTAAAGAGGGACCATATGGGATTTGATTTCGAATTTGGACGGTTCGTGTATGTATCATAAAGTTTAAATGATTTGGCAAGAGATAATATTTCTAGGTCTGATCTCATTTTTATCTCAATAATAATGTTTGCATGATGAATTTGAATCCTAACTTTGCTTCTTCTACTTTATATATTGCCCTCACTTGGCGAATTTTCATACATATATGTGGGGGGTTTTGGTTTATTATTAAGTATAACTAAGTTTAACAAGTGATGAAATGCAGTAAAGAAATGGAATTTAAGACGATAGATGTAAATGATGCGGACGATAATGGCTCGTACGCTCTACCACAGCAGTAATGCCAAAATATAGGGTGCTCAGGAAGGCTGATATTGACCCCAGACGAGTCCAGATGGACTGCCTTGATTGCTCTGGCGCCGCGTCGTTCGTCCTCTGGTCTCTTTCCACAACCATTTGACCATTTCTCTCTCTCTCTCCTGCCGATCTGCTTGCTGTTCTCGTCTGAATTGTTGTGCCAGGGAATCCACCTGGTAGCGAGTCGGTTGAAATCGGTTTCCAAGCCGAACGACTCAAAATAGCAAAACGCGCTTTTTAACTATGGTAACGGAATAGTTAAGGAGCATGTACAAAAATGTATGGAAATATTTTTATAAAGTCAAGTTAAATTTGAAAAAAAAGCCCAACCATTAGATGGCTTGGAAAGTACGTTTTTCTGCCTATGACACGGACCAGTTTTTTATTGAGTATTAATGAGTACACCTAAATGCAAGATGTAGTATATGAATAAAAATGAAGTACATTTTTGCACACTTCAACTTTAAGTCCTCATATATCTTAAACTCTAAATCGGATTATCTCAAACATATTTGACAGCTCTAATATTCTCTATTAGATGTGTAAATTTTTTTAATCTAAAGCGCTTGCAAAATTCGTGGATTTTATTCTGGATAAAATTGGATGCAATTTTATGGTTAAGCTGAAAAAAGTGACTAAATTTATCTTATCTTATGTTTAACAAAAAATGTAGTTAAGTGACATATGGGGAATCTAAAAACTATGAAAATCTGAAGCCAGAGTGAAACCAATAAACCTCATACCGGAAACAATTGAAAATCGAAAAATAGCAACATTAAAATTGATCTTTGCATTTTACCGGCAAATGTTCTTCAATTTTTCCAGCATACAAAGTGGTTTCTGGCCCCAAAAAAGTATACAAAAAAAAAATCAACAGCCTTCGTATTTGATGACTATTTAAAACGAATACAGAGAATAAAGAATTGAATTGAAACGAAGCCCTTGACTGCTGCAAAACAATTGCACAACAAATCAATATGTGTCAATGGCGGGAAATAAGAGCGGGAGAGACTGAGAGGAGAGTGGAAATAAGTAAAAGTAAAACTAATTGACGGCATTTATACTCAACAAAGATACACAAACATTCTGCAAAAAGGGAAACGAAAAAGGAGAGACAAGTTAAAAGTTCAGACAAAACCCAGAAGTTGTGTAGGAGAAAATTGGAGCTGCTGGAAAGTTTTGCACAGCATCGAAAAGTAAACCGCTAAATTGGAAACATTCAAAGGGACAACTCGGGTAGAAAGACAGATAAAGCAAGAGAAGCCGGCAGCAATACCACAGCCATTGCCACCACTGGAAACAGCTAACTTATTGACACCATCAGTTATAAAATGCGAAAAATGCCTGGCATGATGCGCTTCACTACTGATTGAATGTGTAGATGTTGGACATTTGTCATAAGTTAAAAACTTTAAAAACTTTATGATAAAGATAAAATTTAGTTGAAATTTCACTGGGAGCTAAGGAGTTAAAGTCTATATACTTAAAAACCAATAAAAATATAATTTTTGGTTTAACCCTACAATATGATGTTGATTTTTCCTTTGGTTTTAAATTTGCATATCAATATAATAAATGTAGTTGTATGTAAAGTTAACTAAATAATATAAAAAGAGATTTAATTTACTTTTGTTTCTTCTCAGCTATTTGTAATCCTTTTTTGGCAAACTCTAACACAGGTCAAAGTCCTTACCTCCTGGCATCTTTTGTTGTCCTGACATAGACAATTTGCAGCTTGCAACTTTTCAAGAGGATACGGACAATTGGTCGGATGTGAGAGAGAGAAAGTTTGATAGAATT
Organism: Drosophila tristis; assembly: GCA_018150885.1. Classification (NCBI taxonomy): domain Eukaryota; kingdom Metazoa; phylum Arthropoda; class Insecta; order Diptera; family Drosophilidae; genus Drosophila; species Drosophila tristis. Next base: position 254,039 of record JAECWT010000197.1, read on the forward strand.
AAATGTACAGGTATTTGCAACCATTCCTTAAATGTCTTCAGTTAATTCAAAAATGTCCTTTCTTTCTGCCAGAACGAGTCATTTTTGCTCTCTCCTTTCAATTCAAAGATGAAACGTTAAGTCCAAAGAGAAATACAATGCTTTTGCTATAATTAATTGAGTCAGCAAGCAATGTGAATAATCTTTTTCGTTTCTGACTCCGCCAACTCAATTGTCAGTCGTTAATGCGTTCGCTTTTGTTCATATTTATTTATTGCATACTCGGACATTAATATTTAATGAAATGTGTATGCTGTACCATGAAAGAGCTGATAAAGCGCCATCTGCTGAGCGAAATTTCAATCAAAGATGAGTTTAATGCTGGCATCATCGGTTTTATCTTTGGCCTCCCTTAAGACTTCTGATTGAGTTTTTAAATTGAGTAGTAAGTTAATAAGAACTTTATGTGAGTCTTGTTTGGTTAAATATTGTCATTTTATCGTCATTCGTTGTTGAACCTTCCAAGATATGGAGAAACATTACATAGTCCTGCAGTTTCAACTCAATAGCAACAATAGCACTCGAGGAGGTCACAAGCTCAAGTTCTCCTCATCCCATCACACATTTCATATGCTACGTCCTGCGTCCTGCTGTTTACTTTATAACCCCCGACTGGCTGATGATGCTAATGATGCAGAAATGTGAAACAACTGTGTCCGTGATCCCCAAGTCAGACGGTTTCCAACCCATTTGCCCAGCTCATGTGGAGCCAAGCAGCGAGAAATTTCCACGTAGTTATTTTGTTATTCTTCGTGATAAACGAGAGATATTTTTTTTATTTCTAAAACTTGAATGGAAATCTAAAACTGAAGAATATGAATCCATGCTGACACACAAATATTATTTACTATTACGGAATATAGAGACTCCACGAGAGGCTACTTCATAGCTGCTCAAAATATCCTCTAACTGCACGGATACCATTTCAATTATTTTCAAAATTCAACGGAAGTGCAAAGCAACAAAATATGTGTCTATGCTGACAACCAATGTATCCTTCAGTTTACCCTAGAGTTCTATATTCACTGCTTAAGACATCCTTTAATACCGTAGCTATATTTTCAATTATTTTGTGTGCACCTGCCCTTTCAACGAATGAAATCATGCCTCAAATGGAAAGCCATCCGAATGGATACGTCCTGGAGGGTCACTGAAGTGTCGAATGGAGGCCATCATAAATAATGAACAGTTGACTGATTCAATGAGTGCACGAAGGGCCGTGGCCTCTTGAAATCACTTTTAGAATATCCCTGGCCCCGGCTAAGTACAAAACTAGTGCAAAATAAGAGATTATCAAAAGGTTAAGTGCCCCAATTAATTAGCTGCTATTAAAGGGGCTGTAATCTTTTCTGAAAGGGCTAACAGTCCTAATTTCCGATGCAATTAAACACCAAAAGAGTTTGACAAATTTTTTCACTCTCCCCTTAAAGTGCTCATGCACAGTATGGGCCAATAATTGCGGCGTCTCCTCTAGTGGACCCATTAGACATATGTATGACACTTTCATTAGACAGGAGTCGATTTCTGATCAACTTCCCCAGAAATCTTTAGTGGATGGATTGATTCATTCATTTCCCTTAATGAAAGTAATATAAAATCTCAATTAACTGGCATGAAATTCATCGATCATAGCTGGGTTCTTGGCTTCTGGGCACATGTTTAAGGATGGAACCCACTTAAAGTTCGACATCCGAGCTCAGCTCGGAGAAGGATGCCACCTCAACATGTCCGTGGCAAAACTTCGGGCCCTGGGATAAATTTCTCCGCACAGCAGCGTGCCAGACTACCCATCCACAAGCAAAAGTTAAAACAGTTCCATGCCATGTTATATTCAGGGTCCTGGTCCTAGTTCCAGTCCTGGTTCTGTCGGGTTTTGTTTGTTCTATTTTGAGGCAGGACCGCAGCTGGTGGAAGATTTACCAACCAGATCTCGCATAACAAAGTTTGTCGCACAAATTGTTGACAGAATCCAAGAAGAGCTGGCAAAATTTCCAGACTTATGTTTGTGGGATGCGGTAGTGAAAGGGTAGTGCCAAGGAACACCAGAAGCGGGAACACCATTAATCCTCTGTGTCTGCCTTAAGATATCGATAGGAGATGAACTCAGTTGCAACGTGAGAAAAGAGTGGCAACGTATCGCCCTTCTTCATTCGCTGACGAAATCTCGAACAAGACACAACGAAAATACTCTGTTAAAATTAAGTCGAATAAGCTATAAACCTTTAAATAAACAGTCATAGTTCTTTAAATAAAACGAAGGACTCTACATGTTAACAACTTCTTTGCTTGGACGGGTTGGTAATGGCATCATATGCTTTGGGACCAATATATTTATCGCCATGACCGCACAAATATGCTGCGGTGCATCGTTACCCATTGCAGATGACTCTGTAAAATGTTGCAATGGTTAAATGAAATTGCAGATATTCGAATAAATTGACTTTTTTGATAGCAAAATTCGGTAATCCAGCTGCTTTGGAAACTAAAATTTTCAAATGGAGTTTGGCTATCCGTTTCTTTGAAACCATTCTATAAGCTCTACTGCCCAAAAGCAAACTGATCTAAAACTTCTCTAAAATGAGTCTTCAGGCAATCGTCTCGATGAGGGATTAGATCTCAGACACTATAAGAGCAAGAGAAAATGTTGTCTCCAGAGTCATGTGACTCTGCCCCCTGCCACCTCCACAAAGAACGGAAAACTGTGGCAGCCACAATTTTACGATAAAGTTAAAAACGCAGTATCGTAGAGAATGACCATATCTACCAGATTGCCGAATCTGAATCAGATCGGATCATAATTATAGCCAGAATGAAGAAATTCATTTTCAGTTGTTCGCAATCTGGCCTGCCATTTCCAGTTGAAAAATTTCATATGAAACTTGGTTTGATGTTGAAATGAAAAGGCTGCAGGGCAATTATTTTTTGACTTGCAATTAGAAGGAAGTTCATGGAACTCTTTCCATTAAAAGTCTTCATCACTTCATCAATTGTGCAAAGAGCTAATCATTTTATAAGCGCCCTGAAAAAAAGAAGTCCTCAGTTTTCTTCCTATTGAATGCTTTCTTCACGACTATCTTTACTTGATTTATTGTCGCTTGAAATGTCCAAAACGCACCAACCGGTCAGTTTCCTTTTTCCGGTTTAAAAATTCTCATTAGATTACAATGTCGGGTTTCTTTCCGACTTTCTGTCATTGTCTACCGATAGCAATCAGCGTACGAAAGCATAAATATATTTATGCACGTATATAGTCGCCTTTTCTGAACTTTGTTCCGCACCTAACAATTTGCTGACACACATCCAACTATCTTCCAATTACCGATCAGTTTTATTTTGGTATTAATGATGAACTTGCCCCGACTTTTATTGTTGTCTAGTAATATCTACATATCTACGAAGGCAGAGCTGATAAAAATAAGAATGCTTACGAGCACAAATATTGACAGAAATAATTGATTACAAGCGTAAACAGAAGCGCCGTTTGATATAACTGAACTGATTTTAATGTACTGATAGGAGTAGTGCTAATATTTATTCTTCAATGCTTTAGCTAACAATCAGGGGCGGAACGGGGGACTCCTCACACGATAAGGCAATAAAAGGTATCTACCTCCTTTCCACACCTGTTCAGGCCTGTGGTTTTGGGTGTCCAACTCTAAACATTGTTAATATCTGGGCATTAACTAGCCACGAAATTACGTGTACAAGGGCGTGGTCTATATACATATATGTATGTTTGTTTTATAAATATTTGGGAGACACCAACAAAGTCTAGCGATAAGAATCGATGTCTGGTTTTGGCTTCAGTTTTTCCAGAACTGTGCTACCATCTGCACAATATTATACGAGGGTGCTGTAATTACATACTAAACTAAAAATAATGAGTGACCATCAAAAATCTCTACATTAAATGAGATATATAAACACAGTTTTATCCGTAAATATATTTACAAAAGTGTGCCAAAGAGATATTTGACGATAGAGTGACAACATTAATGGTGGAACGTAACAGTGCAATTGAATACCAAAGAATGCCTTCGGTTACTTTCAGGTAATAATATTCACTTCATTCTAGAATAATAGTAATAAAATAAATGAAATAATGTATTTTCCATAAAATAAAAAATCTAATAAAATTAATAAATTATGTGCGTTTTGATTGGATTAATAATAATAAGACAGAGAAATATTTAGTGAAAAAATTAAAATTTCAAAACTCTTTTACCATATCGCATGATAAATCCCGTGGATTGTGCCTAGATTTTATCGCCTTGACTTGTTAATCACCTGCATACGCCAGTACGCCCATTCGAAACTAATTTGTACCTTGGAACTGTCAGGTACTTTTGTTCAAGTGCTTGTCGCCACTGATGGAAGTTCCCCTTAGCATGCTCTATTAATAATATTTACTTGGCTTGTCCGTGTTACTATTACGAATAAATTTCACTGTACATCTCCGCTAAATCATCCCATGAGTCACTTGCATAGTTTTCCCTCGTTATAACCACAAACGTAATGGTAACCAGCCAAAGCAAAGACATGTATGACGTCACATAAAGCGGATGTGTTACAAATTAGCGTTCCATAAACACATGAAGAAAGCCAATATTTGTGGCTCGTGAGATCTGCAAACTAAATTGACCCAATAAATAGATAGTTGTAAAGAGAGCTACTCTTGACTGGTCGGGAGAGCCACTTCTATATCATGAGTACATATTACAATTGTTTACGGCACTCTTTACATGTTAATTAAGAGAATTCGCAAGTGGCTGTAATGACGTAAAGGTGTTGCTTGTCGGCTCGTCATGGAAACAGAGGAAACGCTTAAATACAAACAGAACGCGAAACTGAAGATCTCTATACATACGATTTATGAACACACGTGACTATGTATATATACTACAAATATGTATATATGCTGCAAAAATCGGTCTTCAATCGCGGTTGATGATGTGCGAATGGGCTAATAAATTAAGCCAATAATATGGCTGCAATAGATTTATATAAACATGCACAAAATCGTACTCGTACTGGTAAAAATAGCACGCTAATGACAACGCTAATCAGTTACTCAAATATCGTCTCGCCGATAGCTTCTCTGGCAATTGAAATAACTGCTTGAAACGGCCGAGAGTCAGTCTCCGAAGTGATACGGGTCTGCTAGGCTGTGAACAATTATCCCAGTAGTCGTCGAAATTCGCAGTCTAGTTCGGCCATTAATCGGTTTAAATAGCGCCTGATCTTCTGACCTCTCCATCAGAAGCAGTCCCCTCTCTGATCTGATCTCGCGGGTGTTTGTGTTTGTGTTGATCCAACAGAACTGCGCAGTGGCTGAGATATGTCATTATCCAATTTAAAATCAAACGACATGTATGATGAGCCCATTAATCTGTGGAAAACCAAGCAGCGCGTTCACTATCATGAAGATGTTGTGGCCAAGAAAAAGAAGTGCGTTTCGGTGGTAGTATTTACTCGTAGAAACAACTGCAGTGGCACACATAAATGCATACATGTAGTACATATATGCGAAGTTCTCATTCACTGACATCGTTGTGCATTTTTTCTATCAGTTCGACAGTGTTGTGGTTGAATAATCTACTTGAGCTACGGCTTGGGTGACTGCAGAGATTAGATAACAATGCTATACGAGTGCATCTTATTTATTTAAAGTGAAAACGAATCTACCTTTACGGAGAGTCCCTCATCTAAGTGAAAATACATATACTTCAGTTGCTCTGTTGATGATGTTTCGGATTATTTTTGGCTTCTCTATTGAATATATTTTCTTTAAAATTAAAGAAAGTTTAAAGTTTTCAAGTCTAATTCAAGATTTCTTGATCCACAAGCAACATCAATTATATGAAAATATTTGTAAAAACAAGTCGAAAAATGTTAATGCATAACGTATAGTGCCCTATGTTTCCGCTTGTCTTTTATTTACTGCAAGCAACACAAAGACTCGGCTTAAAGTCCAGACACTGATTGTGAAAAGAAAAGCAAACGTGATCGCTAAATGTTTATATAAACAGAAACCATGCTAGTGGATCGCTTATCTAGCTTCTGATTGATGAGACAACTGTTCAGCCGTCTCGGTATTTATCAACCAAACTAAAGGCATTTCAGAGGGAACACGCGCTGCCTGATACCACCCACAGTGATAATATCACAATTTGTGGACAGAAATCGATCAAAAAGCAATCAGAGGCGGGGACCCATCAAAGTCTTTGCTTTCTTCAGGGTCGGGCCAACGACATCAAATCGTTGACCATAGTCAAATGTCCGTGGTAGAATCAGTTGATCGGGGAACATTGAACTTGTCGCAGCTTTTCGCGAGTATTTCGGATCACGTATGTGTGCCACTGCGGGAATTGTTGCTCCTGAAACGCTCTCTAACCAGTTTTTCAATCCTACGACAGCCACCAGATACCCACAGATGTCTGTGAATATATATCTATAAGTGCGCCCAAGAAATCGGCTTCTTTCTCTCGGCTACCGCCCAATTCGTTGCCGTCTTCGGTGCCGGGCACACCGCCGCACTCTATAGCTGCCCCCTCGAACCAAGTTATTCGCTACGCCCGAACCTCCTGCGACCATTGTGGTCATCACAACATACCCGTCATGTCTCCCCATCCGATCTCGCCGCTGGCGAAGTCCCAGACGAACCTGGACGTGGTGGAGCACTCCAGTCAACGACAGGCCCTACTGCCAATGCCCACCATTGCCTTCCACCGCGACGACTCTGCTTGTACCCTGCAGGTGTCGCGAAGACCTTCGCTGCTGCTCCAGGAGATCCTCACGCAGCGACCCCCTTTGTTTGGCCGGAAAGATGGATTCCTCTCACCGCGAGGCGCCAAAGGGTACAGATGTGTTCTACCTTATGACACTTCCTTTTCTTCTGTAGCTTTCTTTACTATTTAAGATTGAAGATTATTAATGTACTCTGTGTTTGCAGGAATCTTCAAAGCACAGCCAGTGGAAGTACAGCGACCATTAATCTACAGAGCGGCACTGCGAGTGCTAGGAATGGATCTACAGCGTTCTTTGACAATGGAGCAAAAAGCTATCAGGCCAAGCAGCAGAAGGAAAAGAATCGACGCACGGGAAAGTAATGATCTACAGAGAATTATCTATATGTAATTAGATCGAAGACTAACAAACTTATTCCACAGTGATGCCATAAGTTCAGCGCTTTCAGCCACATATTGCAAGCTACTGGTTCTGCTGGGAGTGTGCCTGCCCATCACGGAGGTAATCTCGGAACAGATACCCACCTATGTGTATCAGGGCTTCTATGTCTACCTGTATGTGGGCAGCATACTCTTTGTCATCTTCCTGTACATCAGTGCCTTTCGAAATCGATCGCTCTTCAATGCTCTCAAAGACTTTCGTAAGACCAATCACAGCTCTAGCTAATGCCAAGGCGAAGTTATCTCATGTCTCAATTATTCTTTCAGACGAGAAGAACAGCAATGTACACCTCAAACACAAAGTCACTCACTTTGGGAGCTTTTACCTACGAGTCGGAGCCATTGCATTCGCTATTGGCACAATGGTCTACTCTGGGCTGGAGTTTGGTCAGTTCTTCGAACTGAATGGTCACCCAGGCTGTCGTGATGTGTTTGTGGCCATCACACCCATCTGCCGCATGGTTCTGTGCATCGCTCAGGTGCAGTTCATCTTCCTGAACACAACATACATGGATATGGCTCGCCACAAAGTGACCTCCCGTTTCGGACTTATGCACATGGTGGCCACAAACCTTTGCGAGTGGCTGTACGTCCTGGTTGAGGAAACCAAGCATGAGATCTTTCACATTAGCCACCACGATGGTGACCCAGAGCATGACCCTATAATGCACAATGGGACCCATGGCTTACCTAATTGGTCGGCGATGAATGAATCACTGTATCACCACCAATCGCACTTGACTGCAAAGGATCAGTTCAATCATACTATTTTGGGCAATGTGAGCTCCATAATAGCCAACGTCACAGTGACGCCATCGCCAACACCAGCAGCCTTCACTGGATGCTCTCGCACCACGATCATGGGGGCATTGGTACAGCAGCTGTCTCCATTTCTGTTTCCCTGCACCATTGAGTACTCACTGATCTGCGCTGTGATCCTCTACGAGATGTGGAAGACTGTTAAGTCCATACCGGATATTGATAAGACGCGCAAGAACTCGGTCAAGCCTGTGGCCCAGAAGCCGGCCCATCACTTCTCCGTCGATTGCTCGCAGTCGCACAAGGGTCTCTTCTTCGGCATACTGATCATAGTGATGACAATTATCTCTATGATCATGTACTTTGTGCTGTACACCCAGCCGGGCTATGAGCTGGTTGCCACTCAGGAGGTTACTCTCTGGGAGACTTTTATGTACTTCCTGTGCGCTGCGGCCGTGATTACGGGTGAGGAATTATACTTCAGGGAATAGCGATACATCATTGTCCCTTATATCTGTATATTTTCAGGCATGTTCCTCATGCGCGATCTGAGATATATTAAGGACACCAGCGACGAGCACCACTCGATGGACTTGGACAATCTTCTGCTGATCGTGGCCCAGACGGGTGTGTACTTGTACGGATTGTTCAGCATATTGGGAAGCTACTTTGCCAAATGGGATACGGTACCCGATCGCGTTGAGGGCATCATCGCTGAAGTGTTCGGCGTGGTCCAAACTTCTCTGCAGACGATGTTCATCCTACATGCCAGCCATCGACGGTGCAAGGGCGCCAAGCAGGTGCGCCGAAAGCCAGGAAGAGAGATCATAACATTTCTGTTGGTAGCCAACATTGCCATTTGGTTCGTAAATACCCTCATCAAGGGACGTGCCGTGTTCCGTGAATCGCATTTGGAGTTCTTTGGCGTCTGGGGCTGGACGATTATTACGCACATTTCCATGCCATTGGCTATTTTCTATCGCTTCCATTCAACGATCTGCCTCTTTGAGGTCTGGAAAATCACGTACAAGGCCAAGGCTCATTAGTTCTGTATCCAACCTGTTGTATAGTTTCCACTAGCTTTCTCTTTTAGTTTATTTAAAATGTAAGGTGTTTACTCCTTAATTTATGTGTAAGTGCGATTATTTTTGATCATTTGTAGCACAAATAAAGACTTAATTTATTCAGCCCTAGCTCGCTGTTGTAGTTTTGATTGACGGTAAAGTTAAATTGTAATGGAACATCTACGGCTTCTGAAAGCATTTTAAACTATTTTATTATGCAAATTACTAATAAACTATACTCGAAAGGTCACTTTGAAAGTTTTCGAAACTATTTATGGCCTAGTTAGGCTTTGTTTATGCTCCATAAAATCCATCAATTTTGACAGCTACTTTTAAAAAGTTGAGAGCCGTAAAAACCAAGGAAAACTAAAGCAAATAGAACAAACCCACGTACATATATTCTATTATTACTCAGTATCTTTTTACACAAAAGTGTCTTACTTCGTTGTTACCGCTTCCAATATTTTACACTATTTATTACTGTGATGACATAATGCCACTTACATATGGAAGTTTATATAGAGAGTGGTCAGAATAACAAATCCATTTGAAATGCCATAATCACGTGGCCAAACAGCAAATGGACTTATAACCACTGCCTCTGATAGTCGGCTTTTTTCAAGCGAACTCTTTGATTAGATACTTCCGTTTTCTGTTATCAATGCCACAATTGTGTAATTAAAAAAAGTACTCTAATCGGCGACACATATAACCGACTAAACCTGAAACTTCCGTCAATTTCCTTTTCGCCATCAAGTATTTTAATTATGATCTAGGATTTGGGTTAATTGCCGTACTATAAGTACACATAAGACGTTTTTTTAGGACTGTGTCATAAGTTCTAAGCATTTGGAGATGGAGTAATATAAAAATCGAATTAAAATGTCCTTTACAAAATAGACGAAATTTAATCAAACCTAAGAAAAACACTGTTCCTACAATATATAATCTGATAAACAACCCCTAATATATTTTTGGGTCCACAAAAAAGAGCAGTATTCGTGTATCAGCGCTATCGTGGGTGACATAAATCGTATGCCAAAAAATGTTGACGCAAAAAATTGACAAATCGTCGTTTCCGTTTCCTGTTGCGTATTCTTTCTTCAAGAAGGCTGTGAAGATGGAGGAGCGGGCAAGGCAGTTGGGAAGCCACGATTATGAGGAAATACATTTTATATGCTCCACACACGAGTATACTTGATGCATGTGTATGTTTAAGGATTGTGTGTGAGGAGGAACTTTCAAATAAAAATATATATGGGTATATAAAAAGGCATTCAGCCATGAAGTTGATGAATTGGCGCATTTAAATTATGCCTTTTTTCGAAGTACAGGCAATTGTTGTTGTGGTGGCACAGCCAAAGATAATAAACGGGCAATTTGGGGTTAACAAATCTGGTGATGTATGTCCTTATCACATCCATCCGATGAACACGTGAGCCGCATATGTAATGAGGTAACAGAAAACCAATCAATTTACATTGTTGGCTTTTGGAAATTGATAGCCGTGAATGAGATTGTTCTCCGTAATTTAAAATTATTCCAACACATCTCCAGTGGAGTATATAGTATATTAAAATGTACTTTCTGCAACCAAATTTGTACGTGTGTAAATGAAATTAAATTATATCGTATCGCCTACGTGTACAAAAATAAAATTCCCTTCTTGTTGGTCCTGTGCGTCACGCGTGACGTATGTATATTTTAGATGAAATTACCAGGAAAATAAGACGCACGTGGCCCACTTACAGGCGCTTGAAATGGAAAATTCGAAAATTTCGTAAGATTTAATACACAAGCATTATTGTTCCACCAATTTTATTCTATACGACTTAATAATCTACACATTAATAAATGAATTATTATATTTACATTGCCTTTAAATCGCTTTCTTAAGCTTTTACGCGTTTTGTTTGCATTTAACTCTCATTTAAGCACCACACCAATTCGATTTTCCACCAAAATAGAGCGGAAAGTGCAACTAACGAGGGACTTGAGGAAATTACAGGTGAAAAGATAAGGAAAAGCAAAGCAGTAAATGGAAATGTAATTAGCGAATTGAAAAGCAAAGATAGAAGGAGACAAGACTTCAGCATTAAAATTGAATCAACAGAATAAAAAAGGTTTTTGTCGACTCTAAAAATGAGTAGAGGAACTCCATTAAAAAGGGGGTTTAATGAATAGAGGAGGTCCATTGTCCACCTACACCATAGATTGTCAACGTTAATAAATCAGTGGGGAAAAATTGCAGTCGATAGCAGTTTTTATGAACCCACAGCCAACGTGGCGACCAGGCCAGGAGACAACTGGTGTACAGAGGAGGAAAATAAGAAAAAACCAGAGGAACTCTACAGCTGTAAATAGAAATGACGCGGAAGCGCTGGGGACAATGACGGATGTCGACGATGATGGGGACAAGTTTTTATTTCGCTGCTTGACACTGGGCTTCTTTCAGGCACCTCGGCGTGACGGAAATGACATTTTCATGGACATTTCACCAACGACGACGCATTCAAGTGCTTCAAGCGAAACCGGCAGTTTAAAGGCAAACCAAATGGCCAAACAAAATGGACAAACAACTAACGAATGAATCAAGATGGTAAGTGAGCAAAGTGTGTTTACTTCTTAGAGCATGACCAGGAAACAATAAAGCAACTTTTACTTTTAAAACTAGCACTGGTCTTTCTCCCTCAACTATAAAAGTAAAAGGATTACGTACATCTTTAATGGAATGTCGACCAGAAAGTAATTAGACGTGCAAATTTATCCCACTCATTCGTACAACATATGAAAATTTCATTTCATTTCATTCTACAAAGTATTTGCCTCAGCTCTCCTAATCAGCAACTTAGCTATTCATTCTGTTCATATTTTCTTATCTTAGTTTATTTTTAATTTGTATGCTCTTCTGTACAGCACATTATAAGCAATAACCAATAAAAAAGTGTTTCTTTCGAAATTACCCACATCGATCTTTCCGATTCTTTTAATACAAAAAAAAATTATTTAACTTCTCCATATTTCAAATTGATCCAATCTATTTCCAACCAAAGAGCTCCTTGATGGACCAAAGCATTGATGAGCTAAAATCCTCCCTGCATCGTGGCTTGAAGTAGTTATTTAAAATAAAATATTTAGTTTAAAAGCATTGAATTGAAAAAATGCAATTGAAAAGTAAGAAATGTAATTTTAGCTGCATCAAAAAGTAAATAGAAATAAAACCATTTGCTGCCCATTAAACGTAACACTGATACCGAAGAAGGACGACCATCTGTGTAGAGTATGTAGTTCAACGGCACTTTTACTGTCCTGAAAAAAGATAGACCCAAACCGTTCCACGCGGCAAATCTTTTGTGGCCTGTTGTCCTCCCCGGTCTGGTGCTTTGGCAAACGAAACACGTAGGTCACGCAAATGGTTGTTCAAAGACATTAGAGCGACATTAAACCATTTCACAGGAAGATTTCAACAGTAGGCGTCCCTTTTTAGAGCAAACAAAAGGTAAAGTTAAAAAAGTTACTTTGGACAGAATTTAATACTTCGACAAAGAATTTCAATTTGACTCTCCAAATTGGATAATTAATTTTTGTATATTCCCAACGATTCCTAAAGCCAATTTCTTTAGTTTTTCGCATTGAACAGTCACATATACATTTATTGACCCTATTTATTTCTTTCCCTATTTTTTACATCCATATATTTCCACAATTTGTATGGGGTTTCCCAAAATATATTCAATTGCGATGCAAGAAATGCCCAAAGCTGTCAATCATTGTCACGGATTTTTATTTGTTCCGTGCGACATATGGCGCATGAAAGATTGCTCAGCAGGTGGAATGTTTGTTGGTACAATAGTTATAAATAATGAAAGGAACTAACTTTTATTTCCAGAGTAAGAGCGCTTCAATAAAACAGCAGTTTCGTAGGCTGAAGAGGAAATAAAAAATAATACAAAAATATATGTACTTTTGCCACCGGCGAAAATCCACTCTAGTCTCTGTCGTTTATCAATTTTATGTACCACCAAAGGAAAACGTGTGAAAAATAAACAACTCAGAGTTCAGGGATACACAAAAGTCAAGCGGAAAATTTTAGTGCAGTGGTTTTCGGGGATATTTTTTCGCAGATAAATAAAGCGATGACATTGTAAAATATTTATTCGAAACCCAAAAACTCATATGCAGAATGTTGACGACTGCGACTAAGACTACGCTTTTAGTTATAGGTTAGTATGGCTTAACTTTTGTATCTTTGTGACCCGTTGGGGACATGATAGCGAAACCATGCAATTGAGTGATGGACATTTGGTAGAAGGGTCGCATCACGTTCACAATGGATGGGTCAAAATAGAAATAAATCTGAACCTCTTGCAGGTCAACAAATGTGACATTCTAGAGGATTTATTTGGTAAATGGCTCTTTGATTTCGTTTAATGGCATGGAAAGACACAGGCTTTCAACGCAAATACCACAAATTGTTAAATGATAATGGTTTACATTTATGAGGCAAAACTAAGCAATATTCGTAGATATTTCAGCCTCTGGAGCAGGCAGATGACCAGTTGCTCATGCTTCAGGAATTATTATAATGAAATAATCACAAAAATTGAATTTGAAACCATTTCAATTTAATTACTTATTCCATAGCTATCAACTTTTCCATCACATTTGGCGTCTCTGCGAGTAATTAACTTTCTTTTTTACCCTCATGACTAACAAATTTCGGGAACCTTCGTCTAGTGCTGCTTCTGTGGTAGCCAAAGAGGTGTGCTATCTTTTCGTTCTACCTCCCAGAGGTGCCATTAGTGTTTTTTCCTATCATATATGTTCTTATATACCTGGTACGCAGCTATGCTCTGTGCAGTTGCCACACAAAAAGTTTATAAAATTTAATATGACGTGGATGACTTGCGAATTTAATCCTTAAATTGAGCAGTGAAAAAAGAATTCCATTTCTTACATATGTACAACTTACATATGAATATGAATTGCTCCAGCGATTAATTTTTGTTGCCTTCTTCGATTCGGCAGAGAACTGAACGCATGTCCAACATTTACATGAAGCATTTATACTTATCCATATTATATTGGGCGACGCCTGTTTGTGGTTATGTGCCCCACATTCGGGTTAACGTGGCGTATGAATAATTGAGTATTTTTTGTTTCTCATATTCTCGTTTTTTGGCTGCCGTTAGATAAATTTTATACATACACAATGTCCTCCTGGTGCTAAACAAAAACAGTAGTAGCTCCCACACACGTTAAATCAGTGCTCGGCACGGCCCTATCCATTAGGGATAGGAATAGATTCTGCCACAGCTTCGATTTGAATTGGGAGTGAAAACGTTTTGGGTAAAGCATAGTCAAACTCCATATAAAAAAAACTGTGACAGGAATGTTTCGTTTACGTATTCCTGGAGTGTGTATCCAGCAACACGTGCGGAATCGTGCGGTACCATGTGTGGACTGAGAGAACAGCCGATACCCAGGAATATATACTTTACAATTCTTTCTGAAGTGAATGGTGCCATATGTAGGCAAAAACTGTCGGCAAAACCAAAAGGAGAGATGGAAATTATTCTTTTTTTTTTTGCAACAATATATGCCGCCACCAACACAATCACTTCATCATCAGAGTGCATTTTTTTTCATTTTTGAATTTTAGCAGAATTTTAGAGTTGGCTCTGTTTACAAAAAACAGCTGATTCATCAACCCTGTTTTAGCTATATTCCACACTCTCACGAATAATTAGTAAATTCCCTGCAGCAATTTTCCGCGGTGCTGGCGACAGGCCCTAAAGGTAAATTTTCTCCCCCCAATGTTCTGCTTTCGAATTCATTTCCCATTTCCCAATTGACAAGCATTTGTAAGGCAGGGAACGAAAAGTGAGTTTGTTAGCCGTTAAGAGGAAGCAATAAATCGAATCGAATTTCAGGATTTATGTAAGAATGCATGTGTAAGCAGAGTAAAAAATAGAGCATAATTAGATATGTTTGATTGCAGATCAATTTGCATTCACCGGGAAACCTTTGTCTCTATTGGCTGCAGAAAGGCGGAATGAATGGCGATGATGAGCCGAGACTCTCCTATTCCCCCCAGCTAATGTCTGTGAATGTCGCTTACCCAACGGTATCTCTGGAAAATCTAGGGAATGTGGTCTCGTCTATGGTTCTTTAACAAACTAGCATTAGTGGAACCTTTTACCTTATCATTGGATGTATTTTTGTTGCCATCTTTGTCCTCTAAGACCCTAAATATCATAAACTTGTGAAAAGTAAATCCCAGCAGATGCGACACATGACAGTTGGAAAAGTACCCTTCAGGAAAGTGCCAAACTTTCTAACTGCACCTATGAAACTGAGCATACTGAACGTAGAAGACATATTTATTCAGCTTCTCACTTGCAACTATTTGCTAAATTTGTTTTGATCGTAGTTTGTCTTTTTGGGTGTACAAAAATGAATACAAAATAATTTTCATTAAAAAAGTAAGAGTAATCGAAGGTATAGAATGATTTGCATTACTGTCAAAAGTTAATTTATTTTTTAATTTATGCTGAATGATTAAGTAACTTATATACAATTCACTGTATTTGAAAACAATTTGCTATATGTATGTGTAATCTCATTTTACAATCAGCTGCTTCCTACATTCTTCACATTCAAGTACAAATAAAAAAACTTCCTTTGCATTTTATCCATAAAAAAGTGCCGCTCCTTTTTCCAATAAATGCATCCAAATGGCTGATATAAAATGTTTTTATTGACTTGAAATGATTTTCCGGAAGCTTGGTTGAAGAAAGAATGTCTTAAAAATGGTCTATTTCCTACTTATTGGAATGAATTTGGTAAATTAAATCATAACGAGAAGGAAGTGTGAGTCGCTTCTGGGGACGCGACTCTACTTATACCCGTACTCAGTCAGTATATACATTTTTGAGATATGATTTTTTAGAATTTTAGAAAAAAAAAATTTTACATTTTAAATTTTTTGCTACATCTATTTCATCTACATCTACAATGTATATTTTACATCTAACATGTAGATTATAGATGTACCATTTTTATTCTGCATCTCCTCCGCTAGGGGTTGCTCGCGCACTGAACGCGGTAGAGTGTGCGAGCGAGAAAGAATGAGTACCGGGTCTTTTGCTGAAGGAGGCGGGGGAAGCAACAGAAAATTAATTTCTTCATTCTGGCTATAATTATGATCCGATCTAGTTCAAATTCGGCAATCTGGTAGATATGGGCATTTTCTACGATACTGCGTTTTTAGTTTTATCGTATCTTTAAAATGTGCCTGCCACAGATTTTCGTCCTTTGGGGGGCGGAAGGGGCGGGGCGAAATTTTGAAATACACTTGTAGCAGTGTGATATCACATGAGTCTTGAAACCAAATTTGGTTGCCCTACCTCTTATAGTCTCTGAGATCCAGGCGTCAAACAAGACGGACAGACGGACAGACGGACGGACGGACGGACGGACGGACGGACGGACAGACAGACATGGCTCTATCGACTCGGCTATTGATGCTGATCAAGAATATATATACTTTATGGGGTCGGAAAATTTTCCTTCTCTACGTTACACACATCCACTTTTACCACAAATCTAATATACCCCTTAACTCTTTTTTGAGTACGGGTATAAAAATGCAAATTAACCTCTATAGCCATACAGATATAATAATCTCTTTCACATAAAATGAGGAGTTTCATTCCGAATACGTGTATATTAAAAATGTTAAAAGTGTGGGGTAATATATAAAAATAGTAAATAGTATGAAATTTGAATGTAATGCTGTTATTCTAAGGCGTTTATCATCTTCATCAACTGCTAGGCAGCTCAATTCGGTCGTTCCTATATACTTTCTAAGATTGCTTTTGCATATTGCCACAGCCCATGAGAGATTGGAAAGAGGCGGTTCCTTGTTCTTATTTATTTTTAATTTTATTTGTTCATTATTTCTTCTCGACTATCTACTAATGAAGGACACTTATATTGGTGCTTCTTTTACGTGTTCGCAGAAAAACAGAATTTTTTTAGTAGTTGAAACTAGAAAACATCCACAAAACTGGAACATCCACTACAGCACAATAATACGAGTATTTGTATTTGTACCTGTGAAATTGTAATTATTTTCTGCTTTGCAAGCTTGTATCATAATGATTTAATGCCTTCAGGAGCGCGCTGTTATCTTCATGCCTTTCAATGTAATGTAAAAGGGGGTGTTGGTGGTATATAGGAAGTAGTAAGATAGTATAGTAAGATAGAAACATAGTAGTAAGGTAGTTATTAAAACGGCTATATGAGCAAACAAATTTATAAATGTTTCTTTAAAAGTAATAGCTGCTTGTTTGTGCTCAGTTACCACAGATTATTGTCTTCTTTTAACTCCATGTGTGGTACCGTTAGCTTAGATAAGAGATCAAAGTCGACCTATACGTAGAAAATGGATATATGTTTTGGGAGTGAATGTGGTAGCATCGTTTCAATTAAAGTGACAAGCCCTCAATCTTGCATCAAACCAACCCAAATATTGCATAAAATTTAATTTTTAGTTCAAAATGCTTTGAGGTACTGAATATTCTGAGGAAGAACAAGCAGGAAGGGGAATGAAAATAGACGGCATTAAGACTAGTCGAATCGCTTCACTAAAGAATCGACGGCTACCTCATAAATCATCGCCTTGGTCCAGTATCAACAATCAGCAACCGAAGACATGATTGGCAGCAATAAAATCAAAGCACAACTCGTATTAACAATTACCAGGCAACGTGTGAGCCAGGGATTAGGCTTGGAGGGATCCGCGTCATCCACCGGCAACTTGTCACAAGCGGAACCATGGCGGTTGATCGCTTATGATATGGGCTGCCGTCAGTGCTAAAGGAAATTCTCCAATTTGTTATGTATCCGGCCGGATGAATGCTCAAGCATATATAGAATTATTAGAAAGTGTACTTGTTTCATTTGCTGAGCATTTCCGTGGTGGAAAAAATAACATTTCAGCAGGATAATGCACCGATTCAGTTTTCCCGGGCTACAATGTGTTTTTCCAAACCTACCATCAATGGTAATGAAGTTGTCGCAATGAGTCCGGACTTAAATCCCATTGAGGATCTGTGGAACATCCTTGCAGCAAAAGTTAACGCCTGTACAAGGCAGTACGTTACCTTGAAAAACTTAAAAGAAGCTATTGTTGCAGAATGGCCCAAATTGAGTTTTTTAAATCTTCAAAATTTGGCAGGATCAATGCCGCGAAGGCTTCAGGAACATACGAGCAGCTCCATTCGTTACACTACCCGACACGATTTGATTTGAAATTGTTTGATGATATTTTTTTTCTATGGCAGAACTCTTTTAATAATTTAAAAAAACTAGTATTTTTGGCCGGTAGCGGTTCTTTTATCACATAACTTAAGTATCTAACATCTGGTTGCAAAGATTTTTGCCATTCTGAAAAGCTAATTGATGCAGCTTATAACCGCATCCAAAAATGAATACAAGCACTTTGTAACTTCAGCATACCGTCTGGGAAATATAAGGCTTCTAACTAAAAAATTTACGGTTGGTGATGTGCTATTTTTTTTTAAATTTTGACAGCTGACTTTAACAGCGCGCTGAGAGCCTGCTGAGCCTTGAGGGTAGCACCGTGAGCGGAGCGGAAGAAATGCGAGGGGTGCACACCGGTGCGCTTTCGACCACCATAGATCTATGGTAAAGGCATGACACCTCGCAAATTTCTTGTTAAAGTCAATTGGAAAAAAAAATTTTGCTATAGTTTAATATTATTTTACCTAACTAGGGTGTGCAAATTAAATTAAATTACTTAACAAAAAATAAATTGACATTATGCCAAAAAGAAGACGGAAAGAAACCACTGTGCGACGAATAATTATACATGTCGAATCCGTGTTTGCTTGGAGTTAGTTGAGATAGTCGCATCTCTAGGTTCACGATCGTAGTTGCAGGAGATCACTAGTTCCTCTATACCCACCCAACCTACGGAAATGCGTGGAACGAACGTACTACCACCTCAATAATTCCCTCGATGTACACTGGCATTAGGTACTGAGACAAAACTGTACGTATTTATTCGAAATTTATGTTAAGACACTAAGTCAGCGGTCGGCTCGCAAACATTATTTATGTTTATTATCACTTTTATGCTAATCGATTCTAGCAACAGCAGATTCAGCACTGGAAATTGGATAATATTCCTTCTAAAAACACTTTTTTTTGCCAAGTTAAGCAGGGGAATTATGTACGAAATGCGTGACATATTCGACTTTGGTCAGTTCTGTGCCAGTTTTTTTTTGCCCAATGTAACTGGTTATGTTATTCAGATTAGCCGCAAAGTCTGCCGTCAGTTGGACCCTTTTTTGTCCTTTTCAGCCCCTTTTTTGCGCCCTAGTCATAAACTTGACGCTTTGAGGTTGAAGCCAACCTACACACGTGATTTGGGTAACCCAAATTGGGTAAATTTCAATGAGTTGTCGGCTGTCAAAGCGAATGAACGTGAAGCAGATCAAAAAATAGTCCACCAGCCTGCCGCTTTCTGCTGGTGGCGTTGATTGCAAATCTTCAAGTGGGCCTGACAGCGCCGTCAACAAGACATGAGAGAACTCCAAGAATGGGAAAACCAGAGAAAACGCGCAGGGCGCTAGCTGAAAATTGGATTTTATGCTTGTTTACATTTGCCGGCAGCCAGCAGGTGGCCCGGCAGGACCACCGAAAAAGTGCAAAGCGTGAATATACTCGTGTCTCCCATATACGAGTCTCGCATAAAATATGTATACATAAAGGAGCACGTGTTGGTCCACATATAAAAAAGCGCAACAAAATTGGACACTTTCCGGTAGAGGATATTGATATGGATCCGCTCCATTAAAGCCAACTGTTGCTGGCTATACTCTGTGAAATTTATACGACTATGTACATTGATTATATTTTCATTCAAAGGGGGATTTTTTTCCAATGAATTTTAAACAGCAGGCTGTTGCCACTAATGTTGCCAATATTGCCAATATTGCCAATATTACTTAAAGCGTTGTTCCATGGAAATATATGGTATCGTATGGTATGGCATATGTGAAGACAAAAATACTTTTTTTTATGAATTTATGTATGAATCTTAATAAAGGTTTTCATCCTTCCTGAATCACCGCATTTTTCGATAACAAATTTAGCAGATTTAATCGATCCAAGAACAACTAATGGCAGCCATTTTGAAGGTCGCCTCCAGTGGTATTATTTATCTTGCACAAGGAAATTTATACACTTTTAGTGAGCCAGGGTAAAGTGCTCCCAATGGTATAATATAAATGATAGCGTGCGCACGTCTCAACGAGGCGTATGAGTAATTTATGCTAAGCAATTGACTTGTTGACTTGACCCGATTTACGTATATGTATGTACATTCACTACGAAGTAAAGACATATCTAGTTCCACAGCACTCATAATCCTTAGGCCCAAAGTAAAACAACGGAACAAAGAGCAAAATCCCAGATAATTGGCATCGGTTTGGAGGAGCAGCATCTGGCTGGATGCCAAGTCTTCTCTACATGCTGGTGGTCTAATCACAGTTCCACGGTGAGCTTGTTGCGGCTCGGTGCGGCAACTAAAATCCAGATGAAAGCCAACACCTTGTCGCCAGGTGACACCGCACCCACACAAGACACAGCCCTCACATGTGAGCCCCAAACGCGAACGTGACACATTCTTGTGTACTTTTTGACGAGCCAAAAGTCGCGGGGTCACCGGGCTCAGAGCCCAAAGAACATGACATGAAAATGCTATGAAAATGGTTTCCCAAACTGAATTTTCTCCTAGCTCATGGTGGTAATTGGGAAAGTAAGCCACTATCAAAATATCCAGGTCGGAGTAAGAGAGCAATCTTGAGTTGGGTAGCTGAAAACTAGTTTAGGCTGTGGTAACTAGGGAATTTCCTTATCGACTAGCCGGAATTCCGGAATGACCATTCAATTCTCACGGTCTCCAAGTGTCAGGCACCAAAATGTCCGCAAGTACAGGAACTAACAACCAATCATAGGGCTTCCTCCATTCAATGTTGTGCTTCTTGATGTTCTTGATGTTGCTGATGGAAGCCGCAGGCAGCTTCCTTGTTTGTGTGGCACTGCTATTCAGGCATTGGAAGTAATTTCTGGACATTCAGTTCCAATGTCGATAGTGCAGGAAGAGACCAAAGCGGGTGACTTTCACGCCCCTGGCTCCTTCACCGCCTGCAGGCTTTGCGAACCAAGCAGAATTGTCTAGTGAAGTCCTTTTCTGTCCTGCATCGTCCTTTTCCGTTCTGCATCGTCACGGGCTGCACTCTCCTGCCCTGCACTTTCCTTTCGTGTTTTGTTTCCCCTTTTATTTTTGTTGTCCATTTAAATCGTTTGCCTTTTATCAGTATCTGAAAGAATGTTTTCCATTCAGCTATTAACACGTTATATTTTCAAAAAATCAATTGCATTGCTTCTCGTATCAGGCAACCAATTCTGCATCGAAATTCACACGCACGCGGCCATAAATCCCATGGAATACCATTGAGCCAAATGCATTTGGCTGTATAAATACTTGCTGATGTGAACATAATTCCAGTCATGGACAGGCACTAAGCACTCTCGCACACACTCGCTCGTACCCTAGATTAGTGGCAGTATATATATCTCCCAAACACTTTTGGCTTTTGCCTTCCTACCATCACATCCTTTGCCGTTTTGGCAGACCAGGAAATTTCACATAAAAGGAAAATGCAGCCCGCTGACTGTTTGGTTGGGTGGCTTTCCTTTATTCTTCTCACTCGGCAGCGGAAGATGAAATTTTATTATTTTAGTGGGTTGTCATGTTATCCAGAGATAACAAATTCGTTTACGATCATTTCGGTGGGTTTAAAGGCCAGCATTCCAGAACCCAGTACCATTTGACAGTCTGAATATCCTTTGTCTGACAACAGATCGTTAGTGCATTTAATGGGACAGTCGTACCACTGCATACATGAACCTTGATTACACTTATGTGTGCCTTGTCTTTAAATTATTACGAAATTGGGGAATATTTTGAATCATCAAGACCGAAATTTAAGCAAAAATGTTCGTCCTTCTCGTTTCTGGTTTCTGTCAATTGTTCACAAATTATGCAAACATTTCGCTGCCTTGCACGTAGTTGGGCCATACAATTTCAGTCAATTAAATTTCCAGCATTTGTACATTGTGCATAAATATATATGTCGGGACACGTGCCCGTCTGTCTGTAACTCTATTCAACACTTTTGGCTGTCATTTGGCAGACAGACAAGGGTAAGAAATTGGAAAACCACAAGGAGCGACCCTTGAATTGTATTCGATTCATTGTTTGCGGACTTCAAGTCATGTTTTTAGTGTAAAATTTAATTAAACATGAGCAAAGCATGTGGGGAACTACAACGACAAGAAATGGGTATTTTCAGAGTACGAGCTTAAATTTGGCTGCCCCTAGTTTTTCTTTTCTCTTTAACCAGCTGTGGCTAATTTAAAAAAAATGAAATAATGAAGGCAGTAGCACAACCAACTTTGGCTCGTATTGTTTCATTAGCCAACATAGAAAAACTGTTGCTCTTCCGACAATTCATTTCCACTCTGATGCTTTCCACACCAGACTAGACCGAACCAGCAGCAGGACCAGACAAAAAACCATCCGAAACCAAAACCAGAACCAAAGCCAAACTTAGCCGCTTCCCCTTGGGGTCTTGGGTACTGCCATCCGATCCGTCTGCCCAGTATGCGGTCTGTTGTGAAGTGTGCCAGGAGCCATAAAGAGCATAGCGCGGAGCGTTTCATTGTTTTAGTTTTTGTTTTTATTCATGAATAAAGCAATTAAGTGTACCGCTGCCTCCTCATGACAAGCACATGGAGCCACTTGTTGGCGGAGGATAGCTCTTCCAGTCCTGAAAACTGGAATCGAATTGGTCGACTTATTCTTACACACAAAAAGTTTTTTTAGGTAGAGGAAAAGAAAATGCATTGGAAGGAATCTGTAATAATGTAAAAAGTATTTATCAGCTGGTGAATATTTGATTTGGTACGTAATATGGTATAAGTATATTTAAATTCCAAACTTTATTTCGAATAATAAAATATTTTCAGCAATATGTATACTTTAAAAAAAAACAATTTTGACGAAAGAAAGTTATTTCAAAGCCGTCAAATTTACCTTGTACTCCCAAAAAATAGTCTGGCAAGTGTCCTACATTTTGACAGGTGGTTGCATAATACCAGACTTTATGACAATTTCATTTCATTTAATTTAATTCAATTAATTAAGTTTCATTAAATTGCATTTAATTTAAATGGAAAGGCAGCAGGATGGCATTTCAAAGATTGTGTAAATGTTTGGGTTAGATTTTCATTAAAGACTTTAAAAGTTTTGGGCTTACAATTGGGTAAATTTAATTCCCTAGTTAGCAGGTGTGCAGATGACATTTCAATTGTGCCTTGGGTCCCCGGAGGCTAACCATTTGGATTCACAAACGCACACACGATGCAGCTCCAGGCATAGAAGGCCTTTATGTGGGTTGAGCACAGCTGAATGGTTGCCATAATTGCGGGTAGGAAAAGTCATTGACGTGCATAGGGTTTCGTCCCAGTACTTGCTTAAATGTTGCAATACTCATCCTCAGTTTCAGTTCTACATATCGCTTCTATCGTTTCATCTGTTCAAACGCCTTCTCCAACTCTCATCTGAGATTCCTCTGCCATCCTATGGGGATATATGCGTCTGGTCGCTGCGGGGCTTGAACAATACGTACAAGTCTCTCCCAGTTTCCCAGGGAGAGATAAATTAAAAAAGGCTGCAGCTCGCCATCACAAATCGCAAATGGCTGGGGAAAAGGAGGGTATCCTACCCAGACAACAGGCGACGCTTTACCATTGTCTAAGCACTGCAGGCAAAATGTCAGGAAACGTCAGCAGAAAGCAGTTGCAATGGCAACAGAATGACACCCCGAGTGTTAACGGCAATTCATTGGACCCCGACGATGGGGCGACAAAAACAAAAGAAATGGGAGGAGCAAAAAAAACCAGAGAAGCGATTCCCCGACCCATGAGAACTTCTCTTACAAAATGATTTTTTGATTCAAATATTTTTAAAGCCGGTCCGAGACCCATAAACAATGTAATGTCAACAGTTGGACCGTATCCGGGAGGATGGGTACCCGAGCTGGAGGATGACAATCCAGCTGTCAGTTCGACAGCTCCTGAATGCCCCCTTCTAGCCAATGGGACTGGCCACACTATGAAAATATGTGAGAGAGATGCCCATGTCCCATCGCCAGTAGCAACTCGTACTGCCCTCAGTGCCTCTTGGCCAACTTCAACTTCTGATACACCTTTGATGTTATGTCTGGGGCACCAAAGTCCGATATGGGCGGTTCTGATGTGTTATCGTACAGGTCTGTGTACAGGCTGTGCATAACATTCCTTCAGTGAAGTTTTATGCAATGCAAGATTGAAAATCCAGTTATTAAAACTATATTTGCAATCGTAAAAACTCAATTATGAATTTAACAAGACGAAAGCTATCAAACCAAAAGAGTAAAGGTGATCGGTCTTTGTATAGACTGTTTTGGAGAATACAGGGAATACAGGCATCCCCAATGCCTTATACTTATGGGCGGTGCCTGCCACATATGTTCATAATTCCTCCACCGAACTGCACACGCAAGGACACTAAGCACTTTGTGTCCACTATTTACATATGGGTATAAGTTAACACTCCCCACCAACACCAGGGTATCAGTGGAATTCCATTTGGAAGAACGATCATTCCGTTATGTTACTATGTTGCATAAACGGCTGGTCGACGCCAGCTGCTGACGATGCAGATTTGGTGACCGCTGCCCGAGCTGGAGGGCGGCCAGAATTGATCAGAATTAATATTGTGGGATATTTAAAGAACTATGACTGTTTATTTAAAGGTTTAAAGTTTATTCTACTTAATTTTAATAGATGATTTTCGATGTGTCTTCTACGAGATTTCGGCAGCGACTGAAGAACTGAGTGCGCGTCTCCTATCGATGTCTTAGTGTAGGGACAGAGGACTAATGGTGTACCCGCTTCTGGTGTTCCTTGGCACTACCCTATCACTACCGCATCCCACATCTCTGCGGATTACACAACTGCGGATGGGTGCAGGGGGAAACAGAGAGTGACTGCGACCGCAAGACTGATAAACATTGAAATTTATAGGCTAACGTGAATCCGCGAAACAGAGGCGCCATCATTTTCAACTTATGCGTGTGCGCATCCCCAACTTTAGGGCCAGTTCAGAATATACCATCTGGGCTTATCATATCGCCGTTTATGGGCTAACGGAGGCAACAGCATCGAGTGGCTACACACCCCAAGAGGATTTTGCTCCATAATATACATTAACGTATTAACACTCGTTATAGCTAATGTATTAACTGTAAAAGTTGATGGTATCCCAAATATAAAAATGAAAGTTAATATTTTAGCTATGTCCAAAGGTAGTTGCAAGTTTTATCTGTGAATTATTTAAGTTACGTAAATAATATGGAAAGTTTTGTGTAACCTTCTACCCTCATGTAAGAAGTTATATTTTTGAATTGGCAAAACTATCCATGCAAAAATAAAAAGGCTTCTGGAGCTCTTCCAAATACTGTAAAAGATCTTTATATCTTGGTGATACAAAGCTCCAAGCATTAATGGGCCATCCATTAGAGAAACTCCTATTTTCCTTTTTATTTAATTCCAATTGCCAAAATCCAACCTTTTGACAAAACAGCATTGAAAAAAAAAACTTAAGTTCCACAGAATGTTTACAGATCCTTATCCAAAAAAAGCATTCTTCCTAAAGAATTCATCTTTTTTGGGTTTCAATTTTATTTGTATTTGTGCATGCAAAACAAAAATAAAATTAACACGCTCAAGTTTTGCAGAGGTTACAGATCATCCCTGGTCACAATTCCTCCTCCCATAAGATATAACTCTCGCCTTTCTTTTGTCTCCCACTTTTATCCAATTTGTTATGCTATTTTCATTGGTTTCTTGTATTGCCTCTTCCCTTTCTTTTCATTTTGTAGCCATTCATTTCAACTTTGTTGCGGTTTTTGGTTGCACTTTTTTTTTGCATTGGCAAAAACCGCACTTTGAAATTGAAGTTTGACCAACAATTGCTTTTGTTAGTGCAAGTTGTGCAATTTGTTGTCTCGTCTATGCCATATCGCTGGCAGTGGTTTTATTCATCCAACAATTCTTTTTCCCCCAAATTAATTCCGATTTGGTTGGTACGGGAGAAGCTTGTGGAAAGCCATTCAGATTCAAAAGGAAAATATGCGAGAGCAGAGTGTCCCCCGCTGTTTCAGCGCAAGACAAAAGAATGCGATTACACATGAGTTTCCAAGGCATCACCATCACCAGTAACAGAGCCTGAGAGATGGAATGTCGTAAAATAGCAGGTAATGAAAGACACATCTCTCAGAGTGAGGGGTTGTGTATGAGGTAATCCGAAAGTCATGGTTTAGACAAATGTTTTATGCTCCACTTGGCTGCATTTGCCTCGCGTATTATATTCCAGTGCCGCTGGCACACTCTGCGTATGAGTAATTTATTGTTTACTTAACAGATTTTCCCTTGATTTTCTAGCTTTTTGCAGGAAAATGAAATTCATGGCTATACACAAATTTACAGAAACTTAATATTCAGCAATTAATTGAGTGATTATTGGGGCTTAAAACTGCTAGCTACGAAATCAGGAAATCAAATCCAAAAATTTTATGATACGTAAAAAAAAAAAAATGTACAATGATCTCATTTACCAGGCACTTGCACCTGGAATCTACTGAACTACTGATAGCCCTTTATTTAAATTTCTCTTTCGATTTTAGTCATTTTTTTGAGACTGCAACATTAAGTTTTATTTCTATAGCTGCACCATCAAAATGTGTTTTCGAGAAACTTCACATCTAAAATTTGATGGGCAAATGCAAAACATTTCCGCCATTCGATTCTTGAGCCATGTGATTCGATTGCAACCGTCGATGGGAAGTCTCTTCCATTCTGCAGCCTTAGCACCAAATTTGATGGGGCTATGGTCCATAGACGCATCATAAGCTTTCATCGTTATGGCGGAGCTACCCTTCCACGCACAGTTGCATTCAAAGCACATCAAAAGAACAGAACTTAAATTCACATTAGCTGGATGGAGAAAAAGGCTAACAGAGTAAGAGAAGGGGAGCGTAGGGGAGTCCTGTGTCGATGCATCTACCAATTGTCACGACATATAGGCCAAGAACATATCTAAAAGCGGTCATTACCCCCGACACCTTACCTAGCCCTCTGTGCACTTATTTGCTCAGTCAACAGTTACCTTCTGGAGTACGTATTAGCTCAACACGTTTTGTATTTGAATTTCCCTCATTGCACATTCAGGCGCTTCATGACCCTTTGTCACTGCCGCCTTCAGCCAACTTTTACCCAAAGCCAAGGCAAAACACACAGCAAAATGGAGGAGAAGGAGGTTGAAAGGCTTAGCTGGGGCTGGCACGAGCTTGGAACGCCCATACCATGGCCTTTAACACTTTTGATGGAGCTAGTTAGGCGTGCTGGAGTGGCGGCGGCGGCCGTAATGTGGGTTTAATAATTTCATTTTCCAATTGGCTCTACTCTGCACAGGAGGATGATGGTGCTGTGGATTCTGGAAACTGGAACAGGCACCGCTTTTCATATCCTTTGGCATTTCCTTTGTATTAACAACAATTCAGTTGCAAGAAGGATCAGCTGTTGCCAGTGCAACTGAAACTGCAGACGAGTTGACTGAAAATATTATGGCTATTTTGGTGTCCTCTGTTTTTTGATGAAAGCCAAGACGTTCTTTGTTGACGTGACGAAAATTGTTGCCATAACTGACATCTCAGCCACGGCACTAGTCGGAGGACAATGGACAATGCCTTCCCACTTTTTTTTAATTTTACTAGTCATTGTGTGCATTGACTTTCAGTTGAAGGTATCTTTCACTGGTTAAGCAGATGAAAGTATCTCTTGCCATCATTCTCTTGGGGGTTTAGCGAACTTTTCTAAAAAAAAATTGCACCAGCTCGGATATTCAGACATAATAGATTTATATCCACTTGATAAAATCTTTATTAAATTGACAATACAAAATTGATTTATTATACTCGGAGTAAAAGAGGGGGCAGTCAGACAATTTACTTTACTGTGATGTGAATGCTTGGATAATTGCCTAGTCAAACAAAATTATCAAAGTGCCGTATATATGTAAGCCTGTAAAAAGCAAGTCGCAAGGACGATTTCGTGTAGCTCTTAAGAAGAGAGAGGAAAACTCAACCGTTTTAAAAATGTATGGAATTAAATATGCAGGTGCTTGTGCTTAAGAAAACCTTTAAGCACAGTTTCTGATTTCTTAAAGGTTACTTTGTCTGCTGAAGATATATCAATCTGCTTTCTATGACATACGTTTTGGGGCAAATCGATTTAAGTCACGTCCACCAGTCGCTTATGTGCTGCGCTGCATGATCTAATTTCAATAGACACAGTCGTGGGGAAAACCAAGAAATAAATTAGCCACCCTCACCAGAAAGCTTTCAGTTCATTCCAGCTACTGTAGGTAGTCTGTTTGTGGCGCTAACATGCGTATTTGTTGATACATATGAAACTAATGATATATTGATGTAGCATCAAAATTGTACCAAGAATACCAAATACCATCTACATATAATCCACTGCCATTATAAGACTTTTGCTTCCAGACGCGTAAATTCGCTCACATCTTGCTGGTTGTTTGTATAAAAAACTAAAGGCTCCCGAAAATTTTAAATATCCTCCAACAAATATGCGACATTCTATTATTAAGCCAATCGTGGCACCTTCTTGTATGAAATATTGAAAAATAATACAAATGTAAGTTAAAAGCAACCTAATTTGAATTTGTTCGCACATTGCATGGGAGTTGTCTCTGGCGATTTCCTTTGACAGTCTCCGGCTAATTTGTAGCAGACTGAACACGTTGCGTATACGTCCCGTTATCCACTAGTCCCACTGCCGCCAAGTGCCACGCCTAGGTTTAGTCATACTGGTACTCGTATGCGGTTCCACCACTCCCGCCACTGCCACTGGCATTAATGTGAAAAGTTTAGGTCTTCAAAGTCGTTGCCGCTGCTCCTGTGGGCTGTTGGTTGCATGTTGCCACTGCCATTAGCAGAGTTTTGCTCCCAGACGCGTTAATTCACTCACATCTCGCTGGTTGCTTGCATAAATCAACGCTGCCTAGTAGTGGGCGTACGAGTAGGAGTACGAGTACGAGTGTGCTAGCCTGGATAGCCATATCCACGTGACATTGGACGCATCAGCTTTGCGGCTCCAACTTAAAGCCGCAAAAATCAGCATATCCCGTTGGGTGGCACAGGCTGCTGCTCCTGTTATGTGCACCCTTCTTGTGTCACCTTCCACGTGGATGGAGCGTATATTTTTGCAGTTATGTCGCGCGCGATTTACAGCTTGTTTCCTGAGCGATTTAATCCTTTTAGCTAAGCAATTTTAAGTGCTACGGCGCTCTTTTCATTTGTAAAACTATAATGGAATTTGCTGCCGAGACTTTACATGGGATCAATAAAATAAAGCAAAGGCTGTGTCCTCGGCTTGTTTCGTAGTTGCCCGAAAAAACCACCTAGATTGAGTTGCGTTGGTTTCTGGAGCAAAGAAAGTGTATCCTCAGGCAGTTTGCCATTCGTACAAGAGTTTCTGCGGCCAAAGTTTCCCTGCATGCGGGCTTGTGTGTCAACAGGGAGGGGTTAATGGGGAAGAAATTTGCGACTAGAACTTGGATCGAGTCTGATGACTGCTGGAAGCTTCAAGCAATGTGTATTTTCTTCACAGATCCAGCTCGAAATTCGCCTGAAATGTAAGTTTAGGAATTTAAAAGAAAATTTAATTAGTTATAATTGATACACTTTTGTATCCTTTTTCTTGAGTAGAATAACAATAATAGTGGGAAAAACTTTGGTGTGAATTTAAGCAGCTGCCACAGCCCCAAATCCTTTTTATCCGTTTATGCAACGCTTCAAGGTGAGTTCCGAGCGCTAATTAAATTTCAATGTTAAAAGAGCTGTCCTCAATTAGAAATTGGGTAACGAGCCGAGAAAAGGAGAAAAAATTGAACCTGATGCAACATCTTCGAGGGGATTTGCCGCTGTCTTTTTTCTGATCCACTTTTATTGGCAGGGGGAAGAGAAGAAGGGAGGCAATTTGCATACTTAATTTGTAATCATTGGACTGTCGATATCTCAAGGGCTTTGAATAGTGGATACGAAATCCGGCGCTTAGTTGCAGATTGCGCAACAATTCTTTCGCCTGATTAGCAGAATATTTAATTAAATCCTTTGTGGTTCAAGCAGAGAAAAGCAAGAAAAACTAAATGAAATAAAGAAAAAAAAGCGCAACGATGGGAGACGGTTAGGGCGTCCAATAAAGAACTGACTTTTAATTAGCGCATAATCAGACGATGATTCGAGTCCAATTATTGATTAATCACACTCAATGCCAGTGAAAGGCAGTAAAAGTTTCTGAATTTAAACGGGGCTCCCGAACGGATTCTGTTTGTTTTTTTTTTTTTTTGGCAGTTTCGCTTTTTGTATGAGTGAGTGCACTGAATGGGATGCAAAATTGATGTGCATACACTCGCACAACCTCAGGTGCCTGCAATGTTGTAACGAAAGCATAACATAAAAAAAACAGAAACAGAACTCCAACCATAACCAGAAACAGATGAAAATCTCTGCATGGAAAGTGTCTGCTCAACGGGAAAGCATCCAAAGCGCCCTACTGAGCCACAATTTCATGGGATATGAGGATGGGGATGTTGCACAGTAGTTTTTAGTTTCTGTTCACGTTTTTGACATGAATAAATTGGTAAAAATAACCGGGATCAATATGCTCCCGTTCTTGCCCGTTCTCATTCATCTAGCGAAAATCGGAAATGGAATTGCATCCCACAAAAACCATCAGCGGGGATAAAATAAATAGATGGATACAAAGTATGAAGAGTGTTTCGCAGAGGGGAGTACTAAATCTGGTAAGAGCACGCATAATCAATGGCCTGAAAGCCAACAGGATTTTGGCCACACTCAGGGCCACATTTCTGCATCATTAAGTGGTAGCGGAAGGGAGGGAATATGCTAATAGTCGAGCCCCATCACAGCAGGAGGATGCCATGTGAGATGTGGATGATATTTTGTGCACCATGAACCCCCCGATGGGTTCCGTAAGACAATGCCAACGTCCTTAATCGTCCTGCCTCTACCTACCCTGGCATTGCTCTTTTCCTTTCGTAGTCGTATTAAAGGATTTGAGGCTGTTTTCTTTTTCATTGCGAGACATTCGGAGTGCGTACCATTTTTATGCCAAGGATTTGGCAAATACTTTAATAGTTGGCAAGGGATTTAATGTTGGCATAAAGAATTTTGTTGAGCTGATTTTCATATTTCTTTGGGGTTTGCTTTTTTTTAAAGCATTGCACTCATAGGAATGATATAAATATCAATGAAAATTCACCTGCTGGTTGCTGCGATAGTTCGCAATACAATCTCAAAAACTGCGCCCACTCTTTGGACATCAAAGAGGAAAAACAAGTCTGCAGGCGAACACCTGGAATACCTAGAGAAGTATTTGGGTTTTCCCAAAGGTTTTCAACTGATTTCCACTCTCTCTCTCTCGCTTAGGATCCCGCAGAGCCAAGTGCGAGTGTTGATAGCCCGAAATTTATGTGGCTGTAAGTATGGAAATATTAGACCCGTGCTGATGCAGACTCCCACCCCTGTGAGTATTAGAGTGGGTGTGGGTGCACAGTGTTTGGCTTGGCCCAGACTTTGGCCAATGGAACGAAATTACTGCCAGGTTTTGTTGGGCAAGGTGTCAACTGATAGGGCTGTACAAATTCTTTAATATTATATACTTTAAATTTATTTTTACATTACTTTGAGTACCAGCAATGGAACAACACTAATTTCTTGTACCTGCTTAAAAATGGCTCTGAGTTGTATTGAAGTTTATTGACCTTTATGATTATGTGAGGAAATTGAATTTAAATAAGCTTGAAAATCGTTGAGACACCTAAATGTGCAATTTGGGTATTGCAATACCTTTTTCATATAATTTAAATATTCCTAGCTCTATCTATCTATCAGTTTTATACAATATTAAAAAGATTTTATTCTTTCAAAGGAATTTCATCTCGTGTTCTCGTTCTCGTTCTGCGAAAAATATGAATGAGGCAAAGGCAAACCGAAAACGATGACGTCAATCAAACAAAGTGGAGAACGGTTCCATTCAAGCGAAATCGATACCCCTTGACATTATCGAGGTGCTTGACGATTTAATGGGCGTGGGCTGAATGACACATGCAGGTTGATACACAAAAATGATATATTTACTACACCTTGGGTATTTGGAAGGTTTAATTTAATTTGTAAAATTGTTAGATTGAGTGCCTAAGGTGTATGAAAATAATGAATATTAAAAAAAAAACATTTCTACTCATTTTTAGTAGGATTTGCCGCTTGACTGCCTGTTTAATGAAGAGGACAAAGACCCGTTATGATGATGATGCTTGGTAGCAATTGGCGCAGGGCCCAATCCTCGATTCGTTAGCGGTCGGACGCGGAATCAAGTCTTTTTTTCTGCGACAGTCGTTGTATAGGTTATAGTTTTTTGAAATATTTTTACTGCTTCCTCAGCTTTGAGCTATCGACAGCTTCCAATGAGTTCAGACACAGAGGCAAGCGAAATAAAAGAATAAACCAGTGCTCCGAGCCACAATGCGACCCAGATCCATCTTCGACCCAGATCCATCCCGCGGTCCAATCAAAAAATGTAAATTTTCATGCCTTTGGGTTCATCCTCATGTCAATCTATTGTTAAGTTCTGTTCTGCATGCTGCTTAAAATTATCCCACATATGCAAAGGGAATTATCCATATGGCTGTAAGTAAATTTAAATCGCCTCAAGCCGCGCTCTTTAAGTGAACTTTGCTGTCTCATAGAAATATATATAAACATATTCTGAAAGTTGCTGCCTTCAGTGCTAGAAACATTAATTTTAGTTACTTTGAAATTTCTTTGGGTCATATATATTTGAACGATATATTTTATTTACTGCGACACATTGAAGCATATAAACAGAATTAGGACATCAATGGATGAACCTCATGTTTGCTTACTGCACTCACAAAATATTTAAGTTCCCAAGAGCTCCCCTGCAACAACAGACACGTTTTATTTCAACTTTCTAGATGATTTCACCGAGGAACTCCTACAATGGAAAATAAAGAACATAAACATGAATGCAATGTCTTACATGTTGTTTTTCTTTTGCTTTGCCTCCAGTAAGTACCACTATCATCTACAGCACGCTACAGAGAGTCGTATCGAGCATCTACAGGATGAAATGTTTACTACTCAGGATACACGACAATAGTTTATGAAAATAAATATATGAATTTCACAGGACTCGTACGTTACTGGATAATGATTAGCAAAATACAAACTGTCTGTACATTTTATAGTTTACCAACTTATCGCACACTGCGTACATGGCCATATCAAATAACAGTTCTAGCACCAAACCAAAATGAATTTGTGACAAATTATACGCCGTAAATTACGGGATAATTGTTTGCCTAATATCCAAATTAGAAGGAACAATTGAAAACAACTAAACAAACAGAAGTTTTCCTGGCACAAGAGCCCACAAATCGCATGGCAAAATTTCACATGGAGATGTGCTGTGGTTTTTCTGGTTGTGTATCGTTTTATTTGCTCTTGTGGTCCAATTTGGTTTCATTAGTGGTTGAGTTAGTGAGTGGTTCAGTCTGCTGCTATTTTGTACCTTTATTGCCAACATTTTGGCCCTCAGAGTTTGTTTGTTCCAATTCCCTTTGATGAGCTTTTGTTTCGCCTTAGATTCGGTATTCTTTTAAGTTTTCAACAATGGGACGATGACTACAGGCAGGTTCAAGGTCTTAGGCTGATGACATGTAGGGAACCTTGGATTAGTTTTTGACTACATGCGAGGGAAGAAGTAGGGAAGAGTGATTAGCGGCGAAATGACTGTGCCTACATAACTATATTGTGTTGAAATACTTTTCTTCCCACGTCTCTTTAAATATCCCACTTCCTTTTTTTTCTATTCAGTGCATGTGCATTCCAAATCGCTGAGTTTGTGTTTTACATTCAGTCAAGTGCCAACGCCACAAAACCGCCTGCAGCCAGCAGGCAAATGGAGAGAACGCAAAAAACTGAGCAAGTGCGAAAAACGTCGCTGAATTCGATTTGAAAATTGTTGGGCTCAGCGAAACCATTTTCAAATGCGTGTCCTTTCTCCTCGAACTAGAGTTGGTACTCGTATTGTGTTCATTTGATTTTCGCCAACTGTCAGTGGGCAATGGAATATTTGCACTGCCGGCAAAAGTGGCAGCTGTCATGCATACTATTTTTTCCCCGTTGCTGAAGGACACGATAGTACCACGACGATTGCAACTCCCATATATTCAGGCGATGCCTTCTGTGGGGAGTTTTTCACTTTGAAAGTTATCCTGTTTCGGGTGGGAGAACAAACCTGACCATTGGTCAGTCGTTAAACAATTGGATAGAGCTAACTGCGGGGCAATTAGGGAGATATCGTCACACCTGAGAGCCGACCAATTAGCGCTGTTTATGCTCACCCAATTAACAAGCCTGTTAACGTCTCTTTACACACGCACTCTCTTTGTCAACCGTTGTGGCACGCGCTGGGTAGTACAGGAGGCAGCAGTACACTCTCGAGGCGGGCAAACAAAATGTGAATGAGTAATTGACGTTTTAATAAGTGCCACTTGGCGTGTTGCAGGCGCCACGTGCCTCCTCTCGCCCAACGCAGTCTCGTACTCGTACACCGTGCGTCATATCGCTCAAGTCTCAGTCCCAGAGAACAGCCTGGCACTCGGAAAATATGGATATACAACCACATGGACTTAATTGTACCTCTTGGCATTGTCAACTGACGGGGCTGGCAAAGGAAATTAAGCTGTTACAATATAAAATCCGCAGTGTTCCACTGGCACACTTCGCGTTTGTGATACGTAATTTAAAGACTTCAATTCCAACTTGAATGGAATAATTTTATTTAAACAAAAAAACCTAAACAACAAAATAATTCCAACTTTAATATTTCGAAATTAACTTCTTCCTTCCAATATGTGCCAAAATTCCAATAGAAATAATTTGCAAGCAGCAGCAATGCCAACATTTTCATGTTAATGAGCCCCAAATCAAATACAAAATAATTGGCCAAAAGGTGTCAGTAAAATTTGTTTGCCAATTGGCATGCAACGAAATATAAATCAACTTATTAGCAGTTCAATCGAATCGCATCGAATGGGGGAAAATTATATGCGACATGGCTTAATTTATGCGACACATTTCCTCAAGTTGGAGCTGATAAATATGGAATATGTGTGGCAGAGAGACACAAATATGCACATATTATTGTTCCAAACGTGAGCAACTACACAAATAAATTGGTTATGAAAGCACAAATTTAGACAGACTTCTATGAGTGTACGAATTCACGTACGAATTCATGTACGATGTCCTTCTCACACTTCAATAGACTCATTTCGATACCATCATTTGTTCTTTGTACGGTGGCTATGAGTAGACTATTTCACTTTTTTTATTACTATTATTATTCTGTTTATTTGTATGGCTCGATGGCACGAAAATCCCCACGTCGTTTGACCATTCGAGCCATTCACACGCTCGATTAGCATTCAAGAATAACGCTCATAATTAAAGTAAGCCAAAAAAAAAAAAAAAAAATAGAAACGATGTCATGTAGAAATCGCAATAATATTGTATTTTTTTCTGTTTGTAGGTTCCGTTGTTGTTGGAGCAGAACTATATCAACAAATTTTGGAGAGTTCGGATGAAACTTTAAAATGCAAAGGCCATATTTGAGAGGTGCATACAATTATGTATTTGGGGCAAATGACATTTGAAACCCACTGAATACTAAATTTGAAACGTCGAATTCGATATGCTCAAATGAGTACCAGAATGTTTCGAAACAAACATCTGCATCAATTACATATAGACACATATCCCCAATGGTGGAGTTCGACCTGTTGTGCACGCAATCAAAAACAAACCGCTTTCAAACGAAACGCAATAAAAAACAGATTGAAAGAATACATCAATTACAGTGAATTGAAGTACCATTTAGCCGCAAACCCCTTGTAGATACGCAACCTATGGCAAAATTGGCATTGACTTCTGTCATAGCTTTGTTTACATCCAATTAAAATTCAATTACCATTATGACTTTAACTTGAATTTTTATTAAGATTGTCCAGAAAGACACAAACAAAACATGAGGGAATACTGCTGCAAAGATGCCTCGAATTCTACATACACTCGAAAACTTTAATTGGGAATTTCTTACTGGTTGACAACTTCTTATCAACTTCGAAAATATTTCCTTTAATTATCGCTCCAAATAAAACTATTTCTTATTTTTTAACATATTTCACATCGAACCTTCCTGCTTGATTCCCTTGCATAAATATTCATGTGACCTCTGGTTCTTGTCAGGTTTTGAGTGTGAAAAATGTATGAATAATTCGTTCTGTGCAGAGGTGTGGACATGGAGACGGAGAGCAACAGAATATTTGACCAAAGCGAAAGAACTAATTTTTCCGCAGGCAACAACATGCGAGCAAGTTTATTGGTTCTTCCACAAATTGATTGCCCAAATGAAAATAGGAAATAATGTAAAATTTGACTTGGATAAGGCATTCGAGCATACGGCAGTCAGCGTACGGCGTGGGATGAGCACACACAAATTTTCCTACTGTGGCATGAAAATCCATTATGCGACTCCCAGGACCTCGACCTAATCCAGAAGCCTTTGGCATTGTCAACAGCCTTTTGTTTTTTGCAATTTCCACAGCAAATATCAGACGGAGATGGACACAAATAGACACACAGCCTAACAGGGGCTTGCATAAACACTTGTTTAGCCCGAAGTGCATTTGTTTGGCATACCGATAGTGGGTGCTTCAGGGCACAGCACATGGGCGTAGAAAGACAAAGTTACTGACATCGCCTTGTATTTACGTATTTCTGTCGGAACACTCGAGGGAGACACGGCATTGAAGCTTCCCAGCTTGGACAGCAGAGAAGCAGCAGTCGAAAGTACTCATTAAAATGCAATTTAACTTTGCCAGGGACGAATGACGAGTGGAGTTGCATTCGAATTTCAATTACTGCCACCTGGGAACATGGGACCGAATCGAATTAAAGTCTGTTCCTATACCCCATCGCACTCGCCACAGCTTGGCACGTTTCACGTTGCGGAGGGGATTGAATGATGACTCTGTGGCTATTTTGATGGCATTTTTGTGTGTGGGGTCTCACCATAAAAGTTGGCTGGCCAATTTTTCTTTTAAAACTTTACCGGGTTTTCTTAATGACTTTGTCAGTCAGTGATAGAGGGAACCAGCCATGTGTGTGAAGGGATGACATAGTTTTCTGGAAACTACCGCAGCAGACACGTCCTCGGTTATTTCTCTCCTCCACAATGATCTCAATTTACGTGATGGTTACCTTTTCAATACTATTGTATCGTCTGCTTGATTGCATCAGAGTTGTCTTGACTTCTCACCATTCAGCATTTCTCCACTGCATTCACACGCCAAAGAGCCCACACAAGATGTGGCAAGGTGATTGTTACGAGCACACGTGCCCAAAGGTGCAAAAGCTTTTAGTGCAACTTCATTAGGGTTTCATCTGCTCCATGTGTCAAGAACGCGTTACATACGCATCTTGTACGCATCAAATATTAATTGAGGCGCACAGACTGTCTATCAATAAAGGGAGATTGAGTAAGCAATGAAAACCCCAACCACAGGCCCAACTTCCTGGCTACAGCAAATAGTAAATTTCTGCAATAAAAAGTGATAAATTACACTACCCGACAAAATCGAACTTTTTTTCCTCAAGGATCCTAACCGACTTTTTCTGATAGATATGGGGCTTTAAATTTTTTTTAAGAATTATGGTTTTTTTCTATAGCTGAACTTTTTTTGAAGAATTTTTTTTAAGCTTTTTTTCAGAGGTAGCGCTTTTTTTTTCACATAACTCTAGTTATCAATCGTCATGTTTGCATTTCAATGCTTTAAACTTCCCGGACGGCAAGCTGAAATCAGCTAGAAGTGTTTGGCATCAACTTCTAGCTGATTTCAATTACCTTTCAAAATGGGAAGTTCTTTACAACCAGACGTAAGACACTACAGTTACATGATGAATAACGAGCGTATTTTCTGAAACGAGAAGGATTTTGATTCGCTTAAAAACTCAGGGGACGTCGACACAACTTATATCCTGTGTCCTCGTCAGTATATACTTTTTGAGATATGCTTTTATAGAATCTACAGAATCTGTTATTTACAGCTATCTGCTCATATTTTACATCTAACATGTAGATTATAGATGTACCATTTATATTCTGTATCTCAAACCTAAAATATGTCGCGAATAAACGGGCAAAAAGTGGACCTTTTGAGAATGGTTGCGTGGCTCTGGCTGGAGAGGCGGGGAACCAAAGCAAACGAATTTTTCATAGGGTTGTACATTTGGTCGACCTGATTGCGTTTTTCAGTCTGTATTATGGTATTTTTATAGTCAAAATTTCTTTAAAAATACCTGCACAAAAATCATCCTTTTTGCAAGGGTCGGGGAAATTTTATATCTTCCCAGACAGGTATAGCTGAAAGTCTACCAAATTGTTTGGGCTTAAATCTCTGAGCTCCAGGCTTTTAACTAGACGGACAGACGGACAGACGGACGGACAGACGGACAAGGCTATTTCTTTATCAAGCATATGGTCGTAAGTTTCCTACTTGCGTTCATATACCAAAATAAACATAGCCCTTAACTCATCTTTGTGTAGGTATAAAAAGCTTAAAAAAAAAGGTACGTGTCAGATCTTCAGGGGAAAATTCTTAAAAACCGTTCTGTCACATATACAAAAAAATTTTTGAGAACCATTTTTAAGATTTTAGAGGAAAAAAAATTTTACATTTTACATTTTTTTGCTACATCGATGTTATCTGATCTATCTAAAATGTTATTTGAGCATCTAACATGTATTTTAGGCGTACCATCGATGTTTTGTCTCCCCTTTATGTTTTTGTCGTCTATGAATAGAAAAACCTAAAGAGAGAAGAAGATCAAGCTCAAATGGTTACATTTTTAGATGAATAGCCCAAAAATTAATTTGTACGTCCTGGCTAACATTTTCCGATCTAGGTCAGACGGCAATCTCCGGGCGACATATATCTCTGCCATTACTGCTTTTTAGCAGGAGATATCGTTCGTTAAATTCTGGCGGAGATATTACGCCAATGTGCGCGAGGAGATATGTATGTCGTTTCAAAATCTCCGTGCGGAGATATGTCGTTAGGGCCTGCCATGGAGATATGTCGCCTCTGAGATCTAGTCGCTATGCCCATCCTACAGAGTTAGAGACGGATGTTCAGCAAGGACGTGGGCAAATTATTTCCGATCGTCGTATCCGTATTGGGCCGGAACGCTGGTTGGACCAATTATTATTTCTCAATCAAGAATCAAGACTTATTTTAAGATATAAATCTGGTAGATGTAAATTTTTTATATATATATATTTTTGTAGAAAGGATTTCGGAATGAACATTTCTCAAATGCAATAAAACTGTTATTATGTATAATTTTAATCATATTCTTTGCAGGTTACTATGTATTTTTGATATTTTTTTTATCTTGCAAAACATCGATGTTTATTGTGAATGTTTTCCAAAAGAAAGAACTCCTTCCTGATTCATAAACAAACACAACTGCGAGCAGCTGTCTCTATTGTGGCATCTGTCAGAATTAATTGATACTCGTCTCCCAATTTGAAGAGATTTTCACGTGAACCTTCTGCAAAGTATTATATGGTATATGAATTGTTTCGTTATTGTCACATTAATACCCACTTATATGATTCACGACGAACGAGCGCATGTCACTGTCTCTGCTTATTGCTTCTTTCAGTGATTTTACTCTCCGTTCATTTTTGCACAAGATAAATACTTCATGCCTTGTTGTGCCTCTCTCTCTTTCTGTGGCTCTTTCTCCCGCTCTTCCGCGCATTGTCTACCTCTCACTCACTCAATTATGTATATATTTTTACAACTTTTTACGCCTGTTCTTTGCGTGTCAGCTGTTTTGTGCCGGGACGTGGCGTATGAATATTCAAGTATTCACCCAAAGGATTGTTTCATTAATAAACACGAGCTGTCGAGTTGTTTCAAAATGTTTCTTCAAAACTTAAAACATTTCCAGATACGGAAAGTTAACGGCTTAAAACTGTAGTTCAAAAAGTTTCTTTTGACCAGGAAAAACATACCAAAAAGGAACACTAATCCCAGATAGGAGCAAAAGAAGTCACAGAGCAGCTCACAGCTTTAATGGTAGGAAAACTGAAAGACATATATAGCAATTAGCAAGCGTCTGTCAAAGAACTAAACTCCAAGTAAGGCTGTCTTTCCACAAAAAGTTCCACACTTAAATTGTGTGGACCTTAGTTACACGAAAAGCTATACAAAACCGACCTTTCGTTATGAACCAAACTTGGTATGAAAATGATAGTCACACAAAATGTGGTTCTGAAAAAAAGTGAACTAAAACAGAAAAAAGCATGGCATGCGAAATGAAACCAGCACCAAAGTTGTCATTTTATTTTTAGGTCACATGGTTCTAATATGAAGACTGGGTGTAGGATACGTAATCAGGACTACAACATACATTTTAATTAAAATCCCAGCCACATTCTTTGCGCTGCTGAAAATTGCTTATGCCATAAAAATGGAGTGAAAATGTTTGCACCAAAAAGGTTTCCATTTACATAAAATATACATTCTGATGGAAATTATTAGGATCATGTATAAGGTAATCGTTAAATATAACTTGTTATTCGGATAACAAATAACAATATTTTCATTAAAAAATCTGCAAGCAAATTTGGGATTTAGCACAGTCAACACAAAAAGAAACAGCAAACAGAAAAAGGCCAAGGCCAGACTGGCTCTTGGATAAATATTATCTTTGTGTCGTGGCAGACGCCATCAATACTCCCGAGAACATGGAACCATTCGCACTTCATGAATATTTGTTTACAGATATAGGCGGCCACGCAGAAGCCCTACCGATTGGGTTCGATATTTTTAATAACAAAGAACTTAATGTAAATGCCCCAAAATGCAAATTAGATCAAATAAAATTGAGAAACAAATTTTATACAATATTGTAATTTTGTTAAAAAGTCGAAAGCAATACAAAAATGAAACGAATTTACCAAATTAATGGAAACTATGCGAAAAATAATATTTAAAAACAATGTGTAAAAGGAAAATTTTATCGAAATGCAGAGCAGAACAAATGTAATGTAATGTAATGTAAACAAATGTAAGGTTAGGCTGTAAACTATCGTTAGTGAGAGAAAATCAATTTCCAAATATTTTAAATGAAAGAAAATATCAAAGTATCATTCAATAACTCCAACAAAATACCCTAACCTTTATTCTCCTCAAAGTGTAAAGGGCACTTGAAACAATACTAATTTCAGAGTAGCTAAGCTCACTTATGTAACTAAAAACCCCAAACAAGGAGAGCAACCTCCAGCCACATTACTCTTAGCACCAGCAGCACCTGATTCAAGGATACTGCCACTTAGCCACTTGTTTGTGGAATCCCACCAGAGTGTCTGGGCAGAAGAATGGTGGCTGCGTCATCTGAGTAAACATAGCTATCAGTTGCAGCCGGGATTCTGTGTGGGGACAGTCTCAACCTCTGTGCGATTGTTTCGGCATAATGGTATGTGTAATTTGTACACCCTTGAGGCCCATTTAGGCGTGAAAGGGTAGTAGACTGAGACACCTTCTCTATGTGGGTGCGTTTCGTAGGGCATTTCGAATTATGCAAAACTGAGTAGCTTTGCGATGCGTTAATGGTACACTTATAAAGCCCACACACGTGCGGGGCTAAAAGCGGAAAAAGGGATAACATTTTCACAGGCACAAACAAGTTTGCGTTCTCTAATTAACGTCAAGAGTGTAAG
Organism: Drosophila tristis; assembly: GCA_018150885.1. NCBI lineage: Eukaryota > Metazoa > Arthropoda > Insecta > Diptera > Drosophilidae > Drosophila > Drosophila tristis. The sequence goes on from JAECWT010000197.1 coordinate 296,274, forward strand.
GCCGCCCCATACCCGAGCTTCAAGGCATTTTCCTTAATGGCTACAAGATTTGTCATTATGCATATTTAATATTTTATGTCTACTTTAAAGGGCCCAGCAATGGTTTTTCTTTCGACTATTTGCTTGAAAGATTTAAGATTCTAGTAGCAAACGGAACGAGTTTGATGCGACACCAAATGTTTTAAAGGTTCGAACATGTATGAGATAAGTGTTGGCTCTGTTATCCGCGAGGTGTTGGTCCTGTTATTTAAGATTATTTATGGAAAATAGAAGGATAGGTTAGGTTAGATTTATAGGGCTGCTCGACCGAAGTCGAGTTCACTCGGAGGCAAGTCTGCCCATTGTGATGACCACACTCGTCACGGGATATTGTCCGGTGCGTAGGGAGGTTTCGCGACACGAGTCCTCTATGAAGAGCACCAGTTTTTCTAGAGGCATGTTTGCCAGGCTGTCCAGGTCTACGCAGAAGGCGCCGCCGAGTATTCGGTGACGCCTCCTCTTGAGTGCTGGACAGTTGCAGAGAAAATAGTAAAAATCCTACACATAATAAATTCAAACTCACTCCGAACTCAATTTATATTTTTTCCCGTAAAGCGTAATTCGGGGATATATTTTATTAAACAGCTCATTGCCCTGTGGCCTAAGGCCAGCAAATAAAATTAATGCCAGCCCCCGAAAAATTACTTTTCGCATTTGATTAATAGCGCCTTAAAATGCCTAACCAGAGAACCAGATCCGAGCCGAGGACTTTTCGCAAAAAGGGTTACAGTAGTCTTGGTCTTAGCCTTAGTCCTGTGGTGCTGGAATATTTTGTGGTGTCCAACGATTTTAGTGGAATGAGAGGACCGCACTTCAATAAGGAAAACGCAATTATAAAAATTCCCATGAATATACCCGGAAAGGGTCGAGTGGAGTTTACGATCAAATCTAACTTTAAATTATAAATTGAGATTAGAAAATCAGTCTGTAAAAAAGAATCTGAAAGGCCAAAACCAGATGATGATGATGAATAAGTTTAGAAAAGACGACCTCCTGTCTTTTGACCGGCTGTTGTTAGACGGCTTCGCTTTTTTCGAGCACGTTCTCCTGTGGGTTTCATGGGGACACGCCACTTTGCGTTACTTCCTTAACGCAAACAATTTGTTTGTTGGTCTTCCCTGAATTTTAGCTTAATTCCTGAACCTCTCCATCATCCAGAACGAATGGGATGGAGGGGTGAGGTAATCATGGGGCAAGTCTTTGTTTGGTTTCTGCCACAGCGCACAGGACAACAGCTGACTTCCTGTCCGCTAATGCCGGAGACAACTGAACTGCCATTGTTCGGCAAAACGAATGAGAGCGTTGACAGCTGACGGCCCAAAGACAGGCAAACGTTTTTCCTCCGCCTCTGCCTTTGCCCACCAACAAGCTGATAAACTTTGGGAATATTCTTCCCCTACTTGGGCATTTGACACTTGGCCCCGGTGTGGGGTAGGTTGTTCGGTAGTCACATTCATAGTTCTCGTACTCTGTCACATAAAACGTTTAAGGCGGAATGTTCCCCGAATGGAGCATTCAAATAAAACCAAGAATTAATACCACGACAATTTAGTAGCAAGTTAAGAACTTACTCCGCCTTGAAGTTCTTTGTGGCACTTCCGAGCTGGGTAACTTCCGCATTAAGATAACATAACAACGAGCCAGGCCAGAGGGAGCGAATATCTTTCGTGCATCCTTACTTCTTGAGTACAAGTTCCACTTAACATTTCCTTTTTGGCTGCTGCAATTGCCAGCCAGCACCAAGGGCCAAACGCCAATGGCAGATATTTTGGGCCATGAATGTATCCCCGTTCGAAGGAATATCGTTACACCAGTCTCATGCTGCCCTGCCCTTCCCTGCCCTACCCGGCAGCCTTCGTCGGATTTGATACTAGAACTAACATCATAATCAAAGTGCCTGAACCTTGAACCAGTCGCACAATAAAAGTAAATGTCCCAAGGAACAACAAGAGAAACAAAACACAAAACAAAGACCCACAAAAATCCACCCAAAGATTCGGTGTCCGAAATTTGTAATACACTTTCAAACTATAATTTTCCGCAATTTAAGATATTTTCGAGTCTTTAGACAGAGATCCATACAACTTTGCACAGAAACAGAGAGATATGGCTTGAATGGCTCGGCTGTTAATTCTAATAAGTTCTCTGCGTTGCAAACATCTACATAGCAAAAATCACAATACCATATAACACCAAAAATGATCAAAAACACAGAAAAACAATGTCCTGGCTAGTCGAGAGCAATTGTTTAACTGTGTGCTATGCCGCAGCTTGTGTGCTCATAAAAAGAGAATAAACATTTTATATGACCTTTCCCCTTTTCCCGGGCGTGCAAGTGCTGCACCATTGGGTTACCATTGGGATTGTGGGCACCAAAGAGCAGAGATACATCCTGCCATTTTAGACGGCTCTCAAATTTTTGCAAATTAGATGTGCTTAAAAAACGAGTGGCGTAATGGAAATAATTTTATGACCTTTTTATTCCACATCTAGATTATTTATTTGAGCAGAGCTCGCTCTTAGTATAGACTCGAAAATGCCGTTGGCCAGCAGTTCAACAAGTTATTTAATACATTAAAACAACATCCTTTTATGGGAACTTTTTAGTTTTTTTAGCTTTGTTCAAATTTTAAGAAATAAAATTACTCAGCAAAAATTTGACATAACTCAAAGAAAAAGAAACAAATTATGGTAACGTACAGCTTACCCACACATTTATAATAACCATTTGATACAGTTATAGCGAGGCACATATTTTATCCCCAATGTGTATGTGCCTTTGTATAAATCACATTTTTTCGTTACCCATTTTTGTTGCCATTTTCTTGGCGGGTAATAAATCATATTTTTTGCCATTTTCGATTTGTCTTCCTGTACAAATAGCAAACCAAAGTACCCTTCTGCTCCTTATCTATTGGATGTACAAAGACTAAGGCTAACGGAGTGACGGGAAGAAAATTGTATCTAAGCTTATCAGGGACCGCGTTAGCTGTTATGACGACCCAGTTTCCAAATATAAAGGAAATATTCCTCACTCCATGCATAAGAACTAAATAATACATTGCATTGTGTTCATTGCTTTCCATTGCAATGTAGATTATGAAGTATTCAAATCACAGCAGAGCTGCACACTAAGACTCCCAGAAAAACTCACAAGATATGCTGTGATTTCAGCCCAAGCTCAATTAACCTATCCATCAACTAAGTTATCGTCAAGTCATGTACGACCAATTTGATGATTGAATCGCTAATCTGCTGGAAACTGGTTTCACACCCCAAGGTGCCACGGCAATGGCTACCTATATTTAGCGACAATGGCAACGAATCCGAGCAGCCAACTGGATAATGGATGCGTAACGACCTGAGGCAACTACCTGAGGAACGTAAGCTCCGCAACCATGGGCCTTTGAGTGATGATTGCTCAGTGCAAATGCCCCCCGAGGGCCAATAATCGTAGCATGCTGCCAGCCGAATTTTGAGGATACTTAAAGCCCATCATGAAGACGAAAGTGAACGAAACTTAAAATGCAGCCAACGTAAGTAAAGTCGAGCAAATTTCATGACCGCCAACCACTCAAAGTTGCAAGCCGCGTGCCACAGAGCCCCAGAACACAAAACAAACCCGAACAAAGTGAGCAAAAGGGGGGGCACATAAACACAAATTGCATAAAGGATAGGGGCAGCGAAAGAACAAACTGCAACAGAGGATGCCTGTCTCCGAATACGAGTATGATTGGCACTACATATATGTATATATCTCTGTTCGTCTCTCTCTTTCTCTGAATCTGTGGCTGTGTTTCTCAGTGTCTCTATGTCTGTTTCTATCTGTGCATGCCAACTGCGTTGCCAGGGAAAAGGAAAATTCTGAAAACGTATAGCCAACGAGCTTCAAGACATAGCTGTACTGGGGCTCTTGCTTCTGGGGTGTCGGGATCCTCGGGAAGCCCAGGCCTCTCCTCTGTTGCGGCTGCTGCTGCTCCTTCCATCATTTTTGGTATCCGCAGCTTAATTGAGTTTTGATTAACGCACAGCTCAGCTTTCCAGTGAGACAAAAGCGCAGAGAGCAACGTTGTTAACATCAGCAATAGAGACTGAGATAATTGGATACCAAACTGAACATGGCATCGCTGGCCACACAAACGTGTCCTCGGTACCATACAGTGGAAAATATTTTAATGACTTTAATGGCCCTGCGGCATAATGATACAAAGCCCATTAAATTGACTTTTAATGGCTGCAAACTTTTTTGTAATTACATCAATGTCAACGTAAGACTCTCGATTGCATTACATTCAATAGAAATTTGAATTGAAAATAATGAGGTATGTTTACTAGGCAGTCACTTCATTGGAATAATGTGAAAACAGGAGGGAAATGTTTAAACAATACTAGCAATACTTAAATTAATTTTTAAATTACGAAGAACCTATTTATAGAAAAGTAAGCAATAAAAGTTGTATAGAAACAATAAAACATACTCTGGCTATCATTTAAAAAAAACTGCATGCAATTTGGAGCACGCGTTGCGGAGATAGCCGCTTACACACAGTTTTTTGTCAAAAAATTTATAGTACAGATGGCTGAAACGTTTGTTTAATCAGAACCGACCAGAACCGAAAACGGAAGAGCCAACGCCAAAGCCATCTATCTGTGTGTCCATGTTGCTGAGAGTGGCTATGGGTATATTCCTGGTTCGCTTCCCATCCCTATCCTATCCCGTCTTTATGTCCTGCCTCTGTGTCTGTAGCTGATGCGATGCCAAGAATCAATTTGGTTTCCCCTAATCTCCGGTAACATTCCGTGTTGTTCTTGCGTGTTTTTGTCGCCTGCTCCGCTCCATTGCATCAAAGGTCGATATTTGATTAAAACCTGCAATTGGTAAATGGAGTTTTTTTTCCTTTACATTTTGTTGTTGTTGATTTTGTGTCAAGAGACAAAAAGTTCTAATATGTCACATTGTATGGCCACGGAGTTATAAATCAAAAGAAAACCCATTAACTGGTTATCCAAGAAGACTTTGGTCGTGTCTTCCAATTAATTGACGAACAAAGCTTTGAGCAAATAAATAACTTATTAGTATTTTGAGTTATAAATCATGCATTTAATAAGCCTCTTGTGTATATAATCAAAAGTTCAAGAGATTATAATTGTACATCACAATTGAATTTTAATTGAAACATTTTGAATGTAATTAGTTGAAAATTGTTTTAAATTTATGATTTTTTTTTTAAATTTATTTACGAGAACAAAAGCAATGTAACACAATTGTTTAACAATATAAAACATTCACCACAAGATCAAAGAATGTAAGCAATGCCCATTTGTTGCATGTGAAATATAGCCAAAATATTGGAAAGCTGCGCTCTCCATTCTGCGTGTGCTGCGCGTTTCTTAAATATTTTAAATATTCAATCATAACAAAGAAGCTGGAGAGAATACGAGTAAAAATCCATGAGCTTAAAACAATCGAGTTAAATCATTAAACAGAAAGCAGATTTTAAATTGTACTGAACAACGTGAGAAATGGTCTGAAAAAAGGAAACAAATAATTCAGCGTATTTATTATTTTCTAATTTCGGCCTACACATGAGCTGTTAATTAGTCTAATGTTAAATTTACCATTCCTCTACAGGCATTTCACTTTGCTAAAGTGCTCAATGACCATCCAGCATTACGGAAAGGTCTGATTTTAAGGAGTCCTGAACTTGATTTGTATTCAATAAATTATATTTTTGGTAGCTGTGATAGTATTGAAAAGTGTAAAATTAATAAGTGCAACGTATTATAGAGAAACCTCAAATGCATTACGATATCCTGTTTAAATTAATTATCAATCCAAAAAATGTTCACATATTTGTAGTGGCAGAGTTGCTACACTACTTTGCCAGTAAAAGCACAGAAACATAAATATGAGAGTTTGCACTCTGCATAAAAAACAATTGACCAATTGTCATGTTTTTAAAAGGACAATATTTGTGAGAGTTACATTTTGACACTGAAATTTGTACATTCTTTAAAGGGGGAATATATAAGAAGTAAAAAAGGGGCCACAAGCTTTCTTAGTTCCACCTTCTCTACTTATTTATGTGATTTGTGAATTAAATATTTTACCTTTGAATCTTCAAAAATCCTTTCAAAGTGCTCGGCTATGTCCTGAAACGAAGCTTAGTAATACCCAATATTATCGGATCAGACTCCCCGCTTTCTAATCACTACTGTGAAGGGATGGCTTTTGAGTAGTATATTAGTGTTTATTGGATATAATAAGTTTAACAATATATGTAGACTGAATTAATTGAAACAAAAGGTTTTCTTTAACGTGTGCTATCTTGTTCGCTTCGACTTCTTAAGTAAGTATCGCCTCGGTTGTTATCGATGGCTATGGGTGTATCGTGCGTATAACAGCCCCCATAGAGTTGACCGCTTCTGTTGACTAACAGCTCTTCACACTACTCTCAGTTACACTCGCGCCCATCTGTCTTCTTTTTCAGATCAAAACTTTTAAACACTAACATACTCTTAACACTTTGTAGAGTACTATTTCAAATTCCAGCAAACTATGTAAATGACGGAACCAAGCCAAAAGTTTCAATATGCGTGGGTGACATAATAGTGTCTGTCATTTCCGTGACTTGTTAACTCAACGACGACAATGTCACTTTAACAGCAAGCCAAATATCTTCATACTAGTATTCGTATATGAATGAAAATATGCGTATACAAATATACATTTTATTCCACTTGCAACTGCAACTATGCAACGAGCACAAACATATTCCCCTCAAAGGAGATGCAATAGAAAACGGAAACGGAAGCTAACAAGTGGAATGGCAAAAAAAAGGAAACGAAGAAGTATAAATCTGACAAAATGTTGTCAGATATTGCAACAGTCATACAGACATATTTGTTCATATTTGTTGCCAGACAACGGAACATTTTGTTCAACTTAACTTGAGGGGAGCGGAAAAGCAAAAGATTATTTCAAACACGAAAATATAAATTTTTTGTTTGTTTTGAATGGGAAATTTGAAGAGTTCTTCAACTTGATAATGCATTACTTAATGAGGCTAAACGAATGACAAACTGAAGAAACGACTTTCTGACTCTCAAGTAGGGACTTGTACTGTCTCTTCCACAGTTTATGTATAGTATTGACAGTTGTGCAATACACAATGTGCACGTCTCTTTCCGGCAACAATTGTGGACGGCATTCTCTGTAGAATTCATCTGAATGGATAAGCCGAAACCGAATCCCACCACACAACACATTGAATATCCTAATGAAAATTTGCTTGACTTTCACTTTTTCCAGTTCCAGTTCCGGGTTCCAGTTTCATTTCCACCCACTTCCAATAATTGAATTTCTATTTATTTTGGGACCTTGCGGAGGACCCTTTATTTACAGGTGCTTGGGCAACGCAGACACACACATTTGATCTAAGCGCTTATAAAATATATAGGGAAAAGCTCAAAAGAAACATAAAAGTGGCTATAGGGTGGTCGGCCAGTCCGAAAATAGGTACAAATCACGGACGGAGAGTGCGTCAACACAAGCAGTATAATAACCGAGGGTATGTAGAGCAGTGACCGTCGCCCACCAAGGGCCACAATAAAAGTGGATTAAATGTAAATATGTGTGAGTTGCCTCTGCCCTCTCAGGTTCTTTAGCCTTCGCGAAACGCCCTCAAGAGGGACCTGAACTCGAATTGCTCCCTGTGGGGATGGTTAGATTTGGGATTGGTCTATCTCTCTGTGTTGCCAGCAAATAAAATGGAATTAAAATAAATTATTTCAATCCTAGTTTTGCCAAAGTTTCAGCATGCGTGTGCAGATAAGGGGTTCAAATATTACGTGAATTCAGGAATAATTTGTTAAATATAGTTTATAAAAAGCATCTCCAACACTCATTAACAACTAAATGGGAAAATTTAACTTAAAGCGATTATCCATAGCATATCCAACCGATATTAAGTATCAACTGCAAATAACTTTTATTGCGTGACAGGCTATCATGCGGTGTCCTTATTTATTGGCAATCATTTGCTGGTAAGCCGGAAGCGGATTCCTTTTCATTGAATAGATTTTTGTGATAATTTTCCACATCCAGAAGGTCAATTGACCCTAATTTAATTAACACGCCTTTTGTTTTCTTCGGTTGTACGAGTATACACTTCCCTTGCGTACTGCCTTTTTGAACAGCCAACGCACAAAGGCCATGTCAGAGGCAACCCAAACAAAAGTCGAAAGGAGGCAAATACTCTGGGGCAATGCCTGTGGAAAATGGGGGTAGTCGAGTCGAAACAATAAAATGCTTTTTTATTTCTCTTTTAAATGATTCGGTCGCAGACATTAAAAAGCCTTCAAGTTGGTGAAAAGTTTGGTGTTTGTTAGTTGGGGTTCCCCCTCTTTGTTTCTGCTTTTCTTCTGTCCTTGGACTATAAAGTCGCCAGTTTGGCTCGAACTCGTCATGAATAATGGAAATTATGGAATTGAACTTATCTCTGGACTCAGACAGTTGTCCATAATCCTTCGAGTGCAGTAAAATTGTTAAAAATTCCGTTGCCTGAAATCAGTTTACCCACTTAATTGCTCACAGTAGTAACTACAGGAAATACACACAGGAGCCAAGGGGCCTCAGCATCGCAGGGAGTTTGCTTTTCCCCATCATACTCATTATTGGCGCCATTTTGTGGCTGTCTTCGGTCTTTTGGCACTCGGCTGACAGCGACCAGAAATTGCAGGAAAACTTTTTTCGCTTCCTACTTATTCATACATATATAAATTTTAAGAATGTACAAAGGCCTGACTCTGTCTGGTCCTCTCGTTCTTCAGGCGCGAAATGCATGTCAAAGCTGTCAACGGAGGCGTTTGCCATCGGAGCCAGGGCCGGGCCCCAGTCGTAACTTGAGTGTTTCCCCCACACAGTCGAGGGAGAAAACACTGAATTTAAGTCTTGGGAGTTGTGTAAAATATTGCGCTGTCTCGTTGAAATTAAATTTTCATTGTTGTTGAAAATTGTTTCTGCCTCTGGCTATTTGAAATAAAGCATCCTTTAAATACTTAATAAGTTCAAATTTAATGCTGTTTTGTGGTGATCCAAAATAAGAACAAAACTAATGGTGTAAAATATTCACAAATTTGTATAATGGGTGTTTTTTTTCAGCATGACAACTGATTGAACAACATTTCTTTTGCAAAACAATATTAAATAAAATCGATTTTTTTGCCTATAAATAAATAAATTATAATTTGTGGGGATATCCTGTTAAATAATATTAAAACGTATACCATATACGTTCATATATCCAAATCTTTTGTGGGCTCTTTGTGGGCAAATCAGAAGAGTTTTCTGTATGTATTGCAATATAAAATCCTTAAAATAAAAAGTTTTGCACTACCTCAAGCTTGATCATAAATAACTAATTGTTAGAAAAATACAATTTGAATTTAAATGAAATTTGTAAACTGCCAACGAACTTTATCATGCAATTGAGTGAATTGTCCCTGCGCTTTTTGCGACCACGGCAAATGGATGCAAAACTAATTTACAAGAAAATTTTACCAAGGAGCACACAAACTGTCAGAGAAACTTCTTCAACTTCTCCAAGAAGTACTTGTAAAGCGGAAATAAATTTAAAACAATTGTACATTAAAGTTATATTTATCGTAAAATTAAATGCTTTAATTAAACGGAGAAACAGCGACCACAATATGGGGCTGTGTGCCTCATATTGGTTTACTCAAAATGTTTAACAAATCGTAAAACAAGCTATCCAATTTGACGAGGGTTGGGACAATAACACGATACAGTTTTAATTAAACCTGAACTCGAATGAGGGAAAAGCTTTTGGGTTGAAGTGTTAGATACTCTTGCAGATCTTTTGTTTCTGTAGAGATTCGATGTTTTGGTTCTACACGCCCCTTTCGTTCTCTGTATTCTGTATAAGCTTTGTGATATAATCATCCAAAAAACAAAAGCCCTTATCAGCTAAACTCAAGTCGCTTTACGGACGAATATAAACTAAAATTTTGTAATTCATTTTAGTGTCTGAAATTAGTAGTTAATTTTGTGAATTGCAAACATCGGATCAGAATAATCATACCCTTTGGAAGAGTACAATGAACAACTCCACACACTAAATTCAACTGCCTCCCCCTCATCCTTTGGGGTTAGAAATTCAGTTAGACAGTTGGGTAGGCTTTAGAGGAGAGTAGGCCAAAGAGCGTAAATTTTCGAGACAAACTCAAATGCAATTTTGTGGCTACACGACTTGCATTTTGGCCAACCCGATGGCAGCGGCTGTCAACTCCGCTCTGCCGTTGATGTTTGTTTATGGGCAGCGCCTTTCATTAGTGGCCAACTTGATGGCTGACTGGCAGGAATGGCTGTCAGTATTATGTCATTTGTAGCCCACGCCCTGACAGCGGCAAAATGTAATTCAATGAAGCTGCAAACTTGCCTGAATTCCGATTAAAGCTCTTTGTCTCCTTGGCTACCATTTTGTGGTTGATTAAAGAGGGTACCATTTTGATCAAAGCATCCACTTTCTCGGTATTTCTTTTTAAGTGATATCAATGGTTCGTTTTGCTTACGTCATTCCCTTTTTCTCATTGCTTTCATTGGTTTTTTCCGGAAAAATGAGAGCTAAAAAAAACTCATAGCAGTCATCGTTTTGTTATGATCTCAATGAGCCATAGACCTCTCCCGCAATGAATTCCACACAAATACTTATCCTGACGCATCGGTTTCTGTTTATAAAAACTCTGAAAAAACTGTCCTGCTATCCGCATCCATCTGGCTGGTTCACTCTGTCCAATCTCTTATCTGTTTGAAGTTTTTTTACCTTAAGGGAAATTTAGCGTAAAAAGCGAGTTTTCATTTACTTTTTCCCATGATTTTTAGTTGGCTGTCTTTTTTGTTTCTTTGAATTTGCTGGCCAACTCAACGCTTGAAGTAAGCAGTGTAGATGCCGTAGATTCTGGAAAAGCATTTTTCGAATTAACTCTTACAAAGAAAATGTAGTTTCTATCTGGTATCCATAACTGGTAAGTGGTTTGTTTAATCATTTCCCAGCGATAAAGTAACATCTTCTATATCTTCTATACTTTCCACCACTCTGATCAACCCCAACCGTTTGCCCGTTTAATTGATTTCGATTGTTTCGTGTCCTGCGGATGCCATCGCAAAGCCTTATTTCCATTCAACTTTTTCCCACAGATAGACTTACCTTCCAAAAAGACTCATAACTGTCATTGAAATTGCTTCCGACGTGGTCCTGTTGTCCGGCAATACTTTGGCTCAAATTACGCGTAGACCTCTCCGTCTGATGAACTGCACATAAATATAAGAATATGCCGTGAAAAAACCAAAGAGACTGCCGGAAGAGAAAACTATTCGTAAAAACTGTAGAAATCCGTCTGATGCTTGTCGGAAAGTACATCTATCAGGCGGTGCGAACTCGTTGAACCAAACTGTTTTACTGGTGAATGCAATTTAGCGTAAAATAATACTTTTCCTCTCGTTTTTTTCAACAGCTCTAGTCCGGAGCTATATGGGTGCTCTATGAAAGCAATTCTTTATGGCAGAACTTTATGAGTAGAGCGACGTCTTCCAGTCAGATAATTGCATCTTTCTGACAATGGAAAGAATCGTTCAATCGTAAAAAACTCTTAACAGTCATGTGTATGACATGTAAAGAATCTCGGATAAGGCCGATTGAACACATCCCAGTAAAGTATGCTAAAAATCCTAGGTAACAGAAAATGTTTTTCCGCGGAAAGAAACACTCACAGACATTTTCCGGACTGTAAACATTATTTAAATGGCAGACGGAAAAAAGTGGTCGACAGCCCAAAGGCATTACAAACCAATTTACTTGTGTGTGTGTGTACGTTTCTAGAGAGAGCTATAGAGGACGAGAAAAATAATCAAAATCAATTGTACTGCTTTCACTGGAATAAGGGAAACCATTCGAACAGAACTTTGAGGCTTAGCAGCGTTTCATTTTCTTATCGGCTGCTCTAATACGATTTTAATTAGAAATGAAAACTTTTTTCCCTCCGATTCCTTTTATCGATTTTGATCCCCGAAATCAGTGTTTAATTGGCAGCACTTTTAATGCTTGACTTCACCGTAAACGGAAAAGCAGGCCACAAAGGTTGCTACGAGTAACCTTCTCATTGAAGCCCATTCCTCTGGGAATCTGCCAAACTAAGTTGAATTTAAACAGGTCAAGGGTCAAGCCTACTTTAACTGAATCAGCATCAGAGTCAGCTCCATACCAAGGCCAGCTCCATAACATGGTCCATTTGCAAGTTAATGCCAATGACGAATGCGGTTGTGCATCTTTATTGATTTGAAACCATGAGGATACGAGTAGGACTGACACCACAGGAAAAAATTGATATAAATGGTGCACAAATTAAACATCGACAGCAAACACATGTAATTTATTTATGTATTTTTTGTATCACTTTTAAATTGGCCAACAGCGAAATTTGATTCGCTGCCAGACGCCAGCGATGTAAATTGATATGTAGGGAAATGAGTATATCCTTTGGAACCAAATAAAACAAACGCTGTAAAGTGTCATGTGTTGACTTTTTCCCTGGCAATAATCCGGTTTCTTCTGTGTGTCTTTTTGTAACCATTTAAAGTTTAATTTAAAAGTTTTTCAACGAAAAAGTTAATCTTGTTGATGCTGCCATGTGGATTGGTGGCACTTTAAATCAATATTTTCCGTGTATATGGTTTAATTTGTTTTGTTGATGCGAATATATAGGTATACATATATAGTAATTTCTTTGACGAGAATATATTCGAACACCGTTTTCGTTGGAATGGTAGTTCTCCTGTCAGATTATCCGCAGCATTATGCAAATGAGGCCACGGTCTTTTGCCGCATTATACAACCCGTAAGCGCCCTAAGTTTCAGCGAATTCTATTTGATACCGTACGACAGGCTTTGCAGGCAGTAATATCAGGTTATCTAGAGCCTAATGGGTATGTTTGTGGCTCATCTTCAACTTTGCTTCAAGCCGCAGCCCACATTCTATATAATATTTCCTCAATAAAAATCGCACCTAAACCTAAACTTCACATTAGTATTTTCGGCCTCAAATTAACTGCTCCACTTAACTGCTAAAACTTACCATAATAAACTGTCATCGCAAGGCTTTCCCATCCCCAATGCCCTGTCTCCTTTAAGACTGATGGGAGTCAGCTAGGAATCGATGTCATTCATGTGACTGAAAATTATCTTCGCATGATTGGTTAACCTTTCTCCTTTCGTCAATCACAGGCAGCTCTCCCACTCCCAAGCAAAATAAAACTTTGAAAACTTAAATTTCATGATTCTATTTGGATCCCACATTAAACACAATTCACTGAGCGACCTTCACTTTGCCATAATGACTGTAATAAAGCTGCAGACACTTAATTATTGCGTAGTTTCAAAATAATTTACAGCCTTGCTTTTGCTGCAGCATAAATAATACCATTAATGAGACACATAAATAATGTGGCAGATAATTCAAATGTGTCAGGGCACTAGTTAGGAAAATAAATAATATTAAAATGGGGAGTTTGCTTCCAGCTCTTGAAGGATATATGAATGAATATATATATTATATATTTTCCATACTTTAATACATGAATACAAAAAAGTCAAATTCTGGAAGTCCAATTTGCTGGTAGATATATGTTTCATTGTTCCTTTTAAAATCTATATTCACTACACTACTTTCGCTATATGATTTTCCAACAACAAAGTCGCCATCAATTTCCATTCAGAATAATTGATGCAATGAAATTACAAGCAACTTTACACCCGGTCACCTTTCACCCTGTTCCAATACAATTTGCAATTGCAAATTACGTGTCCGTATTTATAAAGTTAACTCTTAAAATGACAGTGACAGAGCACCCCTTCACAAACTACCCAGCCCACAGATAGTCCTGAAAAAGAAGGAACTGAAAAAAGATTAAAAAAACAGGAAATTATACGGCGCTCTGTGCCGATTTCATGTCCAGGGCCCAAGGCCCGTACCGGACCGGACCTGCTGACCATTGCAGCGAGAGTCGCATTGCAATTGAATTAATTAATTTTTAAATGCTTGCTCGTGTGGAACAGGGACTCAAACATATTAAATAAAAATACATAAGGAAAGGAATTGGATAAGAAAAAGGACTTGCACATTTTGCCACGAAGATCTGCTAACGAGATGGTCAAGTAGCCACGAGTTTGAGCATAAACAGGTTACCAAGATGTCAACCAAATGGATTCCCAATTCCCCGAACAGTGTGAATGGCAAAATATACCGAGAGTTAAATAAACCTTTAAAAAATCGCACCCTTCTACTTATTTTTGTCTTTGCAGAGATCCCCAGGCATTTTAACTTAATTTAAATATATGTATACCCGACACAAGGCATTTAAATCCTATTTTGTCTGACTTTTATGCTAATCGATGGAATTATTTATTTATTTTGCTACCTGATAAATTGAAGCACCTGAAGGTAGGCAATTAGCTTACCAATTTTCAAACAATTAAGCTGAAAATTAAGCTGTATAATCACTTAAGGTATATCACAAAAAGTAACAGGAAGGTTTCTGTGATATTGAAATTGTATCTCCACGCGGATATTACATACATTTTCGCTCGCTCTCAGTCTTCCCGTCTATCCATCAATCTGTAATGATGGTCTTTGACTTATTTATGAGTCAGACCCACAACTTAAAGCACTAAATCTGAATATCTGGAGCTCTCTGACAAAAAGTTATGTCTGAGAAATTATATTTCAGATGTATGGCGCTGATGATTGGGATTTGCTTGCATAAGCATTTTGTCAATTTTCAGTACTCTACTTTAAGAGCATATCAACAATTTTCGTAGGACATAAAACTACATAAACATCATTTAGCAGAAATTTTAATGGTGGGAAAAGAACAACACCTAATATTCTGTCACGTGGCCATGGGGAAGCCATTGTTTATGAAATACGTGACACTCTAAATGGAAAACAAATATCAGTTTAAAACATAAAACAAATATTAATGACGTTTACCAATCAAATTACTCAATAAACTTGACCAGCCGAAATTATTAAAAAATATTTCACAGAGAGAGAGGCTACATTTTCAGCTGCTTCACAACTGTTTGGACATGGCTGTGGCTCTGTCAAAACTGCAAGTGCAATGCAGATAAACGAAGTTAATTAGCAAAAATATAAAAGTTCTCAAAACGCTTTCGGCTACACAAACCAAACTTTTCGCCACGTTCCAGTGCAGGCGAAACACACTTAGTCGAGGCTCCTGCTGTTAGACAACGAATGCCTCCCCGTCATGGGGCTCCATCTATTCATAATCATAATCATCCTCGACGTCGCGACGGCACTTGTTAATTTTTGTCGGCCATTTGTCGGAAAGTTTTCGGGGGCTAGGCTTCCCTTTCAGCGAAAGATTATCTAAATGATGTTATACAAATGTTTAAGAGAGCTCCATGACATGACCTGTACATGCATGGCATCATTCCAGAAAATAGTGGCTTGAATAGTAGGCATTTGTCTATAGAGGATGCTCATCATCTGTATATTTGTCAAATATTTCCACTCTAAATTCTTCAGTCCCAAAAAGTTTTTCCTCGCTATTCGGAACATGCCATTTTGTGTTTTTGGATGCACCCAAACACCGTACTAATTATAATCAAAACTTTGGTTCTCTAGGGCTCAAGGAAAAGACTTGCATTAAGGGGACCTGCATTAGCTTTTTTGTCTCTGCTCAAGGACAAACTTTTAGCACTGAAAACTTTCACACACCTTCTGACGTGGCAGGGCTGCTTCTACAGCGAGGAAAGCAAAACCAAGGCGGGTAAAAAAAGGGACATTTCCACATGACTAGGGTCATACATAGAGGCAAGTAACAGCTGTATAGAATCCTTAAGAGAAGAAGGGGGAACAGTTTCAAATGCAGTTTGATGCTTTCTGCATGCATCCATCGACTTGCAGGGCCAAGCACCCAGATGCTCTCTTACATTTTTGTGGTAGTTCCCTGTGATGACAAATTCTCAAGACAGTAGTAAAGTTATTCTAATTTTATAGCAACAAAAGCAACTAAAGGAGCAGCTTCTGGCGACAGGTTTTGAATTTTTATAGCATAATAATATAAATTTCATGACTGCATTACGATTCAATTACTTAACCACAAAAAAGGACAGAGGGGATCTGAGTAAGTCAAATGACTCAACATTTATATACCTGGTACTCAATTATATATCTGGTAGAATGTGACAGGAAGATAGATGTCGACCTTGTACTTCAAATTTCGTACACAATAACTATCAATCCAAATTCAGCGATTGCATAATCGAATTATTTTAACTATGTTAAGTCTGATAAACAATTTTTCAAAGTTATGGATACCAAATGAGCCATGAATATACAATATAAAATTTATATCTTATACGAATATATACCCTTACGATTATATACTCTTGAATCCCTCTTTTATACGTTGAGTAACAGGTATGAAAAGTCTGCAACATTTTGTTTTTCGTACGTTGGTAAGGGCTTTTGCAGGTGTTGCATCTTCCCCTCAAATATGTTTCTTTTACTTTAGTGTTTTCATTCTGTTAGTCCTCTTATGGCTGACATTGTTCTTTTGGTCGGATAAGTTTCGAAGGGTCTTAGCTTTTGGCGGGTAAGGTGCAGAACGTGTCTCTCGCACGTGACAGTGCGGTTGGTCAGCGAACTCATGGACTTGAGTGCACATAAGCTTTAATACTGTCAATATTCCTATAGAAAAAGATATGAAAAAGATACACTATAAACATTGTGGCTTAAAACTTTTGTTTTCCATGGTGTCCAGCCGAAGAGCAACTAGAATGTGCAGTCCAGGCAGCAGTTTGAAGAACTCCCTTTGCTATCTGTGTGGAATGCGTATCCCTAACAGTTCAATAGCCCTTTACACTTAAGCATTTCGTTGTAATTTTGACTGCATAAGAAGAAAATTTCGCAACAAACTTTTGCCATATCTCCACACACAAGCACAGCTGCATGGGGCGATGAACATTTTTGTAGAATGTGTTTTTCCTTAGCTGGGTGATGGCTGCTGCTTTTGCTACTAAGGAACGCAGCTTGTTCCAAGAGCATTTTGCATTTTCATTAATTTATTGGGAAAACTCATCGCCTGCCATCGCCTTGGTTCCGTTCGCTCCGTTCGTCCACAGCTGACAGGACTAAGCAACACCCAAAGTTCGGCAAGCAGCACAATCAGACGGTTGCCCGACACCAAGGAAATGTGTTTCCTTCTGGCCATTAGCATTAATATTTCAATGCCTTCGGGTGCTGTCGCTCTCTGCGCCTTCCAGTGCCCTCTGGCTCTACCCACGAGCACGAGGCTGTGCAAATTTGTGAGCTATGCGATGGCGCTTTCGGGTAGCGTAACAACCTAAATTTCTGTGCTTGTCAGCTGCTGCCAGACTTATGTGTTTTTGTGGCACGACCAGAAGTAGTAGCAGAAGGTGGAGAAGGAAAAAAAGTACTCACCGGATGAGGTGCTCCCAATTCATGCACACACTCCTCAATTTCTCGCCTGGACTTGCTTCATGAACAAGTTTTGGATTGGTTTATGTGTACCCAGTAATAGAAAGGGTATGATGTATATATCAGCAAGAATGAAACATCAAGCTGGGTATTATGCCAACAAATTATGATAGCAATAAGGATCACAGTAGGACAGGTGAATTAATAGAACCCCAGAGGCTAGACGTATCATATCCGAACCTCTAGTTTTTTTAATAGAGATAAGAGATAAATGTGTACATGGAGCAAAACATAATAAACTGATAGCCGGGTATCCCAAAGTCCAAATATCTAACTTAGCGTTCGTGCTTTATTTTTGTGAGTTCTGCTGCTCACAGAACCCCATGACGGTGTGTACCACACACTGTATAGGTATGGAATGGGATCCGCTGGATCTGTGTTATAAATTTACATGCATAGTTATAGTAGTTCTTTCTGTGCCCCTCACTCAAAGGCGTATGGCAGCGGCAGCGGCAGTGGCACAGCTGATGGGAATAGCCGATATGCCTCTAAGGCTTCAACTGCAACTTTCTTACCATTGTTGTTTTTGTAATTGTTGCTGCTGAGTATGTACGAAAGTTTTACTGAAATTATTATGAGGGCTGTAGTGGCTGCTGCATAAACTATTTTTTTTAATTTATAAAACTGTTGCCAACCCCCCTCAAGTACAATTGAAATATGTTTGCATGCCCGCAGAACCAAAACCCTCCATGCAACTGGAATTTGTCGACCCTGCCATACATTTTGCCAGTTGTTCTTTAAGCTGAATGCTTTACTGCTTTTATGCAAAAGAAAAGGTTTATTTGGACCAATTTCCGTGTCCTTTTTGAGCTAATGAACATAAGTGATATTCTGTTTCCATCAAGCCAACAAGGAGCGGCGATGGTTAATAGAGTTATCTTGTCACAGACCCTATGAAGTTTTAATCTAAAGCCTGAGTTGGGAGCCCAGCGAAAAGCCCTTAAACGAGTTGCAGCCAACAATCTTTGCAAATGCATCTGAGCCCTGGCTCATGTTTACAGATTTTAATCTAGAGTGCGAACCCATTTTCCATTTTACACTTCACTGCAGTAAGCACACACACTCTCGCTGCATTATACATATAGACAGCTGACGTGTAAAAGCTATACTGCAACAACCTCTATTTAGAGGAAAAGTTGCTTGAGGCAGGAAAAGGAGCAACTTGACTGCAATGCGTGACATTTACGTTTTCTAGACTGGGCTCCCTGACTCCTATTTGTAATTTGCATGGGCCGAACAGTAAGAAGTTAAAGTGCTGATGTCGATGGAGTTGCTCCAATCAATTAAAAATTAATAATTACTTGCCCAGAGACCACCATAAAAGTGGATGCAGTAGGCAAAGAGATTTTCTCATTTCCGATTAGAAACTCTATCCTCTTTTTTCTAATGGAAATCTTTGGACTAAAACGAAAGACAAGATAATTTTTCAATTACAGTTGAGTCTGAGCTTCCACAAAAATGAAAAGTATTAATAGGAAAATAATTTCCATCATATTTTCCATCTTTAATTTCCTTTGAATTTCTTTCTAATAAATCAAATGCTTTTTCTTAGCCAGGAATTTGGAATTGGAATTTTGTGTCAGCAAAAGGAAATTACAAAGGAGATAGGATAGGTGGAAATGGAACACTTAATCGGATACAAAATTTCAGAAAATAATAATGTGCTGTGAGAGCTTTTTATTTAACTTCCATTGCATGATTTTGTCCTATTTTTAATGCAGGAGTGAAAAAGTGCTTTTCATTAACCTCACAGGAATTAAAAGGGGTAACAGCGAACAAATGCGTTACATAATTAACAGTGGGACTGAAAATGAAATAACAAAAGTAAGCCAAATTATAAATTGAAGTACAGAACAAAGGGAACCCCTAGAAACAGAATGAGAGGCCGACTCGAGTAGACCATAAAAGGTCTCACAAGCACCTCAGAGGAACAGGGCGCCGGCCCATATAAAATTCCATCACAATGTTGCCCCACGTCACGGCAAAAGTAAAGTGCATAAGAACTTGTAGTTGGCATAAAATAGTCATAAACGGAGTTCGCTCAGACTTTTGGTGCCTGCTCCATTTTACTTTCTGCCACTGACCCCATGGTGTCTACAAATTATTTTCATTTTCTATTTTCATTTTCAAACTGATTAAAAATGCATTAAAGTTAAATTGCAGCATATCCAAATATACATACGTTCATACAATAGAGTGGGCTGAACAAAATTTTTGAATCTTAAGTCGGCTCGGTATAAGAAGTTGGGTTAAGAGATTCTAAACAAAGGGCAAAACAAATTTTTGAAATCGGTTTACGTTTGACCCTTGCCCCTACTCATTAAAGGCATGACATGATGACAGATCCGTTGAGTGGCTTATTAAAAAATACCATTGGAATACCATAGTATTATTTTAAATTATGAGAACCATTTTCCTTATGGAAAACATTTCATAGAAAAGTTTATCGGTGTGTGTTATCTTCAGATTGACAAAACTAAAACTAAACGGATTTAACATTATTTTAATTGTTTAATTAAAAATGAGCTTCGTATTGTCTAAATTGTTTTACCCATTCAAAAAGAAAAAACCAGTCCAAAATACTTTTATTTATAACTTCAAACTTTTTTATGAACCATTATAACTTATCATGTTTATTTATCAAAATGATTACACCGCTCAGTGTAATCAAGCACATTAAACTCCTTTAAACATTTACTATTGCCTTATCCTTAGTATTCTTTTTATACCCGTACTCAAAAAAGAGTTAAGGGGTATATTAGATTTGTGGTAAAAGTGGATGTGTGTAACACAGAGAAGGAAAATTTTCCGACCCCATAAAGTATATATATTCTTGATCAGCATCAATAGCCGAGTCGATAGAGCCATGTCTGTCTGTCCGTCCGTCCGTCCGTCTTGTTTGACGCCTGGATCTCAGAGACTATAAAAGCTAGGGCAACCAAATTTGGTTTCCAGACTCATGTGATATCACACTGCTACAAGTGTATTTCAAAATTGTAAAATATTTTTTTAATTCTAAAATTCTAAAAAATCATGCTCCAAAATGTAAACACTGACTGAGTACGGGTATAAGTAGAGTCGCGTCCCCAGAAGCGACTCACACGTTCCTTCTCGTTTATTTTTGAACTATATCTTTGTTCTTGAAAATGAATTAATTTTTAAGTACTTAACCATTCCCATAGTTTATGTTTATCTATTTCAACTTTAACGATTCTCCCTTCAATAGCTCGCGAAGTATCAAATAGGCAGACAAATACAAATTTATTTCAGTTGTCAACGGCTGGACACAACCTTTTTCTAGTCTAGTCACTGGCAGGATATGGCGGAAATTATCAGCTCATTTGTCAATCGTTGCCACGAGGTGGAAAATAAATTACGCGACACTTTAGCCAAGCCCTCTGCTCGTGTGTTGTAAATTCTGTTGTGTGTTGGAGTGTAGGTTGGAGTGTGGGTTGGAGTGCTTTTACAAGAACGAGTATGAGTTTCAGAATACCACCAGAAGTGACTGCTAGGCTGGGTTGCTGTCGAATGTTGCCTACATTCCCACAAAGTCACGCACAACAGGCAACAGGGCGTGTTTTTTGGCCCTTGCATCGCATTGTACCCGGCATCTGGTTTATTTGTTTGTTTGTTCTACGCGGCTTTTGTTTGACACAACCCATTTGTCTACTCATTATTGGCCCTTGCTGCTGCAGAGAAAGAACTGCCAATTGAAAACGTGTTTCAATTCCAATCCTCTTTAAGTTTGTCAATTTTTTCCTTGATTTTTTGGGGATCACAACCCAGACCGCTGCAAACTAAATGGCATACAAAAGCAAAGTGCATCGCTCCATTGCACTCCTCGCCCTGTCAGTTGCACTAATTAAACCGCATTGCGTTTCTGTCAGCAGGCCTTGCAGTGTTCTTTATTGGAGAAAGTAAGCGAAAAAACAAAACAAAATTAAATAAATACACTTCAAAGAAAGTCAGTCAGCAGGTTTTGGATTGCTCGAACGCTCTGAAATAAGATCAGTACCAATTTATTTGGTTTGTTTATGTATAACCAACAATTATTATTGTAATATTTTATTGTTGTTATCAGAGTTGGTATTTAACCAATAAGCTTCTCTCGTTGCTCAGTTCACCTCGACTCTCGTTGTTTAATTCCAATTTATTTAATGAAAACTCCCTGAGGTACCACCAACTGAATGTGATATCGACATTAACCCCAGACAAGAGGCAAGAGTATGAAAAACAATTACCCGTTAAATGACTTTTAATGAATTTCAATCCAAGGTTTATTCTTCTCGGCTTGTCGGGTAGGGCCTTGACATGAGAAAAATGTAAACACAGGGTGCGACAGCGTTTCAAATGCAATCCACAGTCGCCAGGAATGACCCAACCAAAGTTCAGAGCCCACTAAGCCGTTCTTTTCGAAATTATGTACCAGTTTACCACGTGCTGTAGTTCTCTCCGAGTCGTAAAATCTGTGCACACATAAAACTTGAGCAAACACAGCTTGAGGTTCTTTATTTTTGGTTATAAAACTTCCAGTTGAAATAAAAGGGTCAACATTGTGATTTTATGTACAAAAACGAGCCCTTGCAGCCGTTTCCGTTTCTTTCTGCACTTGCCTTTTCGGACGGATGAGGGCTTTCGGCCACCCAACTACGCCCCACTTAGCGCAGAAACACACACAGTGAAGTGTAACATGATATGTTGACATTCATACATGGATGTGTTTCTGAGTGTGTTCATGGGCTCATGTATGGGTGTTCAATAGCAATCCCAAGACTTTGAAGTGCTCTGGTGCGCAAAGATGCTGGGACAACACTTCCGACAATTTGTACAATGAACATCCCTCATCGGCCGAAAGCCTTTCGTCTGCATCCATCTTGCAACCCCGCTCTCAGTGTTAGTCATGATAGATTACACTTAGACCTACCCGCATTCCGGTAGCCTCTGGCAAACAACTTCAATTTGCATGTGTTGGCAATGCCGATATCTGAGCCAACCCCCTGACATGTCATTTCCAAGGATTATGCACTCTGAGGCTCCACTGCAACTGCATCACTTTTGATCTGGTTGGGTAAAGGCTCTTCGCGAGCTGAATGCTGCCTTCAAAGTTCCATTCTATAAATTATGTCCAATCTTCCAGCTGCAGCTGGATATGTCGTCAGAGGGAGGACTCGAATATAGCATTCATTTCGTCTAAAATGTTGCCAATCGACCGCAGAAATAAAAGTAAGCAAAGTAAGTAAAAACTTGTGCACTTTGATTTACCTGGGCGTACGCCGTGCTTTATCGAAAACTGAAACCCAGCCCCGTGAAAGCATTTAGAAAGTTGTGGACTAGCGCTCATGGCTGCAGAAGCTTTTTCGACCAAAAAAAAATTAAAAAGAAAGAAAACTTTTTGAAACTGCATGTCGGGAGCAGCAAGTGAGGAAACTGATCTGAGATCCTTTTTCAAACAAAAGTTTTCCGTAGGAACAGGACTGCTATCTGGTGGCAGTGATACAATTGTTACAAAGAAACGAATGAGGAATGAGGAAAGAATGAACGGATGATCGCTTCAATGGAAACTAAGTAGCATTTGCTCATTTTTATTTAGACAATAACTGAAACAAAATTCAAAGCATACACTTTTGGAATCTACAAAATTATAGATAATGTGCGCCTGCTGCCATCGTGGCTGCTGCTTCCTTCCACGGTGCAGGGAAAAAAAGCTGGTGGTGATCAAACAGTCACGCATTTGCAGCCCTAGGGAGAGGACAAAATGCGACTGTCAACGGAATCGCTGCCTCTTGGTGGCGCTGGCGTACCTGTTTCGTTGCACAAATCTGTCCATGCTGTCCACGCTCTGGCAAATGGCGTACAACCAGGGCCAGCCGCTAAGGGGGTTCACGCGAGACCCCGCGTGGAGAGTGATGCAGGGGGTGAATGCACCATACACCGAGCTGCACGACTTGGAGATCTATGACAGTTTGTATGATCGCTGCGGAAGAGCCATCGATCCGTTGGATCCAAACAACGCCTACAAGATACTGCGCCTGATGTTCCTCAGCGCGGCACTAGTGCCGGATCAGCGGATGTGCCTCATGCTCATGCTGGAGAAGCTCAATGAACTTGCCTTTCGGCGCGTGAATGTAGACATGCTTCTGCAAACGATTTCCTTCATCAATATCGAAGAGTTCGTCTACAGCCTTGGACATCAGGTCAACATAAGCGCATACAATACCAAGCTATCCGAGGATCTGTCGCAGCTATACGAGCGAGTTGTCACCACCGATAAGAACGCCATCATACGAAACCGCAATCGCCTTGCCAGAGAGAATGTCGACATGGACATGGATGTCGTTCTTGTAAAGACGCCGTCCGACCAGTCTCGCAACCCCCTAATGTACTGCATCCCCAGGTCACGGGATATCGACTTTGAACTATCGCGTTTAAGTCCCAGTGGCTGCCTGCGGTACGGTACTCCCAAAAGGGCAAGGAAAAGCGGCGAAAAACGAACAGCAGCGGAATAATTCAAGGTGGCCGCAAGGGCACAAATCCATAATTTTGTACATCAATTCACAAATCTTTCCATACTTCCAATAACACAAATGACTGCCTTAGCTTAAAGTTAGAATAGAGGGTTCCTGAGAGCATACTTCCAATAGAGAGAAAATTCTTTACACATATTTTCCATCATCCACAACTTTTCTGCAGTCTGCTCATTGGTGCAGAGACAGAAAGCTTGGGGCTAACTAACTCTTTAAACACACAGAATTTCATTAATTTTAAAGTTAGCCAGGCTTTTTATAAGTGAATTAAATATCCAATATCCAAATATCCAATATCCAAATATCCAAACATTTAAACGTGCCAAACAGCAGCAACAGCAAAAGGCAAAGTCAGCAACCGCTGCACATAATAAAATTGTAGAAATATAAAATTTAAGCTACTACTTCAAACTTTTGCCTTTTGCATGGAAAGTTTTTCCAGCGTACAATCCTGCTGACCCAAAGACAAAGTTAGCGAGCGATTTCAATGAAAAGTTCAAATTGATTTCGTTAATTTGTTGTGGGGACTTTTTCTCCTCGCCCAGACATAAATTTAGCACACATATTCGGATTTGCTCAAGCTCCAACTATGCGCTTGAGTTTCATTTGGGTGACATTTTCCCAGACACCTAACACAACCCGCAGCCATGAACATTTTTCACAGCCAAAAGAAGGCAAACAAAGGCAGGGCGAGAGCTTTGCCACACATTGGACAACGCAACTGAGTAAACAAAGATATCAGTTGGCATGGGAGGTTTCTAAGACTGAAATAAAGTAGGAGGTCATTCTCCATTCTCCATCTGTTATTCCGGCACTCCCCCACATACCCATCAACAAGATGAGCTCTCATTTATCTGGCGTACTTCCAAGCATATGAGGCTGGGTAATTAAAGCAATGCGATGGCGGGGTGTTGTAAATATGGCAGGCAATTTGTTGCGCCGACTAACCAGGAATGTGGGTGCGAGTAGAAAAAAGAAAACCACTAACAGGTCGTACTCTAGCAAATGAAAGGCGTAGTGAGGTAATTTTTTCTAAATGTGATATGTGGTCTCGAAGGGCTAAAGATCAAGAATGTAATTAGAAGAAACTGTAGAAACCAGTTCATTAATTTTAAAGTTAGCCAGGCTTCAGCCAGGCACATCATTCACACGGCAGCAGAGAGAGGAATATAAAAGTTATATATTTAAATACTCTATATATAAAATTTGTTATACGATACCTATTTGAGATCCCTCTCAGCATTCACATTAAAACACTATCATTTAAAATGTTGAATAATTTCCCTCTGCTTATAGCTGCTCTCTTACATCTCTCAACAATTCGAATGTGGAAGTTATTTTAGTTTTACACAAGCAAACCAATAAAAGACATGTCCTGTTGGAGCATCGAACAAGCTCGATGGCAACGTGCTTTATCAGGAACCATACTGAAAATTCCCTTTGTTATAACATTTTTATAGCTCTTGTCTCTGTTAAGAGTTCGGAGGCTACAAACAGCTTTTAACATGCCTTTCAATGAGAGTCCGCATTCAGTTCGTCGTGGATTCTGTAAGTGTGCGGTTTAGGAAGCGGATAAATCCGAATGTTCTTCTGAAGTGTAATATTTTTAAGAATACGTTTTATAATTTACGAACAAATTTACAAAAGGAATAATAATTTGCAACCATAAAAAAGATGAAATAAATTGTATGTGTGACGAAACGTCTTTAAGAAATTATATAAAAATCGGAATTATTCAAATCTTAATCAGTTTCCTCCATTATCTTAATGGAAAGTGAGTTTTAAATCATAAAAATCCACATCAAAATTGATGTATGCAAGGAATACCACACCCAAAGCTCTGCCCGTGAATATTTCCATTGAGAGCTATTTGTATTTATTGAACATCAAATACAGCTGTAGGAGCCGTAGAAGAGGAGCCGTTTCTGAACAAAAAAAGAAAAAATATGAATTTAAATGGCTGAAAATGTTCCACAACGGGCAACTGGCATAAATAAGTAGTATCGCATATGGTTCCGCCCGACTGGCTGCGCCAGTAAGTATGCAACGTTCGATTAACTTGTAATTTCAGATTTCACACACACTCCCCCAAATGAAAAGGCTTTTTCTTTCTCTATACTTTACACTTGCAGAGGGTATTGTGATAATTTTGCAGCGAATAAAATGAAGAACTTGTGAACGTATAAATTATTTTCATTGATTATTATAAATTATACGCCTGTCAGTAAAGTCGACGACCGTACAACTTGGAGCTACAAAATAATCAAAATTTGTACGTCTCATTTCCACATTACACTTACCGTTAACCGGTAGTTTCGATAACGTTGGGTGCCTCATTGCCTTCGATTCCCATTTCCGCTGGCAAAATTAAGCTCGGACATCATCTACTTATGGCTGTTAAACAGTAATGCAATTTCAATTGTTGAAATGAATTAAGTTGAATTGATTGGGGAAATTTCCACGAGTATGTTCAGTTTGTGTCATGTTTGAGCATACATAAAAATGTAAAAATTTAAAACCGAAAAAAATAATTTAATTAAATTAAACTAAGTACGATGACTAGGTGGAGTCTCTGGTGCGCCTGAACTCATTTTATTTGGCTCAGCTCGGAAAATCGGGTTTTTAGTATTTTTTTATGAAGTTGGCCTTTTAAGGGCTTTCAAACGTAAGTATTGTTGTTTAAAGTAGACCATTCCAAGGATGTCAAGTGTATGCTAACTAAGCAAATAGTATAGATACAACAGTGAATAACAGCTAAGTTATCAACCAAAACCATTCAGCTTATCGTTCTCGAGTGCAAGGTTTATTCATTACAAAAACTATAGTCCATATTATTATAGAGGTCTAATCTTTCCCAAAGGAGCAATTAGGCTACGGAACATTGCGATGCAATTAACTGATGAAGAACGACAAATTGAATTGCGGGGCATTGAATTATTTCATACCATCCGATTGTTGCAAAACGTTTACTTCTCATACAATCTCTTTAAATTCTAATATTCTTTAAAATATAATCGCTCTACTACTATGTAAACATACTAATTTCCATATACCAATGCCATCTGCATCCGCCAGAACGACAGAAACCCATCATCAATTTATCAATTGTCTTGGCAATGCAGTCGCTAACATTCTTTCCACAGAGACTGATGATGCCAAAATACTTTCAGACTTTGAGCCGTTTCCTCGGCGTTTCTTTACGGCTGCCATAAAAAGTGATTGATAAGAAATTAGCTTGGCTTGGGTTTGGTTTTTATTGCGGTTGCCTGGTCGTGGGCCTGGGTGAGGCGGTGTGATTGTAATAAATTATGTGATAAAACAATTAAAAAGTCATTAAATACATTTTGTTGTCGCTGGCATTGTATTCATTTCAGTAGGACTCAAATTAATGTCTGGATAGGATCCTGGCGGATGCGGGCATCTCTCCCACACAATTTAGAGCTGACCCAAATGCATTTTTTTTTTTAGTTCAGCATCGAAAGTCAAAGTAATTCAATTTCGGTTTCTCTTTTGCGCCACTTTAATGACACACACAGAGCTATGGCGTTGAAAATTTTCTTGTAGCTTTTTTATTAAATTTTTGCAGTTTTTACCCTATATTCGTGGACTAAAAAAAGTACACGGTAGTTGTGAAATACAATGCAACAGGCAGAAAGAATCAGTTTTGATCCCATAGTACTTTTAGTAGTACTTTTAAAATACATAGAAAGAAAGCAAGACAAATGAAGAAATGCAAGTTTCCAGGCGATCCTGTAGCGATAAGAGCTTTAATTCCATCTTCCCACACATAAGAACTCAGAGTATTTATCTGTAGTTTTATAGAAACGTATGATCTAGGAACTTATTCACGTGGTCAATTGCATCTGAATACCAAGTACTCCATGGTCAAGTCACTTCACAACAACATTCCATCTTGCACTATATATATTTTTTTTATTTAAATTTAAATCTGTTTCCAGATGAATTATTCATCCAGGCAGAAACAATTACATCCATGCTGTCAAATGGGCCATAGATGGGCTTGTGTCGTGCTACCAGGGATCTAAAGTTTGGCAGTCAGTAAAAAATCAAGTGAAACTTTTTAACTTAGCCTTCATCAAATCCTTTCAAATGGTGCCAAACTAACTAATTCGGAGATAATGTTAACGTAATTTGAAAGGGTCTTATAATTTTGTGATAAAGATCTATAAAATGATATAGAAGAATTGGGGGTTTTGCAAACGAGTGAAGAAGCGAGTGAGCGTAGAGATTTACTGGATAAAATTTACGACTGTCTGCCAAATGAAACAAAGTGATAATCTTGGAAAATTAATGATTGCAAATACCTTTGGATGGTGGAAAAACCACGCCACTCTGCAGAGTATAATAAAAAGAAAAACATAATTTATTTTAATTCCGAGGAGCAAAACAACGAAAACAACCTTATGAAACACAAAAAACGAGCAAGGGAAGTAAACAAACTGCAAGACGATAAAATCGAATACCAATGGAAAACGGGAAAAATCAACCAAATCAATTCGAAGTGAAGTGGAGTGGTGGAATCGAAATAGTTAATGGAAATAAATAGTTTTCCAATGAACGACATATACAGTTTCCAATAAATATAAAAAAAATAATCAAATAAATCAGAATCCTTTGCAGGCAAAGGAATTCAAATTACAACTTAAATCATTTCCAACCCAAATGAATCTATTAAGCTATAGAACTTTAAAGAAATTCTTCCAGAAAAACGCTTAGACAAGAACAGCGATTTTTTAACATAAAAGTATAAACAAGGACATCAGTTTAGGCATTCAAACGTAATAAAATGTGTCAGCCTTATTGATATTTTCAGCTTTCTTTGAAGTATTTCATTTCTCCCAAGGCAGTGCACTGTCCCTGCCTCTACATCTAATAAATCCCATCCTTCTCCTGAGGCACTTAATATCATCCACAAAATAAACAAAGAGCGTTGCGTTTTCATTATTTTTATTTATTTTATTTATTTATTTTATTTGATTAATTTATTTATTTTTTATTTATTTTATTTATTTATTTCATTTATTTTATTAAAATTTAAAATATTTTCTTTGTAAACCTTCCCCAAATTTGAGGCTGAATGCTATCGAAATAACTGGAATGCTTATAAGTCTTTTAACCAAAAAAAAACGAGAAGGAACTTATGAGTCGCTTCTGTGGACGCGACTCTACTTTTATACCCGTACTCAGTCAATATTTAAATTTGTGAGCTTATGATTTTTTGCTACATCTGTCATTTATATCTACATCTAACATTTCTATTCAACAACCGAAATGCAGATTTTACATCTACAATGTAGATTCTATATCTTCTCTGCGAAAGGTCGCGTACTGCATAGGGCAGAGTGTGTGCGAGCGAGAAAGAGAATGAGTATCGTCAATAGCGCCGGAGGAGGTGGGCGAAGCTATAATAATGATCCGATCGGATTCAGATTCGGCAATCTTGTAGAAATGGACATTATCTACCATATTGCGGTTTCAGTTGTTTCGTATCTTTAACATTGTGGCTGCCACAGTTATTCGTCTCTGAGAACTAGACAGAACTAGAACTGAGACAGACAGACCGATCCTGATCAAGAATATATGGGGTCGTAAACGTTTCCTTCTCTGCGTTGCACACATCCACTTTTAACACAAATACAATATACCCCTTAACTCTTTTTGAGTACGGGTATAAAAACAAATAATTAAACGAAAGCCATTGATACCCCACAATGTGGGCGTGGCAGCCATAACTTTTAGTTAACTGTGTACAAGTTTTTGTTGAATACGAGAATATATCATACGTTTTGTGTGTGTTCCGCCTTTGTTACGCTCACTTGAGCATGGTACTCGTAATGTACAGCTTCCTTAAAATGGAGGCAGTACAAAAAGTATATATATGTATGCATATAAGGGAAAACTCGTCTTACATACACAAGCACATAGCCCCGCACACATTGATACACCAGAAACCATACAGATACGTATACCAAACAGGAATATGGCAAAGATAGTCAAGCTGTAAAAGAAAAGCAAGAAAACTGAACCAGTCTAATATAGCGAAGTTTGGATACCTTATACACCTTTAACTTTTTTTCCAAACTCATTCATGATTCACTTTGACTATTTTCAAATTGACTACATCCATTCCAAATAAATGGTATGTCAAATGGATACACCTCGTTGTTGAACCGCTAAGCCCGTAATCTTCCTGTTGTGACTCTATAGAGTCTTTGGTATAGCTACATTAAAATGCAGATTGTACACAGAAATTATTTATTATGCATGGCTTATGTAATGTACAAATCACACAAACACACAGATAAAAATAGTGTGCAAGAGGTGAAGAGAATTTCACAAACAAATAAAGCACACAACACATGAATCTGGTTTCCTTAATTGGCAATTTGTGACTGGCGCAACTTTTGACGCCTTGGTATGGGGGTGTAACTGAAGTTATAATGAAGCTGAAGCTGTCAATGAAAACGAAAAAAGCAGATAAAAAAGGCATCGGTTAAGGTAAAAGTGTCAGATATTGATTTGATTTGGTTGATTTGATTTTGGATCGATTTCTTCTTCTGGCACAGCAACTGTTGAAAAGCCAAGACTCAAACATGATGACGAGCCGGCATTTGATTAATACCAATTGGATTTTCTTGTTTATTTGCAAAAGCAGCTTCCGGACAGGTGCGGGAGTGCACTCTCTATAGCAATATACTTTTAGGCAGTACATACGTCGGCACTTCAGTCACTGCCTTTTGCGATTCATGTGTCTGCATATAATTATTATTTAATGGATATTTCATACATTTGAAGCTGCACTCTGCCGAGCTGTCGTTAAAGCCAACTGCCACGAAATTTTAAAGCCCGTGAAAATCCCCTCCCCCTGTTGATATCCGTATTTTTAAAGGCGGTTTTTATTTCTTTTCCTCTTCGTATAGGGCTTATTGGTTGTTTTCTGAGAAGGATTAAACTGTGTAATGTAACTGTAATGGCATGAATAACACGAGACAACACGATTGAAAGGGAAAAGAGTAAAGACTTTAATGGCTTTTTTTTGTGAGAAAGAAATGATTCTCTTTTAAGTTCGTTTATCACACACATATAAATGTCACAAATATTGAATGCTTGAGACGCCTAACCGGAACACTACCATAAATCAATATGCAGACGTATACAAAAACAGCCCCAAAGATTTTTACATGGATTAAATTCAGAGTTCATATCTAATAATCACAAGAGCAAAGTATAAAGAGTCCGTTCGCCTCTTTTACTTTATCCAAGAAAAAATCCAGTCCAAAAATGTTTATTCCTTTATAACCTTGAACCAATCTATACACCATTGATGATTTATATTTGTAAATCAGTTCTTGCTGGAACTTAACGCATCTGCAGTGAGTAATTGATTGCCATCGACCCCAGTAATAGGCAGCTTCCTCTTCCATCCCATCGGGACGTTTCGGTTACGCCTTTATTGACGATGCGAACATACATATGTATGTATCTATGCACTGATGAGTGACAAGTGGGCCCCAAGGGATAATAACCCTTACCGTAACCAACACACACAGTGAGGCAGTAATAGGACAAGGCCAGTGATTTGAGCACTTGTGGAAGAGCCACACGGCGTATGAGTAATGTGCTGCGATTGACCGTAAAGTTGATGTGTTGACGCCAAGTGGGCACAGAGTATTTCCCCGACTCCATTTTTGATGTGGCTCTTTTTTCTGTTGCAGGAAGTGAGGAAAAGTGGTAAATCGGGAAACGATAAATGGAATGAAGTGTCTACTAAGCCTACCCCAAAGGATTAAAATGGAACTCGAAAGTCGTTTGTTCAGTGCCCGGCAGTCGAACATCTAATCCTTCACGAAATTGACGTTTGATTGCATGACATCCACGCCCACTGTCACCTATGTGTCCAGCCATGCAGAAGGGTAACTTTTCCCCATCTCGATCCCTGTTCATGCATTAAACAGGCAGAGGAGCCAGTCCGAGGGACACACCAACCCAGAAGCAACTAACCCACACACATGACCGCGTCAGGAGCGGCTGCCCGAACGTGACACATGGCACTGTACTTTTATGCCAGTAAGATATCCGCCATCGCCTGCGGCATGCGTTGCAAGCAGACCGAGCTGCAAAATTCGCGCGGCCAGCGGGATCGCGACAAATGGCGCCAACGTAGGCGTCGTCGCTGCCGCCACCCCAGCAGTAGCAGCAGCTCCGGCAGCGACGACTGCTGCCTGGAGAACGAGCCGGTTTCATCTCCGGAGGCAAAAAATGGTGGCGTTTTCTCTCTGGATGCCGGCAATCTGACAGCGGAGACAGCTTTCCTTGGCGTCGGCCCAGGGAGCTTGGGCATACGCTACAGGCGGCGACACAGCGCGGAGCAGTTGAGTGCATTTGACTTGGAAATGGGGTTTCAGCAAATCGAGGTGAGTGATAACTAGGGGACTCCAAATTCCATGGCTAAATAATTTTTCATTCATATCCATCGATGGTGTTCCAGTTGATATTCTTTAAATCTATTTTGTTATATTTTACATTGTTAATTTCAGTTTTTTTACCGAAACACACCCACGCAGCAACATATACATACTTAAAGAGATTCAAAGAATTTTTCATTTGATTATTTTCACAAATAAACGACGGAGAAATCTTATGATTAACAGAGCAGGTGTTCTGCTCCTCGTATAGTTGTTAATCCCAGAAAATACACTCGAATTTCTCTATATTCCGACTTCTGGAAAACATATGCACAAACATCCATCCAACCACATTTTGAAAACGTACCTTTTATTATACATTAATTTTCACTTTGTTTGTATGCAGCTAGCCACAAAATCGGTGGGGCACAACCGTGTGGGTGTCGGTGACGATGTGGTTCAGTACGATGTACCCAAAAATCCGCACAAACGCAGCCAATGTGATATTAATTTTGAGGTAATGAAGCATAATGTTCTGCCAAATGGCAGTATAATAATAATTTTCCGTTTCTGTGCCAGACCAATCATTTAATTTGCTAATTAAATTGCTTTGATATTAGTTCAAATTTTCCTACCCCGCAAGAAAAAAAATGTTCAATTAAAAAAAATATATTGACTGTTTGCATACTTTTTGACAGAGCTCGTTTTTGGGTTCCGGTGGAATTATGTACATAAATGGTAGAATAGTTTCTGGGCCATTGGACTCCCTCATCGAGGCTCTCATACCCAAGAATGTAATCGACTTAGATAAGGTAAGAATCATCTCTGCTCTTAAATGTTTCAACTATTTCCAGCTTACAAGAAATAAGCAAAAAGGTGTAAAATTCAAAATGCAATTTGCAACGAAAATTTGTAGTAAATATTGCAAGTATTGCAGTTTTTACTGATTGATTAAATGTTGAATAAAATACTTTCCATAAAATAAAATAAATAAATAAAATATTTGCTGGAAATTTTCATTGCAGTTTGTTCAAAATAAAATGTACCTAAAATTCATTTGGTGTATTTTATCGTACATAAATTTTAAATGAACAAATATCTTTTAAAGTTATTTAGTATTATTAATGGATGAGTTGTTTATAAGTATCGGAAAAAACATAGATGGTGAAATCATGAATACGTAGAGAAATTTGTTTGTTATAAAAAATTCTTAAACTTAAAGCAGAGCATACATTTCCAATATAGAACCCAAACTTTCCTTGCTGTTTTCAACTATTCCCTGTTAAATTTAAATATCCACAAAAATTTACATGCAATTTCTATGTTGTAGTCGTCAAATGGAATACAAATCAGTTCCTACTTAGTCGCAAACACTTAAAGCTCTTGAATTGCTGCCAAGTTAAATTTTCTGGCCCGAGCCAACAAACCACAAGCCAAAAAGCAGCTATCGGTCCAACAGACCCCTTTCCCGGATCAAACCAAAATCCAACCTTAAGACCCGAACGCAGACACACCCAAAAGGCAAACAAAACATGAGACTGAATACAGGACCATCCTGTAAGGGATAGAGCGAACTTTGGACCACAAGAACCAAGTGCAAAATTAATTATTCGTTGCAAAGAAATCCAGAGATTAGCGTTAATTTGATAGAGATGATGTGCTATGCCCTTCGGCAAAAGAAAAGTTGGGAAAGCCCAACAATAACAACAAGAATTAGAGCTAATTGCTGACATCTTCCAACTATGAGATCAGCATTTGGTATGCTTATTACCCTTATGCTCAAGGGTACTTTGATTTTGACTAGATGTGTGCAACACGACAAGAGACCATTAACTTACTTCCAGAATTAGGAAAACAAAAGCGGAGATCAGAGGCGAAAAGAAGTTGTTTATTCAAAACTTATTTTAGGGTATCACATTGACTATCTACTTGACTATACCGTTCCCTCTGGTTTTTCTTATGCTGCGTGGATAAATGTTAATTGAGTTTTATTTTATTTGCTTGCAGGAATTTGTATACTCGTTTTTATTATCGTCACGCTTATTTCTGCGTCCCTATGAACTGCTGGGTAAACTATTGGACTCAGTACCTGAAAGCGAATCTTTAGAATCATTAGTAGCCCTCTTGGCCGAGTGGACAATGAAGTTCCCCTACGACTACCGGGATGAGCGCATGATGAGCCATGTCAAGCATATCGTTGCCAGGTGAGCAGAAGAAAACTACATTTCCTTCGTCATGAACTCAACAATAAAACCACTTGAACTCAATCTCCCTCTTCCAGATGTTCCGATTCGCATTTGGAAGCCGTTGTCTCCCAGACACTGAGTGCCTTACTAAAACGTTTGACTGATTTAGAGCGACATGAGGCCGACCTCCGTGCTTGCCAGCAGACCAACAGCACTACCGACAAGGTTAGGGGATGCGGACCCCTGAAAGAGCAATCTGCCTAATCTCCATTTTAAATCATTGTCTTGTTTTCCATTCTTTGAACTCTTCTTTGGGTGCCTGCACCAGATCGTAGTCGAAACAACATTACACACTCCGACTGCCACGCAATACGCACAAATCGTCTGCCGGATGGAGAAGAAATTGGCCAAGCACATTGGCGGCGAGGAATTTTTGCAGTGCAGCAGCATGATTCTGTTGGGTAAACAGGTAAGTACTGGCACAAATTCCAGGCTCAAGAAGGAGCATGCAGATTTTGTGCAGAGATTGATAACTGAATCTTAATTGAGTAAACAACAAAAAAAGCAATTACTCTTTAAGAAGTCAGTCCCAAAGTAATTCAGAATTGAATGAAGATGTGTTGCAAATAGGTCCTTGGACATTTTGGCACCACTTTGATCGTTGAACTCCCCTCTAACTGACATAAATCAGCACTCTAACAGATGCTGTATTCTTGAACCCCAATGCTTAATAGATCTCAAATTACTGTCTGTCTTAATTTAATTATTCGCGTATTCCTAAACTTAAATGTTCTTTAAATTCTTAATGTTTCCTACTGCATAAGCCAACAATTATCATAAGAACAATCTGCACTCTTAAATGAAATACACTCATATACACATCCATACTTATACAAGGACATGCAATTAAAATGACGACAAGCAGCTTCATTAACAATGCTCCCATGCAGGGCCCTTGTTCCACTCCACCTCGCGTTCCCACCTCTTCACAGTTTTTGTCGTAAACTGGTTTTATGAATAAGAATCGCTTTTGGTATCCTTTTAATCCGTCTTGATAGTGCTTCTATCTGATCGGATCGTATAATCATTACAGAAAAAAATCAGGAAACGAGTGTATAGGCTACATTACTATACATTAGAGATACTCTGCACCCCTGGCCGGGTTTTCAAGTCCTGTCTTGTCAGACCCGGAGGATTGCCTGTAGCGTATCTGTTATTACATATTTTTTAAGTAATGGATATCTCAAAATCGAAACCCTTCACTACAGCATTCTCTCTTGTGTTTGCGTTATATTTAATGCAGAAGAAATGGGACCAGCCATGCACATCGGGCGGACCAACTGGCGCACAGGATCCAAAGAAGACATGCAACCTGGAAACGTATCTGGATTGGTCGGCACGTCTGCGTCTGTTTGTTTGCAATGAGATACTGCAGGTGAGCGAGGGTATACAGAAGGAGCCGCAGAAGATGGGTTCATAACCAGGAGGGGGTCTCAGCACTCTGCTCCGGTCCAGTTCTGACCCAAACCAGTATGCCAGACCAGGCACGGTGCTCAAGTTAAACGTAGCGAGTGAATCCTTAGACCCTGTGGATTGAATTAAAATACCCATGCATGCTGAACATGCAGAGCACTACGTGTCCAGGACCACGTCCACGGACTCAAATGACTTTGCATGCAATATAAGGAGGCAGGCAGTCGGGTATGCAGCCTGGCGATATGGCTTATAATTTATGCCGCTCGTAATTGTCCAATTGACAGTTTGCCAGTTGGCCGTGTAGGCAACTCGTTAAAACTTCAGCCAAGTCACGTGGGTCCATCCTTTCCCGTAGGTCGTCGCGCGCCTTTTCTCCTTCGACCCATCCAATGGCAACGTCTAACTAACTTCCGTAATCAAATAAATCTTTCATTTCGTATGCTATACCGTGGGACATCGCTCTGCCTGAAACATCACCATTCCAGTGTGGTGGCATCGAGGACCGGAGTCGCACCGTTGAGCGCTGGAGTGGCACGGCCCAGTATTGTCTGCTTGTGGGCAACTACAATAGCGCCACAGCCATTCTGGAATCTCTGGAATCACCCGCGATAGCGAGGCTGCAAATCTCGGTGAGTCATACTCCGAATTAACTATCAAAGGTCGATAATTACCAGCGTTAATCACGCCCTCAATGAACCTTATTTTTTGTATGCCATAAAAAATGCAAAAACGAATTTCTCGCAATTTATGTACAAATATGTTTGCTGTAATTAAGTAGCCACAACAATTCTGATGGGGAAAAAAATATAAACGAGTATATTGTAATTTATAATTAAATTATTTAAGCATTTATTTATTCTCTTCGAATTTAATCGGTTTTAGAAGGGCGTAAAAGATCCTGCAGTTGTTTAAAACAAAATAAGGGAGTGACCTAGAGATATGGTAAAACTTACTAAATAAAATCCTTTAATTACTTCTTAAATCCAAACTTTCGGTCACTTTCAAACCGAGAAAGAAACTAACAAAAATCAGGACCGACAATCAGAGGAACGTGAGCCGTCATAAATTCATGGAATAAATGCTAGAAATTAAAATGTACTTCAATTTCATAGGAAAATTACGTGGCAAGGCTGCGTAATGGGTTCGTTCATAATTCCCCTAGCAAATGGCGCTGTGAAACCTTAATTGGAGTTAGGGCTCAGCACTGATACTTCTGTTTTCAACACAAATGAAAAATAATTGGAGAAGTACATTAATTCAAATGACATTTCTCTAAAGCGGGAAGAATGAATTTCTACATAGTATTGAAAAACTTAAGCCTAATGCTAAGCTAAATTTCATATCGTATAGCAATGTATCGTGGTGTTGTAATCGACTGAAAGAAGACAAGACAGACGGCAGAAATAACAATGCCGAATCATGGATCTCGATGTGCATCTACTTTTGTGTGGGAGTGGTGCCCCTATATGCAGTGTAGTTGAATATTGTAAAAACTTATGAAGCAGCGCTGGGAGCCTTCAAGTTTTTTTTAATGCATGAGGAAAAAAGCTTTCTTGTACTGGTCGAACATCTAAATACACTGTCGTCCGGTCGTCGGATAGAACTTTCTTCTATACATCACAAACTTCCATTCAAAATCGTGCTTAGCAAGGGCATAACCATAAAGATTCTGTCCTATTCACAAAGCAAGCCAATCGAGTTGCCTTAAGAAAATTTGCTTTTTCGCTTTGCTCCATCATTTTCTCTTAGTCTTCTTATGTTGTGTGTGTGTGAATTTGAGGGAAATCTTTTCGGGTCGAGGCTGGACCCGATGCCTAGGATATTTGTTCGTGTCAGCAGATATTTATGCAGCCTAATGCATTTTGGCGTAAAGGAGCTTACAAGATTTCGTACCATTTTCTAGGCTGGTTCCGTCGGTTTCTAGGTAAATATTGAAAGAATACCAAAGTATTATGAGAGTACTCCCCTAAATGGTATTTGTTCGTGTTGCTTGTGTTGATTTTATTGGCCATACTCTTTTGTAAATCTAACTTGGATTTTCCCTCCCATTGTTTTAGGCTGTTGAAGTAAACTTTCACTTGGGAATTTTTTATTAATTATTTATTTATTAAATTAAAGAACAAATTATAATTAGCCATTGAGTCGGGCCTTCATATCTGCCACCTTTTCTGTGCCTTGTTATCATAGCAATAAAAGTTTTCTGGCCTTTTCCCTACTTTTTTCCCCAAAGGTTTAACTTTCGTAAAAAAAATGGTGGACGAATGGGGCAATTCAACGCCCCAGTTACCACAGTTTCGCTGCAGCTAAAGAGTAAAGAGTACATTTACTCACTTTTTTTTGGCACATCGCTCACACCTTTCGACTGGCTGCCATTTTTCCAGCTTTCCTTCAATAGACCCCAGCGTGTTGTCGTGCATTCAGCGGAAAATGAAGAAAGTTTTCATTAAAAAACATTTTAATTAGTTAATGGATTCCGCGTTTTTTTACTTGTCTCTTTCTCCCTTTGTTGCAAGCACATTTTAACACTAGGCGTTGCCTTCCTTTTGCCATTTATAAGTATGGACGAAGAAAAAAACAAGCTGAAAGTTACGTGCTTATTTGTGGTGCATTAAATGCCTTGGCTTGTATTTTATTCATTATA
Organism: Drosophila tristis; assembly: GCA_018150885.1. Classification (NCBI taxonomy): domain Eukaryota; kingdom Metazoa; phylum Arthropoda; class Insecta; order Diptera; family Drosophilidae; genus Drosophila; species Drosophila tristis. The sequence continues at coordinate 335,167 of JAECWT010000197.1, forward strand.
GAGTTGAAATTTTGGTGCGGTTCATCTGTTTATTACGGTATTCAGGTTGGCATGCACTATCTTACTTTTAGTACTTTCAGTGGAAGTTACCTGGAAGATGCAAACATGGCGAAGTCTAGTGAAACAAAAATTCATCATCAGCTTCAAACCTTTTCAACATAGATGTAATTCGGCTCTCGCCAATATTTCTTTTTAAATTATAATTCTCATTGTTGCTGCATTTCGTTGGTCATAAATTGTAAAATGGCCCTGTACATTTCCCTTTACAATGCTGGTCGCTGAATTGTATGCAAAGCGCATCGAGAAAAAAGGAGGAGAAATTCCTGCCGCCCATAAAAAATGCAAGGGAATTTCATAAATTTACAGAACTATGCAAAATGGTAGCTGTGGATACTCGTAGTTCTGGGGCGTGGGCGTGTGATGGCTGCATTGTGTTCCAGAAATGTCTGTATATGTAAATATATTTCTATAGTGGCTGCTGAAATTTTTATGAGTGTCTATTGTGGGATCGCAAAAGTGTTGCTGACTGCAGCCACAAATAAAAGTTAGAGAATATAAAATACATTTTCTTCTTTACGAGTAGGTTCTCCTATTGGCTCACAAAAGAAAGTCCTATTTCAATGAAATCCAAATAGATATAAGAAATCATTTAAGATTTACTTTGGGTGACACACCATTTATTGGCAAAGAAATCCCCGAGGGGTATTGTCAGGAAGCCTTTAGAAATCCTAATTAATATGTCATTAGCGAGAGACCAAATGTCGCCCATAAAATTCGACCCAAAGCTTTTCGGCGGAAATTACAAACATAAAAATCACACAAACAGAACAAACCAAACCATAAACTTTTACAACACACAATCACACAGCAGAAAACAAGAAGGAAATCCAAAAACACAAAGCAAATAAAATGCTGGGAAAGTCCGGGCATAGCAGGGTTGCGTCCTATCAAGATTACAACTACAAATGATGTTCATTTATGGATTTCGATTTGATTACAGTGGAGCAAATTGCAAGTGACGTGCCAGCAATTAGATTGCATGCAGCGACATGCCGAGGGACATGGTCATTTGTGGCAAAAACAGGCAATCGTCTTAAATGAACAGGGCCAACCACAAAGTGTCAAGTCTCATAAGCAGGCTAAGGACCAGTCGTCCTCATCAATAGGAGGAGCATCAACAGCATCTGGAGGAGGAGCTACCACATCAATGGACTTAGATGAGAGACCGTCGACAAGTACGAGTGCGAGTGGGCGACCAGTTGGCCTAACAGGCACTTCCGGTATGAATGCAATGTCGGCACCGGAAACAGGGACAGTGCCTGCGCCTGACAACAGCAATGCGGTGCACCCACCAACATCATCCCCTGCCACACCATTAGCGGAAACGGCATTGAGCAAACCCAATGATTGGGTTGTTATTCCAGTCTTTGCGGATATTGTTAAATTGGCATTGGGCGAACGTGAGAACTGTTTGCAGCGGTAAGTTTAATTTGCCTGGAACCCTTCCAATTTTATTGATGTTACATCATTACTTAACCTGCTGTTATACGATACCTTTTCCACCGACGAGAAAACGTCACGTCAAGGTCACGTAAAATTCTAGCACATGTAAAGAAACAACAATTCAAAACTCGAATGGACTAAAACTCATATTCTTGCACACTAATTAATACTAGTACATATGTACAAATCGTACCTAAAGCGGTGAAGTCTAAATATAATTTTAAAAAAATATTTCAAATTATCACCAGTAGGGTTTCTGTTTAATTATTGCTTTAATTTAGCCACATCGGCAGAAAAAGTATCGTGTAACAACAGTTTTAAATATATCTCTGGGCAAAGAGGTCGAATGATTAATATATGGATCATCAGCATATGCAGCCGCATCAGCATCCACAAGCAATTGGATTTAATTTGAATATATATTCATGCGCTCATTTATACTTATATTTTTTATACCTGTATTCAATTTAAGTTAAGGGTATATTAGATTTGTGGCCAAACAAATGGATGTATGTAGCGCAGAGCGAGTTTGAGACCCGATACGATATATATTCTTGATCAGCAACTCAATAGCCTTGTAAAAAGAGCTATAAATAGGTTTTTCTTTCCGTTGTCTCTGCGTTTTTTTTTTTTGCCGTCAATAATTTATATTTATATTATTCAAGTGGGATCGCATTGAACAGTGGATATCAAAATTTGGCCCCCCTTCAAAGGACGAAAATCTGTGCGTTCCAATTTTGAAGATATGATAAAAGTAAAACGCAGTATCGTGGAATCCATTTCTATCAGATTCTGAATATGAATCAGATCGGATAATTATTTTAGCCAAGAAAATTAATTTGTTGGTTCCCCCCCCTCCACCAACAGCACGTCTGTCTGTTTGGACAGTTCAGTGCACGAGCAACCAGCTTAGGTGATGTAGAATCTAAATGGTACATTTATAATCTAAATGTTAGATGAAAATATACATTGTAGTTGTATATGTTGTGACAGATGTAGCAAAAGATCGAAAATTAAAATTTTTTTTTTTATTCTAAATTTGGGGAAGAATTATTCCTTAAAAATGTTTTACTGCGAGTTTCGGGTATTAATTGATTCTTTGCGTAGAAGCGACTCGCATTCTTCTTTTTTTGATTATTGAGAACTCGAAGATAACCAGATAGGTTTCTGTGCAGTTTCCTATCAATAAGCTCATATGACTGACTATTATCCCATGGATGGACCACGTAAATGCCCACTATAAAACCCATGTTCCTTCTGTACTCCCGCCATGCAAATTAGTTCCTATTGGGCCAAACGATACAAAGCAGAAACAAACAATAAAGCATGCATCGGCAGTAAGCATGCAGGAACACTAGAAAACTCTCTTAAACATTCAAAAGTTGAAATTTCTTTCATTTCTTGTTCTTTGTTACTGGTAAAAAAAAAGGCATAGTAAAACTACACTCATATTTGATTTTAATATGTGATTTTTAAATACAAATAGAGTAAAATTAAATAGAATTCACTTTGACTTAAATATAAATGTATACGGTCATAATTAATCTAAATACAAAACACTTTAAAATAACTATAATGTATTAAATTTGTAGTTTAATATGTTTCATATTCATATTACATACTATTATTACTTAATTTGAACATTTTTATTTTTAAATCTAATGGAAAAACTATTTATTTTAAATATTCCATATTAAATGCAATTAAATATTTTTTGTATTTCTTTTAACTAAGTTAATATTAATTTTGTATGTCCCTCGAATTCCCAACTGTTTCAAGCTGCTGGAACAGGAGCAGTGTACTCATCTTTGCGCAGGGGCAATATCACAACCAATACAGTTTTATTTAGGTTGAGATTATTTCTTGTTGAAAACTTTAACCAACTCACGCCATGAGGACATGAAATATGGTCCGCTTGGGCAAAAAATAACTAATTAATTTAAACATAAAACATATTCAATTTAAAAATGAAATATTTTTAAATTAAATATGATATATATTAAATTTAAATATGAAACATATTTTCATATTTATATCAAAATGTAACTGAAAAATTTTCAATTTTAATACAACCACTCTTAAATGAAGATCAGTCTAAGTGAAAATATACAAATTTCAGGCCTTTTTTCTATGGGTGTAAATAAGTTTTTATTATCTTCTCATTACTATAGTAATTTCTATTTATATTTCGCCTATAGCGATTTTCCGATTTTGAGTTTCCATTGGTAGTGTTCGAATTCGTTTTAGTGTAGCATAAATTGTGTTTTACTATTAAGTCAACGATTTCTTCCATCTGTTACTACTACAATATACCATTGAGGTTCATAGTGAAATGAATCGTAAGTCGCATTTTCAATGCGCTAATTAAACAGAGCCGTCGCACAGTGGGGTCTTCGGCCATTTCAGCTTTCTAAATTAATAACTTCTGAACGAATTAAGATATCTTTATGAAATAAACTGCATTTGAAAGGAAAATTTAGACTGTTAGATAAAATGGTGCTACAATGTCTAGAAGCTTTACAATAAATAGTCAAAGTTGAACTTCGATACCAGTGAACACTTGCCTGTTGTCGCTGCATTATGTGCTAAACTTTGTTTTTTTTTTTCCATCGATAAATAAAGTTTAATGTGTTTTATCACTAAATATAATAACTTTAAACATTATTTATAATCTAATATAATTTTTAAAATTGTTAAAAAATTGTTTTTTATTTCAAAAAATAATTTTTTTTAAGTCATCTATCATTTACTTGAAATTTCGATAGAAGAACTATTTTGCGATTTATTTTGAGATATCACATGTCTAATGGATGAAAATTATGAAATCATTAGACATTAGAAATCATTTCAACTTTGACTTGACTTTCACAAAATATGTTTATATATACTCTTTGAATATTCCTTAACCTGAGTTTAGAGCCCATATTTGCGCAGAGGACCCGTTTGTCTTCTACTACTATATTCCCAAGGTAAAGCAATATTTAAAGACCACGTATAAAAAATAAACCTTTTTAAAATTCAAGTCAAAGTAGAAAAACAACCCAAAAACTAGATGGTTTAAAAATACGTTTTTCTCCAGAACTGTCTATGCAACGGACCAGTTTTTAATTGAATGCTGATAAAAATGAATACACCTAGTAGAAGATGGCAAAAACAGAATATTACCTCACACAGTTTACCTTTTATTCTACCTGAAAGATGCAGTATGTCAAACAAATTTGAATATATTTTTGCACACGGAAATAATTTTCAACTTTGATTGCTTATATCTCCTAAACTAAAAGTCCGATTTTTAAACTTGCATTTTTTGAAGTTCTGGAATGTTTTCTATTGGATTCGTGTATTGGATTTATCCAAAGCGCTCAAAAAATTAATTGTATTTGGCCACCTATTTACGGCTGAGACCCCATTGTGCGTCGCTGCATTAATTGCATAGCAACCCGTACCCCGAAACCCTCTCCCAGAAATCTCTTTGCCCTCTTAAACCTTTTGAGCCCTGCACCATAATGCATTGCAAATAAAGCCCTTGATTTCTCACTCGCTGCCACTCATACGCTCGTTCTTTCCACCTCCTTTTTCTTTTGTTTTTGCAGCTTACAAAATGGCCACATCAATATGGCAGCCTTCGATCGGATGGCGGCCATTGTCGGCGCATTCACGAAGCACATGCAGGCGATGAAAGCGGCCAAGACGCCATCCAGCGGGGAGTACGAGCACTTTGGCCGGCATATGCAGCAGACTACAAAACTCGGCGAAGCGGGTAAGTAATATTCGGAAAAGTCGAAAACTTTCTTCTCCTCCTCTGCCTTTTTTGTGCATGTGTTTGTGTGTGCTTGGATTTTTAAATTTTTATCGCATTTTTCCACACTTTTCACTGGCACTCGGTGCAGCCAAGTGTTTTGATACCAATACAGAGGGCTCCCAGCCTCGGTCCCTTGCTGCAAGCTTTCCTTGCTTTTTCCAGTTTTGTGTAAAGTACTGTGTCTCGCTGGATGCGACTTTAGGTGTACTGCAAGGGGTAACAATAATCATCTGCTCTATGTGTGTACGCGTGCTAGTTAAATTGTTGAAATGCCTGTGGGAAAAATCAAATGTATTCGCTTCCAAGTGGCCCAGAACCATTTGATTGTAATTGTGCAAAAGCGGCAACTAAAATATAAGCCAAAGAAATATGCAAACTAATGACGGAACACAAAGACCAAATGAACAAAAAATTTGAAGAGTGAAAAAGAACAAAAATCTTAACAATAACAAGGAATCTAAAGTGTTTCCGTTTCGTGTATATTCAAATTTGAATATCCAGGAAGACCTCTTCCTTTATCACAGTCCAAAGTCTCACAACCAAAGCTTCACATTCATACTTCTTCGTCTTCATTCTCCCACGGATTTGTCGCTAATTAATTCAAATTAATAACCGAAATAAAACAGCAGCAAAAACTGTATGACCAAAAATTGTTCATGAACATGAAGCGCAAAATTATCCAACCTATACCCTGTAGCAGTAAAATAAAAGATCCTCTGTTCTTATTAAAATTAATTTCCGGTCTGTATCGCTCCTTAGCCGTTTATATTTTATTTATTGTGTGGGACAATGATGACAAATATCCAAGAATGGGCAATGCTAGAGATTACCCGTACTCAAAAAAGAGTTAAGGGGTATATTAGATTTGTGGTAAAAGTGGATGTGTGTAACGCAGAGAAGGAAACGTTTCTAGTGGCATAATAAAACTAAAAACGCAGTATCGTAGAGAATGCCCATATCTACTAGATTGCCGAATATGAATCAGATCGGATCATAATTAAAGCCAGAATGAAGAAATTTTCTGTTGCTTCCCCCGCCCCTTCCGGAAAGAGACAAGCTACTCTATCTCTTTCTCGCTCGCACACTCTGTCGCGTTCAATGCGCGAGCAACCCCTAGCGGAGGAGATGTAGAATTTAAATGGTACATGTATAATCTACATGTTAGATGTATAATATACATTGTAAATTTAGATGTAGATAACAGTTGTAGCAAAAAAATGTACAATGTACATTTTTTTTTTTAATTCTAAAAAATCATAAGCTCAAATATGTATATAGAGTCGAGTAGAGTCGCGTACCCAGAAGCGACTCACACGTTCCTTCTCGTTTTTATGGTAAATTAGTAGGAATTCTTCACTTGCAATTTTTTTTGAAAGTTTGAAAGAAAAATATAAATATATTATTCTAAAAGAGACTAAAATGCCTTGTTGTCAAATGTTTCTACCTATTCTTAAGTTGGTCAACAAATTTGCATATTTGATTGTCTGCAATTTGCATACGACTAAACAACCAAGTCCCATTATCAACAAAAATTATAAATTTATGAAATTTTATGCAAAATTAATAGACGAAAGTTTATGGATAGGATACAAAGAAGAGTGTTATAATATATTAAACTTTTGGGATTGGAAACTGTAGATTGAAGAATTCCACTGAGCAAGTCAGGAAATTAGCTGGGGATCAAAACAATTTTGATAGCTTATGATGGAATCGCCAATGAGGAAACGGGAGAAAATATTTCAAGGCTCAGCGACCTAAGAAATATTCTATTATTGTTTTTGCCGAAATAAGGACTGATAAATCTCCTTCCAGCTCCAAAAACCATCATAAATCATATTTTTGGCTAAACAAAATTCTTTTAAAACTATACAGATCTCTTGCCAAATAAATTAATAAAATACTTTAAAAAAACATACAACAAATTTCCGAGCAAACAGAAAATTACGAAATTTAATTTGAATTAGTTTGCAACATGCGGAATAAATTGTAAAAGAAATTCTCCACCAAAAAGCCAAGAAAAACTCCAACATGAACATAATTAATCCGCGCATCCTCAACCTTTAGGATAAAGCAGATAAATTTCACAGAGTGAAACTAAAAACTGGAAAACTACACATATCCCCAGGCCCCAGACGTCACAACAAAGATATGAAACATCTCCAGAGAAACTAAGTTGAAAACATAGTTGAAAATGCAAAAAAATTGCAACCAGGTACACCACGTGTTGTGTTATCGGACAGTGTAAACAGGTTTTTCGCTCATTTTGTTTGGTTCCTTTATAATCTTTCATGGAACTGTCAGCAATACCCAGAAAGTTGATTTTTTCACCTGAAAAATCGCCAAACTAAAGACAAATTGTGTGAAGGAAGAGGTTGTGGCAAATGGGAAAAGCTGGTTGCATGAAAGCGGGCAAAGACATCAAAAGGAACAAAAAAGTGCAGAAAAGAAAGGCCCATGAACTCACTATAAACCGAGGGAGAGCAAGGCAACTTTTGAAAACTCTTTCTACGGGCCAAACACAACAACCGGAAGCAAAAAAAAAAGGTTAGAACTTGTCAATACTTTATGAGCACATAAATTATAATTCGTTGCATTCAAATATATTCTCAAACTCAAAATACTCCTTTGTTAGGGTATAAAACCCACATCTTAAGCATAAAAATAAGTTGTCTTTGGGTGTTGCGGAAAAACGCATCTTAACAGCAAAGGAAGCTAAAGAAATAAATGAATGAAAACTTATGGAAGAGAGAATTTTTGTGGTGTGTTTTTATGTCTGGTAATTCAGCAGCAATTCCCCAGTGAGTGCCTGATGTCAATCATAATGATGAAGGCAAATGATATTTACGAGGAAAAGAAAAAAACCAATGTTGAGACTTTCTGGCTAACCGAGTAAACTTTACTTACCTTTGAGGGAGAAATTTATTTGGGAGGAAAGGTTCTTCTATAGGAATATTAATACTCTAAGCAATCTCTTTAACATGTTTTTCTTACAAATATGTTGGGGGAAGGTTTGTGTAAAGTATAATTAGCATTTACTATTAGTATTTAATTTTGAACATGTTTTACACGTACATATTATAATTCCAATTTGAGCAATATAACACCCTTATGATTGGGAAACTCAAAATATGAAGGGAACCAGTTTCTTGGCAACATTTTAAATTCAGGCCATTATCTCCATTATCTATGATTGAAAAATAAATGCAGGCAGTGCTCCTCCTAGGTATGTTGGAAATCATTTCTTCTCAAATATACTCAAATTTTTAAGGGGAATGCTAAATGGTATACTTCATGTGTGTTTTATCATAATTTATTTTGCAAGAGTGCAGAAAAAAATATATATATTATATAAAATAAGTCTGTGGTCTGTCCCCTACTCCTTTTATTCACGGCTTTAGGATTTAGCAAAATTTTCCTCAGCATATAACAAACAAAAACTCTATCCAGCATCTAAAATGTTTAGCTAAACTTTAAGCCAACGTCAGCAACGTAGATGCAAACGAATAAATACGAATAAAAGTTTATTTCCAAGTTTGGATGCACTTTCGAAAACTGTAAAAATAAATGTTGGCTTTATCTTCTTTTTGGAGTCCTTCTTGCCGCGTCATCTACGTACACACATAGGACTTAGGATGTTGGTTTATGGTTTACGGTTGGCCTAACGCCAACGTATTGACCAGCAGAAATGTGTTTTTACAGAAGGAAGGAAGGAAGGAAGCTTTGGAAGCTGCTCCTACACGATATGTTTTTTATCGGAACTACATTATTGTTTCTTTATTTGGTGCTGATGTAAAAAATGTATGTTTTAGGTTCAGAGAACATTGTCAGACATCCAGGAAATTTGTTTCGAAAAATGTCAAAAAATGATAGAATCTATTAAATGTAACTTCTGGTTTGTCATTGAATTTGAGGCAGTGAAATAAATTGGAGAAGGGTAGCAAAACGCCTCCTGCTGGTAAAAAACGGGGAATCCAAACCAAAACCCAACTGCCCCACACAAAGACTCTGCGGCTAAGAACCGTAAGAAGATTTTACTCGTAGAATATATTCTCGTACTTCCACAGATAGCAAGTCACAGGAAAAAAAGAAGAATGGATAAATTTGGATAAGTTTTAATCAACTTGCTTGACTGTTGGCTTAATAATCGCTCGCTGTACTTTGTTCTTTCCAGTTTTTCATCCTTTGTCTATTATCCTTTGGCCCCGGATGGGCCACTTGTACAGCGTTTTCAGTTGATTTAAGCCTTTCGTGTTTCCATTTTCCCTTTAACAAATAAACATGTGCTTATTCTCAGTTTCTCTGTTTTTATTCGCGTAATCTTTATGGCCCCATTCGAAAATCAACAGCATGACCCGAGCGGAGCTCTGCTACGAATTATGTACTCTTCTCTTATTTTTTTCATAGCCCGTGGTAGGATTTATTCAATAAAAATCCCTTAATACAGAGGTAATTGTCTGCTAGTTGCTTGTCCTGGTCTCTCAGTCTACGCTGGCGGCTGTCCCAGTTAAGACCCCAAGGGAAAAATGTTGGATTAATTGCAAACAAAATGTTGGTGGAATGCATAGTCTAAGGAAAGCGATCCCCAAGTATTTGGAATTCTCATGCGAGTGGCTAGCCTTTTCGCGTTTATTGTAGTCATAAGGTCATATAACTTTTTTACCGATAAAAGAACAAGATTCAATTGATAAGTTCTGTTTCACCTCAACCCACCATTTCTAATCAGTTTTAAGCAGGATATTTCGGAACTGAATCTATTTTATTAAGTGGGTTGTAGGATTGACTGTGACACAAAAAAAGTTGCCAATATTCAAAAAAAAACGAGAAGGAACGTGTGAGTCGCTTCTGGGGACGCGACTCTACTTATACCCGTACTCAGTCAGTATATACATTTTTGAGCATAATATTTTAGAATTTTAATATTAAAAATTTTACATTTTACATTTTTTGCTACATCTGTTATCTACATCTACATCTACAATGTATATTTTACATCTAACATGTAGATTATAGATGTACCATTTAGATTCTGCATCTCCTCCGCTAGGGGTTGCTCGCGCACTGAACGCGGCAGAGTGTGCGAGCGAGAAAGAGAATGAGTAGTTCTTCATTCTGGCTATAATTATTATCCGATTTGATTCAGATTCGGCAATCTGATAGATATGGGCATTCTCTACACTACTGCGTTTTTAGTTTTATCGTATCTTTAAAATTGTGCCTGCCACAGATTTTCGTCCTTTGTGGGGGCGGAAGGGGGTGGGGCGAAATTTTGAAATACACTTGTAGCAGTGTGATATCACATGAGTCTGGAAACCAAATTTGGTTGCCCTAGCTTTTATAGTCTCTGAGATCCAGGCGCTCAACAAGACAGACAGACGGACAGACGGACGGACGGACAGACAGACATGGCTCTATCGACTCGGCTATGGATGCTGATCAAGAATATATATACTTTATGGGGTCGGAAAATTTTCCTTCTCTGCGTTAAACCCATCCACTTTTACCACAAATCTAATATACCCCTTAACTCTTTTTTTCCCTGGCTACCCAAGGGGTGGCATGTCAGTGCAGCTGTGCCTATTGGATGGGGCACGCTTGCTTCGGCATGGCACTCGAAAGCCACGAAATTGCAAAGCGAACAGCATGTAGTAATTGCATTTAGATGTGCGAAAATAATATTTACTTTCGAAGAAATTTGAAATTTTGAAAAGCAAATGTTTATCTTCAAAGATTAAACCATAAAATGCACTTGCAAGTTTCTCGTACAATAATAATCATATCGAGTGTCTTATGTCAGGAGCACAAAACGAAGCCAAAGTTATTTATATTAATTAAGGCTTTAATGCACGGGTCCTGCATTCTATGGGTGACAGGGCCAACAAGTCCAAGGAATTTCCCCCAAGCATCCATAACACTAGGACAAACATATTAGAGAGAATGGGGCATGGGCATAGGCAATATGCTTGAGTCTGGTCTGTGCATCTGTGTGCTATTTAAATTTTGCTCATTAGGCCTTACATATGGTAATTAGGGCAGCAGCCAGTTCGTGTAGGCCAACCCAAATGCAATTCGGCCTGGCCAAACAGCTGGCACAATTATCCTTAGTTCAATGACAAAAAAAAAGAGGAAGAACGTGTGAATCGTTTCTTTGGACGCGACTCTACTTTTGTCACAGAAAATAAAATACAATTAATTAACGTACTGTTACTATTGATTAGAAACTTTTGTTAAGGGTCAAGGACAATATCTATTTACTATTTTAATTAAATGCGGGAAACGGAGAAAACGGTGCAACAGGAATTTATATATCGGGTGGATGCGGTTTAAGATTCACCTGGTTCAGCTCCTTACCAATCTTTTAGCGAGAACGTTCGGGTGACTAAGTTCAGTACGAATCCTTCCCATGCGAATCTGGTTGGGTATCAAAAACCTTTTTCATTCTTAATTCCTTCGATCAATTCCCACCGCAATCAAACAATCAAAACACATGAACTGCAATCAGCTTGAGGCTTAATTTCGTATTGCATCACAAATTATATATTACTCATATTTTGAGAATCTTTCATTTCCCAGGCTTTTAACCGCTGGTTAGACACTACGATTAATGGTACGGTTTTTGGACCGTACAAACAAGATCCAAAACCGAACCGTAACAAACTGAAACAAGCCAAACTGAGCCGCCTCACAAATCTGCAAGCCCCTGAAAAGGGGAAATATTTACACCACCACGACTAAATTAAAACTAAACAAGAGGAAAAATGGTTAAGGGAAAAAAGTGAATGTCAAGCAGAACCATTGTTTTTTCTGTTCTATAACCAGAGGCAACATTTCTTTTTCTGTAAAGGGGATTGTTGATGAACGCATTGCAGCCGTTATAGAATTTCTTAAATTTTTTTTGTATTTGTGAACACTACATTTTGGTTTAATACTTTATTACATTTCCTTCTATTAAAATGTCAGAGAGTAGTACTGACCCACTTGCCAGCACTTGAACGCTAGCTAACCAATTCCCCAAATAAGTACCGGTTCAAGTTCCTCCACTTCAACGGTTTTCGGGACTATGACGATGGGTGTGCCTGATCGCAAACTAATCGTAAACAAATATCGGTTGAAAATCCTATCCCCATTTTCATCCCTCTATATCCCTGTTAAAATTCAAATGAAATTCCTTAAAACAATAAATTTGCAGCCCTCCCGGCTTGGGGGCGTTTCGTAAATTTTTGAACATTAAATTTAAATATTGCTACTTGCTGCCTTCATAAAGTTTAACTGTTTTTGTCCAAAAGTTTTGTTTAGCAATCTCCGGGTGCGTGGTAAAAGTAACAGCAAATGATGTGCCCTCAAGGCTCCATTGCATACCATCGAAAATAATGCTTCTATATAGTCAAAGTCTAAAATAGTCTTAGATTCTTCAATAATTTTTCTTTGCGAAGGTTTGTGAGAAATCGAAAATTTCTTGTTGAGATGATGTCCACGATTTTCGGTATCGATGATATAAACATAATCATATTTTTTTAAGGCACCACTTAATTTTATAACCTCGAACAACATCAGCGCTTGAGACATTATTTTCATACAAATGGGACTGTTTGCTTGCTCATTTCTTTTCTTCCCATTCAAGATTACGTTAAATTCTCTACGGCTGAAACAAACACAAAATATATACATAAAAAAATGCATTAGTTAACCGAACCGACTGTGGAATATCTACCCTTCACTCGCATACATGAAAACGCTCAAATTGCACTAAATTTGATCGAGATATAGTTTTAATTTTCAGGCTTTCTTTATCTTCTGTATATGATGGACCTATCGCCGTCATCTCCGTAGCTTGCTGCGGCACCCTCTGCCGTACGATGCTATTGTTGTTGTCGTACGATGTTGGAATCAGCCCTCTCTTCTTAACGATGATTGCCTTGGTCGTTGGCTTGGTGCTGGAAATCTCGATTGGAAAAAGGTATATGTTGCACAAGAATAGAAGCATTATATTAACTCCGATAATTCCAGGTTTGGTCACGTCTGCACAAGGCGCTTTTAGCCAGTTTTTTACTAATAGGAGAACAAAAAAATGGCTTAAGCTTATTAGTATTCAGTATATTAATTCGATAATGTGACACATATATATTTTCAAATAAATTAAGAAATGACCCGAAAATTTGTTTGTATTTTATTTAAAAGTGGCCATAGCTGTTATATCAGGAAGATGATCGATCCCCTATTATTTTATTCGGATTTATTTTCAGTGCATACGATGTCTAGCGGTGAAGACATTACATCTTCTACATGTACGAGTATGGTGCAAGGCCCATCGTAAATTTATAATTTGGCAATACGAAGAGGTCAGATGAACAACAGTTCATCAGAAACCATGAGAAAATTGGACAAATCAATGACAAAAAAAATATACGAAAAACGGAGCACCTAAAATGGAAAGGATCATTTTTGTTACCCTTTTTTTTAGCCCAAAATTAAGTGAAAACCGGAGACAAACTGAATATGGAAAAAACATTTACAAACTAAAAATAAAAGCCAAAAGAGAGGTTACTGCTAAACAAATACAGTTAGAATTCGCAAACATAAATTTCTTGTCTTAAAATAGAGAGCAATTGGCGGGTCCCTACAGCTCCACAAAGGAAGTAGTTCTGAAATATTATCTTGTTGAAAACACATCTTAAGACAAAATCCGATTATAAACATATTCGATTACTACGTTGCATATATTTATGAAGATACCATTCCCGCTTTTAAACAATTGCGGTTGCTTTTAACCTTAGGACCCAAAATTCCATTATACATATGTCATGAGGTGCAACCAGTAACCAGGCAAAAATTAAATCCAGACGCTCTTCCTCGTAGTTAATAACCATTAAGTCAATGTTAAAACTACAGATTTATTTTCAAATAAATAATCCTAGCAGACAGTAAACATGTTTGAGTAAATACTAACATTAAAGTGATTCACCGGATGGCCCAAAATTACGCATAGGATATATAAAATTTAAGCTGCCTTTTTACCTTTTTCTAATACAAGTTTTGTGCGCAGTAAATCCCCAATGACCCAAATAAAATTCAAATTTTACTTCGCTCAAAACTTCTCAGAATAAGTGGAAAAGCAGATGCAGAAAGCGATACAGATAGAGGTGGAGAGTAGGTGAAAATGTGTTAAGTGCTTTTGACCGGAGAGCATAGACAGGAAAATTCAACGGAAGCTCTAAAACAACTCCACCCGTCCCGAGTAAATATGGAAATCCTGAATCGCAGAAGTGAAAAATTTCGCCCATCCACGAATGGTTACTTTGGTTGCCAAAAAATCTATTTTGGTTAGTCTTGCGGTTTCCCTCCTGACGGCACATGAATATTTATGAAGGAGCTTGGATGGGAATCAAATGCGGACGCAGTTGTATTTGCATAATGGATTTTTAATTGGGGTCTCACACGAAACATTTGTCGTGCCAAAATAATAAAATATGCATGTTAATTGACCAACAAATGATATTATAATTATTTGGAGGAGTATGCTGAAGTCCAGCAAATTTAAACGGTAAATGCAGAAGTTGGCATTTTCCATTATTAAGTGAATAAAGTCATTTATTAATTATTATTTAAAGATCTATGTAGTGTTTAAGGGCGCACCCAGGGATATGCATTAAAACTAATTTTGCTTGAGTGAATTGAAAAGATTCGTAAAATCCAGGGTACGATCTCCTCATATTTAGATGTTTTTTTTTTATTTATGGCATTGTTTTAGTGAAAACGAAACGTCGAATACTCGTATGATAATACTGCTCGACAAAATTGAACTTTTTCTTCCCGGTGTGGATCAAAATTACATATGTGGGAATGGGGCATATGAGGGAATGGCAGAGCCCAGCTGATGGCAAGGTATGGGCACGGTTGGGTGAGGGACATAATCCAAAGACGCAGGGTCGCATTCTCGATATCACTCTCTCTCTCGCACGTTTTTGCCTCGATGTTATAAAAAGAAGGAGTTGCTGCGAATCGTCGAACGAGAAGAGTCAAGTTTTGTCCCGTGAATGCAAACCGTATAATATTAATTCTATATACTATGTAACCTACCTATTAAATAAACTTGCGACATTACCCAAAATAAAAACACATAATTTGTAACCCCTACAAATTATTGGGGGCTCGTCCGGGAATGTCCAAGAAAGAACAGTGCATAGTTGTGGGTTAACACATCGGAAAAGAGTGACGGCCGGCGAGAAAATTCCAAGAAAGGCGAAGTTTGATGAACAATTAAAAAATCGACGGAGTAAAAACACTAACAAAGGCTAAAACAATGCCAAAAATTTTCTTGGAACATCTGCAATAGACGCCACACAGAAACGCTAATTCCTGTGTGTGTGTGTAACGAAGTCGGAAAGCAAAAAATGCGGCGAATTGAAGGAGCACAAAGTACGAAGAAATAAAAAGATCGACGTAACGAGGAAAAAATAAAAAAGAAAGACACGAGGGACCACAGAACCATACAGAAACGCCAATTCCCGTATGTGTGTGTGTGTGTGAAGAAGTCTGCGATCAAAAAATGAGACGAATTGAACGACCGCAGATCTTTTTGTACGAAGCCATAGAAGGAAGAGGAGACGACAATCACCATACAGAAACAACAATTCCTGTGTGTGTGTGCAGCAACGAGGAAAAGCAGACAAGAGAGACGACAACCAAGTACACGCAAATTGACGGCGACTATGAACGTTGGTTGTTGTTCCTAATTGAAGAAGAGAGGTTCAACTTTGCAAAAGACGACTACATTTGCAAAAGGGACTCCAAAACATCGAAGCAACGAGGAAGAGAGAGAAGGAAGACCCCAGAGATTTTGCAGCACCACACAGAAACGCTAATTCCTGTGTGTGCCTGTGTCGAAAGGTCTGCAAGCTGAAAGTGCGGCGAATTGGTCGTACGCAAAATACGACGAGAAAGATCGACGCAACGAAGAAGAGAAGGAAGACACGAACAGGCAAGCAATTGTATGACGACGTGATACAACAAGAGCTTGCTGTGGTTCCTGAATCACGACGAGAGAGGTTCAAATTTGCAATAGACGAAGAAATATTGTAAATAGAACTACATAGAGGCGACGATTGACGAGAGCGGCTACGAAGACGAGAATAGCGGGACGGCGAGAGGCAAGTCAATTGGTTTTGGTGAGCAACATGGGTATGAAAGATATTTAAATTTCGCTGGTTTTTTTTTCTCAAATATTTTATCTTTAATTAAAAAATTTTGTACTTACTTTAAAATTTCAAATCATTTATTAATCCAAACCAAAAATTGTAATTAGGTGTATAAGTATTTTTAAGATTCTATTTCACATTCCAAAGCATTATTGTAAACGGTTAAAAGCATTATAATGGAGGCCAGAGCAATTTTAGAAATGACGGTGGCCCTCTTGAAGGCAAAGTTGATTGAACTGGGCTTGGAAACGACGGGGAGAAAGAGTGTTTTGCAGGATCGGCTCCTCGATCATTATGGCTTGAATGTGGGTGAGTGCGCGGATGACGATGATGTGAGTGAGGCTGGTGAGTCCAGTATCTACGTCGAGGCAAGCGCTAATGTTACATCAAGATTTACATTACGAGATGTCCAGGACAGTGTTTCATCATTTTCGGGGTCAGCACAGGAAGACGTTAATCACTGGTTGTCAGAGTTTGAGGATGTCGCAATGACTGTTGGCTGGGATAAGCTTCAAAAATTCATATACGCCAAGCAACTTTTGATTGGAGCCGCCAAGCTATATGTCAAAAGTGTCACAGGTGTTCGAGGATGGATAGAACTTAAAAATGCATTAAAGGAAGAGTTTGATAAAAAATTATGTTCAGCGGACATTCACAACATCTTGCGACGAAAGCAAAATTAGGGAAAGAAACTTGTATTGAATATTTATATAGTTTGATGGAAATAAGTAAGCCAATCCGACTTGACGAGGAAAGTATTGTAGCATATTTTATCGAAGGAATACCAGATAGCAAGGTAAATAAGGCTGGGATGTATCGCGCGAGAACAATCAAAGAGCTAAAAGATGAAATTACCATATATGAGAAGATGAAAGGAAAAGGAAATAACAAAGTAGGTTATAGCAAGGAAGATTCAGGTAAAAAGAATCAAAATGACGGCCTGAAGAAATGCTTTAAGTGCAACACGGAAGGTCATTTTGCAAGAGATTGCAAGGGGGAAGTAGTTTGCTATTTCTGCAATAAAAAAGGTCACATTTCCAAGAATTGTGATCAGAAGAATGCAACTTATTCCGTGAAGAAAGAGGCTGCAAATGTTCTGGAAATGAAAGCTAACAAAGGATTGATTTACAAGAAACTAGAAGCTGCAGGAATTTCATTTATGGCCATGATTGACTCAGGATGTGATTTGTGCTTGATGAGGGAAGATATTTTTCAGAGTTTTAGCGGACTGAAACTTAGATACGAAGTAAAGCACTTGAGAGGTATTGGCAAGGGCGAGCTAGTTACTGTAGGATGCTTTGATGTCGATATAGTAGCAGATGAAGTCAGTTTTAGCGCAACCTTTCACGTAGTTAAACAGAAAGAGTTCGAGTATGCTGCTATCATAGGAAACGATGTACTTCAATCTGTAGATTTTATATTTAGCTCAAACGGCGTACAGTTTAGAGCTAAAGAGTGCGACTTTGCTCCGATCTTTAAAGGAATGGTTATTAAGGATGATTTAGAAACAAAATCGGTTGTGGACAAAGTCGATCTGTCTCATTTGGGAATAGACCAGAAGCGTCAGGTTGAAGTGTTGATAAAGAATACAATCCGGTGACATCGATAGTGTCTCCCGTCAGCATGAAGATTGTATTGAATGACGACATTCCAGTATATCAACGCCCACGTCGAACTTCCTACGAGAATAAGTGTTTTATAGAGAAGACAGTACAAGAATGGCTAGCAGAACGAATTATAGTACCGAGCTGCTCAGAGTACGCGTCCCCAGTAGTACTAGTTTCGAAGAAGAACGGATCGAGAAGACTTTGTTGTGACTACCGTAAGCTTAATCAAAAGATTAAAAAGGACAATTTCCCCATGAGCTTGATAGACGACGTTCTCGATAGGTTGCAAGGTTCTAAAATATTCACTACACTGGACATGATGAACGGATTTTTCCATGTGCCGATTGAGGAAGAGTCTAGAAAGTTCACAGCTTTTGTAACGCATAACGGGCAATACGAGTTCACACGCGTACCGTTTGGTATTACAAACTCACCTGCTGTGTTTTGTCGATATGTCAGTGCAGTGTTAAGGGGATCTTATACAAACTCAGACGATTGTGGTTTATATGGACGATCTAATCATACCAACTAAGAATGTGAAGGAAGGACTTGTGGCGTTAGGAAGAGTATTGAGTGTGGCATCCAAAGCGGGATTGAGAATCAAGTGGGAAAAAGCACAATTGTTGAAAAGCAGGATTACTTTTCTAGGGTATAATATTGAGAATGGAACAATAGCACCTACAGACGAAAAGATCAAAGCGGTCGTTAATTTCCCAGTTCCTAAAAGCAGACAAGCTTTACAAAGATTCTTAGGATTAACTTCGTATATGAGGCGCTTTATGAAAGACTACGCTCTAGCAGCAAAACCTTTGAGTGACTTACTACGCCAAAATAGTAATAAAATTGAGGATAGACACGTCGAGCTGAACGAGCAGGGTTTAGTGGCTTTCAATTTCTTGAAACATCTACTAGTATCAGCACCTGTACTAAAATTGTTCGATCCGATAGCTGTAACCGAGGTACACACAGATGCGAGCAAGTATGGCTTCGGAGGCATTCTAATGCAGAAAGATTCGGAAGATCAACAATTTCATCCGATTGAGTTCATGAGCAGAAAAACAAACCCTTTCGAGGAAAAGTACAGCTCCTACGAACTCGAGGTATTAGCCATCGTCAACGCGATAAAGAAATGGAGAATTTATTTGCTGGGAAAGCAGTTTACAGTCGTCACAGATTGCAACGCTTTTGCAATGACCATCAAAAAAGATGATTTACCGCCCAGAGTGGCAAGATGGGCAATGGCTTTACAGGAGTTTGATTTTAAAGTAGAACACAGAGCTGGAACTAAGATGAAGCATGTTGATGCACTTAGCCGGTTGTCGTGTTTCCTAATCGAAGACTCCACAAAGTATCGGTTGGTAGAAGCACAAGATAATGATAGTTGGATAAAAGCAGTAAAAGTCGTACTATCCAACAATGACACGTACGAAGATTATTTCCTTAAAAATAATATTTTATACAAAGATGCAGTGAAAGAGTTGTTGGTCGTTCCTGAGTCTATGCAAGATGAAATTATTACCGTAGCGCATAGGGAGGGCCACTTTAGTTTTAGGAAAACGAGAGACATGTTAGAAAAATTTTATTTTATACCAGACGTTCAGAAGAAGGTAGAAAGAGTTGTCAAAGGATGCGTTGAATGCCTGATCACAGACTCCAAACGAGGCAAAAAGGAGGGGCTGCTAACACCTATTGACAAAGCACAAGAACCCCTGGGAACCTATCACATCGATCATGTAGGCCCACTCACTGACACAAAAAAGAAATACAACCACATATTGGCAATCGTAGATGGATTTTCAAAATTTGTGTGGCTTTATCCGACCAAGTCAACGGGTTCAGACGAAGTTATAGATAAGCTCGAAAAGCAAGCAGCAGTTTTTGGTAATCCTCGTCGAATCGTAACTGACAGGGGCACTGCATTCACTTCAGGTGCTTTTAATGAGTACTGCAGTCACGAAGACATTCAATTATTACATATTACCACAGGTATGCCTAGAGGCAACGGGCAGGTAGAACGGATACACAAGATTGTCATTCCAATGTTAAGCAAAATATGTCAAGACAATCCAGGAAATTGGTATCGCCATGTAGGCAGAGTTCAGCAAATAATTAATAATACTCCACCTCGAACCACAAAGTATAGTCCGTTTAAAGTTTTGACTGGATTGAATATGAGGAAGAAAGAGGATGACCTCAGGAAAATATTAGAAGATTTGGAAGTAGAAGAACTCATTGATGATCGAGAAGAAATACGAAAGAAAGCACAAGAGAATATTGAGAAAGTTCAGCAAGAAAATAGGAAGAATTTCAACCAAAAAAGAAAGGTGGAAAATGAGTACAAGTTGGGTGAATTGGTAGCAATTAAAAGAACACAGTATGGCACTGGTATGAAACTTAGACCAAAATTTTTGAGGGAATGGCAGAGCCCAGCTGATGGCAAGGTATGGGCACGGTTGGGTGAGGGACATAATCCAAAGACGCAGGGTCGCATTCTCGATATCACTCTCTCTCTCGCACGTTTTTGCCTCGATGTTATAAAAAGAAGGAGTTGCTGCGAATCGTCGAACGAGAAGAGTCAAGTTTTGTCCCGTGAATGCAAACCGTATAATATTAATTCTATATACTATGTAACCTACCTATTAAATAAACTTGCGACATTACCCAAAATAAAAACACATAATTTGTAACCCCTACACATATTTTGATCGATTTCAGGATTTTAAAATTTGTATAGTACTATGTTTTTTTTAAGAATTTTTAAAATCGGTTTTTTTCTGCTTTTTTGAGAGTGCTTCTATTTTTCACATAACTTAAGTATCTTATATCTGGTTGCATAAATCCAGCCATAAATCAAATCCAGACACTTTAAATCTGCAGCTTAACGCCTGGAAGATATTAAGCTTACAAATTCAAATTTCATCATTTTATTACGGAATTTTTTCCCGAAATTTTGACTCTAAAAACTCGGGAACAGTCGAAAAAAATTTCTTGGCATGCATTTTTAGTTTTAGATAGACGCATTAAAAACAAAAACCATTAAAAAAATACAAGATCTTTAAAAATTATTTTAAAAAAACTGAACCACAAAAAAAAATTAAAATCCCGAAATCTATCAGCGTAAATGTCGTGTTGACTAGTGTAATCATAATAGACATCTGTATCTCATTAAGAATCATTTCTGTTTATTCTTTCATAATTCATTTATAAAAAGAGGAAAGTGGTCACAAAATCTATTTATTCTCCTCTTATACGAACCCAAGCTGTGGATTATCCCACAGCTGAAACAATTGTACCGACTAGACTGGAGACTCCTTGGGATATTGGCAGTCACTTTTATTGTCCAACTGGTTCAATGAGATGGCAATAACGGTCAAAAAATGATTTGTGGTCCAAGCTAAAAATTCATAAGAGAGTGGTTATCCTGGAAATGGAATTTAAGTGGGACAGTCCTTCCAGCAAAACTCAAAGTCTCAATGTCTGCCACAATTTCTGTGTGCCATTTCAAAATATACTCTATATGTCTCCCATTTATAAATGTATACCTGTACGAAATTATAATATTCCAGTGTTTATTTAAATGTATTTTAGGATGTGTTTCAAACTTGATCAAATTTGTGCTTAAATTAGTTCTCGTAAAAGTATTTTGTGTGAACAACTGTATTTTGCTTATTTTTCAACGACTCGACACGAACGACTCTCCGCTCTAAACGACTTTCAGCAAGACTATTGATAGCTGGTTATCGAATGGTGGTCAGAGGCTGCCGTATAACGTGCACCACTTCTAGTGTGCCCTTTTGTGATTGCCCGCCATGTTAAAATCCCATATACCTTTTTTTCTTCTTTGCAACTCTCCTTTTTTCGTACATTCAGTCAAATATCCTTGTCAATCACAAATCAGAATAATTATCACTTTTTTAACTGCTCGGGCATCAATCAGCAGCGAGTCTTTGATAGTTGTGATAGTTTTTCCTTTGGGTGGGAAACTTTTATAATAAGCTTTGGGAGCAACATAGATGAGTAATTTTAATCAGAGACCATGAGAAGAGTGAAAAGATTTAATAAAAGACGAGAAAGATATTGGTGCGAACAAATCTCTAAACGGGCATCTTGCATCTTCAATTATTTTCAATAATCTTTCCAGACTTTCTTAAATAAAATGTTACATGTTGGTTTTTATCTTTCCTTGTGGAAAGTTCAAAAGTTTGGACTCAAAATTAGCCTTGGCCTATGATAATCACTCCTTTGAAGTGGCTTTCTAAATTAATTTAGTCATTAGACCTGACTGTCACACGAAACAGAGCAGCCTTCCACTCCTTTTCCACAGCAGAGTGAAAAAATTAATCGAGGAATTGGACAATACAAAATTTTGCTGCTGCCATGAAATTTCAATACATTATTGCCATCAATCCAGCTACTCCCCTGAGGTGTAGGTTTGGGATTTAATTTTCACCTTAAATGGTATCCATATTCTTGGGGGTACTAAACTGTGGCGCAGATCTATGATCTGCAATGCCGGAAATTAATTTATTTTATTTTGAAATGAAAATAAGTTAGTAAATAAATAATAAGTTGGCAAGACATTCACAAATTTAAGAGCAGTTCTCCGCACAGGGAGGCTCGTGTCACAACATTGTTTCTGGCGGAAAATTAAATTGTATTGATCCGGAGTTCAGAGTTCGTCTGTGTATCTGGGAAATTTACATTAAATTCAATTTACTGCTCTCTGGCATAAAATCCAACACAAAAACACCAGAAAATATGAGAATCTGTTGGGGTACACTCGGCTTAAAATATTTTATTATGATTTTTAGATTGTATTGTACTTATTATAAATTGTACTTGTTTTTGAACAAATTTGCAAGTTACGAGAGAAATTGGTGAAGCTTTAAGCTATAATGTACAGTAGACTTATATGTGATTTAAGCATCTGAATATTATACAATTTTAGTGAGTTTAGTGAGTTTTGCAATAGTATTCTGATAGGCAACAGTGAATTAATTTTTTCACTTGTTTTTACTCTCTCAAGTTGACAATGACTTATGACTTTTTTTCAGGCGTCGCAGAGTGGGGCCTTAGCCGCAAAGAGTTGGCAAAAGTGAATTCATTTTTTGAACGCTTTGAATAAATCCAATTTTCCAGAGCTTGCAAGTTTAAAATCGGAGATCAAAGTTGAAAAATATTTCCGGGTGAAAAAATGTATTCTACTTTTATTGACATACTGCATCTTTCAGGTGAAATAAAAAGTAAACTGTGTATCATTTTGTCTTTGGTATCTTCTACTAGGTGTATTCTTTTCTATCAGCATTCAATGAAAACCTGGTCCATTGCATTTACAGGCAAAAATGGGCTGTCGCAGCTCAAATTCCCATACAAAATACAAAAATAAAAGAATTATAATATGAAGTGATAATAACCCCCAAACATTAAAATAAAAATTGTGTAATTTTATTTACTAGCAAAGAATAGAATAATTTTTGATCAAATTTTAGCCCAGCCTAATCTACATATTTCAATCCAGCTCATACAAATTCAAAAAGTTTACTTATAATATAACTTTGCGCCTCGTCATTGTAATCATATTGATTCCCTATAGTGTATTCCAGTTTGATTTATTGTGCTTGGTATCTTATCTTAAAAATTTTTGCATGGAATGTGTATAATTAGGTTAAAGTTTAGGTATGTTTTTTATGTGCAAAACATCTCTATTGTATTTTAAGGCTGCGCAATTAAAGTGGCACATTATCAAAAGTCAAAGTAAACTTATCCCCAAAATTCTATCGAAAGTGCGGCAGATAAGGGATTCCTTAGTAAGATAGTACTTAGAGCGTGTATTCCCAGACGATAAGGCGGCAATGTCTAGACGAACGAAGTCCGACTACGCCAATCCCTGTCAAGCAGAAACTTATTTGGTCGAGAAAAAAATGGAAACAAAACTGTTACGCAGTGTTACGACTGATATATTTCAAGAATGAAAAAACTTAGTAGGAGATGCCAGTGTGGTCGCGGATCCAGTCAAGGTAGCTTGTGACACGGGTGAAACCATCAGGCAGACCGGAGGTGCATCCGTTGGAGGCAACGAAAGAGGTGACGCCAACCAACTTGCCGCCTTCGTGGAGAACCAGAGGGCCGCCAGAGTCGCCGGAGCACGTGGACTTGCCATCGGGAGTCGATGTGCAAATGACGTCGTCGGTGACCACATCAGTGCCGTACACGCCCGAGCAAGCAGAACGGTCAATTATCTGGGAGTCGACGCAGTTCAAGTAATCAGAAACGCCGCTGTTGTCGGAAGTCCTGCCCCAGCCGGAGGCCAGAGCCCACCATCCGGAGTAGGTGTTGTAGCGGTCGTTGTGGCTGGGCAGTTCCACCTTGTTGACCAGGTGCCAGAAGTCCACGTGTGGGGTGTTGATCAGAGAGATGTCGTTATTCAGGTTGTTGGTGTTGTAGTGAGAGTGCTGTCTGAAGCTGCCGCTGTGCACGGTGTGGGTGTACTGGGCCTGCAGGCGCCACAGGGCGCCGTAGTAGATGGTCACTGAGTCGGCGTCGTGGGTGCAGTGGGCGGCCGTAACCACCCAGGTGTTGCCGATGATCGATCCGCCGCACCACCAGCCGCTGCCGCTCTTGCTGAAGCCCAGGCCAACGACGTAGGGTACCTTTCCCTCGTATGCAGGATAACCGTTGGTAATACGACCCTCAATGGAGCCAGAGGGCGAGCCAAGGACTGCGTCCTTCAGTGGCACAGGCTTGGCGATCTGCGGCATAGCAGAAGCGCAGGCCACGGCCAGGGCCAGGACAGAGAGGAACAGTTTCATGTTGGATAGATGAATACAACTGAATACTGCCCATCCCGACAGCGATTTATATAGCCGGATTTGGGGTATCATATTTGAGATGTACAATAGATACTTGAAAGTTCAATCCACTTAGACCGGCTATCTTATCTTCGAGTTTCTGTTGCCCATGCCAGTCCACTCTACTCGAGCCCACTCTGTCCATTCATTAAGAGATTGTGCGACTCAATCAGAGTCGTCGTGTGGGCCTTTCCACTTGCTACCCCGATAAGTTCTGATTGCCACCCAACTAGAAGCGAAAGAGGACGCGACCAATTGAAATAAAAATTAACTGATTTGCATAGGAATATTTCAGATAAACTATTTATTTATTCGTAAAAACACATATGTATTTATACATTCTATATTATGAAAATACATATGTACATATGAAAATTCTATCAAGGGGGAATATAAAACATCTGAACTTCAGGAACTTGTTATACCCGATACTCAAAGAGTATAGGAATTAGATAAGTGTGGTGGATGTAGATGAGTGCAAGCAGGACCTTAAGACCCTATAAATTATAAATATTCTTGTTTTTTTCATCTCTCTCCATTCGTAACTTTTACTAACAGCGATACCAAAAGATGCAGATAAAGGGCATGCGGCAGTCATATCGGCCTCAATGCCAATTTCAACGCTTTAATAGAATTACGTTTTAAATATATTGTATAGGTTACATAAATCATAAGCTCACATATGTATGTATGCATATACTGACTGAGTACCGGATATAAAAGTAAGGGCCGCCTGCTTAAAACGTTCCCGCATGCTCTAATAGAATTCAAACATTATAATATAGAATTTATTTGGCTGAAATTACCATTATTAATCCATTGTTTTTAATATAGACAAGTAAAATTAACAGAGTCTTATGATTAATTCACAATTAGAACTACATTATTTTAGACCGGATTTTTCATATGTCCAGTATGTGAATTTAAAAATGTGGAAATGCGGATCTGGTTATAACCATTTTTGTTATGCGCCCTCTAAAAGTTACCAAATATCAGGGAAAAATTATATGATACAAATTATTGTTGTGAATTTACGAATGTAATTTAAACGTTGAGGGTCCTGGCAAGTTGGCCATCTGCGACTATATCCATGAAGGCGCAAGAACTGCCTTTGAATAAAGGGACGAGGGTGAGGGGGAGAGGGATTTACGTGTCACTTAAATGGAATGTGTACAGTTAATATTCTCTGCTCTAAGGAAAGAGATCAATTATAGCGCGTACGATTGATAAAGAGGACAAGCATTGGATTCATAGGTGGACGGATCATTTCCATTCTGTACAAATTTATTAATATTAATCCAATTCCAAAATAATAATCATTTGGAATCCGTTGTGTGAATATAAATGTAAAATGTTTTTTGTTGTTAATGCTTTTTTTTATTAAAACTTTAAACCGAACTTATTAGTACGAAACACCAGATTTTTCGCGGATCCAATCCAATTGGTTGGTGACGCGAGTGAAGCCAGATGGAAGACCAGCGGTGCAACCATTGCCAGAGACCCAGGAGGTGACACCAACCAGTCTACCGCCGTCGTGGAGGACCAGAGGGCCGCCAGAGTCGCCCGAGCAGGTGGACTTGCCGCCAGACGTGGAGACGCATAGGATGCCGTCGGGCTGGTTGCCATAGGTCCTGGAGCACTCAGAGTTGCTGATGATCTGCAGATCGACACACTCCATCCAGTCGGGCTGGGAGCCGGCGGTGGTAAGACCCCAGCCGCAGGCCACGGCCCATGATCCATCGTACATGTTGTAGCGGTCATTGAAGCTTGGCAGCTCGACCTTGTTGACCAGGTTCCAGAAGTCCACGTGTGGAGTGCGGATCAAAGCGATGTCGTTTCCGTTATCGTTGGGCCATCTGGTGTTCTGAATAAAGTTGCCACTGCCAATAGTGTGGGTGAACTGGGCGTTGGTGCGCCAGGCTGCGCCGTAGTAGACGGTCACCTGACTGGCTCCGTTGGTGCAGTGAGCAGCAGTCAGAACCCAGTCGTGTGCAATGATGGAACCACCGCACCACCATCCGCCGTTGCCGCTGAAGCCCAGTCCAACGGTGTAAGGTGCCTTGCCCTCATATGCAGGGTAGCCGTTGACAATACGGCCATTGATCTTGGTGTCCTTGGACACATCCTTGGGATGAACCTGCTGGACAGTCTCGGCAGAAACGGCGGCCAAAGCCAGAGCCAATACTACGAACACTTTCATGGTGACTGAGTAACTTCTGGCCAGTGTCAGGCAAATAGATGCTTTTATACAAACTTCTTATCAAAGTCACTCCCTACGCTTGAGTGCCCCCCACTTGATGTTAAAGAGTACATTGAAATTTTTTAAACGAATAGATAACGTATTTGCGTATTTCATAACGCAATGCTCTTAAGCATCTAGATAGCGAGTTTTATTTAAAAAATTCTGCGTCCTACATTCCATTTTATACTTGATAAGAGTAAATACTCACGTAGTGAAGGGAAATTGATAACTCTTTCTAGCGAAAACGGAAATGAAAGCATAAGAGAGCCCCATTGATAATCCTACACCTAACTCTGATTCTACGGCACCAAACGACTCTCACTAGAGTCGCCCAATCTTATTAATTTTAGATAACGAACAATTTGGTGCTTTCGTTATCGCAAATCGCAAATTTGTTCGCTTTGCAAAACGGAAACATGTTTCTCACCGAAATTAAAAGTAAACAACCTTTTATATAACGAACATAACTCCTAACGAAGCAAATAGAAAACCTATTTATGCATACAAATTTAATTATTGGCACCATGACCAGGGCAATTAAGCCTGCGCCTCTGCACAGAGTAGAGTGTGTGCGGGCGAGAAAGAGAATTTGTAGCATGGTCTCATGCTGGAGGAGATGGGGGAAGCAACTGAAAATTAATTTCTTCATTCTGGCTATAAGTATGATCCGATCTGATTCAGATTCGGCAATCGGGTAGGTATGGTCTTTCTCCACGATACTGCGTATATCGTATCTTTAAAATTGTGCCTGCCACAGATTTTCGTCCTTTGTGGGGGTGGGGTAAAATTTTGAAATGCACTTGTAGCAGTGTGATATAACATGAGTCTGGAAACCAAATTTGGTTGCACTAGCTCTTAGATCCAGGCCACCTAGGCTTCTCATATGAAATCATCGATGACATTTTTTTTAATTTCATGAAAAGAGTCAGTTTCTTTTACAAAAACTTCATTAAAAAACCATTATATTTATTTTACGTGTCAATATTATTTTTTATTTATTTCTTTTCTTCTTCTTTGTGTTGTTTTTTACATTTTGTATCGCCTTTCTTATTGACGTATCCGCCGAGTCTATTGGATTTATCTGCTCTAAAAAAAAATATTATAATCTCTTTCTATTTTTTTGGAATTTTAACATTTTAAGCTATTTTGCCTATATTTTAAGCTAAAAAGCAATATATGATGTATTTAGTCTTACCTTTGAGAATCGAATAAATCCCAGCTCTATTTTTGAGACGCTTTTTCCCACATGTCCCATCTAAGTTGTATAACTTAATGGTGTCTTCATCTATTATGTTTTTAAGTCATTTTGATAGTGGGCAGCTTCCAAGCATCTTCCGAGCTTTATTTATCTGTAAATATGTAAAAAATTATGTTTATAAATCGATTGAGACTATGTAAAATTTGCAAGCTCTTGCAGAAGGTATTATAATTTTAATAAGAAGTTTTTTATGGTACTTACGTAGAAATCTTTAATCTGAGGAGTCAATGACTCCTCAAAACGATCGAGCTCCTCCTCCGACTTTATTGGCAAGCTCATAGCAGCCGGGACCTCCTCCACCTTTACGCTCCCTTTGATAAGGGCGGTGGTTTCTGCGAGCTTCTCCGCCATTACATCAAGTTTTTGCATCAGTACAGCATTTTGCTCACGGAGCAGCTTCATCTCTTCTAAAAATGTAAAAATATAAATAATAAATGATTTTGAAAAAGTATAATTTATAAATAAACTGATAAAAATATGGAATGGTGAATAAACATATATTTTCATATTGAATCAAAAGCGGCATATTTCATAATTCAATTATATAAAAAAACATTATACATTGTACTTAATCGAACTATTGAATATGCCACTTTTGATTCAATATGAAAATATATGTTTATTTACCATTCCATATTTTTGTCAGTGTTGATTTAGAAACTTACCTCTCAATACGGATATCACCTGCTCATTGGGTGATGGATCTTCTGTAAAAAATATTTTATTAACTGAGGTATTGTTATTGAGGTATTGCACGTCTAATTTCTACACTATTCTGACTGCCTTCGACTGACCTCAACCTTTCCCCTAGTTGATCCCTTTCCCTTTTAACTAGTCTACGAATCTGACGAGGTCCAACCATTTTGGTATTTTTGCCTATATAAATATTTCTATCGAAACCTGTAAATTAAAAAATTAATTTTTTAATATTAAATAATATAAATAAGTTTAAAGTTACTTCAGTTACTTGGATTTCACTAGGAAATACAAACGAAAAACAGGCAAAATAGGGTATTAGCAAAGACAATTTAGGTATAAGATGCGGAACGCTCATACATTTCAATTGCCATATGCAGAAAATACCCGAAAATTCATTGTGTGTTCGAACCTGCTCGAACCCGAAAACTTGACTTCGTCTGAATAAGCCCGAAGGAACATATTTCTGCTAAGCGTTTGAGTTAAGTTAAAAACTATTTTTTGAAGGGGTATCGAACAGGCTCGACCATACCACTAACCATACAGTATATAGATGTGCCAGTTCATACAACGAAAGCGTCGCAGCTGAGTTTGCAGCGTACGTTCCCAGATCTTCGGCTCTGGGAATGGCCGCGTTCGGCTCTGGGAATGACCGCGTTCGGCTCATGACCAGTGCTGCCGATTCCGCTTTTTTCCCGTCAAATCTGGCTTTTTTTGATGAACAACTGCGGGAATAGTGTGGCAATTGCGGGAAGCGGGACTTCTGGATTTTTTAGAATGTTATTTGGCTTTTTTCCGCTTTTTTTAATGTTGTTATATTTGAATCAAAAAGTATGAGACCAGTCATATTTTTGTATCGATATTTGCAACTAACCCAACAAGTTTTAAGAATATTATCATCTCTATATCATTCTACCATCCCTATGTGCGCGAAAGTGAATTTTAACGTATAACAATTTGTGAAATTCCTAAAGAATATAAGCAGAAGAGCTGCGATGCTTGGCTTAAGAGCGATTTAAAGCTTGGGCAAGAAAGGACGATACTGATGAGCATAGGGTGTACTGCAGTATTGCAAAATCACAATAATAGCCAAACTTAGCTCATGCGAAAACAAAGAAGCACATGAGTTCGACGACAGTCTTCAAAAAACAACAAAACAAAATAGATTTGGAACTTTGCCTGTTAAAACTGTTGAGCAGGAAGCAGCGTTGTGTCTCTTTATTGCTCAACATGCAGCCATGGCTCAAGTTGATCATTTGGGCCACTTGTGCAACAAACATTTTGAACTGGCATCTTTTTCTCTCCAAATGCTTTCGCTATTGAGCGAGTTTTTAGCCAGTTTAATCTGGTAAAATCGAATTTGAGAAATTCGATGACCTTGATGATGTGCCCAAAAATTATCTTCGCTTGATTGGTATGACCAAGTCGTACGATTGCGAGCCTGAAGACAATTATGCTGATTTAGACGAATTAATGGCGATCTTACAGTAAAAACCCTATTAAATACTACAGAAATAAAAAATTGGTAGACGCAAAAATTACGCTTTTTTTGTGGCTTCTTTCTGTAATATTTCAGCTTTTTTTGTGTCTTGTACAAGTCAGAAATGGCTTTTTTTCCTGATGAAAAGTTGGCAGCACTGCTCATGACGTCACACGAGCCGACTGGTAGCAAGCATGCATGTGTTGAGTACGTGTACACTCCAAAATATATGATTGTATGCATAGAATAATTTTTAGCTGCCGAAACCGAAGTGTCGGTTTTAAACGTCGCGACGTTGCACTATGGTCCCAACGACCACTATGGTTGGCCAAAATTAATAGCTCGAAAACGAAACTAGATTTTTCAAAGTAGTTTCTTATATTGTATATATATAATCAATAGAAAAGAAGATTTACAAAAAAAAATGGGTGTGGCACCGCCTTTTTTTAATAATGCATATTAAAAAATAATTAATTATAGGGAAAGCAAGTATTTATAACAGTTTAATAAAGAAATTAGTTTAATTTATTTTTATTAAAATTATAAAGGCGTGGCACGCCGAAAACAAACCAAATTTTGTTTTGAAAACAAATTTTTTTAATTGTTGCCAGAGAAACACCCTTGTGTCAGGGTGGAAAAGCTTTTTCCAGGGTGCTCGTTGGGTCAGAAAGTTTTCGGCTTTCCTACTGGGTTCTGTACAGTCTTGCCAATCAATTTAGCCTTCTCTGGGCATTCAACTTATTGTTTTAGCACAAAAAAGAACGCCTAAGAACTCTTTATTGTTGAATTTGAGGTTATGTTCTACTAATGAAAATTTCAAGATTTGTGGTCAAATTTGGTGTTTCTTACTATATACATTTCAAAAAGAATTTATTAATCTACGACACACAATAGATTTCAAGGTGGGACTCACTAAATATACCTTTTCAAAAATCAGTTTTCAATAAAAATTGGCTCAAAAAAACGACTTAATTTAACCTAAAAGTACCAAGACATCACAACTACTTTATACAGTTAACAATAAAAAACACGTAATAAAAACCCAACAAATTTAGATTCAATCAAAAAATTTGATCGGCTAATCGTATTTTTCAATTTATGAGAGATTTAAAACGCTAATTAAATTGAGACTTTTTCAGTACGCGTGCTTTTCAGCAACAACAGCTGGGTTGCACAGCTGATTTTGCGAATGTGGCGCCATCTATGAAAATTTATGGTATGCAACTTATATGCTTACTCTTTTTCTAATACAGAGTGATCAAAACCAGTTTTTATACCCGTACTCAAAAAAGAGTTAAGGGGTATATTAGATTTGTGGTAAAAGTGGATGTGTGTAACGCAGAGAAGGAGAATTTTCCGACCCCATAAAGTATATATATTCTTGATCAGCATCAATAGCCGAGTCGATAGAGTCATGTCTGTCCGTCCGTCTGTCCGTCTTGTTTGACGCCTAGATCTCAGAGACTATAAAAGCTAGGGCAACCAAATTTGGTTTCAAGACTCATGTGATATCACACTGCTACAAGTGTATTTCAAAATTTCGCCCCGCCCCCTTCCGCCCCCACAAAGAACGAAAATCTGTGGCAGGCACAATTTTAAAGATACGATAAAACTAAAAACGCAGTATCGTAGAAATTGCCCATATCTATCAGATTGCCGAATCTGAATCAAATCGGATAATAATTATAGCCAGAATGAAGAAATTAATTTTCTGTTGGTTCCCCCGCCTCCAACAGCCAGAGACATGATACTCTATCTCTTTCTCGCTCGCACACTCTGCCACGTTCAGTGCGCGAGCAACCCCTAGCGGAAGAGATGCAGAATATAAATGGTACATCTATAATCTACATGTTAGATGTAAAATATACATTGTAGATGTAGATGTAGATAACAGATGTAGCAAAAAAATGTAAAAAATTTAAAATTTTTTTTTATTCTAAAATTCTAAAAAATCATATGTTCCAAAATGTATATGTATACTGACTGAGTACGGGTATAAGTAGAGTCGCGTCACTCTCGTTTTACTTATTTTATTGCACTTTTTATACCCGTACTCAAAAAAGAGTTAAGGGGTATATTAGATTTGTGGTAAAAGTGGATGTGTGTAACGTAGAGAAGGAAAATTTTCCGACCCCATAAAGTATATATATTCTTGATCAGCATCAATAGCCGAGTCGATAGAGCCATGTCTGTCTGTCCGTCCGTCCGTCCGTCCGTCCGTCTGTCCGTCTGTCCGTCTTGTTTGACGCCTGGATCTCAGAGACTATAAGAGCTAGGACAACCAAATTTGGTTTCAAGACTCATGTGATATCACACTGCTACAAGTGTATTTCAAAATTTCGCCCCGCCCCCTTCCGCCCCCACAAAGGACGAAAATCTGTGGCAGGCACAATTTTGAAGATACTATAAAATGTCCATATCTACCAGACTGCCGAATATGAATCAGATCGGAACATAATTATAGCCAGAATGAAGAAATTAATTTTCTGTTGGTTCCCCCGCCCCCTCCTGCAAGACAAACACTACTCATTCTCTCTCTCGCTCGCACACTCTGCCGCGTTCAGTGCGCGAGCAACCCCTAGCGGTGGAGATGCAGAATATAAATGGTACATCTATAATCTACATGTTAGATGTAAAATATACATTGTAGATGTAGATGTAGATAACAGATGTAGCAAAAAAATGTAAAATGTAAAATTTGTTTTTTTATTCTAAAATTTAAAAAATCATATCTCAAAAATGTATATACTGACTGAGTACGGGTATAAGTAGAGTCGCGTCCCCAGAAGCGACTCACACGTTCCTTCTCGTTTTTTTTTATATTAAGTTACTTTCAATCGTGATTAGTTGAAAGATGTATTTAGCCTCCACGATATTGCACACTTAAATATGCATATCCCTGTTTTAGAAATGTATATACTAAATAAAATGTGCATGTACATAAATGTTGTGCAAATGTCTCGGCTTGCGACTTTGCAAATTTTTTAATAAATTCCTTTTTTTTTGGCCTATTCAGGGCCGGATCAACCCTCAACCGGGCCCTGTGCAACCATCAATCTGGGGCCCTCCATTTTTTCACGCCAGTTCCTTTTCTTTTCATTTGAAATAAAAAACTTAAAATTTTATCAAACAAACATTCAATTTATAAGTTTTTATTTCAAATAAAAGAAGCTGGCGTGAAAAATAAGGGGCCCCAGATTGACCCACGGCCCGGTTGAGGATTGATCCGGCACAGGGCCCACTGTGCGCATCTGCTGAGCGGTCTCGAGCATGATGCAATTATATAAGGTGGTCTCGTTGGCAGCAGCAGGCCCTTAACAATAGTTACAATAAGTGCGAGTGAAAGGGCTCTGCACATTAAGTGTGAGTGAAACAATAATAGAGCGTGTGGATTAACCCTCTGATGGTCCATGGGGTTTAATGTTGCCGGTTTTTGTTTATGGATAGATATTCTTTTGTTAAGACTCTTAATTTTAAAATAAATTATAATCTTAATATATACCGTTTTTATATTTAAATCAATTTTAACTGTTTCGGAGGCCATTTCAATTTTTGTTTAACATTTTTTGTTATGCTAAAATTTGTCCGCACCCAACCAAATATGACGCCAACGCCCGCGCGGAGATATGCCACTATGACGAAATTTTGTTATTTCTTCCTCTTGATTTCCGAGGCTGTGCTGTATAATTTCCAAATTAGAGTATACACGTGTATAGTCGCAGCTCATGTAAACTCTCGACTTGCAATTTGTAACACATGTGGACAACGTGTCACCATGCTTTAATTTTTTTATTTTTCACGTACATGTGCTTTTTTTCAAGTAAATAGAGTATCGCACTGCCGGCCCGACTACCTTCTCTTAGTTCGAATTTTTAATTTGGTAAATTCATGTTCACGTCCGATTCTTCTTTGATGAAACATCAATGTTTTTAAATATAGAAACAAATTTTTTTGTTTGTTTTTTGCGTTAGCTAAAAGCCCTTTAGGCCCAAAGAGGTATATTTATGGTATATTTTGAAAAGGAGAGAAGGTATATTCCGAATATATCTGAGGGTCGGACGGTATATTTCGGTATATTTATAAGGATTGGACAGTATATTTTTCGAGGATCGGACTGTATGTTTGATCGAGCTTCACTGCATAGCTAATTTAAATTTCGGATTACTTAATCCCCTATTATGTTTTTTAAAACAATTTAAAGAATGCTCTGAAAAATTAAGTTCTGATAAGGAACCCACTATGCACCTTTCTCCATTGTGGTCCGAAAAGCTTCAGGAAATCTGCTTAACCGACGTTATTGACTCAGAGTTAATGAAAGAGCTAAAAGCTAAAACTATGCAGTCTTTGCTGAAGCGGTTCGTTCCCTCAATGGCTCACCTAGTGGGCCTATTTTTGAATACTCCATTCAAACAAATGAATTTTTTATCGGATGAGAAAAGGGAGAACGTTTTATCCACAATAAAAACAATGCTCTCCGGGATCAATGGTGAGATTTTAGTTTCAAAATCTCCCAAACAGGCTACAACCAACCAAATTGATCATGAATTTTCGGAATTTTTAGATTCAAACTATGCTAAAAAGAGAAAACTGGAAAAGAGCACCATAGATGTCGAAATAGAGCAATACTTGTCCACTCCTGTTTCTGCCGAAAACATTTTAGATTTTTGGAAAAATGCCAAAAACCTTAATTTACTACAAATTTTGGCTAAAAAAATATTAGCCATTCCTGGTAGCTCAGCAACGAGTGAGCGCGTTTTTTCCACATCAGGAAAATGCCAAAAACCTTAATTTACTAAAAATTTTGGCTAAAAAAATATTAGTCATTCCTGCTAGCTCAGCAACGAGTGAGCGCGTTTTTTCCACATCAGGAATATTTTAAATGATAGGAGGACCAGGCTAACAAGCGCTAATTTAGATAAACTAATATTTCTTTATAAAAACATGTAACTTATTTAGATTTAAGAAATAAAAACTAATATGTCTATATGTGTATTTTTATGCAGTTGATAATTGTTGGAAGTATCGGGCCGGGCCCGCGCCGGGCCTCTTGTTAAATATGACCAGGCCGGGCCTATTCGGGCCTAAAAATTTAATTTCGTGCTCGGGCCGGGCCGGGCCTCAAAAAAGAGGCCCGCGCCCACCTCTAATTCTTATTTATACATAAGTTTATCTACGACATCAACTTTAAGTCTGGTGCGACGGTCCGATATGATCTGTCCAGCCTTGCTGAAGGACCTTTCTGACTCGGATGTTGCCACCAGTTGAATACCTGAAAACATCTTAATACAGTTAATAATTCAATTTTTAAATATATTTTTACATATCCTTCTGCGCTTCCCTCACTTTACTTATAGGCTGTTTACATTGGGGCTGCGTCATGCTTCTTTGAGTCTTGCCGGAGACGCAGTTTTTTTTACATAGGTTAAGCATAGGGCCCTAGTGGTGGCAAAAAGTTGGGTCAGTTTCCAGTGGCGTAGCTAGATAGCTGAGGGCCCCAGTGCAAAAAAAAATTTGGGGGCCCATCTAAAGTCAGATACTTTATCATTAAGAAGGTTTTGGTTTAGCTTTATGGATTAATAATATTGGTGTTAGGTAATGAAGTAAATCGAATTCTCTTTTTGCAATTTTATGTATTTAAAAATCTTTATTGTATATTTGACAAAATTACAACCTTTTTCTTGCCTTAATTTTGGCAAAGTTATCAATGATTTCACTTAAATCTAAAGTAGATGCTTCCTTGTTTTCTATTGCTATTAGCGATAAATGGCGGAGTCGATTTTGGCCCATAGTATTTCTTATTTCTTTCCTGGCGTTGTTTGCGCTTAAGCGCACCACTTGGTTTCTTTTTTTGATCCATATTTTAATAATTATCTACGAAATTACACGAGACACGAGACGAAGAAATATAAATTTGGCTTTGTCAAATAAAAGGAAGCAACGTTACTTCCCATCGCATACAGACAATCGCCGTTTTCTCGATTGTTCTCAAATTCTAGCTTGACGAATTTTATATACCTCTTTCCCTTGAAGTAAGACAATTAAAATATATTAAAAATAGTCTGCTAGCTATATTTCTTCAGTTTAGGATCTATATGAGTGGTCAACTTTGTCGAAAATACACAATATTTATAAAATAATTTTCATTCTTTGCGGTCAAATCTCTGCCACTAACCATACAGTATATAGATGTGCCAGTTCATACAACGAAAGGGGCGCAGCTGAGTTTTCTGTCCCAGCACCCTCAGACCTTCGGCAGGGGTGCTGGGACCATTCGGCTGTGGTGCTGAGACCTTCGGGTCTTGGGCCTGAGACGTTCGGCATTTTTTCGACATGTTCGATTCATGACGAGATGCGAAAGCAAGTCGAGAATTGCTGTATACTGTATGGTTAGTGTCTCTGCCCAATTCAAATATAGCCTGTGAAGGGGTATACAAAAGTTTTCTTGTTTGCTTTGCTTAACGTCAAGCGGGAAAATCAACGTAAAGGCAAACGACGAAAATTACAAAACAATTCTTTGAGCCTGAAAGGGAAGAAACGAGCCGAACGTCAAGCGCGATGACAAAGGGAACGACGAAAATTAAACCATAGATGAAATGTTCGGCATTTAGTTCGGTTTTTGCATGTATGCTTATGAATCCTTCGCAAATGAGAAAAATTACATATGTACATATGCATATATGGAGTGAGACATTTTTTGGTGATTTTCTGGTCAGAGTTTGGGCCCCGGAGCTTGGGGGCCCCTTAAGCTCAAGGGCCCCGGTGCGGCGCACCGTCTTGCACGTACGTAGCTACGCCACTGACAGTTTCTGATTCATGTGCGTCTATTCGATATATTCGATTGCTTTTGCTCATTTCTGCCTATCAGCGCAACTATCACCACTAATAACAACAAAAACTTGTAGATCAAAACTCAAATTTTGGCGCTAAAAATGTATGATTGTGCAAAAAGGTAAAATGTACATAAAATCATTAAATAAATTACTTGAAACTGATTGTATTATTATCATACGACATTTTTCTGACCCCCTGATGCCATTAAGACACTGCTGGAGACTAACTTCGGTGGTTTTCATAATTTGAAGAAGAACTCCCACAAACTCTACAAAGAAATGTCTGGAAATAATATATAAATATGAGAATCAATTCTCTTTCGTCCATTTTTCTGCAGTCTTGCATAATTCTGTTGATTTTCCAACATTTGTGTTTCTTTCCTTGTCATCAAGCACTCAAATCCAAATTCAAGACGCACGTCTGCCAATGTAAACGCCTTTTCTGCTTCATTGCGTCTATTCCGATATCGATAGCAGACGCACCCAGTGTAAAAAGGCTATTAGTGGTTCAACTGTTTAAATAATGCGGGGTTAAGTGGGTTAAGTTCGATAAGTCCGCCGTCCGCCGATTTAAACCGATTTCGGCTTAAAATTTGTTCTTTTTTATTGTTTTAAGTTATTCAATTTGTTTAGTATGTCCACTTGTAGCATTGCTGAGATAGCAGAAAAGAAGCGCGCCGCCCTGGCCAAACTGCAAGCCAAGAAATCACAGCTCGTCAACTCTAAAGCGCCGTCGACAAATGTACAGCAACAAGTAAAACATCCTTCCCAGCTGGGCCCCAAGTCTCCATTAAACTTCTACAGATCGCCACCAGCAGCGGAAAATAACAGCAGAGCTGCTTCCACGTCCAGCGCTGCGGCGAGCGACAACAGGAGCTCATCCTTTTTAAATGCCCTCAAAGCTATCAAACAAACCTCTGCGCGGGAACAGGGCCGTGCAGACGCCCATCCATATCATCGCCCAAAGGGGGACAGGGAAAGCAAACACGAGCCGACGTTGTCCCTCGCTGAGGAGAAGGAAAAGCCATTGGCTGCTGTGTTCGTTAACTGCATAACCTGTACTGTTTGTATGATAAGTGCGCACCGTTTCGAAGCCCGAATTTCGGGCTATCACGAAAAACTGATTGCCGTGTTCAAAAACATACCCACCAGATCCTACGACAGCAGCACTCGTCTCTGGAACTTTGATGTGAAGGATTACCAATCGTTCCAGACACATGTTGCGGACCTAAAGCCACATGTTACCGTTAACGCTATACCAAAAAAGATCCTCGACCTTTGTCGGCAGCCGCCCAAGTCTTTGGAGCGTAGCGTGCTGGCGTCCATAGAGCCCAAGCTGGCGGACAGGCTGATGCCCTTCCAACAGGATGGGGTATGGTTAGTATGGTAGATTGCGTGAGATTATACAATGAAAAATTCAGAGTCAATTTCGTTTTAGTTTCGCGATTGCACAAAAAGGACGGATTATGATCTGTGATGAAATGGGATTAGGCAAGACCTATCAAGCTCTGGCTGTAGCCGACTACTACAAGGAGGATTGGCCCCTGCTGGTTTGCACCACGGCCTCCACGCGCGATAGTTGGGCTGTGCATATAACAGAGCTGCTTCCCAAAGTACCACTCCACTACATCCAGGTACTGAACAACAATCAGCAGTATGTGGGCGATGCCCAAGTGCTGATCACCAGCTACAACATGATGGAACGCCACATTGAAAAGTTGTATCAGCGCAAGTACGGCTTCATCATCTTTGATGAATCCCACACCCTGAAGAATAGCAAGGCTAAGTGTACGGCGGTGGCCAAGCGACTCACGGATCAGGCCAAACGCGTTGTCCTGCTGTCGGGTACTCCTGCTCTCTCACGTCCAGTGGAGCTTTTCACCCAGCTGCAGATGGTTGATAGCAAATTCCTAAGTTTTAAGGAGTTCTGTAAGTCCTACAGACCTATTTTCTTTTGCTATTTCCCGTGTACAACCCTGGATTATTCTGCAGCTACGCGCTACTGTGATGGAAAGCAATCACAGTTTGGCTGGGATGCCAATGGACAATCAAATTTGGAAGAACTTAAGGTTATACTCACACTAAAATACATGCTGCGACGCACGAAATCTGAGGTGCTACCACAGCTGGCTGAAAAGAATCGGTGGGTCAAGAATCATATTATCTATATGACGAACCAGTTTTTTACAGTTTTGATTGGTATTCCATAAATGCGTTTACTTATCCTCAGTGAAACTGTTGTCCTAGACGCGTCTTTAATTTTGACCAACGACGAAACAAAGAGCAATTTCGATGCCATGCACAAGGAGCTTCAAAGCAGCAAAGGCAAAGTCATGGAAGAGATTCTACTGCGTTTCTATGCACGCACCGCGGAGGTCAAAGCCCGGGCTGTTTGGTAACGTCTCTTGGAATTACAAGCGTTAAGGATTTTTACAGCTTCTCTGTTTTTAGTGCCTACCTCAAATCCCTTGTCAAAGAGCAAAAGAAATTTATCGTGTTTGCCCATCATCGCGTCATGATGGACGCCATTAGCGATTGCCTCAGTGCCCTCAATGTGCACCACATTCGCATCGATGGGCAAACGCGCAGCGATCTCAGGGCAGACTTGGTATCCACGTTCCAGAATACAAGCAGCTGCCAGGTGGCCGTGCTCTCACTGAAGGCCTGCAATGCTGGCATTACCCTGACCGCAGCCGAACTTATAGTCTTTGCCGAGCTGGACTGGAACCCAAGTGTAGGCTATGATCGCTAGTTATCTAACGAATCACTAATCGCCCATTTTTGTATGATTTTTCAGACGCTTGCCCAGGCAGAAAGTCGTGCCCATCGTATTGGCCAGACAAAGACGGTAATTTGTCGTTACCTATTGGCCAATCAAACGGCTGACGACACCATTTGGAAGATGCTAATAAACAAACAGAAGGTTCTAAGCAAAGTGGGAATATTTGCCGAGAACCTGCAGCAGGGCACCCACACATCGGCCCCCACCTCGGTGAATTTGCTGCACATTTGACTGAATACTGAAAGATCTAATTTGTAACATTTATAGTCCAACAAAATTGAGCAATACTTTTCGCCTGCCAAATCGACGGTGCCCGTAAAGGGCACCATCAAACAGTTCTTAGCGCCAGTTCCAATGATAACTCCCAGCGAAACCAAAAACAATCTCGTGGATAAACCGAAAGAAGGCAATGCGGAATCGGGGTTTGCGGATTTCTTTAAAGATGATGACGATGATGAAGCTTTAATGGATTTAGATATTTAGTGTTTAGGAGTGCTCTTTTGTTTGTCGACTGTTGAATTATACAAATAAATTATAGTCTAGAATATTGTATGAACAGTTGCTACGGATCTGCGCATGCTCCACGTCGCTTAGAGTTTTCCCAAAACGCCCCAGGCAACAGGCAAACAAAAACAAATA
Source organism: Drosophila tristis (assembly GCA_018150885.1). Taxonomy (NCBI): domain Eukaryota; kingdom Metazoa; phylum Arthropoda; class Insecta; order Diptera; family Drosophilidae; genus Drosophila; species Drosophila tristis. The sequence continues at coordinate 376,046 of JAECWT010000197.1, forward strand.
TGTTGAAGCAAACATTTTAAAGTTTGTCAAAAATAAAGTTCTGTCAGCTATAAGAAAATGGATAGTTCACAGGTGGATGAAGGAGACTACGATCTTTTGGGCGAGGAGGAGGGACTGCTGGACGAGCAAGATGTATCCTTCCGGCAGGACATCATCACCTTGGAGTGAGTGGCAGGTTTCCGCAAAATACATCCAATAAATGACATCTCTTCCTCTGCCAGGCACTCCTTCGGATACAACTGCAAGCGGTTATTCAACCTTGTGCTGGTCGACCCGGACACTCTGATATTTGCGTCCGGGAATTATCTACACACCTTCAGCATCTCACGCCGGGAGGTAACCTTCCAGGAGACCGTCTCGGGGTGCGGCATTGGCTTCATAACGGTGAGTTCCATTCCATTTAAATATCAATATTGATATTGATATTGGTATATTTATTTGGCTTGCAGAAAAATGAGCATCCCGACTACCAGAATCTCTACACAGTGGGCGAGAATGGACCCAAGCCCACGATATACGTATACGAGCATCCCTCCCAGAATGTACGCGTCAAGCTGTTGAATGCGGCCAAGGCCTGCTTCACGGCAGGATCTTATAATTCCACGGGCGATCTGTTCGCTTCTCAGGCCGGATATCCGGATTTCATCATCACCATCTGGCGCTGGGAAAAGGCTGAAGTAATACTGCGGGCCAAGTCCTTTCAGAGCGACATCCTGTTCGTGCACTTTTCCGTGTACAATCCCATCCTGCTCTGCTCCTCCGGTCTGAGCCACATCAAGTTCTGGAAGATGGCCAACACATTCACGGGTCTGAAGCTTAAGGGCGACCTGGGCCGTTTCGGAAAGACGGACTTCAGTGACATATACGCCATGTATATGCTGCCAGACGAGAACGTGATCTCCGGCTGCGACTGGGGCAACATGCTGCTGTGGCAGGCGGGTCTGATCAAGTTCGAGGTGTGCCGCAAGGGTCGCAAGCCTTGCCACACCAGGCCGATCACCCGAATAACGATGAAGAACGGCGAGGTGACCACGGTGGGGATGGATGGGTACGTGCGTGTCTGGTACTGGGAAACAGTTGATTTGGCCGATCCTCCGGAAGATGATCTCTTTGTGGAAATCGATCCCATCTACGAGTTTAAGATCGCCGAAGTGGAGCTGCGCGGCATGCAGAAGATCCTGCCTTTCGACGAGATGGACTTCACTCACTACGCCCAGGATGGCAAGGGTGGCATATGGTTTTGCGACATCAACACCTACGACGTGCCCCAGAAGCCCCGCCAGCTGTACTCCTGCATTGGCGGTCGGGTCCTGGCCGCCCAGATGTCCCCCGTCTCGCCTCATTTCCTCGCCCTCTCAGAGTGCGGCAAGATCTTCGTCTACGACTACGAGAAGCGCCGTCTCCTGCTGGAAAAGCAGTTCGCTGCCGGCGGCGTAGACTTCCTCTGGTTTGACACCCAAATCTCTGCGCATGGCACAGAGCTGGTGGCAGGATTCGGGGACGGCATCCTTCGCCAGCTCTTTCTCGACCTAAGCAAACCCAACCAGCCAACTCTGAACCGGGTGCGCGCATTTAAGGCCCACACCTCGCCCATCACTCGGCTGACAATCAATCGGAGCAGCTCGCTTCTTCTGAGCGGGGCCGCCGACAAGAGCATCTTCATCTACCAGCTGGGCCGGGATGAGTGGAATTTGGTGAGCCTTACGCCGCTGGGATTCGTGGAGCTCGCGGCGGTTCCCAATTGCTTCTACTGGCACAAGGTGGAGCCGAACGTGGTGCTCATTGGCTGCAAGACGGGCGAGGTGTTCGAGTATGACATACGCACAGCGGTCACAGAAGAAGAGACCTATCTGAGCTACAATATCACGGAGCCGTCGCGTCTGCGCAGCACCCGCTTCGTGTCTGTAAAGAGCCGCATCCGCCGGGATATCCGCCGGGAGAAGATTAAGAAGCGGAAGGAGCGCAAGCGGGAGAGAAAAATGTGGGAAATCGAGAAGCTGAAGAAGGCCAATCCGGGGCTGCAGATCGATATGGAATCGGCGTTGGCCGACTCAGAGCCGGACGAGGAGGAGGAGCCGCTTCACATACCCAGTGTTCCCAACACCGTCATATGGCTGCGCTACACGGTTCGCGACACCATCTGGGTGTCCATGGCGGGCTACGATGCGGGCTACATATACGAGCTTGAGTTCGAGGGCGCCGAACCCACCTACAGCACCATGATAGAGGATGCGGATGACCTGGAGATCCACTCGTACTGCATTATGTGAGTTTATCATAATCGCAGGATAGCTGCGAGAACTGCTCCTAATTCTCCAATCTGTCCGCCCACAGCGATGAGTACCTTATCTTTGGGCTGATCAACGGACGACTGCGCATCAATCGGATGAATGCTGAAAATTTTACCGACCTCACCGAGTATCGCATGTATCCCATGCACGATGCTCTGAAGGGCATCATTCCCAGCATCCAGACCAGCTACAACGGCGAGCACATGCTGACCATTGGCCACGACGGCAATATCTTTCTGTACAAGTGGAACGGGGAAAATCGGATTGTGAAAAACGAACTGTTGGCGGATCTGCCTCCACTGCCAGTGGAAGTGGAGGAGCCCGAGGACATCATCGATCCAGAGACACCATCTCTAGAGCAGGAGAAAATCAATGCCGAGCTCAAGCGCCAACAGGAGGCGGCTGAGGCGCATGACCGAGCTGTTCTGGCCAAGATTGGAGCCTTGCAGAGTGAATACTTTGAAATTATCAGACGCAACGAGGATGTCCCACTCGGACTGCGGGCCAAGGACACTGATTTGCTCCTAGACGATCGCATTACGCAGCAGATACGCGGGGAGCTTCAGGCAGAGCTTGACGATGTGCGCGAGGATCTTGCCTACGACTTGGAGTTCGCTCAGGTGGGGCACTCAAAGTTGTACACTCACTTCCTAAAGGAGCTCGACCATGTCCCCTTCACAGTCTCCTCCTTGCGGTGAGTTAAACCAAACCAGATCTACTCTGGAATGGCGTGACGTGGTCTCATGGTCTCATTTCTCCCGTGACAGCTCACGAATTTCGGGAATATCCACCTTTCGGCTGCAAGCCCTCGGCGAGGAGTTCGAGCAGATCAAGCGGGACATCGAAGAGCGGCTAAAGCAGGAGCATGATCTGGAGTAAGTATGAGTATGCACGCGAAGGCACTACCGTACGGTACTACCGGCGAGTACCGTACCTGCCACACTTGACATTCGGCTACACAAACATGAATCTCTTGCCATCTTCGACATGCAGCCTACACAGACAGGACCGCATCGCAGAACAGCCGGAAGTGTAAGCCTGATATCCTACAGAGTCTAGACTCTAGACCACTTGCACTTGTCAGTTCTTTATTGTGTATCTTTGATGATCACCGGAACCTCAGTTCCATATTTTATTTTTTATTGCATGTAACCGACTCAAGCACCTTTAAGATTGGTAGATTTATGAATGAGACCCAGTTCCGCACACTTCGCTTAGGTTTCTTCCTCTGTCCACTAATGTACGAGTATAGCCCCTGACTGACATAACTTTGCCAATAGTCTTCAAGATCTGGTCGCGGCTGAAGAGAAGGACGATTCAATCGGGGAGCCACCGCCGGAAAGCTTCTTCTTTGGACGCGATCCCCGTAGCATAACGCCGCGCTTTAGCAAGAAAATGATGCGCCTTCTGCTGCGCTATCGCAAGCGGCAGCTTTACGAAATTCGGCGCATCTTCGACTGGGACAAGTTGGAGCGGCAGAAACCCGACCCGAACCGGAACCATCCTGATGACGATGCCCAGATCGAGGAGGCGATGCGCAACCTGGGTGACTACAAGCTTAAGATCGGGGCAGACTACGAGCCCAAGTCGACCGAGACACTGACCTACAAGTACATAGAAATAGTAGAGTGTCGGGAGCGGCACTTTGAGCTGGTGGACAGGTTCAACCAGCTGGTGATGGCGATGAGGGACCGCAAGAAGGAGCTGATGGAGTCCATCCGCAAGAAGAGGGAGCGCCTCGATGTCATCCATCAGTATATGCCGGCGAAGGATCGCCTTCAACTGGAACCCATCCACGAAGTGGACATGGACTCGGAGTATCCGGAGTTGAACCTAATCGAGCACTTCCAGCCGGGCTGCGGGGTGAACATAGACGATATCCTGCACTTGGAGCGCAACGTGGAGGAGGTGATGGCCTCCCTGAAACCGGAGACATCTTTCTTGTCCTCCAGCATTCACACGGTGGCCGACATGAATACCACAGAGCTGAAAGAATCAATTATATACGAAGCGCTGCAGATATCCATGGTGGGGCAGACCTTGCCGAATAGCGAGCTAAGCGAGGAGTTGCAGCAGCTACCCCCGCCCAGCGATGCCGCCTACTTTGAGAGGAACGAGGAGGGCAATTCTCCGATGATGCTGGAACTGCGCAACCGCTGGCTGAGGGAGCTCCTCTTCGAGCAGGCTTTTATCCGGGCGGAGATCGAGGAGGAGGTCCGATTATTCGACAAGGAACTCGAGAAGTTGCACGTCAAGCGCTTCCACGTCAAGATGGAGGCCGAGTTCATGGCCTCCTTCTTGATCAGCCTTAACCAGGAGCTCTATATCCTGCGTGATAGCGAGGAGATCGAGAACCAGCTGCTACAGAACGCCAAATTAGCCATGAACACCCGCAATGAGCTCCAGCTGGTGATCAATGCCACCAACCGACAGCTGGACGAGCTGCGCAAAAACATCGACAAGCTGGCAGAGCAGATTGCCGCCCTCCAGTTGACTTTCATAAGCACTGTCAAGGGCCACAAGTTCTTCGATTTCCTGCGGCGCATCTTCAAGAAGAAATGGCGTCCGCCCAAACGAATAAGAGGCGACGACGAGTCCTCATCGTCTTCGTCAGAGTCGTCATCCTCCAGCGAGGACGAGGAGGCCGACACGAAGAGTCTGGACTCGCTGGACATGACCACCATTCGGCTGGACGAGACCACATGTCCCAGTGGCCTGGAACGCCCACTCTACGAGCTGGCCTTCGTCATGCGGGCCGATCGCCACGAGCTTGAGCGCGCGGTCCTGGATCTGCAGCGTGATGTGGACATGAAACGCAAACAGATCGCCGAGATGCAGATCAAGATGAAGTACCACGAGGAAGTATACCAGCGGGAGAAGAATGCCCTCCTGGAATTCAGGGTAGGTTCTCAGCCATTTCCGTGTCTGTAGATCTTAGAAAATATATATTTATATGTTGAAATCTCTCACTCTCCCCCCCTGTCTTTCATATCTTTTTCAGCGACAACGGCAGCAGGAGATCAATAAGGTCAAGCTGAGTGCCATCCTGCGCATGGATCAGTTGCAGCACTTCTACGAGGGTGACGACTACCGCGACCTGTCCAAGGCCATACTCTTCGATGCTGACATGCTGTTAGACCTACGCCGACGGGCGGACAAGCTGAACGAGGAGACCTTGGCCACGCGCCGCTGGCACCGCATCAACATTGTTCACCTGCGACGCATGAACACAGACATCAAGTTCATGAGGTATGAGATTACGCGACTTGAGGAGGAGATCAGGCAGGCCATGATAAAGAAGTTCGGCCTGATTGTCAATCTCGACGAGCTGGAGGAGGAGGTGCTGAGGCGCTACGTCTTCGATCTGGAGACCACCGCAGAGGATGAGCTAAGGGCTCTCGAACTTGAGCTCTTGGAAAGACAGGTGAGTTTTGAGTCGCATACACTGTGACACAAATAATAGCACCCTGACACACATTTTTCGGAATTTAATGATTTTGCTTAAACAGGGACTTTAATTAACGGTTTTAAAACTAATATATAAGCTTTAGGCTGTAATTGAACTATCCCGAAGGCAATGGTATGTATTGCACACTTCAAACGAAAATATTTGAAAAAGAAAGGAATTATTCAGGAATCAAGCCGGCAACAGAAATAGCACTGATTTCCAAACAGTTCAAAAACTACAAACTTTACAGAAATTTTCCATTAAAGCGGGTTACTTTAGTTGTATTGAAATTATAAATGTTTTGTTGTAAAGCCTTTGGAAGCAACTACAGAGACTCCGCGTCTTGTCAAGAAAGTTCTCCTCATTTTCGCATCTTTCCTGGGAGATATGGCTCCACCAATAATTCATGAATAAGGCGTTTTAGAAACATATTTTTCAGCTTTGGCGCAAAGATTTTTTATGGGGTTCATATCTGGGGACTGCACAGGCCAATACATTACATTAAATACACTGTTCTCGAAGCTCTTTCGAGCTTCCTTGCTGGTCTGTTTTGGAAAATTGTCTTGGTGGCAGACACAAAACTAAGGCATTTCCTCAGGGATAAGCATTATTGCAAGGACATGCCTTACGTATTGTAGAGGTGCTCCAATAAATGGCACAAACAGATGATTGATCTATGTTAATAATGCTTATCCCTGAGTGTTTATTGGTTTTATATGCTAGTCAGGCGGTTTTTTTCTGCATTAGTTGTCGTCTTATATAAGATCGAGAGCCTTTTCCTTCTTGTTCTCATCAAGCAGTAGTTTGACCTGAAATGTCGATATCGCGGCCTTTATTCTTGTTGGTTGCATGTTTTAAAGCATTGCAAATCATTTTAGTTGAGTAACCAACAATTTGCTTCGCATTAAGATAGGTGTCTCCTTCTGCAATTGGAGATCCTTTTGATCCTCTTGCTTTTTTCTTCCCTAAAGTGCTTTCCAAGACCAATAGCTCTTGTCTTTTGTAACTTTCTTGCTACAATCAACTTAAACTACCAATTAAGAATAAATGTCACTAAAAAGTTCATGTCTGAAAATAATACCATAGCATACAAAAAACGAATTTTTTGTAAATTCCAAAGTTAAAGAAACATTAAAAATGACAGAAAACTTCAACTTTGAGTCGCTATATCTTCAGATATATCTATTCCATCACCTCGAATCTAAATTCCTGTAAAAGGAATAATCCTGTTGTACCTTTTGTGGATATCCGCGCTGCAGTAAAAATTATAAGAGTGCAAGCAGTGGCGGTTTTTTAATTTAAAAACAGATTTTGGGTGTGTATGGCAAATTCTAAGTATGAGGAAGTGATTAGGAACTTGACAGTAAGCCCACTTCTATCAGAGAGGAGACATGTAGACTTAATTGAGATTAATATAGATAGTTGGATATCATGTTTTGAAACAATCAGTCTTTATGTTACCAAACAGTGCTATTATTTTCGCCGCAACTGTATATCCAATTTCTCCGCAGCGAGAGCTCTGCCGCTGCGAGGAAGAGCTGATCCAGGAGACGCAGAACAACACCGAGAAACTCAACATACTCACTGTTCTGCGTGAGGAGAAGAACATCCTGGTGATTATTCTGGACATCCAGGAGCGCAACTACGCCAAATGGACAAGGCCTCAAGTGCTCAATCTATCCTACGACATCGAGAAGCTGATGGGCATTGAGAAGTCGCTGCTGCAGCAGATTGAGGTATTCCGTGGTATTCCTATACTCATAGCATCATTGCCAGTTTCCTCCCCTCCCCTTGCCTTCCCTCCTCCCAACAGTGCCTGGAGCGAGAGATCTGTGCCCTGCGGCTCAAATCAAAGCCGCTGCAGATCAACAATGAGATGGATCCCTCTCAGGAGCCGCAGGTGACCAGCGAGCTTCTGCCCAACGACGATGCTCACGTGTGTCCAGCCATACTAAATGTGGATGCCTATATGCTGCCCCCCATGCCAGATGATTTCATAATGGACCGGGTGCACACCATCGTGCAGAAGAGCTTCAATCGCTTTTTTGGCCGGAGCACAACCCCAGAGAATGTGAGGAAATTCTCGCAACGAGCCTCCCTGTACCTCTGTCAGGCGGCCTACAGTTTTCAGGTAAGATCTGCCGCCTCGATTCAAGATACAAATTCTAAGTGCAATTCCTCTTTCAGGGAAGGTACACGGATCGGATTGCAGAGTGCATCACGGATCACCTGCAGACGATTGTACCCAAAAAGTATTTCATCCACATCAGCGCCGATGAGCTGCGAAAACTGTTCAGCGAGGTGGTGGCCGTCTTCGACTACGAGCGGAGCGATGTGAACACCGAGGAGCTGATCTCGGGCATTTTTGATCATGCCAAGGACTCGCTGTGCGCTCACGTTCATATGGGGGATGCGGACGTGGTTAATCGTACTCATTTCATTGTGGCTCACATGTTTAAGGAGCTGATCGAGGTGCTGCCACTGGAAGAGTTCCTGGCGGACGAGACGCTGCGCATTATTGTGGACATACTGGAGCGTGAGCCGATGGTGGATCCGCGTGCCATCAGCGTGGAGAAACTGATCACGAGTACCCTGCAGCATGCCCAGGAGAATCTGCTGGACGGCATCACGGCTGTTCCCGTCCGCAGGCTGGGCAGCAATATCCAGCGGGACCTGATCAAGCGGCGCCAGTACAAGCCCTCCAGCTGCGAGTCACCCATGTCAGTACGCATCGCCAGCAAGAAATCTTCGGGAAGTGGGCTACCCTTTTAAGTGCAAGCGTTTTATTATTGGACTATGTATAAAGCTTTCGGAAATGTAGTTCATTATTATGATACTTGTCTTGAAATCGTATTTTTACGACAACCTCGCCTTGACCGTGTTCATCTTTAGGGGAAGCAGCTCCAGCATTTCGCGCACCACACCAATCTCCCCATGCAGCGGCTCGGCCGCCTCCTTGTACTGCTCACAGCCGGAGATGAAGCGCTTGTAGTAGGTGTGGCAGCTGTTGAGGTGCTCCAGCTGCTGGAGAGGGTGGGCGCTGATCAGCTTGTAGTAGATTCTGCCAATGTGGAAATGGGCGTACAGCATGGTGCGCTGCTCTTCCACATCCATGCTGGTGCGCCACTCCTCGCTGTTGGGCGCGGCCAGGTAGGACTTCACATAGCTCTCAAAGTGTTTAATGGCCCTCATGCAGCTCTGATTGACCTTCTTGATTTCGTCTGGGGAAGGGGTCGGCTTCTCCCTGATGATGTCTAGACGGACGTCCAGGACAGCAGCGTGTGCCGTGCCGGCTCCGTACCAGCACTCCCTGCAGATCTTCATGTAGAAGATGGGGTCGAGCAGATCGATGAGGTCCTCTAGATACTTGGCGCGCCTTTTCTGCATCTTAGCCTGACTATCGGGATTCTCCTCGAAGAATGCAATGTGCTCGTAGGCCTCCGCGTAGTCCTGCATAATCCTGGAGTACTCTGTAGCCTCTGTCTCTGCCTTATAGTAGTCTTTTGCTATGTCCAGCCACTCGTTCACAAAGTGAAACACCAGCTTGGCATCGTCGAAGGTCAGGCAATAATCACAGCTAATACGGCTCTCGCAGGCTGTCAAATCCAGGTCCGGGAACCGAAAATCCTCCTCTGTCAGCCGCAGAAGCTGTGCGGCCTTGTCCAGTTTTTGAGCCGCCTCTTCATCTTCATCGTCGTCTTTTAGCAACCGACTCTTTGATGTCTGCAGTAAATACAAGCCGTACTTGGCCCAGCAGCGGGCCACATCGGCATAGCGATGCTTGAAGGTCTCGCTGGCGTCCTGGCGCTGCTGCTCGCTCATCTCCGGCGTCAGCATGGTGATCTCGTACTCAGCCATGACAAGCGTAGCCGCGGCGAGGTGATGCCGTGCCTCCTTGAAGCGCTCCTCTCCAATGTAAAACTGCGAAAGAGTGGCCGTGTTCAAGGCAAAGTCAATGGCGTCGTACGACTTGTACTGCAGTTGCCGACGCAGTGTGCGATGACAGCAACTGGCCGACTTCTCTGGTTCGCCCAGATGACCATACATCTGGGCCAAATAGAAGCAACACAGAGTATACAGCTTTTCCAGCTCTGTCGGACCAGAGGCTGCTGCCCCTTCATCCGGCGGACTGAACAGATCTGTTATGGCCAAGGCCACAATGCCACTGGCCTTAAACTCCTCGTAGTTCTTCTCCGCCTTAATCAGCATGTCCGCAGCCTTTCTGTACTCCTGCCGCGTGGCAAAGACAAGGCTGAGCTCGTTGATCGCTCCCAGATAGGGTATAATACCTTCGGCACACTGCTTTACTGGATCTGTAAGTTCAATGCAGCGTTTCAGCAGGCTTTCACCCTCAGACAGCTCCTCCGTGTACACGTGGATGCGCCCCAGATCTCGACAGATGAATGCCAGCATGGACTTGTAGCACAGGTCATCGCTGCCGCCATCCTCCTCGCTCGCCCGGATGGACACGATCTGATCGTCCAGCTGCTTTTTCAAATCTCTAAGCACATCGCGCGCTTTGTAGTGTGAACGGAATGGATCTGAGGGCGGATCGCCACGACTGTCCTCCTCTACCAGCTTGTTTGCCTTCTCGTAGAGCTCCTTGTAGTCACTCAGTGTTTCCTTTGCTATGCCCATTCTACTGTAACCTCCTATAACCAGCTTGCAATGTGACTTTTAACTCAATTTAGGCGAATATTTACTTTTTTTTTCGTTGCCAGGTTATCGCTACTGCCGCACCATTTGCTTGTCTATCGATGTTCTGCAGTCTCTAAGTGTGACCGTCCCACGCACGGCATATGCTGAAGAAAATGTGGTATTTTTACCTATCAATATACAGCCACACACTAATTTTTCATTCCAGTTTATATTTCACAAATATACCATATACCAGAAAATTCCAACAAAAAGATATTTGTTCTGTGTTTTGGCGCCGCGAGGCACATACTTCAAAGAAATATCACAGATTTATTTGAATTTCAATTGACACAATTAGATAATAATGATGAAAGAAATGAAGGTCGAACGGGGCGTCATTTCGTCCATTAAGGGAGGCAAAGTGAAGAGACTGTACCACCAAAGATATCGCACAGAATGGGAAAGAAATCCAGAGTTTACTCATTGGTTGCGTCCAAGCAATGAAGGCTATTCCGCTCATTGTCAAATATGCGACGCGGATATGTTGGCCAGATTGGCCTCCGTCAAGCAGCATCACAATACGAGGAAGCACCAGGAGAGCATTAAGTGCAACGCATTCCTATCAATGGTGAGCATACACAAACAACGACAAAAATGGCAAGCAAATAAACCAAACGATTCTTTTAGAATATGATTAAATCCGAACAGGCCGTTACCTTCGAATCGAAGCCAAAGGCCAAACCTAGGGCCAAATCAAAGCCGAAAGTCAAGCACATTTCAAAGATGGAGCCCATTGAGGATCAAGAAATGGCGTCCAACGACGATTCCATATTAGACGATTTGCTGGGAAACGATTTGATCGAGAGGAAATATCTCTCCGAAGTGGAACAAGTGGACGCCACGGAGCTGCAGCACAGCGACGAGCAGGAAGCCGAGGAGATGGAAACCCAGATAATGCACATAAAGCACGATGAGGATAACGGGATGCGACTGGAGGAAATACAGGAAGTGTCCATAGCCGAGGATAACATAATCAGCGAATTCGATTTGTTTGGCAAGAGTGTGGCGCTGCAGTTGAACCACATGGATCTGGAGGATGCTTTGATGTGCCAAGAGCGCCTGCAGGTGGTCCTCACGGAGTTCCGTCTTACCATACTGAAGCGCAGTAGGGAGCCCAAACGCAGTACTTAAGATTACATATGTTTATATCGTTGTTTCTTATGTACGTAGAATAATTAACACTGGAATGCCTAAATAATAAAACTATTCCGCTTCTATTTCGTCTATAAAAGCGCGGCATTTCTTTTTGAGGACTTTGACAGCTTCCAGGAAGATCACGTCTGGTTTCAGAGACCCTACAGACTCGACAGTGAATATATAATGATCTCTCACACGCCCCAGGCTCACAGAGTCCGCAAGCTGGGGATAGCGGTAGACGTTGCGACTGCAGCTATCATAGCGGGCGTCTTTCACATAGGCACACTCATTCTCATCGATTCCAATTACACCGGGCGAGAAGCAGCTCTGCAGCAAGTATGCATCCTTGCCAAAAACCTCGCGATTCAACTTGATCTGTGGCAATAGGCGATAATAGGCGGTTGCCACCGGCGAGAACTTGGCATGATCTTTGCCCAGTCCCTTGACAGCTACCAAACGCAAGTCCAGCTCGTGTCCTGGTCGCAGTTGAGCGATGAGTATGTCCTCATGGATGCAATTGACCATGCTCTCGCTGTAAATTTGTGCCTGCTTTCCCTTGGGCAGCCATTTTAAATGACCCGAATAGACCTTGTGGTTCTTATAGATGTCATCGAAATTAGACTGATCTTTGCTGGCATCTTTGCGGCGGGTACACTTGACTTTGAGCTCGTACTCTAGAGTATCCTGCTCGGTTCCAGCCTCGCTGCTCTCTTCAGTGCGATAGGAAAATAACCGGGGGTCGGCCTTTAAGGGCAGAAGTCCCATACGATGCGCCAGCACTTCGTCTTGTATAATGGAGGTGTTGTTATAGATGTACACCTTCTCTATGGCCATGCTGGGCACCTCGCTGAGCATTAAGCGGCGAAAGGCGTTGGCTATGGCCGGATACACGCCCATCATGTCAAACTCCAAGCCGTCCTCATCGTTTCTATAAAAACAAAATACATATTCTGTCAGAGGGAACCAGAAATCGAATGTACTTTCTATTCTTACCGGATGATTGCCACTTGCAGTTTCTTTTTAAAGATTTCCATGTTAAACACATCGTCGGCCAGTCCATAGTCCTGTGGATCCTCTTTGACTCTATACTCCTCCATGTACAGCAACGGCTCATTTCTCTTGGGACTGGACATTTTAGCTAATAATCTTATTTATTTCCTGCACGTGTTGAGTCGAAAATAGTGCCAAGATTGCTCCAGGTTGGCAGCACCAATTTACGAACAGCTGCGATTCCCTTGAGAATGTCAGTTTAATAAGAATAAGAATTGGACCGGCGAGATTTTATTCTCCAGCCGATTTACGTAAAAGTTGAAAATTCCTGAAATAGCCAGATAAGATGTCACGCTCCTTGCAACGTCTGCTGGGCAGCTATAGACGCTTGGCCCAACAGCCAGTCCTCCGGCCGCAGCGTAATTTGGCTGCGGCGCCAGATCCCGTTAAGGGAAAGGGGCCGATATCGTGGAAAGGCTTGGCCGTGGTTGGAGTTCTGGGCGCCGGCGGACTGGGATTTATGCTCTATGTGAAGAGCGAGAAGGATGAGGCACGAATGGTGGAGCGTAAGAGGCAGCTAGGCAAGGCCGCTATCGGCGGACGATGGGACCTGGTCGACTCCCAAGGAGAAGTGCGGAAATCTGAGGAATTTCTGGGAAAATGGCTGCTTATATATTTTGGCTTCACCAATTGTCCAGACATTTGTCCCGATGAACTGGAGAAGATGGCGGCTGTCGTCGATGAAGTCGGTGGGTAGAAAGACAAAATTACAACACGCTGAATGTGAATCATCCTGTTTGTTGCATTTCAGAAAAGTCTCCACAGACGCCGGCAGTGCAGCCCATATTCATCACAGTGGATCCAGAACGTGACTCCAAGGAAGTGGTCGGAAAATATGTCAAGGAGTTTTCACCAAAGCTGCTGGGACTAACCGGAACCGTGGAACAGATCCGAAATGTGTGCAAGGCCTTTCGCGTTTACTTCAGTGCCGGTCCACGCGACGAGGATAACGACTATATTGTGGACCACACCATTATCATGTATCTAGTCAACCCGGACGGAGAGTTTGTCGATTACTACGGCCAGAACAGGGATAAGGAGCAGTGTGTGGCTTCGATTCTGGTCAATATTGCCAAATGGAATTCGCTAAACAAAAAGGGATGGTTCACCTAGGTTGGGCAACACTTTGCATATTTAAAATGTTAATTTTGTTGTTTTTTAACTTAACATAGATATTGCTATGCTGTCAAAATTATAGCAACAAAATAAAATATAAATAATATAAATTGGGTATTTTGGAAAACAAAATATCACGATATAAAACTATTTTTATTTTGAAAAATTTCGATATCTTTTTTTTCGACAACACAACCCTAATTTTCATTTACGCCAGGTTGACAGCTCTTTTCGAATTGTAGTGCTGCGTGGAAGTGCAGAGATTATTGTTTTCTCGCAATAAATTAACAATAAATACAAAATGGTGCGTTATAAGTGATTAAACACCTTGGATTCTTAAGTCTAAAAAATATTTGCAAGCGGATAGCAAGAATTGCGACCTATATTTTAGGTATCAAGGCTTTTGTTATTCGGTGGAAAACCTAACCTTAAAAGGCGGTCGGTTCATTGTTGGCTAAAATTCGCAAAAATACTCTCTCTTTACAGCGTCCGTTGATGCTGCAAGGCCACGAGCGTTCCATAACGCAGATCAAATACAATCGCGAGGGAGATTTGCTCTTCTCCTGCTCGAAGGATCAGAAGCCCAATGTATGGTACTCGTTGAATGGCGAACGCCTGGGTACATACGATGGTCATCAGGGCGCCGTATGGTGTCTGGACGTGGACTGGGAAAGCAGGAAGCTGATCACCGGCGCCGGTGACATGACAACCAAACTTTGGGACGTGGAATATGGCACTATCATTGCCTCCATTCCCACCAAGTCGTCGGTGCGTACCAGCAATTTCAGTTTCTCTGGCAACCAGGCTGCCTACTCCACGGACAAAGCCATGGGACAGAATTGTGAGCTGTTCATCATCGATGTGCGCAATGCCGATTCCAATTTGGCCGACCAGACGCCCACTCTGCGTATACCAATGACTGAATCGAAGATCACTTCCATGCAGTGGGGTCCCTTGGATGAGACCATCATTACAGGTTAGATTAGAGGTCTTCTGAGTGAGCTAACAAAATATATAATATGCATTTCTATATAGGTCACGACAACGGCAATATTGCCATCTGGGACGTGCGGAAGGGCCAGAAGGTTGTCGACTCTGGCGTCGATCACACTGCTGGAATCAACGACATGCAGCTGAGCAAGGATGGCACCATGTTCGTGACCGCCTCCAGGGATACCACGGCCAAACTGTTCGACTCTGAGTCCCTGATGTGCCTGAAAACCTACAAGACGGAACGTCCCGTTAACTCGGCAGCCATAAGCCCAATTCTGGATCACGTTGTGCTGGGCGGAGGCCAGGATGCCATGGAGGTGACCACAACATCGACAAAGGCGGGAAAATTCGATTCGCGGTTTTTCCATCTGATCTATGAAGAGGAGTTCGCTCGCCTCAAGGGACATTTCGGTCCCATCAACAGTTTGGCCTTCCATCCGGACGGCAAGAGTTACGCCTCGGGCGGTGAAGACGGTTTCGTGCGTGTCCAAACATTCGATAGTACATACTTTGAGAACATTTTCGAGTAATCCACCCAATAGTCTGTAGTATTTATGTGGAGGGAAGGCGTAGCCAGTGAAGACGGGACCTAATCCTCACCTCATTCACTGGTGCCATGTTCATGTGCATAGAGAATTGTCAAATATACGCGAGAACGAAAAGAAATACGTATCGTTTTATTTATTAACATTAAGGATTAACATCAGATTACATTCGTGTGAAAAGTTTTTGGATATTCAGAAAAACGAACGCTTCTTTTGCTTCAAGACCACCGCCTGGCCCTGCATGGCCGCCCACTGTGCCGGTGTGGGCAGGCATCCAGGCGGTGGCGGCGGAATAACTACAGAGCCCGAAGGTGTGGTCCTGACCTCAGCTCGGGAGTCCAACTGGAGAACATGTGCGGCCGCGGCTCCAGCCGAAGTGCTCGGGCCAGCCAAGCCATAGCTAGTGCCGGGATGAACGGGCATACCGGGCTGCGTATTGAATGTCCCAGGTGCCTGCTGATTATGACTAATCATGCCATAATACTGATTTTGTCCAGGTGCCGCAGGGTAGGACGGCTGATGCCCTCCACTATTCCGCTGACTCTCCTCATACGTGGGAGGAGGGGCGCGCTGAAAAGAAATCGTATGAAACCGTATACATTTCTCAAATCAGGTGTAGAATGTCTTGTGTACCATCGCAACAGAGTCCGCGGCATTGCAGTATTTGTAAGACGGAGCAGTCGCTTCGTTTAATGGATTACCTTTCGAAGGATTCGACATGGCTATTTCTTTGTCTGTTTACTTTTAATTTACTAGTGAATCAGAATCGGGGCAGCCGACTACGCTTTTTCCCGTCAGATCTGGCTATTTTTGAAAGCCAACTGCGTGAAAAATTTGTGAATTTCGGGTTGCGCTAGTTCGGGATTTCATAATAAATCATTAACAATTTTTAAAGCCCTAAATCGATCAGAAATAGTCGACTTGGTTGGTTGGATAGTTCCAATGCGGCAGAGCTATGTAGATAAGGTAATGGAAACATTAATTTCATCACTAAAAAAATTAGTAGATCCATAAGATCCCTTTTTAGACTTTATCTGAAAATGTTCAGCTTTTTTTCCCTTTTCTTCAAGTAAAACGTTTTTTTTCCTCATTTAAGGCATTTAAAGTTATAGAAACAAGATCGGTCTCTTCTTCCTTCTTCATATGAGGAATTTTTCCGCATTTTCGGGTATTTTGTGGGCTATTTTATATTTCTGGCCGCATACACCGTTCCAGAGTATTGAATGCAAAGTAAGGGAAAATTTTAGATATTCAAAAAATTTTATGTTCTCTGCTTTTCCGGCTATTTCTTCACTTCAAAAACGTGCAGTTCATTCAATATTTTGCACCCTTATGAGGTAACTGTTAATAAATTGGTACAAAATATGTTCTATGTATGTATGTCATTGCTATCCACGCAATGCAATGCATTCTGTAAACGTTTTTTGTAGCCGTACATACTTCTAGCAAACCAAAAACAAATGATAAAAAGGCCAAGTCGAACATAAAACATTATAGGCATCACTGGCAGCCAGTCGCATTTAAGATATATATGCCATTCGCAGCGAAACAATCATGCAAACAGCTGTTTCTTTCAAACGCGAAGAGGAAGCGAACCGTGGTCTGCCAAAGTCAGGGAATTATAGACAAATTTCATCATAAAGACTGTTTATCGTAGTTTTTAGTAGACATAAAGGGCCAGCTTGTCAGTATACTGTTGATCTATGGCGCACGCCACACCACAGGTGAGTGAAAATGTCCAATGGCTCAGCCAACCCGCGCCTGCCTTCCACATTTTTGTGACGCAATAGCTCCGTAAACGTAAACTTGATGCCTAACAAATGTTTTACTTTCGTAGGGCTTAAAGCTGTTGAACGGCTGGAGGCGTCCAGGTCGCTTTGACAAGGGTCTGGGAGCCCAGCTCCCCGATGCCTATAAGAAGTTTTGGCGCGAATGGAAGCTAACGAAGCCAGCCGCTGTTCATTATATACCCAAGGAGAGCGAGTGGGAGCGCGACGAGGTCACAAATGTCATTAAGCCGGTGCAAAATATCCCTTTGCCCCTCATTGATACCCCTGAATCGCACCAAGGGATCTGGGGTGGTGAGGCCGTGATCAAGGGCTTCCAGAAGCGTCAGCAGACGAAGCGGCGCGTTCCACACTTTTGGGTGCCGCAGCTACGTCGCTCCGTAGTACACAGCCAGGTGCTGAACGAGTACATTTCCGTAATTGTTACGGAGCGCACGCTGGAGCAGATTCATGAATGCCATGGCTTTGATCATTATCTGCTCAAAAATTTGGCCTGCGACCTGCGTTCGGCATTGGCCCTAAAACTGAAGCGTCAACTCCTGTTGGCACTTAGCGCGGGCTGTCCCGCATTGGCAGACGAGCCTCAGCACCAGCAGGAGGTCCTTAAGGAATACAGCCGGTACTTGGAGACATATACACCCGAGGAAATCGATTGGTATGGTCACACATACCTGGAGGCCATACGTAAGCTCCAGCAGCAGCTGCGCGATGCGGAAAAGGTACAGCCGCACAAGGTGGAGTTTCGTAGTAAATTGATTGAACAGCTCAGGGAAGCGGGCATCAGAGAAGCGGGCAAACTGGAAAGGCCAGATGTATCGGCAGCTTCTACCGAGCACAAGGATGCGGATATTGAAGCGTTAACCAAGCTGTTAGTACAAATGGATGTCCTTGATGTACGTATTATCTCATTTATCATATCTTCAATTACAGGGAATCCTCGCCCTCGTCCTCCAATTGGCTGTCGAAGATCAATCCTTTCGGAAAGAAGGAGACCTAAGGCCGTCCACACTGTTTGTTTTTGATCTGTGCATAACTTGGAAAGAATAAAACTTATTTTGGGGGTGTCCGTAGTCAAAATCCACAACCCTTTTCTTCATTTAAACTTATTTAATGCGAATATTCGTTATATTTGGTAAAAAAAAAGAATACATAAACAAATATAATCACAAACAGAACAGAAAGTACCCGGTAAAGTAGAAAAAGGAATGATTGCAAATCCCACAGAAAACACACAGAACATACAAGTTACGTACAAGTCCAAAACACTGATCTCTTTCCATATCCTAAGACTATTTTATGTGTAATTTATTGCTCTGCAAGGACAGGGCAGAGAGCTTTGTGCCGTTTGCTGCAGTCCTAGCCCAGGAGGGAGTGGGCTGGTCTATGCAATGGGATTCTTCTTCATGAGCTCAATGTCGGCATTCATCATGTCGCTGACGAGCTGCAGGAAACTCCACTTTGGTGTCCAATTGAGCTCTCGCTTGGCCTTCGAGGCATCACCCAACAGAAGGTCCACCTCCGTGGGACGGAAATACTTTGGATTTATGCGAACGCGAACAGTGTCGGTGCTGCGTTCTATGCCCACCTCCTCTACACCGCTACCTTGCCACGTTATCTCGCGTCCAATGTGCTTGAAGGCGGCCTCAACAAACTCACGCACACTGTGCGTCTCTCCGGTGGCAATCACATAGTCCGATGGGCTGTCACGCTGCAACATCATCCACATGGCCTCCACGTAGTCACTGGCATGTCCCCAATCGCGCTTCGAATCCAAGTTTCCGAGCTCAAAGTATTCCATTTGGTTAAGGAGAATCTTTGCAACGCTTCGCGTGATCTTTCTGGTAACAAAATTCTCCCCACGTCTCGGACTCTCGTGGTTGAAGAGGATTCCATTGCAGGCGTACATATTGTAGGCCTCCCTGTAGTTGATGACTATCCAAAAGCCGTACATCTTGGCGCAGGCTGTAGGAACAAGAGTTTAGATTGCCCCTCGTATGGACTTATTTCGATTTCTCACCATATGGCGACCTTGGATAGAAGGGGGTCTGCTCATTCTGTGGCGTCTCCACGACTTTACCATACAGCTCCGATGTGGATGCCTGATAGAATCGCACAAGTTTCTCGATACCACAGGTGCGTATGGCATCGAGGATGCGTAAAGTGCCTACGGCATCCACTTCGGCAGTATATTCACTCAAATCGAAGGATATTTTCACGTGTGATTGTGCTGCCAAGTTATATATCTCTGTCGGCTTTACCATGTTGATAATCTTCACCAGACTGCTGCTGTCCGTCATGTCCCCATAGTGGAGTTTCATCTTTCCGCCCTTGTGCGCCTTGGGATCAGCATAGAGGTGCTCGATGCGTGTAGTATTGAAAGTGCTAGCCCGTCTGATAATCCCATGTACTTCATAGTCCTTCTTAAGCAGGAACTCTGCCAAATATGAGCCATCCTGGCGAGATATAGAAAGCGAAAAATGGTTGTAACACGTAAGCACTGGCTGGTTGGTTGCTGACTTCTGACTAATAATTTAACAATTGGTCACACACCTGGCCCGTTATGCCGGTTATCAGCGCGACTTTATCACGAGATCCGCCTCCATCTCCGGTGCCGTCCGCTGATCCATTTAAGTCCTTGCTGCAGCTGCTGTTGCTGTCCGTACGTGATTTCTTGCTTTCACTGGCCCCATCGCACCTCGACATGTTAATTGAAGAAGCTTAACTGTTTTACTAAGCCCTAATTGTTGGTTTTCACGTCGACGTAGGCGTAGACGCAGTGTAAACAATTCTGTTCGGTTTTATCTATTGTGCACAGCGTTGCCACCCGGAAAAGTGGCCAGACTTGCTTGGGCTGGACACGCACAGTGGTTCAAGACGTGTGAAAATTGCTTGCGTTTGCAATCGAATACAATACTATAAAAAAACGCAATAGAGGTACCGCCAGCTCATTAAATATTAAGGGACGGAATTAATCTGAGCCCATATGGGTTTATTTTGTAACTAATACATATTTCATAGCAGTTGGAGAGTTAAATTAAAAATATTCAAATTCTATTTCACGAAAATTATTCGCAGTCAGAAAATAATATTCAAAAAACATAGCTTAATAAGATAATTTAAATTTGGTTGCAGCCTTAATGGCGTCTAAAAGGAGTCGGCGTATATTTTCACTAATGTATTGGTGTAAATATATAAAATTATTCACTTGATTACATATTTTGTATTTATCAATTATATTGATTTAATAGTAAGTAGTTCCTAAGCTAAGCAATCAGACATTTTCGTGAACTGTTTGACTATTCGGTGTATTTTAAAGTTATATGGAAGTAAGCGTCTGGCCAATTTTAGTGCATTTCGGTACCACGGTGCAACAGGGTTGTTTAGTCACTAGAACCACGTAGCGCATCATTAATTCTGCGGGAAGTAATATCTTATCAGCGCCGATTCCGTTCGATTCCCAACCGGGTACATTTACTTCATTCGTTGCGTGTTGTGTTGTTACGTGTGGGCTGGCTTTCCATTTCATTTTTCGACTAGCGGCTTGATAAGACGGGTTCCAGCCCCAGCTACCGACCACTCACCGCACCAAAGTGCTTCGTATCGTCCGTGATAAAAAAGCAAATTAAAAAAATTTTTAAAAAATAAAGAAATGACTGATATTATCAGGAAAGGAGCTCTGTTCCTAATGAGCGAGAAGTGTTACGATAACTACTTCCTGGAGCACGACTTCTTGGACAGTGAGTGTGCTGTCCGCCATAACTGGAGGAGTATCTTTTTAAATAAATTATCTTTCAGTTCCATGTTTCAAGGCTTTGCTGAGCAAGGGACTTGGGCTGGCTATTATTGCCGGGTCGGTGCTCGTGAAGGTCCCCCAGGTTCTGAAAATCCTCAATAACAAGTCCGGCGAAGGCATCAACATAGTGGGCGTCATGCTAGATCTGCTGGCTATCTCGTTTCACATGTCCTACAGCTTTATGAATGGTTACCCCTTCAGCGCCTGGGGCGATAATACCTTCCTGGCGATTCAAACAGTGACAATTGCGGTCTTGGTCTTGTATTTCAGCGGTCGCAAGGCTCAGTCAGTGATATTCCTCCTGGCATATGCAGTACTTCTGTACGTGCTCAACTCTGGCTTGACACCAATGAAGGCATTGATCACCATACAAAGCTGCAACATTCCCATTCTGCTGGTGGGCAAGCTGTCGCAGGCGTACACCAATTTCAAGGCTGGATCTACCGGCCAATTGTCAGCCGCCACATGCATCATGATGTTTGCCGGATCAGTCGCTCGAATCTTCACCTCCATTCAGGAGACTGGCGATCAAATGATGATTATCACCTTCTGCGCCTCCACGTTCGCCAATGGAGTTATTGTGACACAGCTGATTTACTACTGGAACAAACCATCTAGCGCACAGGCCGCCAAGGCGAAGGCCAAGAAGCCCAAGAGCAAGAAGGTTGATTAGAGATATGGATTAAAGTAGTACCTCGAAGCTCTTGAGTTGTAACATTTTCTCGACATTGTAGAACAAATATTAAAATATTAAATAAATTCATTCTTAGTTTATAGAAAGCGAGGTCTTAGTTTTCTTTGGCCTCGAAGTGCTTTCGAAGCAATGCCAAGGCTCGATAACGGTGCGAGATGGTGTTTTTCTGCGACTTGGGCAATTCAGCATAGGTGTTCTCATAGCCCTTTGGCTGGAACACGGGATCCCTGAATAAAAATATATAATCATTGTCAATACCACTTGCTCATATTCATTCGTGCAACTGACTCACCATCCAAAGTCCCTAGGTCCACGCGGCTCTACGATCACACCCTCTGTAACGCCCTTGAACAGCTTCGGCTCTGCATCGGCGCCTTCGCAATAGGCAAATGTGCACACTGCCTCCGCGGACTTATCTTCCCATCCGGCAAGTAGCCTGTACAATCCCTCTGGCCTCAGCTTCTCCAAGAACCACTTGATGTATGGCCCTGGCAAGCCCTCTAGAGCGTTAAAACACAGGCTGGTGTCTTCCACCAACACTGGACCATTCACCCGACGCGCCGCCTCCTTGCATTTCTTTACAGCTATCTCATCAATATCACCTGTAAATCATACTCTATAGAGCACTCAAACTATAGGGAAGTAATAACGTGTGTATTGCGAACCTTGCAACTCCGGCAAATCTACTTTCTTGGACACAATGGTGCGCGGGAAATTGGGGCCCAAGATAGCGACTAATTCCTCTAGCTTCTTGGCGTTGCCCGTAACAAAGGTAATTGGTTTCGACATGACGCGTCCTATCCTATTGTTGGAGTCAATTGTAACAATTTAGAATTTTGAGAGAGATAAGTGGCGTGCTTTGGAGGCACAGCTGATTTCGGCTTGGCGCCAAAGCAAAGACAGGGTGGTTATGCATTTAAAGTTTGTTCAGGTTTTCAGGTTTGGGCAAAATTCAACCAAATCATATTGAAAATTTAAGTAGCCTTCCTAGTAGAGTAGGTTTTATTAAACGTATTGTTACTTAAATTTAAGACAGCATTTTAATTCGTGTGGAGCTTTGGGATGGGGGGTACAGGGTACGGGGCCAGAGACCAAATTTTAAATAATTATATGAAAAGTGCGTTGCGCTGCTTTGTTTGGACAGACAGAGAGATGGAGTGCGACCAGTGTGCGTCACCGACCACCATCTAGTCGTCTAGAGTGAGATGCACATTGGCCGAGGGATGCAGTCCGAGTTCTTTCAGCGAGCTCTGGTTGTGCTCCGCCTCGAGCGACTTGCGCGGAAAGGCGCATATGAGCTTGTAGCCCTCTTGTGGGATGTGCTTGTGCGTTTGGCGAATGTACAAACGAAGAGTCTCCAGCTTGGTGTCCGAGGGCCAGCGTAGCTGGACGACTTCATCGGCGCCCACGGCATTCAGTAGACGCAGCTTTAAAGTGGTCACCTCGTCCTTGGCTTCGCCCAGCTGAGTTTCGTAGGAGGTGGTGGTGGCGGCAGCTGCAGCCACTTTGAGCTCGTCATCGTCGAATTCCTCAAGGCTCTCGGCATCGCTGGCCTGACCATCTTCCTTGATGGCGTCTCCATTTTCATTCATCGAATTCTTGATGGCCAGCTCGAGCTGCTCCTCCTCGGTGAGCTCCAGCAGCTTGGCTCGCTTCTTTGGCGTTCCGCGGGAACTGGCAGACGAGCACGAGGCCTCGGCATCCACGTCCACGTCCTCGATCTCATCGTCTTCAAGGTGCTTGGCGGCTCGTTTAACCGAAGTTGAAGTGCTAGGAGCATCTTCGTGGGTAAAGTCGCGGTGCTCTCGCAGAAATTGCCTCAAATCTGGCAGAACATTTTCCTGATTGGGCTCTGGGCTTCGCCAAACCTCTTCGCCGGTGCGGGGATCAATGATGCACAGATACGGCAGCTTCGCGCAGTGATAAAAGGCCACAAAGCGGCGTCCCTCGGAGGTGTCATTGTCCACCTGCCAGAATGTGAATTGACGCCTTACCAACTTCTTCAGATCCTTGTTTGACCAGACATCGCGGTTCATGGTCTGCGACTGGAAATTATCCCCTTGTACGTTAACCAGCAGCCATCGCTGCCGCTTGGTGGCGAACTCCCGGGCCGCCGTCAAAGTTCCGGAATAGAGAATGTCTGTGGGTGGGCGAAATAGATCACCAAGGCGGGATGTGGTGGTGGATGTGGCCGCACCGGCGCGTGAATTTAGCGCGATGGCCTGACCGGCTACAACCATTTGGGCGGAGCGTTCTCGACGCCTTCGATGGGCGCCGGGGTCCGAGTAGGCGCCCGTGGCCTGCAGTTGCTCCTCCATCAGAGCTGCCTCACGGGCAAAGTCACGCAGAGGACAGACCTTCTGCCGCTGCGAGACACGCGACAGCCGGTTGCTGTTGCTGCCACCGGACGCAAAGAAGTTGTCATCTTCTGGCAGTATTAGCTGCTCCCTAATCGGAGCTATGGGAGCACGAACCTCTTCTTCATCGTCCAGGACTGGCAATGAAGGACCCGCGCTCGTCGATGATGTCGAGGCAGCCGCGGCTGCACCCTGCTGCTCGAAAAACAGGACCACCGCGGCGGCTACATCGTTGGCACAGGCTCCCAAATAGTGTTTGGCTTCATCTTCAGTGCATGCCGTGATTTCCACAAGCTGTTTCACCAGCTCGTCTGGTGAATCTTCGCTACTGGACATTTTGTCTGCTTAATATTTAGCAATTTTAGTTTTTAAGTTGTCTCTTCTCTGGTCCAGAATTTTGAGTGAGATTTCGAGGAAAAAAACTCATATTGTTTTCATTCTTGTTTTGCGTCACCTTTTCCATTTCACTATGTGCGAGTTTTGTACAACACTCTTTGTCAGTAGGGGTACTCTGTTTCCCTGCAAGGGCCTTATGACGTTAGACTAGTAGCTTAGTGCTCCGAAAAAGTAATGCTAGCAAAATCAGGGATAATATTCGTATGAAACCGATAAGATATTTCTTCTAGCAAAACGTGATTGTTGGCAGCTGTACGCCGAGCAGTACTCAAGGGTATATAATCACTGATATTTATATGGATGTTATCAGTTACGACCGTATTAATACTTGTAAAATGTGTTGAAGTATTACTGAAATTCTTTGATATGCATAGGAGTTTTTTATAGATATTTATGTGTGATATAATCGGGTAAATGCATTGTAGAATAACGAAAAAAGGGTTAATTGCGAAGTCAAATTTTCACACATATGTTATATATTATATTTCTTAATAATTCTAGTGTACACCTAAATAAACAAACATCAGACCCACTTAAACGGAAAGATTTAAGGCTGCAAAAATGTTTGATAAATTAAAATTAAATTAAAACAAAAAACAACCAAATCCAAACCTTAATGTAATTTTTATTTGTAAATAGCCTGTTATTGCAATGGAAATTGTTACCTGACGTTTCGACTTATTTTTAAGCTTTAAGCCTAGTACTCAGATGACATAAATTTTCCGTCGACCGAATCAGTGATGATATTCGTTTACAAACGATACAAGTGCGTTTGTCTCTGTTATTTTATGTATCATCTTTTTTTCCATGGATGGTGGATGGGCCCAGTGTGAATCGATGTTTTACATCGGTCGAAAATTTCCACCGTTCCCCCGGGATGGGCCCAGTGTATCAGAGCAGAGCCTTTTAGCAAAGGAGTACTCGGTACCGAAAACTAGCACTGCCGATTAATACTGAAAAAGCAACCGATGGTATTCCTGGGCCAGAGCGAAGTATAGAAATATTCCATATTTTGTCGACACACACACAACATTAAGCCTAGTACTCAAAACCCGAAAAAACCCCTCGCGAACAGAATCAGGGTTGATATTCGTATGAAACCGATAAGAAATTTTGTACGGAAAAACTTTTTTCTAGGCTCTGTATGGAAGGCAGTAATCAGATTAACAGAAAAAGGTCGGAATATACTAGAAAATTATCCAAAGGTATTAGCTGGTTTTGCTGGTATGTTGCTACCCCCTCCAAAAAGATATCAATATGATATATTTTGCCAGCAAGCACGAAGAAAACATTGCAATAAGAGAACAAAAAAGCAAATGAAATATTTTGATAATGAAGACAAATAGAATCTAGTTAATGCAGTATTATATGAATGACAATTAATTGGATATTATAATTTCTAATTTTGTTTAATTTGCATGAATATAAAAAAAATATTTTTTGCAAAACTATACGGTGGTCGGCACGGGAAGCCTCGCCATCTGCCGCTGCTGATAGTCAGAAACATTACCTTGCCAATAAAATATTGGGGAGCCCAGGATATGTCTGTGGAAGAGTGGTCGCAGCCGAAGAAGTGCATTTTATTAACTTTATTATTAATTTTTTTGTTGATATTTACTGGTTAATAACCTGATTAAATAGAGCGGGGTTAAGCTATTTTTTTTTCTAGGTATCTGAGGTTTCTTAGGTTCCAGTCACACTCGAAAAAACAAATCAAGTGAACTATTTATTTTTCCATATATACATATACATTTGAAAATGACCGCCAAACTTATTTAGCGCACAAAAAATATCGATACTATTCGCTCTCAATTCGTGGTGGTTTTTAAAAAATTGCTCTTTTTCGAGGTGAAGCGAGCGGTTTCGTGGTGACTTTCCCCTCCTTTTCGTGGTGTGAGAAACATGTTCTTAACGGGAACGCGTATGGAACGTAGATTCATTGTTGCGACGTTCCTACGCGTTCCCGTATGATACATTTGATTTATATGGGAAAAATTTCAGCAACATGGGGAAATGAAGAGGCAGCATTGTTGTGCAACTGTGGCAAGGAATGAGCAACAATCTGAATACCTTGGGAAAATGGATATTATGGACTTGAGATATTGTTTGTAATTTCAGGCTGCAATTAATGCAGAAACTACTCAGTCTCTGTTCTAAAGATTTTAACAAAGTTTTGCAGCTCACGGGTACCAATAATAGGTATCAGAACCGGGATAAATGTATATCTATAAAACACAAACATGTGCATTAATAGATAAAAATCATGTCAATCTAGGATAAAATCATAAATAATGTTTCAATGGAGCTTGGAACAAAACATTGAGCATCAATTAAAAGAAATAAAGTACATACCAGCAACACTGACGTCATATTTAGTCAACATTTACGTTTTATGCTTTGGCCGCTTTTGTTTTAACCTTAATATGTAAACAATCCAATGAAATAGAGTTCTAAAAACTAGCCAATCCTAAACAAAATTTATGTATCTATCGGAAAAAATTATTTGTTTACGGCTGAGAGGGCCAACAATCTAGTAATATTAGACTGAATATCAAAATTGACGAATTTCATATCACGCAATATCATGGTATGGCAGCCCGCAGGAACTACGAATTGCACGAGTCTGGCAGCGCCACAAAACGCAGTTATCGGTATCAATGAAATAATGAAACGCAGTTATCGGTATCAATGAAAGAACAATGAAACTATCAATGCTAGCAGTAAAATATCGATACTATCGATAGTGCCCTCGATGGTTTGACACCTCTAATATGACTGTTTTCTGCATTTAACCGACTTCTCGAAGTGAACGTGAATATGTGAGGCCCGGCCCCACAGCTGGGACAAGTACAGCACTTTCGCGAGTTTTCCAATTGATCTCCGGGCCAGGTGCACTAAAGATTCACATATAAACGACAGTCGAGTCGAGAAAAAACAATTGAAAGTGACTTCCATTTGTTGCCGCCGAGTGCCTCTTTCATACTTCTAACTAACGCAATTATGCTGCGCGGACGTTGAATTTGCTGTACGAGCGATTGTCAGGTGCCTGCGAATAGGCTCATTTGTTTATTTGGTTATCTCCGTCTCTCTCCGACACCGCCGTCTTCCAATTGCATCCGCTGCTGACGTTGCTAAAATGGTCTCTCTGATAAAGAACCAATTGCTCAAGCATTTGTCCATGTAAGTATTGGCTCTGCTCCAGACGGGTTTGGTTGGCGTGAAACCGAATTATAAAACTATATTTGCTGCAGTTTCTGGGTGGTGTTGGGGGCTCAGTAATCTAAAGCTCTTGGGGTCAGAGCGCGGACGCCAGAGCTACTGGAAACTAAATTGATTTTTCCCAGCATTCTGCGTTCTGGCGTTGCTGCTTCTGTACATATACATATATATATATTCATTTGCAGCTTCCCACCCCTTCTTCCCGTTTTCGTCACCTGTCGGCCAACTTTTTCCCCGCTTTTATGTGTTCTTTACCGTTTATGGGTTAGTTCACATCCCCCCGCACTAATTCTTGCTTCGTGGTTGAGGTTGAGCGCCGCCAGCTCCTGGCGTAACAAGTGGATTGCCAAATTTCCCCGACGTACCTTCAGTTTCGCTCTTTCTTTTTTCGCCGCCTTTCAAGCTGTTTCCCGCAAATACGTTATCCGATAGCCAGATCAGGAGCACCTCAACTTTGAATTTGCTACTATGTAGCCACATTGCAATGATTGAATTATTATTACAGCTGGAAGTGCAGAAAAGTTTTTCGTGAATACATACATTGGTGTGCATTGTCCTGCCACCTGTCTTAACAATAGCTAATTTACTTATATATAACCAAGTACATCTGCATGCTATATATAACCATATTTGCATACACATATGTGTACATACACACGCAACTTTTTAGGTTTTGGGCTGGCATTGTCTTTGGTCCAATGCTCGAATCCTTTGTGTGCCATCTTCTCATCCTATTTTCCACGTAATTAAGCTGCAAACAAGCAAAGTTTATAACCCAACAAGGCCAAAAGTGTAAATGCAGAGCAAACTTGTTGCCGTTGCCCTCTCCCCAGCCTCATCCTTTGCCAACATTCTCACATAATCGCCCCACCCACACCGTCACGTAAAAGGTCTCAAAGAAAAGTTTAAGAAAGCTTTTCTTGCTTTTGAGGGTGTTACCATTTTGGGCCAGAACTTGGACACGCTCTGAAGGAGGCAGCCCATTATTGTAATTTTCGTAGGGTATTTCAGGCTTCGGTTAGACGAAAGTTAGTCAACGTTTTTAAGTAACAAGTTGCCTTTTAATAGAATCAACTTTTCATTGAATAACTCCGCTATCCGCTTCTTGCTAGATGTAGGAACCCTTTGCAGCTTGAACACAATCAATGTTTCAATTTCAATTATGCTCAACCATTAGCGGGAAGTGGGTCAATTGGTGGCAACTGACTGAGTGGCCCCATCTGGTGCCGACAGTTCCCCACGCTCCACGACCCCTTTCTGCAAATGCGATGGGACATGTTCGACAAGGCAGAAATAATTGCTGAGACAAGGCAGACGACTCAACTCACTCACATTGGTTCTATTTCCCTTATCTCCGGCACACACACAGCTACACAAAGAACCTCTCCTCGGACAAAATCAACCTGAGCACCTTTCGCGGCGAGGGAGAGCTCTCGAATCTGGAGCTGGACGAGCGGGTGCTCACCGAGCTGCTGGAGCTTCCCAGCTGGCTGCGCCTGACATCGGCCTGGTGCAACCATGTCTCCTTCCGCATTAGCTGGACCAAGCTGAAGAGTGTGCCCATCACACTGGTAAGTGCTTGCAGACAGAAAGGTTTCCCTTCCCATCTCTGAGTTGCATTTTTTTAATAAACAGACGCTGGATGAGGTGCGCATCACCATCGAAACCTGCAATCCCATGACACGCGATGCAGGAGGCGGAGGATCGGGATCTCCTGCTGCCGCTGCCCTGCCACAAGTGCCCCAGGGGAAGTACAGCTTCATCCACAAGGTAGTCGACGGCATCACCATCGTAGTCAACACTGTGAACGTGAACTTTGTGAGTGCCGCATTCAACGCCTCGGTGCAGATGTCGCGCATTCGAGTCGAGTCGAAGACTCCGAAATGGGCCAATGCTGACCTCCGTATGACACGCCTCAAGGACGCCCAGAAGGGTATAATACTGATCTTCAAGGAGCTCTCCTGGCAGACCGTGCGCATCGAGGCCAGCTCTACTCAGGACAAATCGCTGACCCCCCTGCGTCTGCTCACGAACCATGCCCGTTGCCGGATAACCATTCGGAAGCGTTTGGCGGACTGTTCGCTGCTCGCTTCCCGCCTGGTCCTCATCCTGGACGATCTTCTCTGGGTGCTAACCGACTCGCAGCTGAAGGCGGCTCTGCATTTTGTGGATTCCCTGTCGGGCCTTATCAAGGCGGCCACCCATGCCACGCAAAAGACAAAGGCGGCTCGCAAAATGCAGGTCAGTGTGAGCCACTGCCGCAGTGATTACTCGATTGTATCTCATTTTTTGTCTAATTGTTTCAGACCCTGCCCGAGTACAAGGCCCAGGTGGAGCAGCAGCAGAACCGTTTGTCCGAATCGGCCCACACAACGACGGCCCAGCGCATGTTCAATGCCTTCGATGTGCGCGAGACCTCGTACCACTTTTTCAGCCAGCGCATCGATTTGCATCTGTGCGACGACGAGGGGGACGGACGTTCTAGCTACCCGGATCTAGACAAGGGAGGCGCCCTGCAGGTCTCGGTGACGGCCTTCCAGGTCGACTACTATCCGTACCATCTGGCCAAATCGGATCGCTCGCACTGGGCCAAGTACAAGGAGGCCTCGGTGGCACCAGCGCTGTGGCTGAAGGAGTCCCTCAATGCCTTCCGTGAGGCAGTGCTCAATTTGAGCCAGCCCAATCGGCCGGCCACACATGCCCCGCTCGAGCGGAGCACCCCGGCCTCACCCATTATGCTGAACGCGAGCATGCTAAGCTCCCAGCTGGGCGGCAGCGTCTCCAATGGCAGCAGCACCCCCACAGTGGCAGCAGCTGGTTCTGGCGGATCCGGCTCCGGCTCTGCGTCGGCCAGCAGCCAAATGTCACAGGCAGCTCAGCAGCGCCACACCCTGGAAAATCTGGCCAAGCTGATGAGTTCGTGCGTTATCCTGAGGATCGAGGACTTTACCCTGTATCGCGTGACTACGTCGGGCAAGAAAGCCATGCCAAAGGAATTCGTCTCAGGTATGACTCTGGACTCTCAAGACACAGCAGTTCAGAATTAACATGCCACGCCCACTGACACACGCACACGCACACACACTTACACCCACCACTACTTTAGCCACTCCGACTAATGTACATTTTGGGATATCTCTCTCTCTCTCTTTGCTTTTGTCTGATTAACAATGACATATGTAATCCCTCATTGCCATTGCCATTGCCATTGCCATGATCATGATTTACGTAAAACGGGTTTGTTGTTCCTGTTCCTCTTGTTGTTGTTGTTGTTGTCCGTTACCTTTGTAGCACAACATAAAAGGAAGAGCAAATCGTCAGGTGAATATCACAGAGCGTAATCGAGTGCCACAGAGCTACATTCTGCATTCCAACTAACCTGCCATGAGCCCCGTTCAAGTCTGACACATTTTACACCCTTTACTCGTACTTGCAGGCGACAAGGATAGGTATTCGTTTCCCGCCGAGATGCCCATCATCCATGCCGAGTATACGTACTTCTACTACCCCGGAGACTTTGTCTTTCCACGTGAGTCCTGAAAAGCATTCCATACCCTTTGCGTTGTCATCACTGACGCCTCCTCTCTTTGTTCTCCCGCAGTGCCGCCCTCGAAGATATTTGTGCATGTGAATCCCATTCAGATGCACTTCGATCTCGGCTCCATTCTCTGGCTCAACTCCTTTGGCCTGAACCTGCACGAGAGTCTTCTGCGCACGAGTGTTGGCTCCCAGAACACACTGCAGCAGCAGTCGCAACAGCAGCAACAAAGTGCACGCGGCTCGATTGCCTCCAATGGCTCCTATGGCACACAGATGGCCGCACTGAATGTGGAGCAGGAGCCAAATCTGATGTACATGGATGTCAAGGTGGAGGCGATTATGCCGCGTGTCGTCATGGAGGCGGCCCTGGATGCACCCAACCAAAAGGACCGGCCCAAGACGATGCAGATCCAAGTGTCGCGCTTCGCCCTAACCAACATCCGTGAAATGGGAAGCTCCCGGGCGGACTTGGCCCAAGCTCTGCACTCCCTGCAGGAGGGCTCGCTGGTCTTCGGCTCGGGCTTCCCGTCGGTCGAGGGCGACATGTGCATTGTCACGGATCGCATACTGTCCCATGTGGCTGCCTCAGATGTCAGCATGATGTCGCCCATGTCGCCGGCGGGTGCGGCTGCCGGGTGCGGTGCTCAGCAGCTGCCGCGCTCCGCCTCCACTCAGTACCTGTCCCGCTATGTCATGTGGCTGGAGCCCAGGGACGTGTGGTGCATCAAGCTGGATCCGGTGTGGGTGGATTTCCTGGGCTCTCGCTCGCTGGGACCCAACAAATCTATTCCCTTTGTTGATGCTGTGCCCATCACGCTCTGGTTGCATGCGGGCTCCGCCCAGGCACAACTGGATTTGGGAAAAAGCGCCACAGCCAGCATGGAGAGCATGGGACTGGCACCACTGCCACCGCTTCAGCCCTGCAATCCCTTCCTGAGCGACGAGGATGTGCGTGTCGAGGCCAGCCCTCCTGCTGCTGCTGCTGCTCCCGATCGCACTGCGGATATGCATGCCATAGCGCACATCTCGAATCTGGTCAGCCTTCAGATCGATCACTACCAGCTGCTCTTTCTGCTGCGACTCGCCGAGGAGCTCAATGAGATGTCCACCTTCCTCAATCTGGATGCCGAGCGCATCCTGCAAAAGGTATATCTGTGGTTCTTTCCTCCAGTTGAACGTGTTCTAATTACTCCTTTTGGTTCTCCCGCAGCAAAATGAACAAAACTCGATTATTTTTGGCTGCGTTGTGCCGCAAATCGAGGTGACGCTCGTGATGCCATCGCCAACACCTGGTAAGGAATCAAGTGGTGGTGATGCTGAAAGTGTCGTACCCGATTCAGCTAGTTTGGGTGACGATTTACACATGAATAGTAAGAATTTATATCTCTTTTGTTGTCTCTCCTTTCACTCTCTTTAGTTTTATGATTAAGTTACTCTCACAAAACCCCCACTAACCAATCGGAGCGATGCACATCGCCCGGAAGTGAGCATTTGCTAACACAATCCACACGAAACTGGTCTAGTCTATGTCTAACTCACTTGTAGTTGTCACCAAATTCGTGTAGCTCCCTGCCCTCCAAGCAAGCTCAAATTTTCTAGCTAGGAGCGGTCCCTCCTCTCCTCTATTTTTCTATTTGTGCTGTAATTTTGCTTAAAACTACTCATTTTATTTCTGTAGGCAGTGGGCACTTAGGACTCCTAGACACTTAAATATACTAGAAGCTGTTTACTTGAAGCACAATGGATACGGATGCGTTTGTGTACTTTAAATTTTCCATGTCCGTTTGCTTACACATTTACCAAATCCATTTGGCTTCGGGTGAACGCTCCCCATAGATATCTCGCATGTTTCTTTGTACTAAACTAACCCAAACGGTAATTCAAGTGCATCTCTAATAATGTAAAGTGAACGTAAAACTGTAATTCGAAAATTAATTGAAAACAAAGTGAAAATGGATAACTAACCTATTCCCAGGCGGAAATATCACCTGGCCCACACCACCGCCGTTGGATCAGCTGAAGAGCAATGCATTTGGCAGCGTTGAGTCGCCATCGCCTGTCACCAACGATCCGCCCCTTTTTGACAGCTGCATTCATACATCTAATCCCAATACGCATGGGTAAGACAATCGTGTTCCAGGCTCTCAAAGATAACTCCAAGATAACTCCAATTCTTATAGATACAATGTTCAGATACAGAGCACCCCCACACTGGCCTCTTCTACACCCAGTCAGGGATCTCGTCCCGATACGGGCATCTCCACGCAATCGCAATCCGTTTCGTCCGCATCCGCGTCGAAGAGCGGCAAGAGTACCGCCGGCCGCTCTGCTGGTGGAGGCACGGACCCTGTCCCCAGCTTGACGAAGGAGATCAACTCGGGCCTGCTGTCCATGAAGAAGGGCTTCTCCAGTTTTATGACTTCCATTGACTCGGCCATCAAGTCGGGCACACCCAACGATGATGCCAGTGATACCTTCTCCACGCAGAGCGACTTAAGCTCTGATTCGGAGAACTTTGCCAGTGTCATGGGCGACGACAAGACCATGGACTGCATGGACGTCATGTTCCGCCTAAATCCCTTCACCACCGACAACAACATGAAGGCCTCCCCGGTGGAGGTGGCCAGTGAGGTGTACGAGGAACCGAGCAGCTACAAGACCAATATGTCATCGCCTTCGGAGCCATCGGAGGGCAGTACCTGGCGGCGCCGCGATCTTGTGTCCATGGCCACATTTAGGTTAAATCAGGCTCCCCTATTTCATGTGCTTGTATGAAATTCGAAGTAATTTGGTGTTTTATCCCTCAGATTGACCACAGTGGAGCTGATACGGCAGCAGGAAGGACCAAAATCTTCGGTTCGTTTGCAGGTGGCTGCCGTTTCCTGCGACGAGTGCGGTGCCATACCTTGGGATGAGCTGCAGGTATACCTCTTCGACACTCTCAATGCTTTCGCTGGAGTTTTTCATTTGTTTTTTGTTTTGTCTGATATTTTGGTTTGTGTTTGGTTGTAAATACCCAAAGATGAGAAATATTCTTTTCGATTTTCAGTTCATTTGAGGTTATTCCCAATTAAATGTTTTGCTAAACTTTCTTAACTTTTTGCATGTTTCGATATCTTTTATCTGAACATCTACAAAATTGAACACCTTCAAAGTTGTGACATTTTCAAAGTGTGGGCGGAATGTACCCATACGAATATTTGAAATATGTACAGCTTTCTGTAAGATAACATCTCATATAATCATTTTCTTATTATATTATCTCTCTTCTCTCTTAAAACAAATATTAAATATACTCGAAATCAATCTCAATGTGTGCTAAACAAAACCAAACAATTATTGTGCCAACTCTATATAATCAACATCAAACGAACACACTTGTAAATTTATCTCTGACAACCTTTACATGACATTCAACACGACTTTCAACAATTACAACAACCAACACTCCTAAAACTTCAAAAATAGATCGCGCATCAAGCAAACAAGGTATAAACAATATACAAATTGAAATTTCTTACTTAACTAAACTTAACTAAATTAACATTTTAAGTTTTGACGCTTTGTATATACGAGTATTTACCCAAAAGTATTGTATTTATTTTTATATTTTCAATGATTAACGATTCAATGACTTGGTTGCTGATTTTTTTTTTTGATATATTGTAGTTGTCTTTTGAAACCGCTCTCTGTTGATAAACGCTCTAGTTGAGTAGAAGAATTGATCAAGAATTCTATGTTTGTAGTACTTGGAGTACAAGGCGCTCTTTTTGAACGAACTTGTTTGGAAATGTTTTTTCATTCGAATGTAATTTGAGCATGCTGAGCAGGAGGAGTAGCTACTCGTATCTCCAACCGTTTGCTAGCCTGAGCTCTTCCCATACAATTAGTAATTACACACATGGATCCATCCCTTGTATCCCCATCCAGTTTACTTTATAATTTCTTTATTTGTTTTCTGGCTTTATCGGAGGTCTATAATTTGCATCTACAGAATTGGTTTGTTCGGATATACATAGAAGTTAATTGAGAGCGTAAACAGGTTACAAGTACAGAGGCATCAGATTGCAACAGATCTACGACTAACAACAATGGTACCAGTAAAACTAACTACGAGTAGATAACTAAACCCACTCGCTGCCTAAACAAAAGACAATTTTTCGTCAGTGCCATAACACGAACAAACCACAAACACCACTGACAAACACCCATTGCATGCGTGTGCCTGTAGCTTTGCATGTCGTTCCTTAGGTTTTCCCAAGCTAACTCTACTCAGATCCTATCGAGTTAATTTTAACTTTTTAATTTGAATTTTTGTGGCAAATTTTACTACAGACCAAATTTGGAGCGCGTTGTAAGGCCTGGAATCTGGCCCCATACAACCCAGAGGCTCCGCCCTGCATACGTCTACGCCTGGAGGAGACCCTAAACATGCCCAACCAAATCGAAGGCATCATTGATCGTAAACGTATCCAGAGGTGGGATGCAATGACAGTTTAATCGCCTGACGTTTTATGAACATGATTACGATTATTTTTAGCTGGATCACTCATCATGCCGAGATTCGTGTGAAAGACATAAATTTGGATCTGTCGATGAGCACCGTAATTGGATTGGGCGATCTGGCTGAGGATGAGGTCATCTGCCCGCCCATGCCCGTCACGGTAAGCTCTTCCATTTTCATCTCTTAAATGCAATTATTTATTGACTTGTATTGGTTTAGATAAATCTCGAAAATGTTCGCATCAACTTGCTTGAGGACCGTCCACCAGTAAATATTACTTCACCGGGTCCAGTTCCCATCAACCTGTGCATCGGACGCATGCGTTTGGAGCGTGATCAAAGCGGCCTGCTCAATATTCAGCCCATAGGCAAGGCATTAAGTTAAAAAAAATGAATCCTTCATAAATTATAGTTGTTTAAATTGCAGATACTAATATGAGTGCCGGGCAACATCAGGCGCTGAGCAGCGCCTTGTTTGGGGCACCTCGTGAACGCGATCGGGAATTGCTCTCCATGCAGCTGGTTATGCAGCAGATGAAACTTGACAATGATCAGCTGCGCAGGCAGCTAGTGGACTCCAAAGTCAACACAGAAAGCTATAGGTATGGCTGATATTGGGATCATGTTAGAGAACTAACTCACACATTCATTACGCCCTTAACAGACAAAAGACCAAGCAGGAAAATGATGTGCTGCGTTCATATTTGAAGGCCGCCCAGGACGATATAAGCATACTGCTAGAGGAGAAGAAGGCGTTGTTGGACACCATACGATCCTTGCAGGTAATTTTAGTTTTAACCCAATAGAGTCTCTTACTAGCTTCTCTCACTTATTCACACTGTCTCTAACTCTCTCTTTGTACACCTTTGGCTCGTTGACTCGTTCATTGTATGTTCCTTGACACCTTCTCTGATTAATATACTGTTGTTGTTGATGTTGTTGTTGTGTGTGAAGTTGAGACACGTTAAGCTTAAGAACACCACAAATAATAATGCAAGGACTAAAGGTCAGTTACTTCTCAGCACGCTTGAGCCTTGCTTGCACGATTCTTGAGCTTTTGACACTCCCTTCCGCAACTGTCACGCTACCTTCTTTCCCTCCTTATATTTGCATTTATTCTTGACTAATGCATTTTCTTCTCTTTCTCTCTCTCTCTCTGCATATATAGCTACAACTGACCTCATCGAATATGAGCCGAAAGAATGATGGGAACAGGTAGCACAACTGCATGGACTGCATGCAATGCTGCGGTGAAAACAACAATGCCTAACGCTAGCGTATGCCGACAGTCAGAGAAACCCCATGACGTCCTCAACATCATCGCCATTCGATTTTGAGTTTTGCAGAAGACTGAGCCGTACCGAACACGGACAATTTTCACGTTGCCGTTCGTCATACTTACTTATCAAAAAAACTATACGTATACGTTTACATGCATATATCAATATTTTATCGTTTTGAAGCTGCAGCCAGCTTTTGCTATGTTCCAAAGAATGTTTTACTATTACTGCTTTAGTTTTTGAAATGTTTTTATGTTAATCTATTATGTAGCCACTTTTTAAGCTGCAACCTTTTAACGAAGCACCATTTGTTAATTATTTTAAAAGAGGATAATCAAAGCGAAACGCGAGCCACTCTAACTATGTATAGTCGTGTCATTGATATTGCGCCTAACCGAGATATTGTATATTACTATACTGCTAGTTCCATAGATATTGGATAGAAAATATTGTTGTGATTTATGATCATATCAAAACAAACTGAACTCTAGTAACTGTATGCTATGCATTGCTGTTGTAATCGTGTGCTAGCAAGACAATTGGCCAAATATATTATTATATCGAACTTAATAGTATTCCCACGGATGTGATGTGCATGCCTATAACCTCATGCACACAACTATGTATGCATAGGCACATCCATATCCATTAGCTCTTTAAATTTATATTCGCGTTCCCATTGCATTCCAATCAAATCGATCATAGTTTTTGCTACAATTGCTAATCATACTAGCCCCTCAGTGCAGTCAGTACTAAACTAATCACAGTTGTTATACTAATACTACCCACATTCATATACATATATACATAAATCAAAAGCAACTTAAATCAATTGTACCATGTTAAATGAATCAAAAATAACTCAAGTCAGTAACGCAGCGCGCTTACAAATTTTAAATTAAAAGTTTTCATATTTCAAATTGAAGTCATAGATGTTATACAATATGTACATATACATACATACTATCTATATTCATGGTGTATGCATATAGTGTTTGCTTATCAAATTGTAAATTAAAAAGTGTTTGTATTTGTAAAGATTAATGTTAAACTAAAGCGATTATTGATTGTTATACATTATACGAAAGTTTTCATCTGTAGCTAGGCGAAAAAAACAAGAAATTGAAGTCATATTAAAAATTACTAATATATTCCAATGTAAACGTTTTCAATCTAAGCTGTTTATTGGGTACTATTAGTCGGAACCGGATCAGATCATCATTCAGAAGGAACCTGTGAGTCGTTTCGTTGGAGGCGACGCGGGGTGAAATTTTGAAATACAATTGTAGCAATGGGATATCACATGATTCTGGAAACAAAATTCTGTTGCTTCTAGTTCTTATAGTCTCTGAGATCTAGGCGCTCATCAGGACGGACAGACAGATAGAGACTCGGCTATTGATGCTGATCAAGAATATATATACTTTATGGGGTCGGAAACGATTCCTTCTCTGCGTTGCACACATCAACTTTGACCAAAAATACAATATACCACTTAACTCGTTTTGAGTACGGGTATAAAAAGAGAACATCCATGGATTTCTTGATTCACAATTAATTGGCTTTTATTTTCTAAATGGAAAAAGATCACCGATGGATATCGGGGCTTCGAAAGATATTATTTTTATTAGAATTCGAAACCAAGCTTGAGAGATTGTAATAAATTTACTTTATAGACAGACCAAAACGAGAAATGTTTCGTAAAGCTCTATTGGCTATACAGACTAATTAAATGTTGAACTTTTTTTAAAATTAATTGTAAGCATAAGTATAAAAACCAATCAACGAAAATATTGGGAATTTGTATTGTGAGAGGTTTCAGGAGCACCAACGCGTATAAGAGAAGACACAGGAAGCTTAAATGTAATGCCATATCTGAAAACATTTAAAGGTTACATATACTCTGAAAATATACGGCAAGCAATAAAACCTCAAATCGGTTAATTTTATAAGAGTTTATTTTTATTGAAACTTTACGATCATATCCAACTGCTGTTGCTGTTGTCTCCTTTAAAGAATTAAGTACGACTTAGAGCGTGTTTTCTGGTTGTTGTCTCGATTCTCTATTTATAGCAAACTTACGGCACATATTTGTTTGTTTGTTTTTTTGCGATTACATATTCATGTAAAGTTGCACTAAACTAAAGAAAAACCCTCGAAAAGTTGTTGAACTTGGAAATTTCAATCTCTTTTCAGACGATGCCTCTGATTATCTATTTCCCACTTACATTCAGTATATTTGTTTCTATATATACTCGTAATTATACATATTTAAAGTGTATTAATTTGCAAAAATATCTATTGTTATACATATATGTATGTAGTCTGGTTTAAAAGAACGCCTAACGTACAGTTGAAGGATAAACTTCACCTTCGATACACATGCACTTATGTGGGTGTATCTCAATCTAAACGATTACTAGTACGAGTATGTGGGGAGGCTTCCATCGACATAAGCAATTCAAACGTAAAGTTTGTTCAAAAATCAAGCAACAAAGAGTAACAATTATTAAAGTAATGAACATTTAAGCTACAATTTTAATGACTGGCCGCAGCCTTAAATAAATTTGCATTAAATATTTGATTTAATTTCATGTAAAATGCTTACAAATTAATTGTACAATGTGAAACAAGGCCATGTACGAGTATGTAAATGAAGCGGTAAAGCTGCTCGAAATGGTTCATTATAATATTTAGAGTGTCATGATTAACGATGTTCCATGATCGTATTCCTCATTAAGGTCCTGTGACAAGCGTGTTCTCTTGGTCCAACATTTTGGCCACGTTTACGAAGATGTGTTGCAGCGGTTGGACGCCAATTTTTGTATGTAATGACTTACGGATCAACTTACTTATAGGTATTATAAATATTTTATTAAAAATGCTAAAAAACACAAAAATCATTAGCTGTGGATTTTTTTACTTCATTTTTATTTTGATTTTTTCTTGTTTGTTTTATTTTTAGAGTAATCTTAGATATTCTTGTTGGTTTTATACAAAAAATCAACAAAAATGGTCAAATTATAACTAAAGCAAAAATTTGTTTTAAAAAAAAGGATCAACTAAAAGAATGAATCGAATTGATTGGAAATTACTGAAACTCAGAAAACTGATAATTGCATTGCTGCGTCTATATGTATATATTTTTTTTTGTTTTCACATTCCTCCACTTTTCACTCTCATTTGTTTTTTTTTTCGTTCGTTAAAAACTTAAAGACACTTGGACAATGTATGAAACTTCTACTAGTTGCTGTTTCTGTTGCTGGTTGATAAGTTGTTTGGGTTGCTCTAACTTTGATTTACAATTATCGATTGATGTAGATTGCAATTATACAATTAATATGTAAACGTTGCTGATAGCT
Organism: Drosophila tristis; assembly: GCA_018150885.1. NCBI lineage: Eukaryota > Metazoa > Arthropoda > Insecta > Diptera > Drosophilidae > Drosophila > Drosophila tristis. Next base: position 416,255 of record JAECWT010000197.1, read on the forward strand.
TTGTTATTTATTTATGCCTGGATGAATATTAAAACCATTCAAATAATGCTTAATAAATAAATAAACATGCTGCTGTTGCTGCTCCTGCTGCTGTGGTTGTTGCTAGTGCGGTTTTTTTTACTTGTCCTTGTCAGACTCGGCAGCAGCCACGGGCTTTTTGTTGCCAATGGGGATGGCCACTCGGATCCTACGGAAAGAAAAGATATTTTTTTATATTTTCTACTATTTCGGTCGACTCATTCCACACTCACTTATCGGTGATCTCTGTCAATTTGCTGCGCACCAGGTCCAAGTAGGTGTCGATCGATTGTTTGTTGTTCTCGTAGACCTTGGGCAAGGTAAACAGCGAGACAAAGGCTATACAAATGAAGGAAAAGTAACCAGTTAGTAACTTTACAGATACCAAATTCTTGAGGATGAACCTACCCAAGATGACCAGAGTCATGCCATTGAACCAGGCACCAATGTAGGTGAAGACCCACAGGATGACGCCAAACTTGATCGAATCGATTAAATCCTCAACTAGAAACAGACGCCTCAGCTCAGCGGTGAAGCCATTGATATGTGCCACAGCAACGCCGGCAATGTTCTGTACCTTCTCCTGCGACAGCGTCAGGTCCAGCTCGAGGTATTCCCTTCAAAAATCAATAATACCATAAGTAAGTGACAGTCCACTCACAGGCAGTCTCTACTCACTTGAAAGGATGTCCATCGCTGGTCTTTTGTACGGCCTGTGTCACCGATTTATAGATTCTGAAGGCGACGGTGCCGAAGAGGGCCAGAAGCGACAAGTACGCAAACACGCTGATCACGGAGAAGCTGGAGATGGCCACCAATGTGATCAGGCCGGCGCCGAACACAATGCCGGATTTTTTCACATCGCGCCAGTAGATGAGGGATTCCACTGTGAATGTACAGAAAATTTAAAACTTGTTAGTTACAGTCGTATATGCGTTGTGTGTCTTTGAATACTTGAGGATCGCTTGTTAGGGAGTTCTTCGTTAAAAATACTTAGGATATACAGGTTACAAATTTTGGCATATTTTCGTTTGGATCTGAGGATCGGTAGCCAAACTTAGTAACAGTTCTGGGCATAAGATATAACTCCCCATTGTTTGTCCTCTCCCTTCGACAGATATTTTCTATGTCTTTACTTTCTTGGACCAACCTTTTTAGGAAGACAGGTCCGCCCAATGGACTGTATTGAAAATATTTTCTAAATAATTATCTGGTTCTCTTCCCATTCTCCCATTCAATATTGTATAAAAAAATGTGCGATGAAGTGGACTGTAAATTCTAAATACACAGACACACGAACAGATACACACGAACACACACACGCATTTTCATTCTATATCATTTCGGCAATTATGCAATCTCTGAGACACTCGTAAATAGACGATTCTTTTGCACTTTTAGAGCACCTCTCGGGGCCCCCAACTGTCTAGGTGGTAATTATTGTTAGTATTTGCTCGACAACATGCAACTAAGCTCCCTTCCGTTCACCCACTGCACACCCTGCGCATCCTCCCCCTTTGCAAACCCTCTTCCTGTTTCACTCACAAAATTTCTTCGACATTTCGTTTTCGTTTATTCTTTGGGTTTTCTGCGGATCGTTCGCGGTGCGCGTTCGACATTCGTTGCCAAGTTTTGAACACTAGAGAAATATTATTTGGCCGATTCCCTCTAAGAAGAAGAAAATTGTCCGGACCCAGCAGGAAAGCACAAAAGAAAAAGAGCACAAGCAGACGGGCAAGAAGAGAGCGTGTATACGAAGAGTGGGAGAAAGAGGAGAGTGTGTGGAACGGAAATGAAATGAAACATTTAAGAATCGATTTTATCTCATGGATCCCATGCTGTATTCTGTGTATCTTCTCCATTCGATTTCATTGTTGATGTTGGTTTAGTTATTTTGTTTTATCGCCGTATGAACTAAAACAAATTAAGATATCCAAATAAAAAATGTATCAATACAAATACACATACATACATACATACATACATACATAAGTCAATAGAATCTATTAAGAATTTCATTGAAAGTGCATCTTCAAAAATTTCACCTCGCTGGAAATATTACTGTTGTTTTTTGTATTGGAACAGTTGTACCAATTTTTATCATTGTCAGAGAGATACATATATGGTAAGGTATAGATTTTGTCAATCACTATCCCCATAAACTTAGAGCGTTAGGATCTAATAGAATAAAATTTTAAATTTGTTTTTTTGTTTATTTTATTTTGTATATTCCTTTGCGATTCTGGAGTATTAGTATATTAGTAGTATTAGTATATTATTGTTCAACAACGATCAAAAATAATTAAAATTCCCAAGTACATTTCTTAAAATGAACACTTGGTTTTAATATATCTCTTTCGAATTTTTGGAAATGCCAGACAGCCAGATAGCTCCCGAATCAGCACAAATCCAATATTAATAAATATCTGTATAGGCTACAGCCAAGTAAATAAGTAAAGCCATCGTTGAGAAAACTACTTTTAGGCTCGGGGGTGACAGCTAGACAAGATCTAGAATTGATTATGCAAATATGATGGAAATAAATTAGAAAGGAGGCAATGATGAGATGGCAGCAAAATACCTATCAACCACATGTAGACCTTAAATTGGGTTAAGCTCTCTGAGAAAGCTCTGTCACACATGGGAGAAAGTTTTCCTCTTTAGCTCCGTTCTGCTATCAATTGAATAAAAAAAGTTCGTTACAATTGCAACAAAGATTTTCAGTTTCAAAGAGATCGAAGCCCCAGAGAACTGGTTTAGGTCGCCTTCAAACGGGTTTGCGCCGAAAGTGAAGTGCTGAGGCCCACGATCATGATGATGCAGTCACAGAAGGAGTTCTTCTTTTATATGGATTTAAAAAAACAAGTTGGAACGTCTATAGCGTCTATAATTCGACTGTCGGATACTTACTAAACAGATAATTATTTTATATTATTAGAACATTTAGTGGAAATGGGCACAATCTGCTAGAAACATACATATGTAATACATATTATGTATTTATGCTCGAATAAAACTTACGTTTGAGTTAATTTTGTCTAGTTGGATAGGCAAAAACCATACTTCGATTTGGAAGTGGCAAAAGAAGGAACCAATTTCATGTACCGCTAAGGATCTTCCAGATCAAGGTGCTTAAACGGATAGACGGACTATGATCGTATCCTTTGCATATGCACACCTAATCGTGCACACATACCCCTATGCCTTACTATTGCAGGGTATAGGATTTTCGACTGCATAGATAAGACTCTCAAAGTCTGATAGCATTGAAAAGTCACAATTCCGACATTATAATACATGGCAGGCATACATATGTACATATGTATGTATATTGAAAATAGCAAGCTTTGATTAATTTATTTTGATGATGAGTACAAAATTTTTGGTTGAAGTGCACAACGTGGCTGACAAAAAACTACAGCAACAGAATTTATAAAATATTTGCGCTGGCAAATAAATAATGTAAAAATTTGGGACTGGAGCTGAACTTTTGATGCATTTCATTTTACTGCAAGCCCTATATAAGTTGGAAACGATCGAACTATTTAAATATATCTTAACTGCAGCTGCCGTACAAACGATCGATCTGCAAGGGTAACTAGTAATTCGGTCTCTTAAGTTGGCCTTTCATTCATGTTTTATTCGAATTTCCGTTCAGTTTTTTGTTTAGCCACGTTGGCGACTGCGCTGTCGCATGCTGCTGCTGACGTAGCCAGCAATCTCAGCGCCTGCTCAATAAATATTTCAATCAGCGCCTCGCGCAGATAAGACCCACCCCTGAGTGTTGTTGTAGTTGTTTCGTGTGCCAAAAGTGGACAACGTGGACCAGACCGAACACAAGGCACATGATAAGGTGCCTCTGCTGGGGAGGAGAGGAGTGAACTCTTATTACCTGGTCCGCGCTCGGGCAGCGACTGGAAGTTGCCGTTGGAATTGTTGCGTGAGTAGCGCTTGCTGCCGCCTGCCATTTTTCTCTGTTACAGTTACAAACGCCTGGCGCCAAAATGTATACAAAGATTGGGGTTTGGGTTTCGGTTTTTCGCGTGTCTAGCTTTAATTATTGCTAAAAAAAACACTTAGTTGGTGTAAACTTCACACACGAACAAGCACACAATAGCACACGTACACGACGATGCTGCCGACCGTCTGACACGAGCTCCGTTAAAGAACTGGAAGAAGTTGGAGCAGAAAACAAACCAACAAGCAAGCCCCCAATTAGCCAAGCAGGGAGAGAGAGACGGCGTATGCAGAGAGAGAGAGCGCAACGTAGGCGGAGGCAAACCTGTTTTCTGGAATGGCAGAGAGAGACAGCGCAAAGCAAAGCTCCTCCAGACAGGCAGAGAGCGACGATCCGCATTGAAAGTAAAAGATAGCGCGCATTAACAATAGCAACAACAAAAGGCGAATGCGGGCGCATCGAAGGCAGCGACAGAGGCAGAGGCAGAGAAATATGTCAGCAACGTGTCAACGTCAACATCGAACTTGGAGCCTCTTCAACATTGCCTTACGTTCTGCGTATGTTCTGCTTTGCGATTTAATATGAATCATGGATCCGAAGCGTGACCAGCTATGGCGATATGGTGGAAAGCGTCGTGGCAACTTCCCTCAGCTTTAATCAATAAATTAAATATGTGCATATGCACTCAAAACGTAGCATAGGCGGCAGTTCAATGCACTGTTGGTACTCGTAAAAACGGAACTGCTTGTTTCGGAACTTTTATCTTCCATTCAAGTCAAGAGTGCCAGTGCCATGTGCAATGTGAGTAGATTTGATCAAACACATTCCGGAACCCGGTTTAGAACGCAATAGAAAATGTTTTTCAAGCATTGAGAAAACGGTAAAGGTGACATCATGGTAGAAACACCACCTTTGTCCTCATCCGTCTTTTTCCCCACAAACCCCACCGCCAACATTCAGTTCAAACGCAATCTGACATTTATTTTGCGTTTTTGGCGCGTTTGAATGAGTAAGCTTTGCTTACATGATATCATGCCTGCCACCAAACCAATAGCCAGAGAGTGAGAGAAACAGATGAAAGCAAAAAGATAGGGGAAGGCATAGAAAGAGAGAGAGGGAACTTTGCTTCTGACATAATTCGCTAATGTTGTTAAATAAACAAAAATACAATCATTTTCTGCACCTGACATTGTCAGAAAGGCTGCGAAATTGCATAAGCAGCGATAATCAAAATAATTAAACATCAGCAAAAACAAAAACGAAACATGAAATAGATCAAGAGAACCAACCTTAGAGAGGAAACCCAAAAATCGCAGGGCACATTCGTTGCAGAGCCAAAGAACGCTCCGCTGGGAGTGGTTTATTCGTTACTTTCCATATATATTTGATCAATAATATAAGAAGGAAATATTTCCTCTCTTCTATACGTTCCCAACTTCTAAGAAAATTAATACTATACCCTTCTAGGGTATTCAAAGACGCAACATGACACATCGCTCTACGCATGGGTTCCCTTATCATTATGGGTGCCACAACGTGGATTATAATAGTTTTATGACCTAGCATTTTTCATAAGTATTTCGTATGTTTGGGCAAACTATTTCCAAGTCTAGACGTAAAAGCTTATCAGATCTAAAGGAAGAATAACTATAGCAACTGAATATGCAAATGCTCGCTCTCGTTTTTGTTATTCGCAAATTTCCTTTAGAATTGACAAAGCAAAGCTCCGATAAAAGCAGAAACTAATCGGAGTTGGATAGAAAATCAAGTACGATGGGACTTATAGATACAATGGAGCCCCAACTTAATCAGAGAGAGGAGGAATGAGGAACGCGAGGAAAATTTATCTATCGTTCTTTAAATATGAGCTTCTATACTTAATGCTCTTATCGTGGCTAGAGGCTTTCGTCTGTCATAGAGGCCGAACTAAATCACCCTTTCCCATACTTTTCTTTCTGTACGTTTCATACGCTTATTTTTACGTGTTTCTACGTTTCTCAACAGTTTCCCTTAGACACGAAAAAGAATATTTATAAATAAATTATAGCTGCAATTAGAAACAACGCACAGACGGACTGAAAAAATAGTTTGAGAGAAAGATAGAGAGAGGGAAAAGCACGAGAAAATAAAAGAAATTTCCTCTGGGGAAATTCCTTTTTTTCGACTGGCCATGCGGTGTCGGGGGCCACGCCAAAAGCCCTGTCCACTTGGTGGAAGTAGATATGGTTAAAGATTTCTGGCATACTTACACGACTCACGATTGAGGGGCAATTCTTTAAGTTCGCCGATCGTCTGCAGCAGACCTTGCAGCGTTTCCAGAGCAGATGCCATTTCTTGTGTGTATTATTTGAAAATAACTCTGTATATGGCTAATATTCTATCACCAAAGCTTTCCTACTGACTGCAATAGAGAAGACAAGGAGAGACAATAAAGCGAAAGTTCCCTCAACACACTGACGCGAGCGATTCACGGATCGAGGAAATGCGAATGCAACGGCGGGCATTAACATTAACCGTAGAATGGCAACTGAAACGACTCGCGACGATCCAATCCGAACCGGCAATCGATCGACCTAGACAAAAGCGCCTCCGAAAGTTCCTCGCACTCGGAACTGATATGAGAATAATATAGCATGGCTACGATACGCGACTCACGGCGACGGCGGACGGTAGCGGGTAGATAATGGGACTAGATTTATATTATCATTTCTGCAGGGTTTATTTACCACAGTCAACCTTCTCTAACTCGAATTACGTTCTGTCATCTGGATTAATATTATTATTTAATTATTTCTGGACTTAATTATTTACTTATAATTTTTATTTTATTTTTAAAATCGAAACCAAACCAGAGCACAGCTACCATTGAAGGGAAATCAGAGATTTGTCTAGTTCTGTACTTATAGACTTAACTGCAGCTTAACTGCAGTTTAAAGATCACTTTTTGTCCATTTAGGCTTTGGGGATATTCGCGTTAGAGAAGTTTGACTTTATTTGGCGCTACATATAATGCTTTATAATGCGTGCTCGTCTCAATATGCGTTCGTACATGTGTACATACATATGCATGTCTATTCTGTCAGAGCGTTGGGGCACCTATCCAAGTTATATAATTAGAAAAGGCCGAGAAATTCCGCGGCGTTTCGCGAGCGTCAGAGAGGGGTGAAGAAGACACAAAGGCAAGAACTTCCACGGCAATGACAAAGACAAAGTTTCGGATCGGTGTTTTTGTCAGCCCCAAGTGCAGGTCAGCCAGCCGAGGAGTTCAAACAGCTGACAGCAATCTGTGGCATGCAACCAACGCACTGAAATACACACAGATACTCGAAATGAAGCAGCGTTTACCCGATGTCGTTTTCGCGTCTCGTACTCGTTTTCGATCTCGATCTCGTTGCCGTCTCTGGGGCAATGTGACGTTGTCAAAGTCCGTACATCAACTAAATACAATTAATTTCAGATGCGCTGAGCTCAGGGCAGGGCGCACATAGATACACTCACACACTACACTACACTACACAGGCAAACGCACGCCAGCAGACAGCACAAACACATGCAGAGTAGACAGAAGGGACAGGGACACGGCATAGGGGCTGTGACTGCGGATAGGTCCCCCGTCCCTCTCCCTCTACCAATGGTATATATTGCAAATAGAACGGGTCAGAAGAGTCCGTACAAAAGTGAGAGAGAGCGAGGGTGCACAAGGTGTGCCTGTGTGTGGATAAAAGGTGAGGCAATCCCTCTCTCCCAGTCGCACGTTACAAACTGTAAATTATTAAAAATACATATAACCAGTCGAAACGTTGAGTCGATGCAACCCGGTAATTAGGGCAAAGGAATTGGATTTGTAGTTTTCGAGTGCGATATTTATACCCGTACATCTGTAGTCTTGGAGTTACAGGAATACATACATATAGTACATATTCCGTCTGAGCGCTCCCTGAGAGTGTCTCACCTCATAGTTCATACACTTTGGGTGCAACGCTTGGGTGAGTGTGTTTATTGTCAAGCAGCACACATTTGTTGTGGCTGTTAATGTAGTTGTCACCTCTCACACACATCCACACGCAGTCCAATGCAGTTTAGGTAGCGGCTGCTCGGACGGATTCGAACATGTCACTGCATGCAGCGCCAACAGGTACCCAGGGAAAAGGGAAATGGAAAGGAGGTAGACTGTAAAGACGTACACGTGATGCTCCGACAGGGTCTCTGCCAGGGTTGCGGCTCTAATTTTCTCAATCTGTTTGCCTGACCCGTCGGAACTGGTTTTATTTCAACTACAGTGAGGCTTCTTTGAGACAAGATGAAAGATACATACATATATCACCTTAAACACAGTCGAATTTCCCATACCATAGATTTATAGAGATCGAGAATTTCACTGATATTGGGGCAAATATTTCATACCTAAATCATTTTCATTGGTATTATTTAACATAATTTTCCATTACAAGCCTTCAAAGTCGGGCTCCACTGTAAGAGCCAAGAGCTAAACTGCTTGACGGCCCAGTGCAGCCCACGTCGTAATCTTTAAATGTTAAACCGCACAACAACGACAACAAATGTCTCAGACACTTGGCAAAAAAGCTAAAATTAGCAGGGAACTGTGAACGAACCAGTCGACGACGCTTTTGCGAAGCAGTGCACACTGCTTATCGTTAAATTTAAATTGAAAAGTTTCTTTTTACATTCGTGACACATAACGAATTTGCCGGATAAAATCTGACGTCAGAGTCAAAGGAAATCGAAAGCTTTTCGGAATAAATATGTACAATGTACAAATGACTTGCACTCTTCTTATCTTTTTCTTTGCTTTTCAGACTAGTTATCAAAAAGAACGCGTTAAGTCATTTTGTGCTTATCAGTCCTATGAGCTTTGTTGCTAATTCTGTTTTTGCACTTGACTGCAAATTTTTCGCACATGGAATGAGATTCTGTCTTCTTTTTGGCAAAAAATTAGCAAAGCTAGAAAAAATATCGTTGATGATCTAATCGGTTCGCCTGGAACTTTAGATATTGAATATATGCATAGATACATAAGTATGTACATGTATGTATGTAGTAGACAGACAAAACTTGCTTTATTGATGTCGTTCGCGGCACGTAAGCATTTCTCTTTGGCCGATTTCTCATTTTGCATTCAACAAGAATTTGCTAGAAAGAACTAAAGCCCGGTGTATTAGATTGTTATTCATATTAGTTTGTCGGTCTACCTTTATGAGTCACTGTACAGTGAAAGCTACCTTGGAGTGTACCGCTGGATGGGATCCCATTAAATAAGTCTAAGAAACTGAACTAGCAGATATTAATCATTATTCTTAACGCTAGACTAATTATGTGAAAATAAATCGCTTATATACAGTTTCATATTCACCCGCCTGACGCTTGCTTGACTGGCTTTCTTTTACGCCCAAGAATGCTAATGTGGGCCGCCGCCTCTTGGAACGAGTGGAGTGCCCACAGTGGGCAGTCCACAGCGAAAAGCAGTCGAGATCCGGACAAGCCCAAATTAGGCATTGTACTCCCCAGTCAGAGCCGGGCGGGTGGTGGCCATGAAGCCACAGGTTCACGTTTACCCACTCGAAGAAATTATTTTTCGCCAATAAATGGAAGGAAAGAAACGAAGAGAACATTTTTGCAAAGTTTGGAATGGTATATATGTACATACTCTTCAAATATGGATTTGGTGTTCTTTAGTTTATCAAGAAATAATTATTCATACAGCTGAAGCCGCCAAGACCTCGTTTCAGTCGGACAGGCAGAGAAATTTGCCTTTGTGATGAGAATTTGAATATCAGTTATATATGTATAGTCTGTTAACATTTAAGATGATAAAATGTATAAACAGACCAATCAATGTTGAGGACAACAACATTTTAAGTCTACATATGTACACTCTTTTGAAAGATCATCTTAGTATAATTTACCTAAGGCTGATAATTGTTTTCATATAATCTTATACATGAGAAGAGATAAATACTCAAACGTACAAATATTCTTAAATGTATTCAGCAATTTCAAAGCAAAGTAGATTCTTCTATCGATTTCACAATGCTAACAAAAATGTAATCATCTACGAATTCTTATTACCTGTTACTAACCAGATCAACAAAGATCGAAGTGCGCGATTATGGTGGGAACATTTTTTCATCGAGTCCAAAGCTCAACCAAACCCTACAGACAGAGGCAGACTAAAGCGCAAATTAGTCATAACAAGAGTAAATGATTTTCGTAGCCATAAGCTGAAACTAAACGAATGTACATATGCATAGGGAAAGTGCACGCTTAGACGAAGCTCCGATTGCATGCGGCGCCCCATCCTGTACCCTTCTCCTGCTCCAACCAAGCCAACAGCAGACGCGCCATATCAGCTTGCAATTTATAGTTGGGGAAAAGTTTTTTGTATACAGAGTGGAGTTCGCTTAGCATGCGAGCCGATTACGGTTACAGCTCTCGTTCGCCGCTCCAGTGCCAGTCGTTTGCATGGAAGGTAACTGAACTATATCAAAGCGACGACTAATTACAACACGACTGGACAGGGAGGGTAGGGTACCTCTGGGTAGGTGTAGAAAGCTATTTAGCTACCCCTTGAATGCAAATGCAAAACGGATAAAAACCAACCCCAGAGGTTCCAGATATGTACATATCTCTAACCTGAAAAAATTCGGTCTTTCTGAAAACTTAAAGATTTCATTTTAAAATTTAAAAAAAAAAGCACGTAATATTTTATACACACATACATACATATGTATGTATGTATGTTATAGCCTAATTTTCAAATGCGTTCGGTTGTCTATGGATTGTTGGATATTTCAGGAACAATATTTAAGCTGAAAAGCACAATCGCACACACTCGAAAGGATATGCGGAATAATGTGGCATACTTTCTGGCGCACTATGTACTTCCTCATCCCCCAAGGCGCCAGCAAGTGGTGCACATCAACAACAAAAACAACACCAAGAATTTCCAGAACAATAAGAGCTCAAAGCCTGGCGCATACTTGTGGGTATATCAAAAAAAGGAAAAACAAAGCACAGCGAACGACATAAAACAAAACCGAAGACATGGAAAATGGTAACGGGGGTGGCTCGATGACATCATAACGCATATTGACAGACAGCCAGACATGGGCGCCATTACCGCAATGCCGCTTGTACAGTCGTCACATTACCCATTCACCGATTTTACCCAGTACTACGTATTTATGGTCAAGCGGCGAGGGTGGGGTGCATACAGTTTGAGAGCCACTTCACCACTTACCTTGCGGGTGCAGACGTTCGGGCTTGAACCAGGCATCTGCAAATAAGCGATTGATATATTGATTTTCGTTAGTTAGCGGTTAGTTAGGTGGAGTGCAGAAAAAAGGATGGAAAGATATACACAGATTTAAGGCGTGCAGGGGTTGTGTGTTACATGCAAACGCGCTCGTAGAGGTGTGGTATTAATGGGAAATAAATGGTTAAAAGGATAGCAGTATAAGCAGAGCAGCATATTTAAGCAGTCACCAATTTGGAACATTTTTTTGCATACAATTTCTCAATAAATATACATAGCTAGATATGTATGTACTTATAGTAGTGAAAGCTCTATTGGGCGGACACACAGGCACAGGAAAAGATATGTCCGCCCCAGAGAGATAGTCGATGGCTTAAATATGTACACATGTATATGACTACAAAATGAGGTCCCCTCCACAAGGAAGCTTTCCCTGCATACACCATATACATATTATACAATCCATAATTCAGATCTACCCCATACGCCATACCACAGTTGTCAGAGGTTAGTTTTGTTTTTGCCGTTTTCCACCGTTTTGGGGTGAGTTTTTCTTTTAATGCTAATGGAACTTACTCGGATCGAGAATGGAGCAAATGAATGGGCGCTGCTTGCACACGCCATTCTGTCCGGTTTCGCCAATCGCAGACATTATTTATTTATCTACTAAAATGTAGTTTTTATTTTATTTCAAAATCGTTATTTTTTGTGCACCCACGAAAGGAGTTCAATTTTTCCTTTTCCTTCTGTATACAAAAAAGTCCGGTTTTATTTGATTGTTGTTGTTGATTGACACGAATAGCGCTACGCAGCGACCGAGAGAGGGATATTACGACGTTACGATAATACGCTATAAGAATTTCTTAGCTTCCATGTGACGGCTTCACGACGCGTATAGAGACTGAAACGTAAAACGGAGAGAGCTTCATCCCAAAGTATGCCGAAGACCGAAAAGGACAACCCTACGTTTGTCTAAAGCGCTCGCGCCGTGAGAGAGCCAGCTCCGGCTCCCCGCCATGCCCACTTTCCACCTTATTAAACCTGGTATGTTGCAATGTAAAATCAATGACTGGGACAACCCTAGGGTTGAGAAACCCCTCATAGCCCTGAACTCTGCTCCGCCTTTGGCTTTGGCTGTGGCTTTGGCGGAGAAAGCTCCGACTTGGGGCAAAAGTTTTCCCGTTCATCGATTTCAGCCGCTGCAGCTGACCCTTGGAGACTTTTCCTGGTGTAGACTTTGCTCCAAGTCGTTGGATCTGGCGCATGCGCCGCCTCAACCGAAACTTTTGTTTTTGCGGCTGTTTTTGTTGGGCCGGAAATTACCAGACGGCGACAGCTGTGGGGGTGCGGTATGTGTATGGTGCAGCCAAATTGCAGATGCTGTTGCTCCACCCACCCCCGAATCCCACTGCTCTGCCCCGCCCTTGGCATGTTATTGCGTGCAGTGTGAAAATTAGATAGGAAATCAATCAGCGAGCACGAATACGGGCAACGCACTATTGGGATACGTATATTGCCCCGAGGGGTTGTTATGGTCTCTATTGGATTGTCCTTGTTCTGCTTGATAAATATCTCACGTTGGCTGCTGACCAACTTATGTCACAAGAATTGACGCATTCCGAATGGGATGTCAAGTGGGGGAAAAGCTACCTAATGGCCCAGTTCTGAGGAAATCAATATGGGGAAAAAGAGGAAGATTTTCAGCTTAGGGGGTTATTTTATCTTTGGATGCATCTTAAACGAAATATAGTCCTATTCAAGATGATTTCGAATTTAGATTAGATTGATTTAGATCAAGTAGTGCATGCAAATAGCTAAAGAAAAAAATCTATGAATTCAATTCGACTGAACACTGTCTTTTGAGGTTAGGTCTGCTTGAGTCGTAGTTTGTATGTACATATTGTACATTTGTTTAATAGAGCGACTTTTTGTATTTTTCAACTTGATCGATCAACCATCCATGTGGTCTACTCAGAGCTTTTACACAGAGCCCACTCGACTCCTTCGGTCGACTCAATCGTCACAGCGTGGGAGATGCAATTAACGAAAAATACTTTAAAAATCGAACAGAAACAATACACTTTGTTTACACAGTTATATTTTCACCCGATATACATATGATATGTATGTACGTATTTGAACTTTCTGTTCCACCAAAAAAAATCAAGAAATTAAATGAAACTTATGTTCACGTTCTGGATTGGGATATTATTAAACAATTCATGAGCATAGTAGCACATGTGTAGAAAATGAAATGCCGTGGATGTGGGCTGCCAATGAACTATAGCATTAAGCAGAATGCGCCGATAAAGCAGAGAAGATAAGGTGAACGAAGAACAGCAGAGAGAGCGAGAGAGTGGATGCTAAGCTTCAGTCAAGCTGCAGTCACACAAGGGGTGAGAGAAAGAGCATGCTGGAGGGATAGATAGCGTTAACGAACAAAGGAAACAACTAAAAGCTAAATACTAGTAACGCACCATACAATACCCATTTTACAAAATTGTTTTCAGTGCACTTGTGCTGTGTTGGAAAGCAGTCTCCCCCATGAATTTGTCTGCAAAATTTATCCAATCTGATGAGTACTAAAATTGTAGACGGGATTCTTTTCTGCAACAGATGGATATGTAAGGACATACCATGTTCTGCGCAGGAATACTCTATATTTATATACATATATGTGTATTAGAAATGTCTGTAACAGAAGTCTAAACGATTACAATACGCCCTTGTACTCCCCAAGTACTGGGTATGAAAATAAATCCAAATCCCAAACGAAATCAATGGCAAATTGGAATACAAAAGAAAACGCGGAATAAGTGGCGGGTGGGGGGGATGTGTAAAGACAAAAGAGCAAGAACAACTCACATTGTACATATGTATGCATTTAAATTCTAGTAAAAATAGCCGCATAATCATTCCACAAAAGGGATGCACAGACTGCAGCCAGATCTGGTCAGAGGCCCAGGCGTCGATGGAAATTACTAATTGGAAAAATGTTTTTTGTAGGCAGGGGCATGTACACATACATTCACATATGTACATATTTGCGCAGTGAGGCGCACTAAAAAAAAGAGTAGACAAGAGCGGCCCATGAGTGGGATGGATGGGCAAAGACTTGAATGGGAAAAATTGGATTATCCAAGGGCCTAATTGGTGAAGAGGGAACACGAATAGTAGTAGAAAAATATTGCTAAACAGTAGCAGGTTTTTCATGCAACTAACCATATTCTGTGGAGCTGTGAGTGCCGCAAATTTCTTTAATGGACAGCAAAGCCAAAGCGTAATACAAAAACTAAAACAATAAAAAAACACTTAAATAATGTGAAATATGAGCGGCCATACGAGTACGTCAATGAACGCAGAGAGCGGGAGACGAGCCATTTAAAGAGGTGAATGTAGGTGGAGGAGGTCGGGATGATGACTGTCCCACAAAGCAGCTGATTCATGCCGGTGGAATATCTAGAACAATTGTGAAACTAATTGCGCGTGCTTTCATTCCCGGGTTGCTGATATTAATATATGTATCTGCTCAGATTTTTTTCATAGCATGGTATAGTTATATCTTCTATAAACCGAATTATAATATTTTAGCATTTAATTTATAAGTTTACAAGGAAATGTCATTCATCTGATTAGAATAATGCTATTTACCGGGTTTTCTACTGATTGACTGGTTTAATTCTGCCAAACAATATACATATTTACTAACAAAAAATAAAACAACATTCAATATATGCATGCATCGATTATTAAATAACAACAGTTCGTCACATTTATTAAACTTTTATTGATTAAAACCGTGCAGAGCAGATTCGAATTTTTCCGTAGAATTTGTTGTTTAATTTTTTAAGATTTGTTGGATTTTTAATAAAAAAAAACGTTTATATTATATGGGTAATGTAGTATTTATTTTTAATGTATTCAAAGTGATTCAATTGAATTGAAGAGTACTGCCCACTTCGACGAGCTCTACTTTATTTTATCCACATTTTCTATATATGTATGTACATATGTATGTACGTACATATGTATTTATGAAAATATATACTGTATATACACATCATTGAATGAGCGTGAATCACGCGCCATCCGATGACGATCGACCATGGGAAGGTCGTCGGAGCGGATGAAGCTGCTTCCAGGCAGAGAGAGAGATTAGCCCCGAGAAAGTAGTTACACGTTATCCACTCACACTCCAGTGGGAATCTTTGCTATCAAATAACTTTGAGGCGCGATATAAAATACTTTTAATACGAGAACACTCGGTGGCGATGACATCATGAGCAAAGTGAGCAGGGAGAATAACACGCCAAAGCAAAAGCCGCAAAGAGAGCGGCGAATGACTAACAAAACGCACAAAGTTGGAAGAGGAGAGGGTCAGGAGACGGGGCGGAGGCAGGTCCCAACTGGGATGCAAGGTGCGGTCGCAGGATACAAAAAACAACGACAACAGCAACAACAAAGAAATACTCTACTAAAAAAACGGTGGAGCACAAACTAATTCGAAAGTGGAAAACTGTATCGAACTGTATTAGAGTTCCAATATGTGCTGACACTTACCCAGTCCATATTTGTAGAAGATCTCCTCCACGGACACAATCTTTGGCTGAGGCTGCGATTTGGATGCCGGTGCGGGCACAGCTGGTGCTGGCCTTGGCTTGGGCGTCTCCACTTTGGGTGTGGGTACGGCAACGGGCTTGGGCGGCTCCGGTTTCGGTTCTGCTTTGGGCGCAACTCTTACACGGGGTTTGAAATCCTCCTCGTCGTCCAGATCGGTTACCAGAGCGGCTGCTGATGCAGCTGCAGGAACCGGGACAGGTGCTGGGGCTGGAGCTAGGCTCACAGCGTGTGGTGGCACTGGAGGAGGAGACACCACGGGCGGGGTGACTGTGCGCTCCTCCCGGAAATCGCTCAGCAAATCCTCGGAGGAGATGAACTTCTCGTTGTCCTGCTCCTTGAGAGCATCCACAATGGGCTTCTTGGCCGGCGACGGTGTGTACGAAACGGACGGCGACTCGGTATCGGAATCCTTGTTACCCACGGCGGCAGTAGCGGAGGTCAGGGGAGCAGCGGGCCTGCCCAGGAAGTCATCATCGTCATAGAAACTGGTGTTCGCCGGAGCCGTGGGCTCAAAGGGTTGCAGTGGGGCCGCGGGCTTCTCACTGAAGCTGCCCAGCAAGTCCTCCTCATGGACATACGCATCAGGAGCTGCAGTCGTAGCAGCGATATCCTTAGCAGGAGCAAGAGCTGGAGCCGGAGCTGCAGCAGATGTGGGAGCAACTGCGGCACCCCCAAAGAATCCTCTCTCAGCGTTCATAAAGTCACTGGTCAGGTCGCTGATGCCCTGCTTGCCACTCTGGCCGGCATCCCTGAGAAAATCGTCGAATTCGTCCGTCTTCTGGGCGAACTTGGCGTCGAGCTGCTCTTGCGCCTCCTTGGCCCCGGCGGACATGCGCTGGACGAAGGCCTGGGGGTCACCAAAGTCCAGGTTCTTCTGCTCGTTGGCGAAGTAGTGCTCGGTGTGCGCATTGTCGTCCTGCGCGCCACTGCTGACGTTGCCAGCGTCGCCCCCGTCCCCGCCCACCAGGTCCTCGTAGGCCTGGCCAGCCTTGTGCGTGGCCTTGTTAAAAATGTCCTCGCTAGTGGCCGCTGCCTCCTTCTTCAGGTCTGCAAAGTTTAAGTCCATCTTTGGGGTCGTTCGGATGCGTTTTTCGGTATAAATTTCTTTTCGCAGATATCCTTGTTCTGATTCGACTCACGAATACTCACACACACACGCGCATAAAACACAAAATCCGTGTTACAGCTGATTCCGACTGGTACGTTAAATTTAGCTAGTGGAAATAAGGGAAGACTTTTATCTTTGTTCGGTTACACGTTAAAATTTGTTTAAAATGTTGCGGTTTTAGAGCTGTCGCGTTTGAAAATGTTGATAAAAACGAGTGGAAGTCCAACCAATGTGACCGCGGATTTATCAATAAAATATACCGTCAGACCCTCAGAAATATACCGAAATATACCTTATCATTTTCAAAATATACCGTAAATATATTGACGGACACGACAAAGTGCACTGATATTTCTCGATTTTGATATTCGATTTAATATTACTAGCTAGCTAGGACCCTCAGCACTACACACACAATTTTATCCGATTGATGAATCAATTTCCCACGGGATTAGTTAATTTAAAGGACTCCTTTTTATTGACTTCCTTACAAAATATTATTCAACCAAAACAAGTAAAAACATAAAACGTCTGTGTGTGCGGAATGTGACGTCATTGTTGCTGATCAACCATGTTTCTGCTATGAGTATGGACATTTGTACACCCTATTATGCCCTTTAACTAATGTTAAATTTGTTTTCCAAGCTGCCTTAAAACATTGAGATTAAACCTTCCTTCTCTGCGGCAGAAATTAAAATAAAATTTTTAAATTTAAATGCCACCGGCTGTAGGCTACCCTCACCGTTCACATGGAAAGAGTATGCACTGTCACAAATAGAGAAGAGATAAAAGTCGTTTAATAATGGAAATACTCATATTGAAATTACTCGCTAAAATAGTTGAACGTCGAATATCACTATTATTTTGCAGCTCCTTACTAATTTGCCCCACTTATTAAGTAAATTAAGCCCGCAGTAGAAAAACATGGTAAGAGTTAGACTTCATCAATCAATGTCTATGAAAGGAACAGAATATATGGGACAGGTCTAAATTAAAAGTTGTCGTATACTCCATACATATACGTATGGTACATATACGTTTCGTCAGTGCGGAGGGATGTGGACTGCCATTTATTTGTTTACACATGCGAATGCGGATCGTACGGCATTTGGTGGCGGTCGTCCATTGGCTGGATCCGATGGTGGACTCGACGCTGATAGGGATCGACCAGCAGATCGCTATCAGCGTTACGTCTGATACGGTGCACCCGGATATCCGGTTGTCGGTGGTCCCTGCGGCATAATTTTTTTAGGATTAACACCGCTCGGTGCTGGTGCGCCCGCCTTTTCCATAATAATTATAGAATATATGTTTATTATAGTTGCTTGGATATATTCTTAAGTATCTTAGACCTCACATCTTTTGTCTTGAGGCTGGGTGTGGAACGTGACGAGCTGGAGCTAGAGCGCGAGGGCGGGCGTTCTTGTTAGATGCCATTACTGTTGGGCTTCTCCAGCCGTTCGAAAGAGTCGTTCCAGACATGTTCGCCATTGGGACATGGAGAGTGGGATTCCTGCAAGTCATTCGGATGGAAAAGAAAGATAATTAATTAATTTAGATTTAGATTGGTAGCTTCAGCCTGGACTCGACACGCCCACCAAATCCAGCACGCTGAACATGACAATCAGGGCGGGGGTCTCGACCACAATGCCCGCCAGCAGAGCGGTGGCCCCAAGGCCAATGGTGCCCCATACTTTCTGCGTACCGTACTTGCATCCGATATGGAGCTGGTCACAATGAAGCCACCAGGGACAGTGCCTCGAGGCTATAGTCTCCCACCACATGTGGTGGCTCTCATTGCTGCAGGTGCTGGCCGAGGTGGGGAAAATTGACAATAGGCCAAATGGTGTTGGTCAAAATCAGACCAAATACGGCAAGACGAGGATTAACGTCATGTCATAGATGAACTTGCGCAGCCGGGAGCCGGGCACCTTCCGAGCTACACGGATTGGATTACCAATTTTTTTCTGAGAATGGGAACATATTTTTATTGAGTTATTTATGATAACGGGTGCTGAGACATAAAGTCTTTCGATTCAATGAGAACGTGACTATTTTTTCATGTACAACATATCTACAATCTATGTATACTTTATTGCTTAGGTACTAGTATTACAACCAAGTTCAGGCGGTCCACTTGAGACAGCGTGTGTCCTGGTGCGTGCGCAGGCACTTCACCCGGCAGTAGCGCGTCCCGCAGGCTGTGCAAGAATATTGCGAGAAGTTTCCGCAGACCGCACAGAAGTGGCGCACTGGCTTTTTGGGAGCTGGCGCTGCTGCACTTTCGTAATTGGGCCTTTGTTTGTCCTCCTCAAGGAGTTGCTGGAAGTTTTTGCGGTATTTGGCCCAGTACTCGGCGCCCTTCCGCTTGCCTTTCTTCTCCTTGGCGTTCTTTACACTGTCCTGGAATTTAGGTAGCTTTTTGGACATGACCAGATCGGCGTGCGGGTCATCGTGGAAGTTGTCCTGCTCCAATGCCTCAAGCGCTTTGCGAGCCCGTCTCTGCCGAGCGGCGGCATCCAGCACACGTTTCTTCTCTGCATCCTTAATGCGATTCGATTCTCGGCCCGTCATGGCAAATTTTACAGTTTGGAATTGGACTTAGTTGGTGGTCGAGGGCGGAACAAGGGGGATATACTAGCAGAAGTATAATTTAGGCGTCTTTGTCGTGCAGTGGAAAACTGATGCGGTCCATTAAATCGTCGACACGCGCCTGCAGCACTTCCACAATGTCCGTAGAGATGAATAGGTGACTCTCGTCCAGATCTTGAATAATGAATTTGCGACCCAATGCCAGCTTCTCGTCCAAATGCAGCAGAAATTGTTTCATAGCAGGATCACTGCAAAGACAACATTGTCAAAAATTTCCAATCAGACGGATATTGTCACTAAATTTAGTTTACTTTACCATTCCACAAGCACTCCTTTCATAACATTTACCATGTTTCAAGCATTAACTTGCCAAAAATTCGGCACAATAGAGGTGTCAAACCATCGAGGGCACTATCGATAGTATCGATATTTTGCTGTTAGTCTCTACTATCGATGGTTTTGAGACTATCACGATAGTATCGATTGTGTTTTTCAAAACATTCAAAACTATCGATGGCTCAACTATCAATCGTTTGACAGCTATACAGCACAATATGCGAATATTGGAGCGCATGCTCCCTCTCTAGGTCACACACCTTGCAACGTTCTTGAGTAGTTACGGGCAAGCGATATTTTTATTGTTTTTTGGTATTTTCTAAAACGCGTTATCCAATCATTGTAGTAAATGGATTTAATTGTAGGATCAATTATTATTTTTCTTTTTAAAATCTGGGTGGTGAACATTTAATAACATTTTCAAAACTGTTTTCTTTCTCTCCTCCTGAATATATCGTTAATTCCCATTATTATAATTTTAGTCCGTAATAAGCAGATAATTTATAATTAAATGCTAAATAACAATTTTCTAAAACAGTCAAGAGTTATGCAGTGGCTTACTGACTGGACTTTTCATATATATAATATATTATTTGAAATAAAAAGCTGCTAATATCATATCCCAAAAAAGTACTGGATATAAAATTAATAAATTTTAATATCATATAATCGGTATTCAATTGACTGCCTTAGATTAGATTCAACTTAGTGCACTTTTCTAGCCGGTTTCGCTTGTTTTCAAAAATTTGTAGTATGTATGTGCAAAGTCGAATGTCATAGCATCATAAATAATGTTTTCCTTGGTATATTTACGGTATATTTTGAATTTGAGAAGGTATATTTCTGAGGGTCAGGCGGTATATGTTATTGATAAATCCGCGGTCACACTGCTGGGAAATATTATATTCAGATTTGGAAAAAAAAAAAATAGAAAACAACGAAATGGACTCTTTCAATGGAAGAAATGTCGCGCTTCTGGTCCTCTGCCTCTGTGCCTGCTACGCTCTGGCCACCGAGGAAGGCAAGGAAATACCGGCAACTAAATTCGGCCAGAACGTTGCGCCGACAATGACTTTTCTTTATTGGTACGGCCGCAGGGCAATTAACATAAATACGTGCGCTCGATTGATAACGTAAATGTATAACGAAAATTTTCCTATTTCCTTTTTTTCTCAGCTACTCGTGTGGCTACCGCAAGGCCTTTGAAGACTACGTGGGCATTCTCGGCGAGAAGTATCCACAAATGCAGGTGCACGGGGCCAACTACGATCCGCCGGGGATGAACTACTACCTGTCAAAGATCATATTTGCGCTAAAAATCATTATCATCGTGAGCGTGGTGAGCGCCGTCAGTCCCTTCACCTTTCTGGGGCTAAACACGCCCAGCTGGTGGGGCCACCTGCAGGCGAATAAAATATACGCCTGTATGATGATATTCTTTCTGGGCAACATGCTGGAGGGACAGCTCGTTTCATCGGGTGCCTTCGAGATAACGCTGAACGATGTGCCTGTGTGGTCGAAAATTCAGACTGGACGTTTTCCAGCCCCCGAGGTGCTTTTCCAAATCATCGACAACCAGCTGCAGTTCACCGAGAAAGTTCAGGAGAATCCTGACTTTGTTAAATAATAGGAGCCTCTTCAGCGCAGGGACAGGGGTAAAACAACATCAAAAATAGAGAACGAGAGTGTCTAAACTACTCTAAACTAAGGCTCCTGTCTTAATTCAACATAAATAGTTATATCTTTGTTTCACCTTAACGTAAACCTATGTACTACTCCTTTAACTCTGTCGTTTCCTTCGACGGTTTTCCGTTCAATTGATTATCGTGCATGTGTTTGTAGCCACTTATTTTGTTGTGAGAGAGATCAATGATTTGACAGCACACACCACAGCCGGGTCGGGTCCGGGGTACATATTGACGAAACGTATGTGTAAAGTAGTATGTACCTTGTTTATAGTCCTTATGAAAATGTGTATCATTACTTGTTAATGGGGGGAGCAAACATAGTTTCATATGTATGATGTGCTTGCGGAGATGTATAATCTTTTTCAAATTGTAATACAGAAATACACTGAACAGATTCAAACCAAAAAATAGTGAGTTGTGTTTTTATACCCTGCCCGGATTGAAAACCACCACAGGAGAATGCTTCTGAAAAGGCACGTTTGAATAAACAACATCTAATACTGAAGAGTGCAAAGTGGTAAGAAGATACATATTTCGTGAGCACCTCTAGCTATGCTCTGCTTGCGTTCGCCGGAGTGTCGGTTCGTTCTACTCCTCCTTCCATCTCACACTGGTACACACTCGTATAATGTTTTAGCTGAACATTTGAAAGGAAAGATTAACAAGGAGCAATGTTTAATGGGAATATAGAAATGGTTATTTGACTAATAATCTGTTGTGAATAGAGAGGACATTTTATCAACTACTCAATTAAAATTGTGAGAAACTCGGGTGGTATCGAGTCTCTCTCTGTCTTCTTAATCGAAGATCGTGAGACAGGGAGTATCTTTCCTAAGAGTGGGTGATTGCCAGATCAGTGTTCTGATCTGAAATAAAAGAAGGGACCCTTTCTATACCCACACTAACAGAGTTTTGGATATATTTGTTTTGCGCAGCGTCACTACCCGAAAATGAATGCTCTGCAAGGGTGTTTCAAACATTTTGTTTGCATTGGTTTTATGTTGTGTAAATTTTATTTATCAAAAAACTGGGTTTTGTTTTTGGCTTTTGTTATTGTTACAATATTTCCTGCAAAGTGTGCAGATGGATCATTTAATGGCAAGTCGAGGGGCAGTGGAAATTCTCTTCTCTTCTCTTCCCATTTTTTGTTTTTGGTTGTTTCGTTTGGTACTTGGTGTGTTATTATGGTTTGTCCACGTAATTAGATTACACAACTCCTCAGAGGATACTCGACTAAAGATGGCACTGCTCGTGGTTGGTTGATTAACAGAAGCATCGGATTGATAGCAATAGACTTAAAACGAAATTTAACTGCTACTTAGTGCGTAAACTGTTCTCGAACTGCGGCCTGGCTTCTAGGGAGCGGTGGTGTCCTCACGCGGACGCCGACGGTACTGTCGGGGATTCCCGTGCTGGGCGTACTGGTTGCTGAAGCTCTGCTGTTGATTGTTGTTCGGGCGACGGTTGTTGTACCTCACGTTGTAGAGGTTGGCCGGTGGCGGCACTGGCTGTTGTGGGATTGGTGCAGAACGATCGGGTGCTGTTGGACCACCTGACCAGCTAGTCGGGGATCCCCACGATGAGCCTGAGGCCGATCTAAATCCAGTACCAGTTCCAGATCCCGATCCGGTGGCCCATCCTGAGCCAGAGCCAGTTCCAGATCCCGATCCGGTGGCCCATCCTGAGCCAGAGCCAGTTCCAGATCCCGATCCGGTTGCCCATCCTGAGCCAGAGCCAGTTCCAGGTCTCGATCCGGTGGCCCATCCTGAGCCAGAGCCAGTTCCAGTTCCTGACCCTGATCCGGTGCCCCATCCCGATCGCGATGGTCCTGATGAGACGGGCCTTGAACCGGCTCCAGATGACGAAGACCAAGACGAGGTGGATGTCGTTCGGGTCACATAGCTATCGCTACGACGCCGGCAGACCGTGCACCTGGAATTTGGTAATGTGAATATGTTATCTACTCAATACTTGAATCCACTGGGACTCACCTGCTAATCTTGCTGGTCGGATCCGACTTAAGGGTCAGCTGACGTGGCTGGGTAAACTGGTCCTGCTCCTCGATGACCGCCATCCAGAAGGAGGCCAGAGCATCGTAGTAGTTGCAGCGTCCATGTCCATGGCACTCAATGACAGGATTGGAGCGGAACTCCTCCAAGCAGGAGCCGGGTGACACCAGGTTCTGGCCAATGCCTCCAGTGTTGTCCATGGTGGTCTGCAAAAGGGAGATTCAAGCGATGCAGTCCACTCGCCCCAATCGAATCAGAAAGGCAACCTACCATATAGTAACTGAAACCGGTCCACATTTCCTCCCAGCCGCCGGGGCAGTTCGGAATAGACATGGATTGGGAGTGCATGGCAATGATCCTGGTCGATGTCTCGCACACCACGCACCTACATGGGAAGAGCAGTTGATGGGGTAAGTCTGGGGTTAGCTCCAAGGGTAGATAAGCACTCACCGGGAGATGTACTTCATGAGATCCCTGGACTGAATGGGCGTCATGGTCATGGGCATCTGCTCGGCAGTGGACAGCCAGAGGCTGTCGTCGTTGTTCTGGGCATAGTTGCAGACATTGTTCAGGTCGCAGAGCATGTAGGGCATGGTGGTGAAGCGCATCAGGCAGGATCCCGACTGACCCAAGTCCTGGCCGACGGCCCGGCTGGCGGCCACGTTGCCAGACAAGGAGTAGCCCTCCCACAGCATGTTAGTGTTTGCCGGGCACCGGGGCACGACCACCGATTGCGAATGACGCGTGAATATGAAGCCGCGGCTCTTGGGCTTCGGTGGCGGAGGAGCTGGGTCACCAGGGGGACCCGGTTGACCACGGAGTCCAACACGTCCAGTCAGACCAATCTCACCGATGTCGCCGCGCGGTCCCGGAGATCCATCGGCTCCGGTGTAGCCCATCTCACCCTGGTCACCATGATAGCCGGCCACACCTTGCAGGCCGAAGGCACCCTCCAGACCTGGACGGCCCTTATCTCCCTGCTCACCCTTGAAGCCATCAAGACCGGGCTCGCCACGGTCTCCTTTCTGGGCATGGACGTAAGAGTAGGTGTCGCCCGGTTCACCCTTCCTGCCGAAGAGACCGTCCATTCCGTCAATGCCACTCCAGCCAGCATCGCCTGTTTGGCCACGTGGTCCGGGGGCACCCGCAGCTCCGTAGCGGCCAGGACGGCCCTGGAAGCCTCGCTCTCCCTTGGAGCCATCGCGGCCGGGCGCTCCCTGGAAGCCCACGTCACCGATGTCACCTTGACGGCCATGAATGGCGAATCCAGACTCGCCAACATTTCCCTGACGTCCCTGATTGCCGCGCTCGCCCTTCTCACCGATCTGCCCATACTGACCATTGCGTCCTGGAGCTCCTGGGTAGCCGACATCACCTTGAGCACCGGGAGGGCCCTGAATTTGGGGGCCACGGTGTCCAATTTCGCCGTTCAGGCCATACTCGCCCTGCTCGCCAGGTGCGCCCTTCTGACCCATGCGGCCTGGACGTCCAGCCAATCCATCGTATCCCATGACGCCGTCCTCACCGCGTTCCGCTGTAAGGGCCAGCCCCTGTGGACCTCTCAGACCCTTGTCACCTGGCAAGCCACTGGCTCCGGGTCGGCCATCTTGTCCGGACAGGCCAGCGAGACCGATGTCGCCCACCAAGCCCTTGGCCCCTTGGACGCCCTGATATCCAATCAGACCTCGTTCACCTTTCTGTCCCTGCTCGCCCTGTGCACCACGCGATCCGGGTAGGCCACGGTATAGGTAGCTGTCGCCGAGACCCTCGACTCGTCCGGGATAACCCTCCTCACCTTCGTCTCCAATCTGTCCCTGTGGTCCAGTAAAGCCCGGCTCACCCTGACGGCCTTGGTCTCCGATCTGTCCCATTTGGCCGGGGTAGCCATCGTCGCCCTTCTCTCCTTGTAGGCCCAGAGCACCAGTGGGACCTCTTTCTCCAACCGATCCCTTGAGGCCGGGAGCTCCATTCTGACCACGGTAGCCGGGAAATCCCTGTTCGCCGTCTTGTCCTTGCAGACCTGGCGATCCGCTATAGCCGCGATCGCCGCGAACACCTTTCTGTCCATGTAGACCAGGCAGTCCGTTGTATCCTGGATTGCCAGCTTCACCCTTACGGCCCAGGCTTCCATCGACGGCAATGGGAGAGTCGCCGATAGCTCCTCGCACTCCCTTCAAGCCGGCGGCACCCTTGTAACCAGGTGGTCCGGTCCAACCGGGTTCTCCTCCGTCGCCCTTAATGCCGCTGTAGGAGGCCACACCCTTGGCACCCTCCCTTCCGGGGAAGCCGCGGTCGCCCTGTTCTCCCTTCCGGCCCGGTAAGCCGCTAGCTCCAGTATAGCCGAACTTTCCCTCGTCACCAGTAACACCTAAAAGGAAGCAAAGTTAAAGGCGCCGCGTTTGCAAGCCAGTGTCCAAGGCGAACTCACCTTTCAGTCCCATGTCTCCAACGGATCCACGAGGGCCAATGTCTCCAGGACGTCCATCGAAGCCGATGTCGCCGCGATCTCCGATGTCTCCAATCATGCCCGGCAGTCCGCCAATTCCCGCACTACCGGGAAAGCCTTGGGGTCCGGGATTGCCGAGAGCACCTCGGTTGCCGGAGAAGCCAATGTTGCCCTTGGCTCCATTATGACCATTGAGTCCAGAGAAGCCAACCTCGCCCTTTTGTCCTTTGACGCCGTGCGCTGCCTGCCGACCGGGACGACCAGGATTACCTTTGGGTCCAATCGGACCGATTACGTAGTCACCACGCTGGCCCTTGTTTCCGGGAAGTCCTGTGAATCCGGTAGCTCCCTCCGGGCCCATTTCACCCTTAGCTCCTTTGCGTCCACTTATGCCGATGGGTCCGTAAGCTCCATGCGGGCCATCGTCACCGGGTAACCCGTCGATGCCGGTCCGTCCAGGTATGCCGATCTCGCCGGGTAGAATATACGGGCCAGGCTCTCCGCGCTGTCCCTTGTAGCCGACCACACCATCAAGGCCTGGCTCACCTTCAAGCCCAGGCAGACCAGGTGCTCCATGGAGTCCATAGTCACCCGGTATGCCAGGATAGCCCTTGGCTCCAATCTCTCCCTTAATGGAGACACCAGCCGGTCCAACGTCTCCGACATCTCCATCCAAGCCCGGTTCCCCCATCTCGCCTTTTGGTCCACGGAAACCGGGAAGGCCGGGCTCGCCAAGCTCTCCAGGTTCGCCTCTGTTATCGTAGATCTCACCGGGATGGGGCTCACCCTTGTCGCCCTTCAGACCGCGGCTGCCCTCATCGCCCCGATCTCCACGGCGTCCATTGTAGCCGGGCTCTCCGACCAGGTATATCTTTGGCGTGTTGGGCTGAAGGCCAGGCTTTCCATTTCTGCCAGGACGACCGGGCCGTCCATCTACTCCAGAATGTCCTGCATCACCGTAGTCACCGCGTTGTCCGGGCTCGCCTCGAGCGCCAGGAGCGCCATGGAAGCCGGGCAGACCCTTGTCGCCTTCCAATCCCTGATCGCCGCGGCGACCGTAATCGCCATCGTCGC
Source organism: Drosophila tristis (assembly GCA_018150885.1). Taxonomy (NCBI): domain Eukaryota; kingdom Metazoa; phylum Arthropoda; class Insecta; order Diptera; family Drosophilidae; genus Drosophila; species Drosophila tristis. Next base: position 443,377 of record JAECWT010000197.1, read on the forward strand.
CACGCTCGGCGTCCCTCCGATTACCGATTTCTGTGATCAGGCCGTCAGGACCAGGCCTGCCTGTCAGACCGGGCTCTCCGGGACTGCCTTGCGTGCCGCGAATACCCTTGAATCCTGGTTTTCCTGGCCTTCCCTGGACACCCTGGGGTCCGCGGGCGCCAGTTCTACCGATTAAGCCTCGATCTCCATGCTGGCCAGAGTATCCAGTGTCGCCCTCGTGGCCTCGGGGCCCACGTGGTCCGGCATGACAGATGCCGCAGTCATCGCCACGTATGCCCTTGTCGCCGATCCATCCCCGGAATCCGGGAAGACCGTCATCGCCTGGACGACCGCGTACTCCGGGTGGTCCCTGGGAGCCGGAAGGTCCGACAATGTTGTAGCCAACTCCGGGCAAGCCCTTGTCACCGGGCAGTCCTACCTCGCCGCGTTCGCCGCGATATCCATCGACCCCGGACAGACCATTGAGTCCGGCCTGGCCTTTGGGGCCCTGAATGCTGAAGCCAGGATCACCACGGATGCCAATACGGCCGGGAGGACCAGCCTCGCCAGCTGGTCCCTGCTGCCCCGGAGGTCCTATGAATCCGTAGTCACCTTCTTCGCCCTTGACGCTGCGGCCGGGCGGTCCCCGGCTGCCATTCAAACCCTGGTCTCCGGGCGATCCGGATGGGCCAGCGACGCCACGACGACCCGGCTTGCCGGGAACTCCATTTAGACCAGGTTTGCCAACAGGTCCGATGTCACCCTGAGGGCCAATGGGTCCGGGCAAGGACTGACTTAAGCTGGGATCGTAGATTCCGGGCGGTCCGGCGGGTCCTTGAATACCAGGCATGCCGTCGAAGCCTTCCTCACCCACTTGACCTTTGGGGCCGTCGACTCCGTCCTCACCGTTGTACCCGGGAGCACCTTTAGCACCCTTTTCGCCGGGAACTCCTGCCTCGCCATCCTTTCCGGGCTTGCCACGTTCTCCGGGCTCACCGGTATCGCCTCTGCCACCGGGCAGACCAGCGCGTCCGTACAGTCCTTGTTCTCCAGAGGGTCCTTTCGGACCCGCATCACCGGTCTCACCAATATATCCCTTATAGCCCTTCAGTGAGTCGTCGTAGATCAAGGCGCCGGGCTCACCCTCGCCGGGCTCACCCTTCAGGCCGGGAAGGCCCTGCAGCGTGTAGGGCAGGTCCGTTGTCTCGCCCGTCTCACCCTTGAGTCCTTCGGGTCCCTGGTCTCCCTTCGCGCCCGTCATGCCAGCGAAGCCCGTGTCTCCCTTCTGGCCGCGATCGCCATCGAAACCGGCTGGGCCGTCATATCCTTCCTGTCCCTTCTCGCCGCGACTGCCCTTTGTGCCTTTAGAGTTGATGCCGCCTTCGCCAGCGTCTCCGGGTGCACCATTAACGCCCTGCTTACCCATGGGTCCACGCAGGCCGTTGTCTCCGGGTGGTCCGGCAATGCCCTGCTGGCCCGGGCGACCGTCGCAGCCGTCAATGCCGCGCGGTCCGGACGTACCATGTTCGCCAGGGGGACCCTAAAGGTGTGACGAATACTCCTTCATTCTCCCATCATCCAACCTTTGAATTACACTTACCCTTGCTCCTGGGTAGCCTGTTTGGCCGTGGGGCCCAGCGTCTCCCTATATTTTCAAATTTGTCAATATTTATTCGGTTGGGGGAGGGGGGAGTGGAATAGAAGCTAGCAAAGACTCTCACCCGATGTCCCTTCTCGCCTATTTCGCCATACTCGCCCACATCACCCTTCTCTCCAAGGGGTCCGGCCGGTCCAAACGGTCCCGTGTCTCCTGGCGGGCCCTCCATTCCGGGCACACCTGCCGGTCCAATGGCACCCATGCGTCCCTTGATGCCCTTGCAGTCACACAGCGTTGTATTGCATTCCTGAAATTGATAATAAGAGAATCGTAGAGTCCATCAGTTGGCATTGAGAGACGACTCGAATTGGGTTTGAATAATTCGAGAACGAGTCTTGATTGTCTCTGATTAGAAGTTTTGATTTGCGGAATCGAAGATGTCAGCATCAATTCTTTCTAGTTTATTGCTCAGACACTTTTGCAATATCATTAATATTATGCTCTCTATTGGACACAGCAGATGTCACAGCCAATATATTCTTGATCAGCATGAACATTCGGTATGAGCACGAGATCCTTACGAGATCGCTATTCGGAGTGGGAAAATTTAACAAATGCCTAACTAGCAGTTACTAAAACACTACTAGAAGATAAAGTAATACCCGCACAGATCAAATATCCCTTGGTAAAAACTATATACTATAATTTAGTATATGCCATAAGGCCGTAATTTTTATATAATTTAAAGGCTATATTCTACTCTATAATCAATTGCGGATTATATTATAATACACACTTCTCAAGGAATATCTTATTACCTAGCTATCCTGCTCCCATCCTGCGAACCAAAATATTTGATTTCTTCGATTTTTTATAATAGAATTTTCTTTCTTGCTCAAGAACAAAGTTATATTATTGAGTGTGTATGTTCTGCCATAAGATTGCCAAACAAATTGCATGATTAAAGATTGAAAAGTCATTTAGTTTCAGTTGATGTGTTACTCCTTCGCCTTTTATAAAAACTCTTTAACCATCTCGGAATCTGCATGAATCACATTGCCGTTGGCTTTTCAGAATGGTTTTGTTGAATATTACGGGTTTATTATCAGGGGGAAAGAAAGCATCTCTCGCGAATTATCCACATTAATAGCGAAAATAATTAAAACCAATGCAAAAAGTGCTGGTGCAACTGAGAAGTGTTCCACTCTCGGCCTTAATTGTAGTATTTCCGCTTGCAATGAGATAATCTTCTATGTATGTTTATACATACATAGGTACATAGTCAATTGAGCAAGTGCATAGTTCGCGCTCAGTGGAGCCCGCACTGTAGCAGGTGCTAGGGAGGAGGAGGAGGCAGGCTGGAGGAGACTTCTCCTCCAGATGCAACGTACTTTCAACCCACTTAAGGTGCATTTTATTTATAAACAGCTAAAGAACGCTGCAGTTTTGGTAAAGCAAACACCTATCTGGAATGCTTCAGATTTGCGAAAGCCACTTTGAAATCCGATTTTGAGGTAGGTTGAAGCGAAACACCTTCCAGACAGCCGCAGTATTTGAATATTTGGCTTCCTCATTGCGTCGATGTCAGCATAAACATCCTAAGTTTCCATTGTATTAATAGAATTGACATAATTTCATTTGGTTAAAAATCAAAATTTATTGCCGCCTTCATTCAGCTGAAATTCTCTTTTATTCTGCCAGTCCCCCATCCAAAACTTTTAGAAATGCACACATGTTGCACGCATGTTTCGCGGTATTTTTTTGTGATTTTCTCTTTTTGCATACGAGTACGAAAATGTGTCTTGAATTGTTTGTTGCCTGGAAAAATTTGTGTCAAATGTTTGGCAAAGAAAATTATGATTTACATACATAAGACCCGAAAATTGTTTAGATGACTAATAAACGTAGAGATTCCATTCCAGCTGTAAACGAATCCAGTCCGAAAGTTCAAAGCCCCAGCGAGAGGGAGCGACATCCTCCACGCCAGTTCCCAGAACTAGAACCAGAGCCCCAGAACCTGCTCGCAGGAGATCAAACCATCTGTTAACTAAATATTCCCATCACCAAGTCGAAATCCAAAAACGAGAACACAAGGCGTAAACAACAAGCGAAAAAATCGAAAATAAAAAAAATCCTACTCAATGTGGTAGACCAAAAGATGTTGTTCTTTCGAGCGAACGAACAAATGAAAAATCCGAGAAAATGCAGATACGCTGTGAACGAAAATAAAACCCCAACACTACTCCCACTCCCCCAAATGCATCTGCAGGTGCACAGACAAATCCAAATCGTATGTGGGGTGTGTGCTGCCCGCAACAATTGCACTTAATTTCTGGAAATCCAACTGTGAGAATTATCCATGGCTCTGAATCAGCTTCAAAGATTCAAAGAAGGAACTGTCTCGCTTTAGAATAGCGAAGAGAATAGAGTTTGAATCCAAATAAAAACATTGACGCGACGCCAAGTCTTATTCTATGATGAGACCGATTATATCTATTACTTATTAATATCTTATGCTGTGGGCATACAACAGTCAATAGAAGACTTTTGCTTTGATAAACATTTTATTCAAGTTCAACTTAAAAATGAATTATTGGAGTTCTTAATTTCATTCAAGTCTTTTGTTTCACACATTCCTTCAATTGAAATGACAGCAAAAGAAACCAAGTAAAGGCGAAAAAACCAAAGGAGACACCTTCGAATTTCATTCAATCAATTGCAACATCTGAAATTTAAGGAATTCGTTCAAGGCATACATGCATACCAGTATGTACATATACATATGTGTTCTTATATGGAGATGCATATAAATGCATGCATAAAATAAAGCTAATAAAAATTGTTGCGGTAACACGCTTAAAAGTGACAGCACTGCAATTTCCTTGAACTTGACACTCGGCAAGGCAACACAGATTTACATATGTATTGTATATATCTGTCTGTATCGTACATATCCCCATCTATATGGGTACGAGTATCATGCAAGTACGAGTCTGCTTGTGTTTTTTGGATAGCACAGCCACAGCCACAGCCGAGACCAGACCAGACCAGACAACGCACCACCTAAGTGGCGTCGTCGAGTAACCAGGTCTGAAGAGACAGTGGCACTCAACTTGGGGAAGGGTGCGGCGCCGATTGCTGGGAGAACACTCTGCTGGCCCCCAACATATTCTTTATGCATATACTACAAATTACATATACATATACATAGACGCTCGATTCCGCCGACGTCAGCAAAGGAGACAGTGGCAGTGGCCAAGGGCCCGAGCTGGGAATATTTTCCCTGAGATATGTAAATAAAATACCTCAATGGGCACGCGTGTCTGTGGAAAAGAAGTCGGGCAGGTGTTGGGTATCCGTATCCTCTTTCCATATCATATTGGATAGGATTTTTAAAGTCTTTGGCTGAATAAAATATATAATTCAAATCGTAGTTTCGGAAGTAAAATTATTTTAAGCAATACCTAATGGGATTCGTTGGATCCAATGCTCAAAAATGCACTAACCCCATTCATTTGCACCTTGTGCACCCTTTCGACAGCTACCTGTTGCGCCACTGTACCTGCCACAGCTTGCAGCGCGAAAATCTGTCTGGCTATACTTAGGTTATACCCGAACCCATATAGAGGCAGGGGCTAAGTCACGGCAGATGTGTGTCAGTGGCGCGCACTTAAGCGCATTTACACATGTTTAAGCCAATTGTCCCAGTTGCCGATATTCCCATTCGCTCGAGCAAACGGTGCCCGAGCCGAGCCGAGCCGAGCTGGAGACCGAGACACAGTTGTGCATTAGAAGCGAATGCGAATGAGAATGCATAGTTTAAGGTCAAGCCGGGGCCTCCTCCAGATCCAGATCCAGATCCATATCCCCATAACCATCTCCATGTACATAGATCATCTGGCATTTGATGGCATATGTACATCCAGCGCGACAATTGGGCACACCCACCCACGCTAATCGCTGAACGCTGAACGCTGAACGCAGTGACAGATATAGGCATAGAGCATACGAGTAAGGCATGAGGTAAAGAGTGGAATAACCACCAGTACGAGTCCATTGGCCCGACATCCAGTACGGGTCGGGTATGGTGTCCTGAGTACGAGTATCTAATGACAGTCCTCGGGTGGAAACTTTTTGTGTTTCCGTTGAACTGTAAGCGATACCTAAAAAATCTTAAACTGCAATTATTCAGGGAATGCAAAGCGCAGCGAAATGACTTAGAGTGGAACAGAACTACAGAGCACAGAGAACGAGTCCGAGGGAGGGACTCGACTCTGTCCGATAATCTGCGCTTTGCCACACTCAAACTTGGTGGCCTGCCCTGCCCGGATGTGGCACACAATAAAAAACAAAAAATTAAACATACTCGTAATAATAATAAGAAGAATGTCATCTTATAGTATATGTATATAGATAGTACATATGTGCGTCGAGCATGCTCATGTATAAATCAGTGATGATAAGCCCGAACAGATTCTTGAGCCCGCGACGAGCGGCTCCTCTTAATTAATACATTATAATTTGGCATTAAATTATATTTTATATATTCGTATACTTTGATTTCCTTATGCTGCCATTTCGAATTCCACGCAGCGGACAAAGGGGTTATCTCTTGGAGCGGACATCAATCAATGGGTTCTTTGTTGCCATGGAGAAAGTCGACAGTGACAGCAAGACTTAGATATGGTGGAGACTGGGAACGGATTCTCGATCCTGCTGCTGTTCGATGCGCGTCACAATTGACCCAATTCACCATTGCTGCCAAGCCCCACAACACGCGCCATCAATCAACAGCAGAGCAGCATTTTTTAATGTGCATCACGAAATAGAGTGAGAACTTGAAGCAAAAACAATAACAGCAACAAATCAGAGGAAAATGTGCATCATAAACGTTTGGAAAAACGGCATACAACAATGAATGCAGGGGTGCTGAAGAGGTAGTCGACCTGAAAGTTCCGTGTAAGGCCTTCGCTTGGGTCAACATTTACAGCGCAAGGTTAGCAGAGAGGTTTTTGAATGTTCAAAGAATGATTAAATAACACAAGCTTTAGCCTAAGTCCGAATAGTAGTTCGATTTCGATGATGAACAGTCTCCCATTAACTGAAAACTTCACATTAATCTAGGGCTTGTTGCGTGACCTCATTTTAAGAACTGCTTACATACTGGGAAATAAGAGTGATAAGAGTCTGACTAACAGTCAGGACTTACAATCAAGAAACCCCATTTTCCATTCCACACAAAGTATTACATTGTGTCATCGAATCAGTCGAAGATTCATCGGCATGAGTGTCCAGACGCACACAGGAAACCCATTTCAGATCATAAATACAGGGTAGCAATATAAAAATTGTACGAGTAAATGGGGCAACATATGAGCAGCGTGTGATTGACATGAAAAAGCATGCCCCCACAAACACAGATGCACAGTCACGCAGATACAGAATACAGAGAGCATAATGAATGCACATCTGGACAAGCGCACTTGCAGCATGACATCATTTTCCTTCCTTTCAACATCATAAGCAACAAGACGAAGCGTCAAGTCAAGAAATCTGCACATGCACATGGATATATCATATATACCATATGTGTACGAAATATGCCTGTGGATCTGTGGATCTGTGCATGTGGATGTGGGTGTGGATGTGGAGAACACCCACGCACTCCGCTCGCAGAGGGACGGAACGGAGTCGGGTCAGGGCAGCAGTTGGCAATTTGAGCGCACGGTTATGGCATCATTGCGCATAATTGTTTGGACAAACGCCTGACAGATGATAACTAATTGCCGTGCACTCAAATTAACATTGAATTTGATGGACAGCGAGCTGTCAAAACTGAATATTCACAATATATGTACATATGTAATGGCAATAAGAAAGCACTAGCTGATTGCTGATTAAATTGAGTGAACTTTTCACCTGTCACCTGTCCGTCTATCTGTCTATCTGTCTTTAGTGTTGCATGTCCACCTATCCAAATGAAATTTTTATTGGGATGATGTCCTCACAGTTTGAACTACTTCCAGGTATCTCATCTACATCGGAATGTCCAACCAACAATTCAAATAGAAGACTACAGACCTATCAAAAATGTCGTTTTGTATCGCCCCAAACCCATAAACTATGATTAATAAAAAGACTTTAATAGTATATTTCCCATACATTTTATTCCCAATCAAAGCACCAAACTTTTGCGTGTGTGCCGTGATCACATAACCCCTTTGCTTATTTCTTCAATTTTATGCCAATAATTCAGGCAATCAACACCAAACTGTGCAAAAGCCGTGCAAAGTTAACGACGAATGTCGCTCGGCAAATTAAGGAATATTTATTTTTAGCCATGACGCTAGATGTTTGGTGTTTGAAACGGAATCACAGTCGCGGACAGAAATTGCTATATACACGAGTAAGCTGCGAGTACATATGTATGTATGTGTAGGCTAGTATACTCATGTGTACATACATATATGTACATATGCATGTAGAATTCATCTAGTCTGATGAATATCAATTCCATAAGCCGGAGAGCTGATAACGGGCAAAAGAAGAACAACGGGCTGCTGTGATGCGACAGATGACTGATAACCCAATTTTCTGAGATCTCTCCTCCCATAAATAATCATTTCAATTTACAGCTACTAAGTGGCCAGTCCATCCATCTTCCCTGCACCACAACTACCATCTTCCTAGTCTTACAAGTAGGGTTCATACAACAAGAAACAGGCAGCTGTCAAAAGAGGCTGCTTGTTTGGATGCCCTTGCAGAGATCGTAAATGAGTTCCATTTTGATCAAATCTTGTCCTAAAATGATGAGCCCAGAATTTGGATTTGATCATCTGATTTGATAAAAAACAATAGTACCTGCACAGTTCCCTTGAGAAAACTTTTAAGCATCAATATACCCTCTGAAAGGGTATATCATATCTCACACACACACACACACACACACACAAACACACACTCACATCCAAAGAGAGTCTTCGCATAATTTCCGCATTCAGTTGCAGATAAATAAATAATTGAGTCAAATTGAAATGCAACTCGCCAAACAATTCCGCTCAAGCACGCAAATAAACTTCCATTTACAAAAGAGCGCAAAACTGAGATGATCTGGAAAAAGGAGGAGAAGGAGAGAAGGAGAGACCGACGATGAAGAGGCAGTCTCATTGTTGGGTCTCTTGGGCGGTCTACATGCACTGGACACTGGCCCCGCTCTGTCTGCGCTGGTCAGTGATTTATGCAGCGACGAAGGGTCAGATGCCCAGATCCCCAGATCGCCAGATTCCTCACATCCCCATACCAGGGATAAACAAATCTCGAAAGAATTTGAAACTAAAGCCGTGGCATGGAATGAATGGGAAGCAGTTGAATGGGAAAGAGAGAGAGGGTAGATGCAAAGACAGAAGCATCAACAAACAACGAAAACGTTCAATTCCAACTGGAAATGTTGCAGAACGTCAAACGATTGCCGCCCTGTTCGGCACTAAGAACCCTTCACCGATCACTTGAACTGCAGCTAATTGTCAGCAACGGAATCGAACAGCACACTCCACACGCCCCGACAGACGGCAATAAAATTTCCATATACTGTACATACATATGTGCATGTATAGAAAGAGCTGCTGCCCTGCTATTGAAGTATATGTCGGAGCCAACAGGGAATAAGAGCGAGCTCAGGGCACGGCACGCAGCCGTCGCTGATAAAGACAAATTATCAAAATCCATTCATAGAATATGCCTCAGCCTCCGCTGCAGTCGACGCCACAGTCACAGTTCGTATCGCAAGTGTGAACCTACATGCATATGTGCATGTGTGCAGGCACAAACTGTGCTGATACTCAAAAGGTGAGCCACTCCCAGGGAGCGCTCTCGAGATGGACTCAGATATGGTTTCACTTGCTGTTATGTGGGTGTAAGCGACAGTGACAAAAGAGAGCGACTCACCTTGTATAAATACATCTTGCAGTGCGCTCCCTTCTTGCTTGCGGCTTGCTTCTCTTAAATCGGTTGGATCTCTTTGGCTGCTACTGCAGTGCCAGCGAAGAGCGAACCCAGCGGAAAAGGAAATGGCTGTGTAATGTACCGGCAACGCATGCAAATCCGATTGGTTGGACAGTTTTAGAGTCTCTGCTCTAATGTGGCTAGGTACTTTTGAATGTTTTAGCATGGCTTCAACTGAAAGTTAAACACTCTCAGACAAAGTGTGCTTCCATTGAGGATTAACTGTTATTCAGTAATTAACTAATTACTGGTGTAATAAATATCTCTGTAATTTTAAGAATATTTGTCCGACAGTTTTTTAATTCTATTTAAGTTTGAGCAAACAAAAACAAATCGCTGAATAGATGGAAAAATGTGTGAACTTTCACACGTTTCATTTAACGTGTGCGATTATCTGAATATTATTAAAACTGTGAACCCCACACTTTTTGTTTGATTAAAGCTTATTACAGTGATCGTATGCCCTTTTTCGTAAGAGTAACTCGAGCGACAGTAGCACATAAAATCAAGTTTTTGCTTAGCGTTTTGCGGTTAAGCTCCAGCTCGAGCTGCATGCTGTCTTCAGGCCTCTAACCCACAAGACTTTGACGCTCTCACCCGGTACGGGGCGGGAGCTGGGGCTGCAGCTGGAGCCCATGGCATTGACCACGTAACCGAGTGCGAAGAGAAGTGCGAATCAAATTACTGGAGTTGTCAAACGAGCTGCACTGAACCCATTTCGGGAGCGAACACGTGAGCGCAGAAGACAAAACCCTTTTTTTCAAATCGAGTGAAAAACGCGACACAGAAACTGTTGGAATCTCAATGGGTACACCTAATATGTACACATGTATTTATTTATAATGGCTACTTGGGGACTGGGCAAAAGTCAGGCCCAGCCGATAGCCTTTGGCTGCGCCTGTGGCTGTGCCTTTGCTTGTGCCTGTGGCTATGGCTGTGTTGGCGACAATTGCTTTAGTTCTATTTTCTGAATTCGACTCTAGATTTCGATTCATGTCGCAATCAGCGGAACATGCTATCAATGGCGTCAATGTCGGCAACATAGCAATATGTCTAATTAAATTTGTAGATCGGCGGGCAGCGGCCGAGTCCAGTCGAAGCTTGATAAGGTTCGAATGCCATCGGAAGAAGGCGCCGGCTTTATGGCATGTGCTCCACTTCTGTTCTCATCACGAAATATGTGCGATCATCCACTAAACCACGCAGATCATTCAGTTTATCAAGGCAAAGTGTCCGAAAAGAAAACGGAAGCAATTCTATTATAATTAATTACTAGCTGAATGATTATCAATTTCCATTTCCATTTTCTATTTATAATGTCAGTTCTACGGCCTAAATCCTGCATGTACATGAGTGGTTAAAATTGTATATATAGAAAATGTTGCATATTTCTGGGAGCTGCTTTGCTTTAAATTAGTATTTGTTCCAATTATTGAAGATTACTCATGCATTTGTATAGGCCTTAAAGTGGTAAAAAGCGTATCAGTAACACCTTTTCCGCTCTACATTTAGTCTCGTTTTCATTCAATTTCTATAGCAATCGAAACTCAAATAAAACGTTAATTGCCAACCGGAAATGTTCAATGGCAAATCCTATTTAGCTATGCCAAAAATTGAGCTTAGATTACGGGGGGGTTATCAACGTGTGCTCTCGATAACCTTTCACCCCACACTATTTTGCCAAAAAATAATAAATAAATGGATGACATAATCCATGCCCGATTGTGGATGGACTCTATTAAACCCCAGACCCAGCGACTGGATCGTCTTTTCTGACTTATCTACAGAAGGGAAAGTGTTGCACGATCTGACTCCCGGAAATGTACGAGTATGGTGGGGGGGTGGAGGCGTCCCGGAGAGTAGAGTGCAATGGTTACAAGCAAATAATAACAATAACAGTAGCCACAGAGTGATTAAGAGAAGAATTGACCCAATTTTCTCGCTAGTGGATGATTAAGTTTGGTTGCTCCTAATCGCACAGTTTTACAAGCACTGTCTATATATTTCCGATTCGTAGTGGTTTGATGAGCATTGGCAATTTGTATGTTTACAGTTTTAGAAACACTTCTACTGGAATCTATTCAGTGAATACAAAACTGTTCCAAGTTTTAGCTGCGCTGTAAATGACGATTTTTATTTGAAACCCCATTTTAAGATCTTATTCAAACTGTCCTTAAAACGTTTTAAAACAATTATTTCGAGTAATTGACAAATACTTGATGTATTCTTGGGTTGTCACTTACCTTTGCCGCCTCCACAAAGGACACAACGCCAGCCAGCAGATACACCGCTCCCAGCAAACCCGAGAGATGCCGTAGATCTCTGGGTAACATCTTCGATGGGTCCTTTGGTCCTACGCACAAACTATATATGTCTCACTCTCGCAATCTCTCTCTGTACTTCGCTCTCTCTATCTCAAACACACACACGAAACTGCGAACGAAATAAGCATTAAGAATTTGGATGTTTAATTAACATTTTTGTGGAACCGAACAAAAGTCGATATTAACGTGAACTCCCTACGGCCATATGAAAATTTCGCTGGATTTGGGAAAATAGGGAAACAGAACTAACAGAAAACGCTGATTTGCTGCTGCTGCGATCGTCGGGCACAGCACTCTCCCCACATGTGGAGATCGTCAAGCGTTCGAAGTGTTACTAAACACGAGGCCCGCAGAAGAAATCCGAATTCGCGGCCCCACTCGCTTTCGATGATCGGCCGCGGTTCGGTTGCCGCTCGGCTCTCGCACTACGCACACTGGTGTAAGTGGATGGTGCATTGGTATTGGGGGATGGATGGATGAATGGATGGACGGTTGGATGGTTGGATGGTTGGCAAAGCACTCTCCGGTCGTAGTCGCAGTCACGGGCCAGGGCCAGGCCAGGCCCGGGTGGATGTGGATTTAGCACTTTGCCGCCTTGAAATGAGGAAATGAGCCAGCCCCCGAACAGTTTCGAGATGCTTTTTACTCACAGTCGTAGTCAGTCCATCCAGATTTCGTATTACTAAAATCTATTTCCATTTCCCATTTGGTTCCATTTCGTTGCTGTTTGCTTGTCGCCTCTCGTGATTAGGTTAAGGCTTTTTCATTTAGTTTGTACATGCATATGCCCGGGTGTGGGTATGTGTATGGGTATGGGAAGCTGATAAGACGGATATGGCTGCGTATTTCCTGTTAGAAAAATCTCAACTCGATTTCTAGTCCGAATCCGAGCTGTGGCCGGGACCGGAGCTGGAGCTCCAGCTCTGGAGCGGCTCTCAAATTATTTTATACGCAGATTTAGCAGCCTTACGAAAATAGAATATTTAGAAATTTCAACTTGGTTTTGGGTTTTGGGGTCACAGCATTTTGAAATGTCTCTTGATACGATTCTCCTAATCTAGCCAGACTGTGGTTGGGCAAGAGCTGTCGAGTATTAGGGTATACGGAAGTCGGATATGACCTATTGGCCTTAATAGATCTCCGGCTAGGAAGTTTCGAAGAGATTATCAAATGAAAATGCTTCAGCCTTGGCACTCTCTGCAATCATCAGAAGAGTTTTTAGTTTTAAATGTTGATTGGTTGGCGAAATGCTAATCTACCTGCTACCTGGAAATTCTATCTACATTTAGATTATGGTATTGGTTTTAGCTTATCATCGACTGGGAAATACAAGGACTTGCTTTCTTGGGAATTGGACAATCCCTTAGTACTGCAACTGAAGCCCACTTGCCTGGGATAAGCCGAATTCTAAGGAGAATATCGCGTAGGTTTATATTTTAGGCGTCAAGTGTCGTGGAGGCAATCATAACCACAACCTATAAGTACATAGCTCTTATAGAAAGGATTGCTACATTCAAATAACACACAATATTTAACGGCGAGTAAACACTATGGAAATTGTTTGTTGACAGTCTTTGTTACATCATCAATCAAGCTATAGAGTACATTTTGAGCAACATTTTTCGATCAAGTTATGTTCCATTATAGCACCTTGGTTATATCAGTGTTTAGAAGTATATTGTATTATGACTTCCATGATCGTCACTCATTTCTACTTAATTTAAGTTAATTTTCATATTAGTACAAGTTTTAAGATATAATTATATATCTTTTATTTTCTACTGCTAAATCAATCATGTTTATCGATCGGATAGTTGAGTCATCTGGAATATAGAAAAATGTTTTAAGCCCCAGAGGTTGTCAGCATAGAAATGGAACTTACAATAGATATTTGCCATCGGAACAATCGGAGCAACGACAACTCTTAAAAATTGTTTTTTGTTTTTAATAATTTCTACTATTTTCTTAATTGATATATTGACCGCTGTGATCGCTCTGCAAAGGTTCCCAGGGGTATTATAATCGGGTATTTTATTTGGTTTGAGTTTGGCACCATAATAAAAGCGAGGTAGCTACATATTTATTTCTGTGGGGTAGTTTCTATACCCGTACTCGAAGAGTTAAGCGGTGTATGAGATTTGTGGTAAAAGTGGATGTGTGTAACGCAGAGAAGGAAATGTTTCCGACCCATAAAGTATATATATGTATATTCTTAATCAGCATCAATAGCCGAGTCGATATAGCCATGTCTGTCTGTCCGTCCGTCTTGTTCGAGGCCTACTTCTCAGAGATTAGAAGAGCTACACCAACCAAATTTTGTTCCAGATATGTGATTCTTGTGATATCATAGAAATCAAGTTTGTTTGAAAATTTTGCCAAGTCCCCTTCATCTACATTGTAGATGTAAAGTTCACATTTTAGATTTATTATCATAATACATTGCAGATGTAGATATAAATGACAGATGTAGCAAAAAATGTAAAATAAAAAATATTTTAAAATTCCACGTATATCATAAGCTCACATGATTATATACTGACTGAGTACGGGTATAAAAGTAGAGTCGCGTTCACAGAAGCGACTCCCAGCGTTCCTTCTTGTTATGGTAAGGTTTGTTTCCAATTTGTTACTGACGATCCATTCTGAACTGTATTATACAGACACAATTTTCTATACCGTCTATATCAGCGAGGATTCCCAGCAATATTCGCACAGATATACTTGAAATCCAATACTTTTGTCATTTGGAAATCCAAAAACATAGCTGTGCTCGAAAACTAGGAAACACTTGGGCAAAATCATTTTCCCGATCTTGGGGTGTGTGGGCTATCAGTAATGCCTTAATGCCTTAGTTGGAGCTGAATGTAGAGAAGGTGCTCCAAGGGAAGTACGAATATATGAAGGCGAAGTAGAAGTAGAAGAATCGGTCCAAAGCCAATGCTTTATTGAGCAACTTAAGTCGCATATCGCCAGATGCCCCAACAACAGCAATAATAGTGTGAAAAGGGAGCAGGGGAAAAGGGGGTATATTATCGCCTAGTTTTATTCATTCCGAAGCGACTATGTTAGCTGTTGGGATTAGTGTTGCTACATAGTCGTCATCCCATCCGTTCCATATGGATTCCGCCTCCCATCCCTCCAGCCCCAGACACACGCACACACACCCAGACACACTCGTAAAGAAATGCTCTGATCACACAGACGACACGGATAGTGTACGTGAGCTACTTCGGCCTGAGAACCCGAAGTGCATTCGGGTTGGAGCTCGGGCTCCAACGACTGCTTCGGGGAGACAATCGTGGCACTGCCGTATGCTTTTGGGATCACTTAAACTTATACTATAATTAGTCGTGTTCCGTCTTCTCGAGTAAGTAGTAGACTGGGTGGGCAGCGCTCTGGCCTGGGAGCAGTTGCCTGTGCGCCTTTGGTCTTGTGTGTGGTGTGTGCGCTCGGCGATCGGTTTAGTACGCTCCCGTCAATCCCCACAGTTAGATCGGTTTGCTGTAAGGAAGTTTGACAAAAAAATATAAAGAAAACAAGAAAATACGATCACAGCTGCAAAAGAAGCTCGCAATATCTGAAATACCAAAAAAAATAAAAATATTTTCTCTAGAGAAAAGATATCTGAAAGAAACTTGTTCAAAGCATCAGTGCTTGTCAAACTGTAAAGTGCGCCTGGACGTCAGTGAAACTCAAAATTGCCCAACCCAACCGTTCTAAAAATTGCAATTAAATAAACGCGCTTGAATAAAACAGTACTCAGAATATTATAAATTTAAACTAATTTTTTGAGACAAATATGAAATAAAACATTTATAACAATTTGGAAACCATATTTTGGCAAGTGCAGCGAAATATAAATGACCCACTTTTCTGGCTCATCTTTCAGGCCCAACGACGGCAACATATTTAAAACTCGACGAGGACAGAGCAAATAATTGTGCAGTTTTAAGTGCATAGGGCATGATGTTGCCCTTCTGGAAGCGGTAAGTAAAATATCAGTCTTTTGGAAAATATCGAAAAGAAAAACCATCACAACATAAAAAAAATATCCTAAATTCACACCGAAAAAAAGGAAAAGACACTGAAGTCCTGCTACAATTCCATTTAACTAACAATAATATATCTACATATTTTCTTGAATAAAAAAATAGGATATATTTAAATAAAAAAAAATAACAAAGTTACTTTTCCATTGATTTGTTCTTGTAAAAATACATGCCAAAAGTTAAAATGGAAATAGGCACTTGCAAAACATTTAAATCTCACTTAAAATTTGTAATGTTCAAATTCTGATGAGCACAAATATGATCAGGTTTCGTTGTTCTCTTAAAAAAATTCCCACTCTCTCGTGAATGAGCTGAATCTCTTACGTTCCCTCTCTGTCACACATATACACACTCACCCACATTGATCGCGCAACAGAGAAACCATACGCTCTCAGTCGCACCCGTAGCTTCACGATTGATAAGCATGATGGAACAGACATACACATGTACATTCATACGAGTGTATGTGAATTCTAACTCGAGTGATCTTCGATTTTCTCGTAGAGGGCTGCTCTCGGTGCAGCTCTCTTGTACTTTGAATTTCAAGTTTTAAGTAAAGCTTAGGTCTGGTTGCAGGAGTCGGAAAAACAAAACAGATGCAATAGATACGATATCCCCCAAAAATATGCATGTATATTTTCAAAAAAAATATAATATCAACATCCCCATCTTGCAGGCTGCTGTACGCCGCTGTCATCGCTGGAGCGTTGGTTGGTGCAAACGCTGTAAGAGACCCTCGACCCTCGACCCCGACCCTTGACAATTGAAGGGGGATCAATGAAGCTTAACTTTTGTATCGTTGCAGCAATTCTGGAAGACCGCTGGCACCTCTGGTTCGATTCAGGACACAGTTAGACACCAAAGCAGAGAAGACCCTCGGGACTCATTTCCCATTGATGATAGCTATGACATTGTAGACTCGGCGTCCATTCAGCGCGGCGGACAGCCACCCAAGAACTGTACAGCCGGATACGCGGGCTGTGTGCCCAAGTGCATTGCCGAGAAGGGTAACCGCGGTCTGCCAGGTCCATTGGGCCCCACCGGACCCAAGGGTGTCGCAGGCTTTGCGGGTCAGGACGGACCACTGGGCGACAAGGGCCAGAAGGGTGACCCCGGGCCATATGGACCGCGCGGCGACAAGGGCGAGCGTGGATCGCTGGGCATCCCCGGTCTGCCAGGCGTGGCAGGTGTCCAGGGATCGTCTGGAAATCCCGGCTTACCCGGTATCAACGGCAAGGATGGCTGTGATGGCTCCGATGGCTTGCCCGGCCTGCAGGGTCTCTCCGGTATGGCAGGACCACGCGGCTTCCCGGGCGGTCCGGGTGGCAAGGGTGAGAAAGGTGAACCGGCAAAGGAGAACGGAAACTACGCCAAGGGTGAGAAAGGCGAGCCCGGCTTTATAGGACGTTCCGGCTACGCAGGACCCCAAGGCAATCCTGGTGACAAGGGCGAACGTGGTGACACCGGACCGTATGGCTCCAAGGGTCTGCGCGGAGATCGAGGCATTAAGGGCGAGAAAGGCGACTCTTGCTTTGGACCTCTGATGCCAGGAAAGCAGGGAGAGAAAGGCGAGAAGGGTGATCCAGCCGTTCCCACCCCCGTCACCGGTAGTGAACGTGTGTCTGGCCCACGTGGTGACCCCGGCCAGAAGGGAGAGGGTGGTCCCGTCGGGGAGAAAGGTGAGCTCGGTCCCGGCGGTGAGACTGGACAGGATGGACAGAAGGGTGAGAAGGGTTTGCCCGGCGGCTCTGGCGATAGAGTAAGTGAAAAGCGGAAGAATGTAAAGGGTTTCGCTGACGTGCTCAATTTTAGGGTCGTCAAGGTAACTTTGGACCACCAGGACCTTCTGGACAGAAGGGAGATCGTGGTGAAACTGGTCTAAACGGCTTGCCCGGAAGTTTCGGTCAGAAGGGAGAGCCAGGTCTTGCTGGTCGATCCGGTCAGCGGGGTTTGGATGGTCCGCCAGGACCACCAGGCGGCGGTCGCGGACAGCCAGGTGCTCCAGGACCAAAAGGACCTCGCGGTTACACTGGCGCGCCCGGTCCTCACGGCTTGAACGGCGCTGATGGACAATCAGGACCCCAAGGATACGTTGGACAGAAGGGAGGCATTGGCATGCCCGGGCGTCCGGGTGGTGAAGGACCTCCGGGCCAAAAGGGTGAGAAAGGTATTGGAGGACGCATCGGACCCCAGGGCCCCGTAGGACCCATCGGCCACAACGGACCTCCAGGCCCCGAAGGACTAAAGGGAGATGCTGGCACCCCTGGCTATGGCATTCCCGGTCTGAAAGGAGATGATGGAAATCCTGGGTAAGTCTTTGACATCGCCGAGGACTCCGTGATTTACCACTCATATTGTCTATTCGACCCATCAGTTATCCTGGCCAGAAGGGCGGCAAGGGCGAAAGAGGCTTCAAGGGAAATGCTGGTGTTCCTGGCGACTCGAAACTGGGCAAACCTGGCACGCCCGGCGGCGCTGGTGCTCCCGGACAAAAGGGAGATGCTGGCCGTCCTGGTACTCCTGGCGCTAAGGGAGACATGGGCATCAAGGGTGACATTGGTGGCAAGTGCTCCTCCTGCCCACCCGGTCTGAAGGGAGATAAGGGTACGCGAGGCTTAGACGGTATACCCGGCAATCCCGGCGCTGAAGGACCACCCGGAGAACCTGGACACCAAGGCGAGCGAGGCCACGATGGAATCAACGGACAAACGGGACCGCCTGGAGAAAAGGGAGAAGATGGTTTGACTGGTGCACCTGGTGCTACTGGATCTCCTGGTAAGCCGGCAATTATCAACTATAGCCAGATAGCGCCCGAAAAGGGAGAAAAAGGACTGTCTGGCCTTCCCGGAGCTGCTGGTGTAAAGGGTGACCGCGGAGAAAGTGGCTTCCCTGGTCTGCCTGGTGTCAAGGGAGAAATAGGCTTCAAAGGAGACAAAGGCTTCACCGGACAAGCTGGCACGGACGGCATCCCTGGAGCACCTGGACGTGATGGATACGACGGTGCTCCCGGTCTCACCATTAAGGGAGAAACCGGCAGACGTGGCGTGGACGGTCTCAAGGGTGACAAGGGTACAACCGGATACGTCGGATCGAAGGGAGAACCAGGCACATGCGAGGCCAGCGAGCTGAAGGTCCCTGCAAAGGGAAGTAAGGGCGACCGTGGTGCCACTGGAGTGACCGGAGGCGATGGGCCGATCGGACAGAAGGGAGAGATCGGATACCGCGGCGAGAAAGGTTCGACCGGTCCTCAGGGCCCAGTTGGTCTCGTTGGACCTCGTGGTCTGCCTGGACCCCGTGGCGAGAAGGGTAATTTGGGACCCATCGGTGCTGCCGGCAATCCCGGAAAAGACGGTTCTCGTGGCTTGCCTGGTCGCAACGGAGATCGCGGTCAAAAGGGAGAATTGGGAATTGCAATGCCTGGACCCCCCGGTCCACAGGGTCGCGACGGCTTGCAAGGTCTGAAGGGAACTCGGGGCCAGGCCGGCCCCCAGGGTCTGCCCGGACAAGAAGGAAATCCTGGATATCCTGGTGATAAGGGAGATGCTGGAACACCCGGTGTACCTGGTCGTGTTGGCAGCCTTGGCGAGAAAGGAGACCTTGGTCCAGTGGGTCCAATCGGACAGCCCGGCCCCCCTGGTATTCCCGGTATTGATGGAGTGCAAGGCCGTGACGGATCCAAGGGCGAACCCGGTAATCCAGGTTTGGTTGGCATGCCCGGCAACAAGGGCGATCGCGGAGCTGTTGGCAACGATGGACCAAAGGGCTTCAACGGAATCGCAGGCTCACCCGGCAAGCGTGGACCGGCCGGAATTCCCGGAATCTCTGGTAAGAGTTTCCGAACCCAAAAATTAATTATTCATTCAGCATCCAATTTTGCGTTTCGTTTCTTTTGCAGGCTCGAAGGGAGATAAGGGAGCTCGTGGCTTGACTGGAAATGACGGACAAATGGGTGGCCGAGGACCTCCAGGACCACCTGGCCTGCTGGGTGTCAAGGGTGAGCCCGGACTTCTCGGGGCCCCGGGACAAAGAGGATTGGACGGCTTGAATGGTGAAAAGGGTAACCAAGGTCTGCCCGGCTATGATGGACCACAGGGTCTGCCTGGAGATGCTTCCGAGAAGGGTCAGAAGGGTGAAGCCGGTGTGTCTGGGCTGCGTGGTGATACTGGAGTGCCCGGTGAGCCCGGACAGCCTGGCGAAAAGGGATTGCCCGGTTTGGCTGTATATGGACGCCCCGGTCCCCAAGGAGAAAAGGGTGACACTGGTCGTGGTGGCGCAGACGGCATTCCTGGATCGAATGGAGAAAAGGGTGACATCGGCTTGGCTGGCTTATCTGGAAGGAATGGCGAAAAGGGATCCGTCGGCCTCCCTGGCATTCCCGGCGCTCCCGGAATTGATGGGCAGCCTGGACTGCAGGGTGCTCCTGGACCGGTCGGCTATCCCGGCGCCCAGGGATACAAGGGACAGGCTGGCCTGCCCGGTCTGTCCGGTCTCAAGGGTGACACTGGCCCCGTTGGCCCTCTGGGCTACATTGGAAACCCTGGCATCAAGGGCGAGAGGGGCCCACGTGGTCAGCCTGGTCTGCCCGCTATCGTCAATGTCGATATGCTGCGAGGCGAGAAGGGCTCTTTGGGAGAGCGCGGCCTGACTGGAGAAAAGGGAGATCAGGGAGAGAGAGGAGAGCAGGGCCGGGAGGGGTATCCAGGAGTGAAGGGAGACCAGGGTCTGGATGGTCCCCGTGGCTTGAATGGACTGAACGGAGCCCCTGGACTCAAGGGAGATGCGGGTCCTCAAGGTGAGCCCGGCTACCCTGGGCCTGTTGTCAAGGGCGAGAAGGGTCTGCCCGGACGCGCCGGAAAGTACGGACGTGAAGGTGAGTTCTCCCGAGCGCTTGTTCGTATCGTATCACAACAAACCCATAATCATTTTATCATAGGCCTTCCCGGAGCACCTGGCATCAAGGGCGAGCGCGGTTTACCTGGTCTGTCTGGTACCCCCGGCCTAGTCGGTATGCCCGGACCCGTTGGATCTCCAGGTGAAAAGGGAGATCGCGGTCTGGCCGGTACACCTGGTCAGTCCGGACTCGACGGATTGAGGGGAGCTCCAGGTCTCAAGGGCGACCAAGGCTATCCCGGACCGAAGGGAGAACGTGGATTGGCTGGCTTCGAAGGACAAAAGGGTGATAAGGGTGACCAAGGACACGCTGGCCTGCCCGGTCTGGCTGGATTAGCTGGAGCCAAGGGCGACTCTGGATACCCCGGCCAAGACGGACCAGAGGGACCGCAGGGCAGCCCAGGTGAGAAGGGCTTCACCGGACCCAAGGGACGCGACGGCCGCGACGGCAGTTCAGGTCTGCAAGGACAAAAGGGTGAGCCCGGCATGATACCGCCGCCGGGACCCAAGGGCGAACCTGGCAAGCCTGGACGTGAGGGTCAAAAGGGCGACGCCGGCCAGCCCGGTGACCGTGGCCTGACCGGAATCGAAGGACAGCGCGGAGAGAAGGGCGATCGTGGTCTGATTGGTCCAAGCGGATCCATCGGACGTCCCGGACCCAAGGGAGAACGTGGTGAGCAGGGTCTGGTTGGACGCGAGGGTGCTATCGGCGCCATGGGTCTGAAGGGTGACGCAGGTCTGGCCTGTAGTGGCGCCCAAGACTACCTCACCGGCATCCTTGTGACGCGCCACAGTCAGAACGATCAGGTGCCGCAATGCGCGGCAGGTCACTCCCAGCTCTGGACCGGCTACTCTCTGCTGTACGTGGACGGCAACGACTATGCCCACAACCAAGATCTCGGCTCGCCGGGCTCCTGTGTGCAGCGCTTCTCCACTCTGCCGGTGCTGTCCTGCGGACAGAACAACATCTGCAACTACGCGTCGCGCAACGACAAGACCTTCTGGCTATCGACATCGGCCCCCATTCCCATGATGCCGGTGGAGAACTACGAGATTAGCAAGTACATCTCGCGCTGTGTGGTCTGCGAGGCACCTGCCAACGTCATCGCGATGCACAGTCAGTCCCTAGAAATACCCGAATGCCCCTCAGGATGGGAGGGTCTCTGGATTGGCTACAGCTTCCTCATGGTGAGTACTCAGCCCGGTCTGAAGCGGAATCGAAAGCTTGATTTCACATCATTTTAATTTCCCCCACAGCACACGGCAGTGGGCAATGGAGGCGGTGGCCAGGCGCTGCAATCGCCTGGCTCCTGCCTAGAGGACTTCCGTGCAACACCGTTCATCGAGTGCAACGGCGCCAAGGGCACCTGCCACTTCTACGAGACAATGACCAGCTTCTGGATGGTCACTCTGGAGTCCAACGACCAGTTCGAGAAGCCCCAGCAGCAGACGATCAAGTCTGGCAACCTGCTGTCCCGCGTCTCCAGATGTCAAGTCTGCATGAAGAACTCGTCGTAGGCCGTCGCGGGGCCCTGCCCCACTTGCCTCCACACAGACACAAGCACAGCATAAGTTTAATCTAATGTTAAAGCCCCTAAATATACCAACGAACAGTGTACACACCACACACAGAACAGGAGACACTCACAGACGAACCAACACTGCTACCAATTCCTTAAACTAACCAAATCGAAGCGCCAGGCCCTCCGTCTTAGTGCTAAAACGGACCTGCACCAAATGCCATTTTTGTATCTGCCATTTAATGTTCTAAACAAATGTAAACTGCTTCTTAGTTACGTGTAATTTAAGTAAATCAAACAAATAAATAAACTAGCCTCGGTCGTATGTCCAAAACCACCAGAAGAATTACACCTCTATGTAGAGAGGAGAGTGCTGCATGTTCCATTTTGCTTAAATGCGAAACAATGCACCTAACCATATGTGGACAATGAGAGCATATCGAACGGTTGACATGACATAGACCTCCGCCACTACACACACAATATGCTATACAAAACTGCTATTTTTTTCGCAAATCGTTTATGTTTTTGAAACAAAAAAAATGGTAAAATAAAGAAAATTTATAAATACGATGTGCAAATTGTATACCGTGGTGGGGTACCAGTGTAGGGGTACACAGTAGTGTGCAAATCAGAGAAGAAGAAATATCTGCACCCTGGTTAGCCTATGTTTCTATTCGAGCAGGCATAATCTGACCATCTTTCGTATTTCTAAGTAACCTAATTCATCAGTGATATTGCCATTTCACTTTTAAGTTAGCCAGACTTTAACAGTTTCAGCCCGGACAATATCAAAATCTAAATACTATTTTATTCCACAGCTTTACTGCCATAAGTAGAGGTAAATCGGATAAAAAAAATCATGGAAAATGCTTATTAAGAATTTACCAGAAGAATAACGAATTTGAAATTAAAAGAAAAATAGCAAAGCCTAAGTGTTTATTGAAAGAGATTTTTCCCCATTTTCAAAATCTATTTTAATCCCTGAATATCATTGAAAATGTTTGGGGATGGTTGGCACATCAACAACAATTCCATTATGAATTATTTTATGCACCCCTGCCAAACCGGATGTGACAGGTTTTTTATTGCAGAAACTGTTACGTTTTTTTTGTTTATGTCTGCTACGTTCCAATTAGCTTATGTTTAAGTTTTTTTAACATCATTCGAATTGTATAAAGTATGTTGTTTTTCAAAGTCAAGTGGGTCTAAATTATGACCCCGAATTGAAATTATTGACTTTCATTTTTAAAATATATTATGGCTCTGAATTAATGGGGGTGTCCTATTCAAGTGACGAGGAGTGTATGTATGTTTATGATTTCATCATGCATTGAAGCAAATGAATGCGATATAAAGCTATGTATGTTCCACTTCCTTTAATATAATAAGCTTCAAATTTTACTCATAAAATCCGCCAATATAATCAGTCAAGGAGTGAACAGAAAGGATATTAAGATACAACTATTATCTGATGCTAACCCCACTGATACCGACACAGATATAAAGTGTATATAATTTTTGTTCCTATTCTTTCTTTGATTAGATCCTTTCCTTTCTTTATGTTCAGTATCCAGTATCGGGGTGTATTACATACGTGAAGTTAACTCTACGAAACTTTGCACCTAGTCTGATTTCATGAACATAAAGATATATATCATACAGGGGGCAAAGGAACGATCGTCCAAAAATAAAGATTTGACGAAAAGCTATAGATATGCTTTTATGTTTTGTAGAACTCCAAGGATATATAAAGAACTTCACATTCTAGCTTGTTTAATTAGAAATTTACTCGTTTTTGGAAATCAAATCAAAGAATCAAAGAATCTATGTGGTTCCAGATATGCATCTGTAATTTCCAGTTTCAAAGCAAGGCTTTTTTGTACGTTGATTTGTTTATGTGATTTAACACGGTGGTGCAGATCTTCTTTTAAAGAACAAGGGTTCAGACAGCCTAGGTCTTGTGGTGGAAATGATTTTTCCTTTGAAAGCAAACCCAGGGAGAGGAGAGGAATCAGAATCTCACCACTTGCCGCCTCCGGAAACAAGGCACTTGTGCGCATGCCTCATGCCTCTAGCAGAGAGCCCGAACGCGGGGGTTTTGGGTAGCTGTGGGTTGAGTGGGGTCGGATGGGGGTGGAGGGTTGTGAAGCGTCAGAGGGGTGGCATACGATATCATATGATAATGATATGCAGACACACATATTCCAATTGGTGGTTGGAAGAGTTTCCTTCCAGCTGTGGCCGTACGAAAATAGGGGTAGGCTTTCGGGGTTCGAATTGGAAAAGTGAACGGCACACATCAGTCGTCGGTGGGAGTTCGAATACATACGTCAGCAGATAAGACGTGCTCAGTCGCTGGAGTGGGACTGAAAAATGTATACCCAAGTGGAAAAACTGGAGAAGAAGTAAGGAAAAATGTAATCCATTGCAAGCTTTGCAAGAACACTGAGAAACCCCAAAAGAGGAAGGTGCCCGTGCCAGTGCCAGTGCCAGTGGCAGTGCCAGTACCAGTGCCAGTGCCAGCCGGAAGCCCCGAACAAAGGCAGACCAGACCCACTTACAGCACGAGTGAGTGGAACCCAGTGGAACCAGTGGAGCGGCAGCAACCCCCAAAACAGACAACAACCCACCAACCCCAACCACAACCACAACCCCCTATATGATTATCGTGCTGTTGTTGCTGTTCCAATCGCTCTGCCTCTACTGCCAACGTCTGGTGCTGCACATCCACGACCGATGTTTCCCCCGCAACGTACGCCTCTTGCAGGAGGTGGCCGAAACGGTTGGCGATCGTAAAGCACAACAGCATCTGGAGAAGCAGCAGCTGGAGCAGACCAAGCGCCGCCAGAAACGCCGCATCCTCGAGCCCATTCTCCCCCTCGGAGCTGGCGTCAACTCCGAAGCCTGTCGCTTCTGTGCACACAGTCCGCAGGGCTACTGCCGTCATCACTTCCACCTGCAGGAGCTGAAGCTCCACCAGCAGCGGCAGTCATCCCGCATCGGCGGCGACCAGGACTACAAGCAGCTGCGTCGCATCAAGCGCGAGCTAAAGCAGAGTCTGGGGCAACGGCAGCCACAGCTTAGAAGCTATCGACCACTGCTGTCCGGCAGTCCCAGCTGCAGCTCCCTGAGCAGTGGTTACGGTTCGCTCAGCACCTGCAGCACCTACGCCGACGAGGAGGCGGAGGAGGAGGAGGAGCACGACGAGTCAGTCGAGGTCGAGGAGCCAGGTAACCTGGTAACTACTCACTTGTAGCCCTCTCCAGCAGATCTCGGGAAAAGTGAGGCGCACTCCATCACATCCCATCCCATCTCAGACGCCGTTTAACAGAAGGCCTTTTGAAAGCCCTCAGCAAATTTCAAGTGGCTTGATTTTCTATTGTCGTTTCAAAAATTGAAGTAGTTACAACAATGTCCGACTTGGAGATTGAACAGCAGCCGGATCCGGCACACTTGGCTGTGGTGATGACGCCCCGACGACGCCGTCACAGTGGACGACGTGGTATCGCGCCCACATCCCAAGATGCCAAGGTGTCAAAGACACCGACATCATCATCGCCCTCGCGGAACTGTCCACTGGCTCATGGCACCAAGGACAATTGGACCTGGAGCAATCGCAATCGCTCCAACGAAGTGGTGCTGAGTGGCCCCAACTTTCGCACAGTTCACTTCCATCCAAACTGGAGCAAGGGAACCGCCGGAGTCCAGGGCAAGCGACCCCTCAACAACGGCCGCTACTACTGGGAGTTGCATGTGTCGCAGCGGGTCTTCGGGACCTCTATCATGTTTGGTATTGGCACCCGGTCGGCTCGGCTACACGCCAATGCCTTCCGCAATATGCTCGGCGAGAACGAGCACGGATGGGGACTCTCCCACAAGGGCGTGCTCTGGCACAACGGCGTGGCCCTGCTGTATACGAAACGCTTCCGCGAGAATCATTCCACGCAGATTGGGGTGCTGTTTGATGGTATTGAGGGCACGCTGACCTACTATAAGGATGGAAAGTGTCTGGGCGTGGCCTTTAGGGGATTGGATAAGATTGAGGAACCCCTCTATCCCATCGTATGCTCGACTGCCGCCAAAACGGAGATGACTCTGAAGAGTGCTCGGCGTGAGTTTGTCAATCTCCAGGATCGCTGTCGGGCCGTGATTATGCGGCGAGTCCGCAGCTGCTCTCAACTGGAGAAGCTCAAGCTTCCGCTGCCCATCCGTGCCTACTTGAGTGAAGTGATCGATGACAAAGAGCCGCTGCGTCAGGTCGACAACTACGATATACTATGTGATTTCTAGAGTTTGGAATATCCGCATCGCTTCTCCCAAATAACAACCGATCCGATGCGGACTATATCGTAACCGTTGGATTATCGTGAGTGACGGAAGTAGAACAGTCCCAGCCCATACCCAATTATTTCTAAGCTGCGACCCGTGAAATCGTTGTTGTGCCATCAAGTGGATCTGAAAACAAAGAAGGAAAACGTTTCTAGGAAATATTGTACATTTTCAAGTAATTCTAAATTTGATTGCACTCTTTGCTATAATCCTTTTTTTTTGTTTTGTTTATAGCTTTCTGTTGAAATTTTTAGATAAAATGTGGGGAAATAGGCCAATTCGGTGCAATATTTGTGATATAAGAAAAGAAGGAATAAACATGAATATTCGATTCGTATTTTGGGGATCAAGCTGCATAAAGCTCTCCGCAAAATAAGGTAAAGTCATAGGGCATAGAGCTAAGCATATTTTTCGGTACAGACGAGTGTGAAATCTAGTCAAAGAAACACTCTGATAACCTAACTTTGTATAAATGGGGTAGTCAGCAAATTATTCATAAGTAATCTAATTTAGCGATTGAAAAACTCAACTCTAGTCATCCAAACAGAATTAACGATGTTTCCCATGGTCTAAAAACATTTATGGCACTTGTAAATGTATTATACAGCTTTGGTCACATAAATATTTTAGTACAAATGATTTATTACAATATTCTTAATATGGTTATTATAGATTTGGTGTCTGTATAAATTACTACACATAATTTAATTGGTACTCGTAGATGGCAAGCAAGACATGTATGTAAATGAAATTCGTAAAAATACGCTCAAAACTATTAAGCGATATTGATTTTTGCCTCATTTGGGGGACATTTGGATTTACATGAATAAAAGATACATTTACTAACTAAAGAAATGGGAAGTATAATGCTGCACACAGGTTCTATTTCGCCCTCTCAACTCTGCTATGAGTTGATTCGTTATACAGGTTATGTACATATTATAGCTCATCGGCCAGGTGATTTATGTTCTGCAGGTGGTCTCCGTAATCGGTGGCCTCGCTGCCCACAAAAGTTTCATAGTTGTTGAGAATCTCCAGATAGGAGAGACGATCGTCGTGATCCTCGTCTGTGGAGACAAACAGATGGTCCACCTCATCGTTGGCAATGGCCGTATTGCTGGGCACTATCCACGAGAGCACCTCGTTGCCCGTAAGCACACCGTCGCCGTTGACATCGTGATCCTTGTCAAAACGCTCCTTCTCAGTAAGAAGCCATTCCTTGTCGTGATGTGAGGCAGCCTCACCCACAAACTCCTGGAAGTTTATCTTGCCATCGTGATTCAAGTCCTTGTCCTGCATGGTATGCTCCAGGAGTATGGGCAGCATCTGGGGATGTTCCTCGGGATTGTGGAAGTACACAAATTCCTCCAGACTCAGTACGCCGTCCTTGTTCATATCGGCTGCATTAAACATCTCCTTATCTTGCTTGATCATTTTCTGCTCCTCCTCATAGTTGTCAAAGTCGATTGTCTCCTTCTTGAAATTCTCATCTTCCATGGAATAGGTATCCTGTAAGTACTCCTTCCATGTAATTCTCTCATCCGTTTCTTGGTCGATTTCGTCAAAGCGATCAGCTGCCTCCTCCTCGGACAGCTTTCTGTAAGTATTTGGATTAGTTTTAGCAATGACAGTTTTTTTACGGAAGTACATATGTATGTTTTCATTTGTGAGTTTGGCGAGCAGAAGCAGTCACTAGCAGTCACTAAAAGGGTTAGCAGCTCGGCGACACTGATTGTGTGTGTGTGTGTAGGGGGGAATTAATCAACAGACAACACTCACTTAAAAGACCTTAATATCCATGCTTTCAGTTCATGCCGGTCAACGAACTCGTCCTTGTTGAGATCCATCAGTTTAACCAGCACGAGCAGGCGCCGTTTCGACTCATCCGGAGTCAGCGTGTCGAATTCTTGCGCCTCTTTCGTATTGCCTGGCATAAGTAAATTAATACTTTAATACTTTTGTCTAAGCGTGAAAGGCGGAACAGCATGTGCACGTGTATAAAAAGCAAAAACACAGACCTTTGACTGACGTGTTTCTGTCAGAATACAGATTTTACAGATTTCAATGAGCAGTGCACACAAATAAACAAATCGGGGGGAAACAATCGGGCTATTTAGAAGAAGTGACTCACCAATGATGGCCTCGTGGTCGAACTCCACATTGTGCTCGCCATCATCGCCATGATGGTGAGCATCCCTCGGCGCATGGATTCCATCCTTTACCCGCTCCTTACTCAAGTGATTCTCGTGTGCAGAATGCTTATGCGTGGCAACGGCTCCGAAGGCGGGCATGGGCCCCACGGTAGCTAACACGGCCACTGTGCACAGCACCAGCGGAAACATGGGCAGATTTCTGGGCATATTAATTGATTATGCCGAACGGCGTACTCTCTGTTCTGTTCTGTTCGTATTGTTTCTTTTTTTGGCAGCACAGCTTCTTGAAACCTCACACACGCGCAGCCAACTATAAACACATATAGGATATGGGACTGGGGCCACTTGTGGTCTCTTCGACTGCCGGCGGCTACAGGGGCGCACACGTAATAGCAGAAAAATGAATGAACTCTGTTCACCTTTGCCTCTGGCTGAAATATGCAAAATGCCATATTTAAGTAAGTACCTACTGAAAATATTTCTACTTTCTTACCCAGAACAGCAACAGCTGCTTGCGGCAATTTTCGTTCCTTTATTAGCTCAGTTTTGCATTTTTGGCTTTGAGATGGCTATAAGTACATAGATCGTTATTTACTTTATTATTAGTTTTTTTAAACAATTTCCGTTTATTTATTTACGCAGCCAAAAGGGCTGCAAAGATGCTGGATAGACATCGATAAGATCGATGTCATCGATGTTTTTCTCATACCGATATTTTTTCAAATCATCCCCACATATAGTTGGCGCCCATGAAAAAACACTGAAAAGTGGCAAAAGAGTTTATAGATAGCTATAAAAACTGTATGGGAAAAGCAGGCACTGTGAATGAGAGAAATATATGCGTCAACCAACAAAATCCAAGAAAAATGTGTCCGAGGTCATCTCTGTGTTTCAGTGGAACACGCCATAAATTGCTGACAAAATATTACGTTTGAAAAACATCGGAAACATCGATGTTTCATCGATAGTCGCGAACACCGATGTTTCTCCAGCTCAATGCCTCAAATTGCGAAATTTGTTGGAATTTGTTGGTTTGTTGTTAAGAACAGGTGACAACAATCTTAGAGAAGAAAGTTCTTTCCACGATTCTGTGGCGCAGGTATAAGGAGTGAATGTAAGTTATCAATTCGTGAATCAAAGCAGTGCAAAGCGCCTTAAAAACGAGAACTACAAAAAATTTAGAAAGGCAGGCGGCAGAGATGATTAAATACAAATGACATCATAGCAGCACCTTTATTTGGTGACAGCTGTGTGGCATAAAACTCGTTTATACTTGCGCGTTTATTTAGTTAGAAATTTGATCATAATTTACTTCCATTTGTGGGCCCAAAACACGCAAAGGACACCACTCTCGGAAAAGGGCGAGGGGAGCAAAAGCTTTTGTGTATATGGCTGTGTGTGTAAAGGGGGAGTCTTGAATAGGCGTTGTTGGCCGGCTTATGGAGGAGAGTTTTGTTATTTTTGGTCTGAACCACGGAAATACTCATTAACTTTCCCGGAGCGGTGGTGGTCAGTGTAATTATAGCTCCTGACCAGAGCGTGGCATGCAACTGGTCCTGAGGTCAATGTGTGTATATTTGTGAGTGTGTATGTTGATTATTATCCTGGGACAGCGCACTGTGGGTGGGTCCTATGCGTCACTTTGTCACTTGTCATTCGGTATCTGCACACATTACTCGTACAGTATAGTAATCCAATAAAACGCTGCTAACCATTTCAGCCTAAGCAGCGCAACACAACGCCTATAAAATAAAAAAAAAAAAAAACAGCAGAGACGCAGACAAGAATTCGTCGTTGGCATTGGGAAAACCTCTTGAACACGTCCAAACCAATTTCGGTTTTAGTTGTGAGCCAACCTTCAGATAGAAAAGCAAGCTTTTGTCGTCGTCTGGCTCCCGATTTCTTTCCCGTGCTTGCATTTGATTTCTACTATTTTTCGGCCACTCTGACTTCGCTCGCCCGCCTGCGCTAATTAAATAGCAAAAGCATACCAAATGCCGTACATTATCATACGCGGCAATCTAGCCTCCTACAGTCACAAATATCCATGGCGTGTGCTCGTCTCTGGATTGAAAGGTAAACCCAGCCACAGCTATTCATTTAGTTCAGTTAAAGTAGTAGATTTCCCATTTTCGATTTTGGTTACAATTTTGTTTCGTTTTATTTTGAGCTATTTTGTGCGTTTATTATTGCGACACAATTAATTTAAAGATTGCTTGGCAAACAGATGCACATATGCATATCTACATACATATAAATATATCTATAGGTGCACGCTCACATGTAAAACACGCAAGCTTAAAGCACTAGTTGTGGTTATATCCACATTACACTAAAAACAAAACTTTTTTTGAATGAACAAACAGTGATGGTCCAACAATATGCAGGCCAGAGCTGAAGTGAAGCTGGAAGTTTATTCTGCTCAGGTGACATTTATTGGCTCAGCTAAGGGTCTAAACTAAAACTGTATGTTACAAAAATACGTAAACTTGTACTAGCATAGTTTTCCATAGCCCAGTAAAATTTGCGAATGCTAAAATTTAGTTTTGGATTTTAACATGATTTTGTGAGAAACAGATTATTTGGGTAGGTGAACAAAACTGCACTGCTGTAGCAAATTTTTAACATGTTTTTAGCACTATACCCCATTAAAAATTTTGCCTCAACCAATCAACAGCTGTGCCTTAATTGCATGCCAATGCCACCGCCCAATCCCACCCTCCCGCTTTTTACGACTGCCACTGTTGGAAGCTCTTCTCTCAACGTATGTACTTCTCTCGTCGTCAATTTCGTTTTGTTGGCCCGAGCAGTTCACATCTCAGCAATCGCATCTGAAGTTACTATAATCATACTTACATCTGTATGTATCGGATAATATATATAGAGATATATTGGAATATTACTGTTGCATATTTATAGCACTTTTATATGTGGCCTGCATGGCAGAAGTCAATACACTTTACTAATTCACCAAGAGCTCGGAGGGAAATATCCAAATTTTTCTCATATTATGAAGCGAACAATACGTTTCGGCTTTTTGCTTAATTAGCGCACTCACACACCCAACGACACAGACCGGTCCGGCGGCCCTGGGCTGACGTCATCTGTGCCGTTCGGCCAGTGTTATCTTTTGTTTGTTCTGTTTAAACATAGCTCCCTTCATGATAAACGAAAAGGAAAGCGATTTCCACATAAAAGTAAGCAAACTAATCACTTGCACCCATACCTTACAGCTGACGACATCGAACAGTTGAACAAATTCTCGTGCGGCGGCTACAGTGATGAGTCCACCATCGTCTACTTAGTGCATCCTTGTCGCATTTTATCGGCGCTAGAAGTAACTATAATAAGGTTGGAATAAAATGACCCACCAACTCATCTACGACATTTACTTGCAGATATTGGGATTTCGCGTTGTGGCCAGCTCGTCGACAGCCGTGAAGCAGGACTACAACGAGTATATGTGGACAATGCGCAAGGAGTTCGACGAACCAGAACCCTTGGAGGCCGAGTCGGTTGTGCGCGAGAATTTGTCAAATATTGGCCGGGAGGCAGCCAGTTTAGGCAACTATCACAAGGTGGATTCGCCCGAATAGGAAAAGCATTTCCACCAAAAAACAATACAAAATCAGAAAATATTTAAAATAGTTGTATAATATTGTGTGTGCGTGACTGTGACCGTTCTTGTGTGCGTGTAGAAAACTATAGCAACGTAGGGAAACTTGTTCCACAACACAATCTGAAGTGAAAAAGTGACTAATCCAACCGAAGACCCAAACAAAACTATGAGTGACAGCCAGCCCACGGCAAAGGAGTCGAATTTGAACTGCGAGTGTCCTGCTGCGTCATCGACCACATCGGTGAACGCCGCTGCTGCTGCTGCCGCTGCCGCTTGTCCCGCCAATGTTGTGACCATTCCTGTTCCCATACTCCAATCGGAGGGCACTTTCGTCTACATCACCGTTAAGGGATCGCTCCACGACTACACCTGTACCATATTCGGATTGAACCAGGCCGAGGTACAGGCTCTGTCCAAGCGCTTCGACAGCGGCGTGAAGCAGTGTGTTAATGGTATTATGGTGGCAGTGCCGCCCATGGTTATGTTGAATACGTTGGCCCAGTTAAGCTACAAAGTCGTCTGCAGTTGCGGTGAGGCCGAGATCTGCTGGACCATGCAACGTGAGGTCTAATCATTGCCCATACAGTCGTCATCATCCAAAATCATTCAATAAAATCACATAAACAAGGAATTTGACATCGATACTGAACACACTCTCGAAAGGAATAGGAAAACATGGATAACCACAGCGCGGATAACTGCAAATGCCACAAGCAATCGCAACCGGCACAGCAGACGCTTAGCGACATGGACTTTGATCGGGGCATATGGAATGCAGGTATACATGGAATACATAGTTGTAATCCCATAATCCAATTACTGACTTTTTTCCCCCATAGCCATCTATAATGAAGTGGATCGTGTAAGGGACTTCATCAAGAAGGGCCAGGCCATGGCCCGAGATGACTGCGACTATACGGCTCTTCATTATGCGGCACGCAGTGGCAACGCACAAATCTGCAAGCTCCTCATCGACGAGGGCAACGTAGATGTGAATGCGGCGACCAAGGCGGGTGCCACAGCTCTCCATCGGGCAGCCATGATGGGTATGATGAATACAATTTTTTAAGCATCCTTTATCCTTTATAACTCCACTTATGACATGCCCACAGGTCATCTGGATATAGTGAAGCTCTTGACTGAACACAAGGCTAATCTCCTGCTGCAGGATGAGTGCGGACAGAGCGCCCTGCATCGTGCAGCATTGCGTGGCCACCTGGAGGTTTGTCGGTACCTACTAGAGCAGGAGCCAACCCTAAAACAGCTCAAGGACAAGAAGGATAAATTTGCTTTTGAGTACATCATGGAGAATGCGAATGACGATTTTAAGCTTTTGCTAAAGCCCTAAGGGGCGTCATTCCGTTTCCACTGGCATGAGCATCATTATATTTTCTTTTTAATCTAAGAACAAAAAAGTTTGCAATTTTCTTCTTTAAAACTCTGTATTGTTTATTTAGACACTCAAAATGTATGTATATTTTTTCTAAAATTGCATCCGATGTTTAAAATTCTAATTTACAATTGCATGTGTAATGTCAGAGATACAATAGATTGTATGTGGGGGAAAAGTAATCTTAACTTTGGCATAGTCAAATAAATAACCTAGTGCATACATCGTATAAATATCTATATAGACTACTATATACATACATGTCTAACAAACATGAAATGTGTGCAAGTAATTTAGTTGATGTCTCCCAAACAGATGCAAGAAGCGAGCATTCGTGCGTAATTATGTAATACATTGTAAGAAATTAATATCACATTAGAGTTGTGCAAGAAATGTGTTGGTAACTCCGATCGAACTCGGCTTGGAATGTTGCAGAACCCTACTATCTCCTATACACAAATATAGACATTCAGAGATAGGCCATACATACATATATTGGCCAATATACAAAACTAAAAGCTACATACCATATACCCACATATTTAAAACCTATATAATCTGAATAAATTCTTAATCCCACGACTCGGGCGATCTGTAGACGCGCATGGGTTCACGATCCGCCTCTATGGACCTCACCTTGGCCAACTCATCAAATTCGCTGAGATATTTCTTCAATATCTCTGGTATATCAAACTCGTCGATGAAAATGCTGAGAGTGGATCGATGTGGTTTGGGGAGATATTTCTGCTCCAGCGAGGGCCGCATTTGGAGGTTCCGAAGAATATTTTTGCGAATCACCAGACGAGCGGTGGACTTCAGGGAGCGCGGGTTAGTTGCGTGCAGGGACATTTCCCTTTCGAGTTGCTGTCGAGGCGCTGACCAATTGTTCGCTGGCCCTCGCTTCTTGAATGGCGGCAGCTGGAATCCGGCATTGTCTAGGGGGTGAAAAAGGTCTTGGGGTAAGCCAGAAATCGGAAAAGAGTTGTGCGGCATATCAAAACTTACACAGCAATCGGCCGAAGGCCACACTCCGTTGAGAGCAGTTGGAACGCAGCTCGCTTACCACATGCTCCGGGCAAATCTGTGCTAGATTGCTGCCCTCGTGAATGAGGAGCTCGGCCAGGTCCAGGCGGTGCAGGTTGATGGCTCGCGACAGCGGAGTCTGGCAGTAGATTAGGCCGCAGACAATGGTCGGAGCACACGAGCCATACAGATCTGTACGGGCGCTGGCCAGTTTGGCCAACAGCACTCTAAGCACGCCTCGCAGATCGTCGACGTGGAGGGCATGCTGCACCGCGAATAGGACTAAGCCCTCGTCCTGCGCACTCATGTACAGGCCCTGCCGACGATGCTGCTCGGCCACGTCCAGCAAATAGCCCAGCATCTCCGACTGCTGATTGTAGATGGCTACCATGATGGGTGTATGGTTGTCGCTGTCCCGCACGGAGAGACTGTCCCCATATTGCAGAAGTGTCTCCACCAACTTACGATTATTGTGTCCCACGGCGAGATGCAGGAGATGCTGTGAGGCCAGACGCCGAGCTCCTCGCTCGAGTAGAAGCTTCGCCATGTCCGTGTGGCGACCCCTAACAGCGAGCATCAGAGCCGTCTGGTTCTCCTTGTCCTGAATATTGATGTGGGCCCCTCGCTCGATCATTTCTTTTGCCAGTACCGTCATGCTGCAGGCAATGGCCGTCATCAGGGGCGTTTCGCCCAAGTCGTCGGTTTCGTTGATGTTGATATTCGTCTGGAGCAGCAGCTGGGCAGACTCCTTCGACTTGCTCTCTATGGCCAGGTGGAGGGCCGTCTTGCCGTCGCTCAAGGTCTTGGCATTGACCGGAGCTCCGTGCTGGACGAGCAGCCGAGTGACCTTGGGGAATCCGGCACCCAAATGCAGGGGGCCGTAGCCATCGCTATTCACCACATTGATGGGGGCATTGTGCTCCAGCAGTATCCGGACGCACTCATCGTGCCCCCAGAAGGCGGCATAGTGCAGGGGCGAGGTCAGGCAGGCATCGCACAGATGTGGATCCTGCTCGCGGCAACTGGCGCAGCATTGGGCCACAAACTCCCCCATGCTCTCCAAGGTCTTGGCATAATACTGATACAGCAGACTGTCCTCGCCGCCTGCTCCAGCAGCCGGCTGTCCACTGTTCTCCTCGCAGCTCTCGAATTCGTCTACCCACTCAAGCTTATCCATGCCTTCGGGTGTGCTCTCGATCTCCAGGCTATCAGTATGTGCTGCAATCACGGAAACAATTCTTTGTTTAACTGAACACCGAAATCTGTAAATTTTGTAACTGCGTTTTCGGCTACCTGTCATTTCTAACGTACTGGGCCTACTGGGCTGCCCCTTTCCATTGGAGCTTTCCAACACGTCAGCCGCTCCACTCTGTGTTCTTATCTGAGGTTAGTCTAGATAACCGGTTTGGTTCGAGACATTTAATTTCGTTTCATGCACTTTGCGCTGCGCATGCATTTCGTTTACCATCCGAAACGGGTTTGTGTGTACCGTGCACCTACTGCATGTGGGTCAATGGCAAGCGCGCTGCCACACTAAGCAGCGAACTTAGGTAGCCGGAAGCATCTGCAGTGTTAGCAACCAATCTGAGGAGCGGAAAAATTGGTATTCTGCCAATCCTCCCTATCTTTCGGAAAACAATACATTCTATTTGCCTAAGCCGATTTCGCAAAACATTTTACCACCCCATGAAGCTGTCTTATCGATTTTGTTTGTTGGCCAGCTGTTTACCGGAAGACAAGTTCATGCCGGGGTCAGAAAACTCACTCTGACGGAACACATCCAGTTCCGGTTGCTCGCATGACTGCACCAGGAGCTCCAGCAGCTCGGCA
Organism: Drosophila tristis; assembly: GCA_018150885.1. Classification (NCBI taxonomy): domain Eukaryota; kingdom Metazoa; phylum Arthropoda; class Insecta; order Diptera; family Drosophilidae; genus Drosophila; species Drosophila tristis. The sequence continues at coordinate 480,084 of JAECWT010000197.1, forward strand.
TCGCCCAGAAGAGCGGCCGTGCCGACGGCCGTGCGTCCGCAGTTTGGCGATACATACGATGCCTGTGCCCCATGCATGATGCAGCTGAGGGCTTGCTCAATGTCCCCACTTTGGACGGCACTCAGCAGCCGCTCGTTGATGTCGTAGGACAGCATATTGCCATTGGTTGTTAGTGGGATTAGTTGTTATTTATTATAAACTAATATAAAGCGGCTGAGCTGAGCAAAACGCGATGCGAAAAAAGAACAAACCAAAAGAAGCTGCCGTGTGTGAATGTGTGAAAAAGTGCGTTTCCGCCGTCAGCAGCTGCAACACTCCCTCGGAAAATCACACGTAACACTAAATCCAAACAATCCCAGTGCGCACGAGCGAGGTCTAAGTAGAGGTAGCCGCAAGCAAACACACCCCCATAGTTCGTGCCATGGGAGAACACAAAAGAGAACTCAGCTGGTATGCGCTTCCACGCATATACAATGCTGGATTGGATAGAGTGTATAGATTTATTCTGGTCATCAGTAGTGTATGCATACATCTCCACGCCTGCCGGCGGACGCCTCGCCTCGCTTTATGTCTAAAACGTATAATCTACTTGATTTCCTTGGCTTCTTTGGCCTTCTGCAATGATTCGGTGATGAAGTGTTTGGCCAGCGACTGAGAGCAGAATTGGGCAATGTGCTGCGAGTGTGTGTTGATCTGACCAGAGGTAATTGTGGCCGTAAGCCTGGCCGGCACGGGCATGGGGCGGAACTGCTTGATTACCTCCTCCTCGGCCACCGTCGGCTCACCCTTCGAGGTGCGCACAGCGTTTTCAGCGGCCAGCTTGGCCAGAGCACGGTTTTTGTCCTGGAAAAATAAAGTAAAAATATAATAGCCGCTTTTCCGGTTTTTTTTTCTGGTTAAGTTCCTTACCGAATCTTGCTTGAACACCACTTGCTGGTACTTGTTATAGCGCACGGCCTCCTGGTATAGCTCATCGACACGCTCAATCAAGCTCCGCATGTGATTCTCCAGCACTGAGGCGGTGCCCAGATCCAAGAAGTTGTGCCCTTTGTCCTCGGGAAGCAACTCATTCAGCTCGCTCATCATGATGTTAGTCAATGGCGAGTTCTTGATCACGATTGGGATCTCTGCGAACAGACTCTCGTAGCCCACCTTCAGCGTACGGAATGCCTCGGGAGTAAAGTCGCCGTCCTTGTACATCTGTATGGCCTGCGGTGTCAGCCGGTAGGCCTTCAGGCAGAGGAAGCCCCGTGCGGACTTCTGCGTATCGTAGACCACGACCACAGACTCCTCGATACTGGTCTGATAGTGATACTGGGACTCGAGCAGAGCCAGCGACAAGCTGTTTCCTACGTCGGAGCTCTGATACCAGCCCACATGCAAGTGATCCACGTTCACGCGGCGCAGGCGACGCATCACGGTCAGCTGGTACATCTCCTCGTCCATAGTGTCGTCGCCGCTCTTCGGGAACGGGAAGCAGTTGGTGATTTCGAGGCACTTGTCCACAACCAAGCCGAGCAGGGCGCCCTGGGCCAGATCCATGTTGCTGGACTCCTCATGGCAGTGCTTCACCATTTTCATGACGGCCTGTGGAGAGAATTTCTCTTAATTTCAAAATCCATGCATTTGTCACTTTCCTCTCCCACACACACACACACTCTCTCTCACACACACAAGGAAAATCGCACACACATGCTTATGTTTAGCCAGCGCGTGGCATCGAATTTTGCGTTTCCGTGTGCGCGTTTCTGTGCGTTTCTTCAAGAGAAACTTTGCCGCAAAGTTTTAGGTTTGTTTAAAACTCACCAAACCGTCGCATTGAACATAGTTTATTGTATTATCTGAATCCTCTGTGCGAGCATGACGACCACCGCGATTTGCCATTTTGAAGAGAAAAAGTATAGGTGTCAAAACATCGAGGGCCCTATCGATAGTATCGATTTTTTGCTGATATCCGCTACTATCGACGGTTTTGCAACTATCATGATAGTATCGAGCTACAGTCGTTGCGCTTTTGATATGTTTGGATTGGCTGCTATAAAATACGAAGACACATTTGTAAACAAATCGACAGGTGGCATCTAATTTTTGCAATGGACAAGTTCCTAAAAGGTTTCAATGGTTTTTTAATAATTATTTGAGCCCGATACTATTACGATAATATCGATTGTTTTTTTCAAAACATTCAAACGTAGATATTCCTTGATTTTTATATTCCGTTTAATATTACTAGCTAGTTGGCCCTCTCAGCCCTAAACAAATAATTTTATCCAATTCCTCAATCAATTTTCTTCAGGATTGGTAAGTTTTGAGAACTCTTTTTCATTGGATTGTTTATATAATAAGGTTCAAACAAAAATGGCCAAAGCATAAAACGTAAATGTCATTGTTGCTGGTCAACCAAGTTTTTTCTATGCGTATGGACTTTTGTATACCATACCTTATTTCTTTTAATTAATGTTAAATTTGTTGTTCCAAGCTCCATTGAAACATTAATAATGATTTTACCCTAGATGGACATGTTTTTGTTGGTTGAAATTTTGGTCCAGTTTCAGTATTTATTACAAGGGAATTATTTTAATTTCATACCAAGCCAATTAATTGAAAAAGTACACCAAACAATACACTTCATCCTTGTTTATGTGCACCAGATCAAGCTTGACAGACCCCAGGGACTGATCGTGACTAGGAATTTATTATTTACAATTTTACTGTAACTATTTTTACCCTTATTTTAAGCTACTACTTGCTTGAGTTGTTTTACATGTATTTGATATACAATAATAAATATTATCTTTTTGTACCCAAAAAATTATTTTCTATATAAAATCCGTTACAAAAGTAACGGTTTACTAACGCGTTTTCTAATTTCAACCAATCAAATCGTTAGAAATTTTCTGTAAACATTTGAGGTGGTTTTTTGGGCAAAATACAAAAAAAAGTTCAAGAAAATAGTGCCGCATATTTTTCTTCACAAGTCCGCTGAGTACCAAAAAAATATCCATTGATAATTTTGTAAATCAAGTCATTAAAAATAACGATGAAGGGGATTTGAAAAACCACTACGATGCGATAACGAAAAATCTCGGTATTTTTTGTGCTCTAAATGAGTTTGGCGGTCATTTTGAAAAGTATCTTAATGTATTGAAATATACATATTTAACTTGATTTGGCATAGTGACATATCTCCGCGCGGATATAACGCCAACGTCCGTTATAATGGATTTCATATAGAAAATAATTTTTTGGGTACAAAAAGATAATAATAAAAATCTCCGCGCGGAAATATGACGCCAAACTCCGCGCGGAGGTATGTACATATGTCGTCCCCAGGATATGCCTGGTGCAGAGCGGTCCCAGACGAAGAAGTGCATTTTGTTAACTTTAAACAAAACCAAGCAGCGGTCTGAGCAGTATAACCGTACGGTGAAGTGCACACCTCTGGTCACACACTGGTCGCTCGAAAAATAAATGACATCTGTTTGCTAGCAAACAGTTTTTCGATCTGAGTACTAGGCTTTTAAGCTGTATCTGGAACCTATATTTAATGAATTTTTCACCTAATTAATGTCAAGTTAATCTAATAATTATAGGGCATTTTGTTACGAACACCTCCCACCCCCAAGTATTGGATAATTTCCTTTTCCCATTTCCTTTAATTAATGTTTTTTAAGCTTATTTAAACCTCATTTTAATAATGCATTTTTCTCAGATTTTCATTTTGTGAACAAATTTATGCATTTGCTTAGTTAAATATAATAAACAAAAATTGAAATAATAATTACTCGCCTCTGTGTAGTTATCAGTGAGATGTGGAAAAAATTTTAATGGAAATGACTTGGACTACGTCGTGTGCCATCTATCATAAACGAAAGAACGAAAAATATAAGATAGCAGGACCGGACATGCTTCCGTTCTTTCTTTTGTTTTTAATGTTGACATATTAAGAATTATTAATGCTGGAAGTACGAACTAGCCCGTAATTGATTAAAATGTATTTTTTTATAAATTTGAGCTCCTCTTGACGGATTCTGTCCCGCACGTTCTCTTTGGCGATTCCAAAGAATCGATTGGCCAATCAAGCGATTGGCAATATTGATGGTCAGGTCAGCCTCATGCTGTTACTTTTGCTTTTGGAAAAGTGCTACATTGTACCGCGAGTCATGGGACTTCAATTCGGTTACCTTTTTGGCTGTTGAGGGTATTGAGTGCCTTGCAGAAATATTTCTGGCAGATCTTGACCCTGGTGGTGACATCTGCTTCCATTTGACCCACATTCTTCCCGTCCTAGGTTACGAAAGCTTGTTCCTTGGGCGGGCATAATAATAATAATAAGATTTTCGCGCAATACGCTCCAGGAAGGACTTGTATAGTTGTAGCGCTGGGCTTTGTATGTGATTTTGTGGTTGGAGGTTTACAGTTACACGATTGGTTTGGTTTTCTACATTACTTACGTTTTAAGTGCGCAATGATTTTCTAGATTTCAAAGTCTTTCTTTTTCCCCCTCAAATGATATATCGATAGTCGAAACCGATCTAACACAATTTAAAAACATTTGAAACTATCGATAGTACTTTCGTTGGTTTTTCAGCCCTATTTTAAGTTGTTCATCATAAAAACAAAGCTAATAATCAAAAGTGCTACGCTTGTCACGAAGCGGCGCTGATAGCAGCTGCGAGCGTCAGTCCACTTACAGCAAATAACCGAAGCGTTGTGTTCGGAAGTTAGTAGTAACGCAACTCTGGCAAGCCCAAGACGACAACGATGTCCACTAATTGGCGTGAATTGTTCCCCACTCGACTAACATTCATCATATTTCTGCTGTATATGTCACTTTTCATAGGACAGGGTACGTGGCCCATATTGCCCATATTAGCCAAAGCCATCGGTTAAGTTTCTGCATCTGTCTTCCGCAGGCATCTTCGTCACAGCATCCCAGGAGTCCAACAACTCGTACGGCTATAACACTGTAACCGTTGTACTACTGACGGAAGTGTTCAAGCTAATAGTTTCCACATGCCTGTATTGCAGAGAGTGAGTACTGTGTGATAAGAGCCTGGAAGCCAGCGTCAATTTATCGTGCTATTCTTCCCGCAGCAACAATCTGCGCTCTCTGGTGCGCGATGTGCACAAAGACAGGAATGTGCTGGCCTTGTACATGGTGCCCGCATTCCTATACTGCTTCTACAACAATCTCGCTTTCGTCAATCTAGCCACGTTCGATCCCACAACGTATTATCTACTGCTCCAGCTGCGCGTTGTCGTTACGGGCATTCTGTTTCAAATCATATTCAAGAAGTATTTATCTCAACGCCAATGGATATCGCTGATACTGCTCACTCTCGGCTGCATGCTCAAGCAGGTCGATTTTAGTGGCATTTACAGCGATGCCAACGACGATAGCGAGTCTGCTGCCATACAGGCCATACCATCCAACAGCAACCACACCGTTGATCATCACCAAGTGCATGGCAAAAACATGTCTGGCTTTGATTTCAGCCTAAGTGCTGTTTTTATACTAGCCCAGACGATATGTTCCTGTCTTGCAGGGGTCTACAACGAATACCTACTAAAGGACAAGGGTGCAGATGTCAACATTTTCGTCCAGAATGTGTTTATGTACCTTGACTCGATTGTTTGCAATGCGGGGATCCTTCTGCTGCGTGGCGAGCTTCTGGACGCCTTCAGCCCACAAAACTTGGGAACCATTATGCGCTTCAGTGTCATCATCATCATAGTGAACAATGCAGCCATTGGCATTGTAACGAGCTTCTTCCTGAAGTACATGAACTCAATTCTAAAGACTTTTGCCAGCGCCCTGGAACTGCTCTTCACGGCTGTGCTATGTTATTTTCTGTTCTCCATACCCATCTACATGAACACCGCGCTGGCCATAGCGGTCGTCTCCTATGCCATCTATTTGTATACCCAAAGTCCGGTTGTAAATCTGGGCAAGGTTCGTCCATTGTCAAGTCTGAGCGAGGCATCCTCCAAGTCTACAGCCTACGACAAACGAAAGCTTCTCGACGAGGAGGGTGACACCGATCTGGAAATGGACATGGTGTAGTGCTAATAGCTAGTCCTAGACATAGGCTTAAATTGTAAATATCCTCATCTAACTTCTTGTGGAAAAGTGCCTACAACTGTTCTGAAAAGGCGCGAGCATGCAGTTGACTCTAGGCTTTGTGCAATCGACGCAGATTCAATAAACGACGGACAGACGATGTCTGTGCTTGTAAATACCAAAACATTTCCTTTATTGAGTAAGGTTCATAATAAACATAATAAATCAAAATGTGATTTGAATGATATGATAACAAAGATTGGTTCAAAATTCTCTCTTAGCGATTATGGTGGTTGTTTATACACAGTGTGTTCTTTACTTTCTTAATTAATGCATCAGACATATTTTGTTGAAAAAATATACTAACATTAGTCATTAGGTGTTCTTTGATAAATTGTACATGGATTGTACGTTTCTTTCTTAAATGATTAAATAATAACAATATTGTCTTCATAGTGCACATGAGGCAAATCATAGCATGATTTTAGCAAGTTACAACAATATGTTGTATTGTTCTTCATGAAGGGTCTAGATGTACGTGTCTTAAATGATGTAAGTGTGTACAATGTTGACTTCAACATTGTTTTATACAGCATCTTCATCGTTAAAAAAGGGTTGGGCGCGTACCGAAATTGCCATTTGAAACGTATTATTCTCAGTAAATCTTATGTAGTCCTCACATTCTTTCAGGTGCTCTTCCATGTCGAGCACGCGGTGTATGGCATTATATTTGCAAGTGTGCAGGGGCGGCCCGTTGTAATTTTGCATACATTTGACAATATGACCCGGCATACGGAATAGCATGATGCGATGGTCTTTATTATACGGACAAGTACCGAATGAATAATTAGACATTTTGAACACTGTATGGGTCAAAAATAAGACGTATTTGATGTATATTAGCGATTAATTGATCTTCTTACCAAAAATTGAAAGTGCCGCTATAATTGTGGTAGAGATGACAGAAACGAAAGGAGTATTATGCTATCGATAGAAGTCGATGCTAGCGCCGTGTCTTGCTGAAACACTAGTGGTATTCTGCTAATGAATATTAATTTGCTGTTGCGTCAATTTAAATAATGTGTATCTTTTGATTATTTTTAACATTCCCGCTTAAAGCCTAGTACTCAGATCGAAAAAAACACCTCGCGAACAGAATCAGGGTTGATATTCGTATAAAACCGATAAGAAATTTTTTACGAGCAAAACTGTTCTCTAGGCTCTGTAGGGAAGGCAGTACTTAGATCGAAAAACAAAAAGGTCGGTATATTCTGGAAAAGTATCCGAAGTATTTGCTTGTTTTTTTGGTATGTTTCGACCCACCTCGAAAAAGATATCAATTTGATATCTTTTGCCAGCAAACACGAATCAAACATAGCAAAAAGAGAACAAAAAACCAAATGAAATATTTTCATAATGAAGACAAATAGAATCTAATTAATGCAGCATTATATAAAGGACAATTATATGGATATTATAATATAATATTTTTATCAATTTTCATAAATATTAAACAAATATTGCTTTCAAAACAGTTTGTCTTCACGGTGATCGGCACGGGTGGCGTCGCCATCTGCTGCTGCTGATAGTCAGACACATAACCTTGCCAATAAAATATTGGATAGCCCAGGATATGGCTGGGGAAGAGCGGCCCCAACTTAAGAAGTGCATTTTATTAACTTTAAACAAAACCAAGCAGCGGTCTGAGCAGTGTAACCGTACGGAATGAAATGCAAACCTCTGGTCACACCACTGGTCGCTCGAAAAATGTATGACATCTGTTTGCTAGCAAACAGTTTTTCGATCTGAGTAAACAAAAATTGTTAATGGCTTCCGAAACAGTTTTTCGATCTGAGTACTAGGCTTTACAAAACACAGCTGATTAATCAACCCTGTTTTAGCTATGTTCCACACCCTCACGGAATAACTAGCAAATTCCTTGCAGCAATTTTCCACGGTGCTGGAGACAGGCCTTCTAGCCTATTCCCACAGGCCACCATCCACCATCCATTTGGGGGATAGTCCGTAAGGTTTTGCCGTTCCGAAAATTTCCCAGTTATTCCACCATCCATCTGGGATGTTCCTAATTCACACGTTTCTGTGCGGTATTTTTTCGATAATTGTCAAATGCAACCATAAATTTTCGACATTCAAAACAAAAGATCGGAATTCACTACGAAAATGTAGACAATGACAGACAGGAAAATGGTAAAAACAACAACGAAACATCTGATATGTCAGAATTGTCTCAGGTAGAAAAACTCAGTTTGTGGAATGGGAATTCTTTTATGAATGCTCTGCAAATCTCATGCAGTATATTGCACACGCTGTTTGCTGACAGCTTTCCGACTGTTCTGTACTCAGAAAAAGAACCCAAAGTATACAATGCCATAGCCATAGGCTATACAAAACTTTCCTTAAAAAACGCCTCGTTGTTTTCGGGTGTATCTTCACTCCAAACCGCTTTTCAAAAATCGTAGAATATATAATTCTATTTAAAACATTTATTGAATTTAGTAGAAGCAGTCACAAATGACCACGCTTCAGTGTTTTCAAAACAAATATCCATTCCAATAAATTCTCCTCGCCCATGTTGACCACATTATTATCATCATCCATGTCCAGCAACATGATTAGATTATGCAAGAATATATATTGGTGCTGAATCAAATTCACAACCATTGCAATATTATTAATATTCTTTTAAATTATAAAAGAAGAAATTTTCCGCCGCACCAAATTGTGTGCACAGCTATTTCTCATGGATGGTGGATGGTGGATGGTGTCAATGTGAATCGGTGTTTCACATCTTTCAAAAATTCCCACCGTTCCCCCAGGATGGACTCAGTGTGCAGAGAGTATTAGGATGGATCAACAAGGTTTTTTACTATTTAAATAGGGGGGTTAAGTGGGCTACGTTCGTTTTTTTTTTTCGATATGTTTACGGTATATTTCTGAGGTTCAGGCGGTATATTTTGTCAATACGTCCGCGGTCACACTGGTTGTTTTTTCCAATCTAGAAAAAAATTGTACAAAAATTTTAAAAAACATTTAAAATGGCTCGTACTAAGCAAACAGCTCGCAAGTCGACTGGGGGAAAGGCTCCACGCAAGCAGTTGGCCACCAAGGCTGCCCGTAAATCCGCCCCATCTACTGGCGGCGTAAAGAAGCCACATCGCTACCGCCCAGGTACTGTTGCCCTGCGTGAAATCCGTCGCTACCAGAAGAGTACAGAGCTGCTCATTCGCAAGCTTCCATTCCAACGCTTGGTGCGTGAAATAGCCCAGGATTTCAAAACCGATTTGCGTTTCCAGTCTGCTGCCATTGGAGCCTTGCAGGTAAGGAAATATCTGGGCGGGTTTGTGGGGCATTTCATGAAATAATGTAACACCGCCCTTCGCAATTGCAGGAGGCTTCCGAAGCGTACTTGGTGGGCTTGTTCGAAGACACCAACTTGTGCGCCATCCACGCCAAGCGGGTTACAATCATGCCAAAAGACATCCAGCTGGCCAGACGTATTCGGGGCGAGCGCGCCTAAATGCGTCATCCGCCATTTTTGATTAGAAATGAGGTTGCGGCGACGACAAAGATAGAAGAAAGAAACACAGTCCTGGCCGCCGATGCCACATAGTAGTTCTATGAGTTTGTTTAAGATATGTCAATACTTATCTATAAGTAAAGATCGGAAGGAGAAATAAAGAGAAATGCGCGGTTTTTTTTTTGTGAAAAACTGCTCCAAATAAAAATCAGTTTATTTCTTTGTTATTACGATAGCTTAGTTGGATGGGGTGGGGGAAGATGGGGAGAGATAAATTAATCATTTATTTAAAGACTATGGTGTCCAGCATGGCTCCTAGGCACTGCACAATATTATTTTGCATGACCTTGTCCACTTTCTCCTCCAAATGCCGTTTGGGATCCTGCTTGCCCACATTCTTGATCGCCAGCTGTTCCGGAGTCATTTTCTCTTCGTCTTCAAGGGACTGAAAGCGATAGAAAGAGAAAATGATATACTAACTGAATGATACATTCGTCACATGGTAAAACCGGTGCCCACCTTGTTGTAGTTCTTGGCCAGATCGAGCATCTCGGCTACAGTATCCTCGTTTATGGAGCAATGCTCGTTGTAGTCTGAAAGTGTCAGACCATCCTTCCACGACTTTTTGTGCAAGTTCAAGAGCATCTTCTGCTCCAGCTCGTTCTTGCGATAGTTGATGCTAATTGAGTAGTAGTGACGGTTAAGTCCGTGTATCAGTGCCTGCACGGAAGGCTTCTGCAAATGTCCAAGATTGGAGGTGGTCTGGCGCGGCTCCTGGCCCAGCACCAGCATATTCGGGTTTATTAGGCGGAATGCATCAATGACCACTTTGCCCTTTACGGACTGTATGGGATCGACGACGACGGCCACGGCGCGCTCGGAGAGCGCCTCGAAGGACTGCTGCGTATTGATGTCCACGCCAGACAACCAGCAACCGAAGCCAGGATGCGAGTGATACCATCCCACAACCATCTCCGGGCGGCCCGTCTGTTTCAGCATGTCCAGCATCTTGGCCTGGAAAACGGGATCCACAGCCTCTACGGAAACTCCGGTGCCAGTCTGGGGCATGGCAAACACATCAATCACCTGCACAGTGTAGTCGTCCACGAACTCGCCCAGCATCAGACCCATCACTTCCATGGGGACACCGGCGCGACCGTGCTTCAGCATTTTCAACAGCGCCAGCGAAGAGATGTACACCTGTTCGGCGGTGTCCACGACGGGAGCATCTGTTGGTGGAGCGGCTTGTGGCATAGCGCCACCGAGACGAAGCAAACGGTCCATAATACGGCTGCTGATTCCGCAAAATATGAGTGTAATGACAGTAAATTTATGATGATTCACGTCGCCTACCTCTAAAGTTTGAGAATAATCTATATTTTAAAGGTAATTTCAAGTTACTTCTTCTATTTCTACGTGAAATTAGCCAACAAACACAAAAGCAACTCGTTCTTTTTGTAAAAATGCAAGTAATAGTAGGAACCAGTGTGACCGCGGAACAGCGATGCAAAATACCATCCGGCCGAAAAATAAATACCATTAAATACCATTTCAGTTTTGAGAAATATCATTTAAATACTATACCATAAAAAAACCAGGACAGTCGGGCGATCAAACGAGCCTTAATCCACTTAACACCTCTCTATTTAAAAAGTTGAGCACCCTTTGTTAAACCGCGGAATATAATACTTTTTGTAATATTATATTTTCATTTTAATTTTAATATTTTACTGTAACTATTTTTACCCTTGTTTTAAGTACTTCCTTCCATAAAGAGCCTAGAAAACAGTTTGTGCCGTATCGTATCGGTTTCATACGAATATTAACACTGATTCTGTTTGCGAGGTGTTTTTTCGGATCTGAGTAATAGGCTTTAAGTTATTATACACTTATACCGTAATCTGTCCACCTGCCAACAGCTGACAGTGACAGCGAACGCAGGCCAGCACTCGATAGGAACATCGATACAAATATCGTTTAAATAAATATTTGTAATATTGGCGCGCATTTCAAATGTCGTTATACATTTATGTGCTTTGTGCTGAATTTATCAGAAAAATGAATATAATTTGTAATCTGCTGTGAGCCAACTATGTTTCTGGGCGATAATATTGTACTGGCACCTCGAAGTGGTTTATCGGCGGGCTATCAAAACATTTAAAATCAGAAAGTGAGGGAGAATCGTAATAATTTCAATTCAAGTGCATATTGAGTGAATGCTGGCGTTGCACCTCGTTGCAAGCAAACTTTCCGCAACGCAAGACCAAACACGTCAAAATGTATGCACCATCGTGGGCCGCCCGTCAAATGCCATGAGAAATACTCGTAGAGACCCAGGTAATGAGGTCGCCAGCAAGACAACGATTTAAAGTTAGTACAATGCATTGCCTTCTTTATTGTGCCAATTAATTGCACAAAACATTTTGATTTTCCGTTGCCTTTCACCAAGAGCCGGGCTCCATTCATAGTGCTCGAATGGATATTCACAGACGCCCGAAAAATCATTTAAAATGCCATCACCGGGCGGCAAAGTCAAAGGTGGCCGCAGATCGAGCACCGGCACAGCCTCAGACCGGCTTCAGGTCTGCTTTATGATTGCAACATTTGCTACTCCATTTTCCGTCTCGCTTTGGTAATTTAACAATAGCTTTTCCACCTGCCGACAGCATTTTCCATTTGCCTCTGAGCTGGTCTGCTCCGTGGTGGCTTTTCAGTTGCATTTTGTCGCTCGCCCTCAGCACGCGGATGGTTTTTTATATTTCACTATTTCGATTTGGTTTTACTTAGCCAACAGTTCTGTGTTTGTATTTTAAAAGTTGTTAAGAGTTTGTGCAACCATTTGTATGTAATTTGCATGTAAATATTTCAGTTTCAAGCGAATCGAAATAAGGTATATTAAGGTACAAGTTCTGCTCTCTGGAAGGTGGCAAATTTCAGCTAAGTTGTTATTTCGTTATTCGTTGTTTATTTCGTTGGAGGTTCTTATCAGAATCGTAACACGACCGCAAATTGTTTTTGTTGATAAGTGAGCGGCAAAGGTTTGCTCAGAAAACTACGGGTAGTCGGGAGCTTTTTTCGGGGAGTATCTCGGGGTGCTGATGATTACAGTCGAGCTTCCCTAGTACAAATCATCTAAAAATGTATAAAGATTGTCGGAAAACTATGAAATCAAAGCGCTATCACTATAAAAGTTCAATTTGGAAAGTTTGATCGAAGAGTTTTGACGAATCAAAAGAAAGCAACCTGCACCGTTTATCATTTAACAAATAACTTCACATCTCACCACTGAAACGCTATCAGTGACCTTGTCGTCATAAAAATTAATCCAGTTCAATGAAATGCTGTTAAATGCATTCAATCTCATTAATGACATGCCACTACAAAAGACGTGCAAAAAAACTGGAACAAACTGTAGCTGAAAAAACTGAATGAAAAAACACGTTTGTTCAGCTGTGAAATTGACCTTTTATGGCCCCAGAAAACCCAAACCTCCAAAACAGAAAAGTTTACTTTGGACTGCCTCCACACTTGTTTTGTTGTTGCTGGAGCTCGTATGTTGAAAAGAAATGAGCGGAAATACATTACAATGATAGTCGCTCTAATAGCCAGAGAAAGAGAAAGACAGAGAAGAGGCAATAATAAGGCTAAGGGTCAACTGGGTAAAACAATTTTTTTGTTTTTGTAAACTGTTATTTTGTACAGAGATAAGTTTGGTGGTTTCATGAAACACTTCAATGAAACTTCTGTCTACTTCTGGCATCATTGTAAAGGCCTCATTTAAAGGGTAGATTTGGGAATAAATGAGGAATATGATCGATATTAAAAAATATAATTATCTTATTATCACAGATATGAAGATATTGGGATTTTTTTTTTTTACCCTTTATATTACGAGATTACCGTCCCGGCAATGCTGTCTGTAGTCCTAAAAGTACTATATTTAAGGATAAATTGGCGGATATCTAACTATATTGATCGACTTTGATTGTTGTCATCACCGGGACATATCTATATAAATATAATATCATATAAATAAATATGTTCATATATACATACATATATCCAATAAGTGTCAAATGTGTGCGCAACTGTTTCAGCTATCTGCCAACTCGAAAGCTCGTATGGTGTAACTAGAACCCGTGGTAAGGTAGACCCAGCCAGATGCATAACCACAACCACAAAAGTAAAAAAGATCTTCAACACAAATTTCGTAATAGCTTCCAGGAAAATAATGCTTTAATGCTAAAATGGGAGCACCGAACTTTCTATACCCTAAAAATTTAAACATTTAATACATTAAATTTTCTGTACAATTCGAGTTATTTAGAGTTTTATTTGAAATTATTTTGGGTGTCAGTTCTATTGTGCGATTATGTTAAGGTTAAATGGATAAAATGCATATAACAGACGTGGTTGGTAGGTTGATTCGGAAGGTCATTAAATTCAACAATATACTCGTACATATATATGTTGTATACAAATTGTATCGGAAATTACAAAATCATACGAGTAGCAAAACTTGAGACTCTCTGGAAGGGAACAGAAACCGAAGTAAAAACTGAGAGTTGCATGTCTGGGAAACTGCTTTAATTTCAATTTCATTTTAGATCTGGCCAGCAAATCAGTGCAATTGCTGGATGGATAGGTAAGGAAGGTGCAAAGAAAGGGGTAAATAATAATTAATTGTTGGATAAAGAAAGTTTTAATTAGCGGACGAGCATTTAAGATAATGAAGACGTTTATGTGGAGCATTCAATTATAAAATTGCTCAATTTTGGAAAGTGCAACAAATCAGGGGGAATTAATTCAAGCTCGATTTGCATTCGGTTAATTTTTGCATTTCACTTTCAGACGATGACGACACTGCTGTCCATGGAGACGTCATCGCCAGCATCTGAGCAGCGGGAGCCGGAGGAGGAGGACTCCCACTCGACATCTACAACCCCCACACGAATTCCCCATCCTGCGACCAGCGAGGCGGTTTCATTCCGCCGTTCCGCCTCCCTGCGCCTGCGCGGGACCAAAGAGCAGCTTGGCGCGGATGCGATGCGGCCTGCCGGCGGAGGTGGATTCAGTACGCGCGCCAAGCTCGGAGCCAATCCATCATCCACGTTCAGTTCGCGCTCCGGTCCTATCCACTTGAGGCGTAATCGCAGCTGGAGCAATTTAGGCCACAAAACGTCGTCCAAGCAGGAAGCGGATGCAGTCCATGCATTATGCAGCGCAACCCAGTGCCTGTCCCTAGCCCAGGAGGAGTCCACTGACATCGCGGACAGCTTGGAAATGGCCAACAACATTACCAGCAGCAGTAGCAGCAGCAGCAGGCCGCGTAATATGGTAAGTTGTGGGTGGTTTGGTTTAATATTGATTTTTGTTTGCCGCTGCTGACCTATGTAGCGTACAGAGAACCTCCCTGTCGAGGACGGTGTAACACGCATTCGTAGTTGAAAGTAAAATGGATATTACGAAACTTCCTGAGGGAAGACGCTTTGTCATAATTAAAGTGGGACAGACAACGTATCCATATGTATTCAACCGTTTTAAAAATGTGTGGAGATGATGTACAGCTTACCGTAGGCGAACCAGTTCTTGCCCACCACTTCCAACTTCCACTTCCTTCTCCGGTAATCCATAGCGCGAGCGAATGAAGGAGCTAAAAATGCAGGCCCTCAGGCTGAGTTTGCATAATTCTTGGTGGGGGGAACCAAATAAAAACCCAAACAAACAGTGGACTTAAAACCACCGCCACCTTACCTATTGGGGGGTGGTGGCGGGCATATGTATTTCGTTTCCACTTCCGCCTGTTCCGGGCCAAAGGAAACAGCTGATTCTATGGGGTTTGTTTGTGCTTGTTCTTGTGCTGCTTTTGCGGGGGAAATGCAAGTGCGCAGCCTCCCTCTCTCCCTCCCTCTTCCACTCTTAAGCGATTGGTGCTTTTGTTGCTGTTGTTGCTTTGCTGCTTCTTTTTGGTGTCTTCTTCGTCTGCTTTTCGTGTTCCCCTTTTGCCATGTGCCCAAGTGATTTGCGTTTCAGTTGCTTTTTTCGACCGAACGCGTGCACAAGATTCGCGGTTGGCAGAGCTGTCCCTTTCTCTATCTCTCTACCCCCTCGGCCCTGTTACTGCATAAAGTTTAAATATTTACAGTGCGTGCAAGTGAGGCCTTCAGGTTATTGCTTCTCTGCTCAAAACCGAAGAACCACGAAGTACAGTGGAAACCCCTTTAATTGAAGGCAACGGCAATATTTAAGCGTCGCGGCCATGGCATATAAATGGTAATTACCTACATGGAGGCTCTCTGTATAATTTTAGCCACAATTAAAGTGGAAGTTCGTTGCCCCTTTGGCTTCTTGCATTAATAATTTCTATTGATTTGATACTTAATTGTGTGTAAGAACCAGAAATGTTCTAGTGTAATGTGTGTTGTTATAGGAAAGGATAAAAAGAAGGAAAGAACGGGGCGGAAAAACAATTATCTGGCCATAGAGATGGAATTGTACCATGTGGAATATGAATTTAAATATCTAATCGGAGAGGATGCTGACGTTATGTACATACATATTCGTGTAGTAAAAAGTGAAACATCCGCCACAGCAATCAAGGACGATTTACGGGGAAGTATTCTTTGGAAAATATAAATTTTTCAAGGGGGCGCAGAAGGAAAAAAAATGAACAGAGCGTTCTTTCCTCCTTTCTGACCCTGAAAAGTATGCCAAGCTTCTGGGTCCTTTTGTGTTGCACCGAAAACATTGCCAAATTATATTCCTAGAAACAACATTCAGAGAAATAAGTATCAAAATCATGATTGAAATCATTGATGAAAATAATAGAAAATATATTAATAAAAAAACATTTTACAATAAACTGACCAGTGATCGAGGCGATTAGCGGGCTTCGTAGGACTCTAGCTCCCAAAAACTGGATACTTGCTTTAGTTTTTTGTTTCAGTGTAGCCCAAAAGTGATTGTCAGCACGTGACCAGAACAGTGGGACTTGGCTGACAGCCAAAGCCCAAGCAAAGTGGGTTAGAATGGCCATTACATGGCACAGTCCTGGCACTCACCTGCATTGTCAAACCTCTCCATTCCCATCAACTTCTTGGCTTGCATCAAAGTCATTGATTTTTCATAGTCAGCAGGTTAATTGATGGCACCTGTACTCCGTATAAGCCAAGCTAAATGCTTGCACGTGACTGTGGAAAATTCTTAAATTTATATTAAGTTTATATTAAGTCCGGTCTTCGGACTCGAGTGCGTAATGTAACCGCTTCTTGTTATGACATGAACACAAACAACACCCGTGTGTTGGCCCATTGCCCAGCCACCCCTCTCTTTCTCTTTTAGTATTGCTTAAACTATTGTGTAGCCGTGCGTAAAGAGTTTACGCTTTGCTTAAAGTTTCAGAAATGTTTCCCAGAACTAGAGCCACTAAATGGAGCAAAAAACTCATTAATGGTTAGGTAATATACATACAATATGCTGTACGAGTATTCTATACATCGACATGTCTATGTACTTAAGTAAAGTACGTGCTAAGCCCCCTCTCAATCTTCAACTAGAAATAAAAGGGGAAAGTTAAACTGATTTGTCAGATTCTTTTCCCCATTCTGCTTTGCATTCAACATCTCTGTCACCGTCTCGATTTCAGTCAACCAATTGATGAGTTGGCCGTTTTGCGAGTGGTCAGCGGTGCAAGTGGGTCAGCGGTTCTTGAATCACTTTACAACGGGGACTGCACTTACAGGGTCAATGAACTGCTGGCTCAAATCATAGCTAGATTGATGTGGGTATACAATTGTTTAGTTACCAAGTGTAAATTATTCTTTACCATGAATATTGCATGTTAACGAGGTGACTAGATCTAAGTAAAAAAGTCCTAGTCTTCCGAGCTACGACAAGGAACTCTTTTCTAAAACACTTAATTTTCATTGTCCTGCGAAACTGTAGCCTTTAGCCAAAGATCTAAACGACTCAACATTGCATTTGAAATCAAACAAAGGTATTTATATCTACGAAGAAAGGCTTTCTTTGCTCTCTTTTTGCCAAAGTGATTAGAATTAAATGAGCTCAGGAAACCCATTAAATGTACGAATGCATACAATTTTGCATAATTTGTCAGACCTAGTCGGTTAATCGGGCAGCCGAGACTGAAGTTAGCTTGGTAGTCAGACCAGGGCTCAGGGGCTAACTAGCTAAACCCAAATGCTAAATACCCCCTTGGAGCTGGACTAATGAGCGGCTAATTGACCACAAAAATGCTGCTGACCGACCAGATGGAGGAACTTGAGAGGAACCAGAAACCCGGAGCTCCGCAATGAAAGTAAGCAAAGCGAATACGGACAGATAATGCTTTGTTAAATGCCTGGCAACAAATTGGTTTTCGGGGCGTTAAAAATTCGAATTGGTTTCCATGTTTTTCTACTTTTTATTGCAAAAATGTATGAAATCCATGCACGACTAAGCAGCAGCAGCCGCGCAACAAAATTAGAAAATAACTAAAGAAAAAAGCTGAAGAAAAGGGGAAAGAAATAGTGTAAGAAAAAGAAGGCAGCCACAACAACGAGCAGTGGATCTGTGCGAAAGATCTCTGCCAGTCTAGTTCAGATCGGTCTCTACAGCGCAAGCTATTCCTCCATCTTGCAGTCTCTCAAGTTAAACGGCGGCAGTGACAGCAGAAGTAGGACCAACCCCAAGACGACGCCACTGAACACACCATCACCAGCGGGAGCGGCGGCGGCGGCACACAGCTGCATTCGCCAGGGAAACTGCATAAAGGCGGCGGTTGGTACTGGCCCTGGCACTGCACACTCATCTAAATTGTCCACGCTGCACGAGAGTAAGGTATCGCCAAAGACGCCACCAGTGACCCCAGACTCGCCCAGCACCTATCTGGATGATGATCTAGACTCGATGTACTCCTTTGCCACCACCACCTCGGGACGTTCGACCATGTCGTGCGAGCATCCTTATGTGGCCAGGTAGGTGTTGCACCTCTAATACGAGTACATGTTAACCGAATCGTCTCCTCATCTCTGCTTTCCGACTCTTTTAAGGAATGGCACCACTTTCAGTGGTCGCAAGATGAAGTATGTGGTGCACTGCTCCAACTACGCTGGGCAGGTGGGACCCGACTATCTGACGCCCACGCAGCGGGCCCAGCGGCAAGTGCGTCGCCTCAAGGAACTGCTGTGCATAGCGCGCCAGGATCTTGAGCAGAAGGACACTGAGATCTTGCGTCTCACACGGGAAGTGGTCGAACTGCGTCTCTTCAAGGCGTCTCTGAGTTCTCCCGAGGAACGTTCCGCCTCATCCGATGCGGTGACTGTACGCGAAGCGGAGCTTAAGACTTCCCAGGATGTCTCGCCCATTGTAGACATGGTGGACGAGGGCAATGACAAGTGCAGTCCCCGGCATCTGGTGCGCCACCAGCAGCAGCAACTGTCGGCTATGCAGATGTCCGCTGAGATGCAAAGCTCGTATGCGGACTCGGGCCACTTCGAGGACCTCACCATGTCCTCAGTCCACTCCAAGGACTCGCAGACCCAGAGCGAGGTCTGTGGCACGGCCACGCCCGATGCGGAGCCAGAGGCAGCCTGTGGGGGCGAAGATGCGACCAGTAGCCTCGAGAACTACGAGATGCAGCGACAGGAGCTGATTCGCATGTACGAGCACCGGATCGAGGAGCTGATACGCAGCCAGGACGGAGCCAACAGCGACCTGAAGCGCAGCCACAACGACAAGGTGGAGGCGCTGCTGCAGAAGCTGGCCGAATGCAACACACGGTACTCGGACATGGTGCCCGACTACGAGCAGGCAAAACAGCGCATTCGGGAGCTCGAAAAGCAGCTAGAGGACCTGCAACGGAAGCTGGTCGAGCACGAAGACAAGCAGAACAAGATGTACCTGCACATGTACCAGCAGGGACAGGAATCAGAGCGCATCTCTCGCGCCGATCAGGTACAGTTATGCTTGTTGTATGATCATCTACCTGCCATCGTGTTTCATTCCACCCGTTCCGTTTCAGGCACTCGAACTGGCCCAGAGGCAACCGGAGAGCAAGGTGTCGATCAACGAACTGCTGCACCAGCTCCAGAGCACCCAGGACGAATTGGAGAACATACGCGTAAGATTCTTCAATATATTCCTCATCCTCTTTTCGGTTTTGTTTTGTGTGTTGCATTTTGTTGCATCGTGAGCCGCCACAACACCACAACACATTAAGAACAGCATTCGCTTCACTTCTCCACATCTGTATGTCTGTGTGCGCATTCGGTTGGGGCGTGGCACTTCAATTTGGCGCTTTGCCTGGCTGTAAAAGCTGCAACTAATTGAAATGTCCGCCCATCAATTAAGCAATAAACAAAATAAGCAACACTTTCGATTGATTTCGTTTTTAGCTGTTAAGTACCATTTTCATAATCAATTAATTATTATCCACAACACATTTAAACACATTACATTAAAAGCAACGTTTATTTTCAATTCGTTTCTTTTGTTTCATTTACATTTACATTCCGTTGCGAGTTCAAGTATCGTAGAATAAGAACAAGTACAGTTCAAGTAGATCGGAGTGGAGAACATAATGTGCATGGCAGTTAAAAGTACAGTTACCCGTTCGTTTTTTGTTCAATTTTGCGACCTTTGGCCGGTCCTAAACATGTATCCCTTTGTAGTTATTCTTTACCAATTAATCAACTTTGTTTTTATCCTTACAAAAAGAAAAAAAAAACATTAAAATTCTAAATATTTTGTCATACTATAACCATAAACAAAACCAATACCCAAACTATTTTTGTAGGCATCAGAGTGTAGAATGAGGGAGTGCGGCAGTAATCAAGCTCTCCTTACGGCAAAGGAGGCGATTTCTTTGTGGGTTCTTGGCGCGCGTAAGGTTTGTAATAACAACAACAAAAATTTCCCCCCTTCCTGAAAAATCTGCCCAACTAACTGTTGATTTTATTTTTACAAAATTACATTTAAAAAAAAAACGGTATTTAGTTGCAATTTATGATTTAATCAAGCACATTGGCTATATCGAACATTGGGTTTTATCATCCACAAAACCCTTCCATCCAAAACGTCTCGAAACTAACCAAACCAACATTCATTTGTCAACATTTGCGCCGTCATTTCTGGGCAAGGGTAAGGTTTTTGGGTTTGTAACTTCAAATCTGTTTCCACGGGAACAATGTGATAATTTTCCAAAATGACTTGTTTTGTAAGTACATTTTGTTGATTCCGAAACCAAACCAAACAAATCTGTTCTATCGACTAGAGGTATGTGTAACACCATTAATACATCATGACACACAAGGCTAGATGACTTTCAATAACAGAACAAAAACACAAAAATAAAGAAATTCTCTAACTTAGCTCCATTTAGCATGTGGTTCATCCAACGTTTTGTCTTCAGTAATCTCGTAAACCATTAAACGAAACTATAATTCCCATTCAACTTTTGCCCAAGAGAAACATTATCCCCTCAACTATATATTCAGTGTTACATGCATACATACATAACATAACCTAAATGTTCATATGGCATAGCACCATCAATGATAATTTAACGAAATTAAACAATTGTAAATACATTTCTTCGTACCTTACCTTACAAATAATCTTATCAACATCAAACTTACTTCATCTTCTTCTTGCACTCTCTCTTTCTGACTAACCCAACTTATCCGAAACATGAACAACGAAATTAAATTTACACAGACCATTTATCGGCGCTTGCTGGAGGCACAGAAGAATCGCACCCATGTGGACCCGGAGGTCACTCTGCAGTTCCTGAAAAGCGCCATCTTCTATTTCCTCACGGACAAGGAGAACTCGCAGGGCCATCTGCAGGCCATCGAGAGCATACTCGAGTTCACCGACGAGGAGAAGCAGAAGATCAGTTTGGCACGTCTTGCCTAAGCACTTATTATTATAATTATGGTAGAGATAACTGGCACGAGAAAGTCTGTAAAACGATGTTTAAATTTTTAGTCTACGGCTAAATTTCATTGTTTTTCGTCGATTGGTTTACGAATTTATTTGCAATTTTATTTATGTATGTGAATAATTTTGTTAAATTAAGGGTACAACAATATATTCTGTTTGACAACGATGTTAAATTTGTCTTAGTTAGTTCTATTTATATAATTTCCATAATAAGGCTTAAGGCATGCAAAAACGTCCATTATAAAAAAAAGAAAACAGAAATGACGATGCAAATATATTTTTTTCATAATCTAGGTACTTTTTGTAGATGTAGTTAATCAAATGAGAGTAAGTACTAAACAACAACACATACTACTATAATATATATAGTAGTATAGTATAGCTTTCGTTGTGTTTCAGCGGAATTTTAATGGCAAATAAATGCAATAGTTGAAAATTTGAGTGGTTAAACATTTTGTCTCTGGTTATGGGCACCCTTGAAAAATCCGCTAAACCTAAAAAATATGAAAGGAAACCACCATAAATAAAGAGAAAATACAATTTTTTTTTTATTTTAAGAACCTTCACTGAAAAAAAGAATAAAAAAATATGACACGTTTTTACATTACTCATCACAATCAGAATCGCAATGCTTGCATGTGAAGTAGCTGGCACGCATATCAGCGCACTTTAAATGCACCGGACGACTACATTCATTGCATTTAATGGAGTTTGCGCCGGTTAATTTCCTTGGCAGAAGGTGTAGACAGATGAGACAGAACTCCTTATCATCGTCAAATGATAGAGCCTTGGTGCGCTTAGCTGATGGTTTAGTCAGAGTTTCCTTGGTGAGCTTAGTGGATGGTTTGGCTAGTGTTGCCCTGCGTCCTCGCTTTTTCTGGGGAGAAACAGATGCCTGCACATCTCGTAGCTTCGAATCTTTCTTAGCTGATTTTTCCTTCATAGAAGCAATGCATTCCGGAAAAGTAAGCACGGAGCTTTGCATCGGCTTTCGACCACGAATCGAAGGCTTCTTTGGTGTAGCCGCTTGCAGAGGATCAATTTCTTCCGAAAGTGATAGGCAGTTCATTGAAGATTCTCTTGATATGAGCCGTGCCGAAGGTTCTGGAGTGGTAAACACAACCTCCTGGCGTACAAAATATGATCCGCGCTGATTCTCTTCATCAACACGAGCTTCATTCACAGTTTGAAAAAATTCATAGTCGCTGAAGATGTCTGGATCGAATGGAGAGATTCCAGTAGCTCTGAAGCCGCGTTTGATGATTTTGGGTGTCAACAGATCTAAGGTCTCACATACCAAGCCAGCAATGTGACGAATTTCCAACACCTGGAACAACAAGGTGTAAATTAAAAAATTAAAATAGCTGGACCCAATGTTTTCATGAACATGAAACATCTTCTTACGAATAAAAATCCTACCTTTTTAGCATTGTTTTTTTGCCAAGCGTCACACTCAGACTTGTAATAAGTCTTAAGCGGACCGTAGATGGACACGTCTAATGGCTGCATTTTGTGACTGCAGTTTGGTGGGAAGGAGAGGATATGCACTCCATTGGCAACGGCAAAGTCGATGGCTTCAATGGATAGATGCGACGAATTATCATTGTCGAGAAGCAGCAAGATAGGAGAAGCTGAAGTAGGCTTAACACAAGCAACTAAATGTCGTATATATCGTTCCAACTCTGGCGCGCACATCCTGCCAGAACCGTTAGCAAAACCAACAGTACCCGATGAGACATTGTCTAAAAAGCTGGTCTGCATCTCTTTTCTAGGAAAGAGAAAAAACGGTGGAATACTGTTGCCAGTAGCATTTACGGTTAACGCCATTGTGATCATCGTTCGTCTTTCGGCGGCCTGAATCTTTCCGACATGGCGACATGTTGAAAAGCCTGACTCGTCCATGTTATAGATATGAGTCGCTTCGAATTGATGCTCATCAATCAACTGGCCAAAATTCCGGAAGAAGATGTCTACAGTTTTCTTACAAAAGGCTTTCACACGGTACACCGTGTGTATGGAATTCTGTTTCGGTGAGCGTAAAGCGAGTTCAGAGTGCCGGCGTATGAAATTCGTATACCAATGACGACCAGCCATCTGATCTTTATCCCAATTTTCTGGGTAGTCAACCTCGAGTTTCTTTGCGAATTGGTAAGCCAGTTCTCTAAGCTCGTTGATGCTTTGGTTGACGCACTTCAAACTGTGTTGGACAAGGTCCTTTTCTTGAGCCGGAGAGAAAACCTTTACAAAATGAAGCATGGTAAATAAAATTATGATGCGCTACATGAGAAAAAGACAAACAATAATCTTACCATGTTTGATGGTGTACGTTGGCTGCAGTTACGGACGAATTCAAACAAAACACCATCTTCCACGGATGAAATTTCGCCAAACTGACCTGACACTTTCTTTATATAGCGCATCAGACTACTCCGAGGAATTCCATATGCTTTAGCAGTCCCTTTGGCAGGATTCTTGTCCGCTAGGCAGGACTTGATGGCTTGGAACAGCGCATTGAAATCCATTTTTTGTTGATTAAATTATTTTTCCGGTGTTGACCAGGCTAACAACACGAAAAATGCATTAAAAAACAGTGACATTACGTTACGTTAACATAAACGACGTTATTACGCAGTCTCTCAACCAATCACACGCATTAAATAACAAAAAAAAAACCAGAACCAAACCCACACCCGGTTACATGACGGTGTTCATAACCGGGAATGACAGCCACTTTTCAAAGATGCCTAAACTTAAACACGACGATAAATTACAAAATACAATGACAGCACTGTGAACAAAGTGAAACACTTACCTTTTCTTTGCAAACAATAAAAATCCCTTTCTTTTATTTATGGAAAACTATTATGGAAAACAGCTACCACAAAAATGCGCACATTTGTTTCGTTATCAACACGAAAAACACGACTGACAACAAACACAAGCACGACTCAAAAAAATTCAGATCAGCAAGCTTCTGCTTGCTGGGACTTTAGGGACTAATTAAGTCCCTAAAAACAGGCTCAATATCATGAGTTCACAATGAAAAATAAAATAAATCATTAGATATGAATCGAATTAATATATAATATTATAATATTAATTTGTATCATTTCATTTTCATGAACAAATAAGTGTCGACTTCTACAGGACGCCGTGTAGTGTGTAAAATAAATTAAATCATACCTGTATAGTTTTAACATGCGCTCAAAATGAATGAGAGAGAACATGTTAACTTTTGTTCGAGAGAAATCATGTCCCTCATATGGAGCTGTGGTGATACACCTAATATAGTTATACCATGCGTATCAACAAAACCAGACGAGAGAGCAAACGAGAATTTTCTCTTGCAACATTGCAAGCAGAATTGATCTCTCTTGATACCCTTGAAAGACAGATTGTAATATTTATATTGTTTGGATTTAACTGATCACGACTAGCTCATTTTAGCTTATCCCTTTTGGAAAATAAAAATTAACATATTACTATATCTATTATAATTTTAAAATCTAGTTTGTTTTTATTATTTTTTTATTCATTTTAATCTCAGGTATCAAAACAAGGGTATAAAACGTGTTTCACGAACGTACTACACACACATACATATAATTTAGTGCAGCGGCCTACGAACCTCACCTCACCTTGTCGTTCACTTATATACCTTGATTTACATGGTATGTAAAAAAGAGGTGAGCTCAGCTAGCAAGCGTGGTTTGTGGATGGCTCGTTTTACTTGTTGCCCATACCTTTTTGTACATTCCTTTTTGAAATGACGCCGGCAGCGACGCCAGCGTCGGGGTGTACGTTGGGTAAAAATGTAATGTGGTACGGATTTTTGAATGAATTGGCTGCGCGCGGGTCTTCGATAAACAACGTGTTTGGGACACAACATAAGCGTACGTTCAGACCAAACAATATCAATACTATACTAAGAAATATATATATATCTTTGGTGGTGTCGGGCGCCCAAAGAACGAAAAGTATGGTCAACAAGCCGGTAAAATACAATTGTTTACCGGAAGTTCTCCTGGGCCAGTGTTCGTAGAGAAATTCGTGTGAATCAAGTTGGAAATCGTGTGCGCGGTGCTTTTACGCGGCATCTGTCTGTAAAAATCGAAGCCACAACGAAACAATAATTGCGCAAAGAAGTGGTACAAAATAATCAAATAGAAGAGTCACCCACAAGGAGGGGGCAACAGAGAGTAACAAGTGATTAAAAGAGAGTTCTGAAAGTTTAAATAGATTCTCCTCCAAGCGAAAGTGAAGTTTAAGAGTGTTTTGCTGTTGATGTTTTTTGTTGAAACCGAATCCCCGTCGGTGTGTTTGTTGTGGTCGGTCTCCGGCAGCGGCAGCGGGCAGAGCTTATGCAAATGTGGAACGGGTATGATTATCGCAAAATAAAAAAACTAGCATAAGGGTTTGATAAATACAGCAACAAACTAGTTTATTTATTTGTTTTGTGCCCTTTCCGCGTGCCCTAGCAACTGCTGAGGAGGGTACCATGCGCTACATGGCTGGAATGTGTATTTTTAACAGTTTATAAACTTAAAAAAAATGTTGTTAGTTTAACAACAGATTTCGCGCTACCATTCTCCGCTGGCTGGCTTCGTTGTGGAAGGGGGGTGTGAAGAGAAAGCAGCAATAACAACACGAGACAATATTTATAGTACCCTGTACATTGCGGAGTCTGCTATCCAAAACAGAGTATTAAGTTTGACGGTTAAATTGCACAACTCCTTTGTCATGTTTATATAATCAGACGGAATAGTCCAGCTCTTGCATGTGTAGTTGTGGTAGTGTAAGAACAAGAATTGTTATACATATATAGTTTGACTGTGGATCCATGTAATGTTTAGACCACCTCAAAATAAATTCCGGGTAATGGGTATCATTTAGTCAGTCGAACTCATATGTTATTTAAATTTCTCATGTTCTACATTGTGGGTCCCTCTCTCTCTGTCTGTCACATTTTGTTTGCTTTGGTTTTACTTTCGGGCTACACTTAATCTTTGCACAAACACACACACACCGCATACCCTCTGCTCTGTCTGTTATCGTCTTCTTTTTCGCTTGCAGTGTATTCAGCTGCTGAGCTATTTATACATTCATTAACGCATTCAGATCAATCCGAACAAGCCTCCTGTTCCCCCTTCTTCAATTGGTTTTGGGAATTAGCACAGAAATAGAACAAAGCAACACAAATCAGCGTAAAAAACATTCATTTATTCTCCTTATAGCGTAATATGGGAAGCCCCACGCCTTTCTCCGGTGCATTGATCAGTCATTCATTGTTTTTGTTTGTTCTGTGATAAGGGTTAATTCGAACAGAATGCGGAGTTGACCCAGTAGCAGTACCCCTTTGAATTCTTACATACATACATATGTACATACATATAATTTTGGATTAGTCATGGTCAATAGAATCAAGTGAGAGAGAGTTAAAGCAGAAGATATGGATATACAATAAAAAGTCATATCAACAGATACTGCACTTACACTCTCCCAACATATGGCCACGTACTCACAGGTCTGTTCTTCGTTGTTGCCTGAGAAATTCAAATCTTGTCATTTGTTTAATATTTACATACTTGATATTACTACGGCGGAGTCAGGCGACAAGCCAATCATTTTAAACGATGGGAATTGACTTGCACTGGCTTGCACTTGGCCGATAGATTTCCTGGGAGCAGGGTTTCCCTACTTTGAATATTGTTAGATCCAATATCAAGGAACATACCACAGGACTAAAAGAGCTTCAGAGATAAAAAACAACAATCGAGAAAAGACAATATATCAATTTATGTTTCGAATGGTCGATTGTTAAGAGTTTGTTTTTATAATTATTATATAAACTTTTTGGATTCTGTAATTTACTGCATCTGCCTCGCTTTGTCTGTGGCAGTCACTGGCCGTCTGTCTCGGCTCTCATGATCACGATTTCAGAATTTTCCTTTCATATATTTGCTATTTATTTTTTTTTTATTTCAATTAAATAAAATCTTAAATATGTTCATTAATATTTTAATGATTAAAAATTTTAGGTCTGATCAAAATTGTTCGATAGCTTAATTTGTTTCTATTAAAATTGATTTTTATCTGATCAAAGTACATATTTGAACTTTAGTGTCGGCACTCAAGCAGAGTGTTCTTTTCTATTTTTTTTAAAATTGTTTAATGAATCTTTGTTTGGATTTGCGGATGCTCGCATTTGAGTTGATTTTTGAGTATGAAGAATGTTAATGGGAATTTTAAGTTTAAAGAATTTATGTTCAACGAATTATACATGATTTTTTGTACAGTTCCTTACGCTATTATTACTTTAAAGGTCGCACATTTTGTGACTTTTGTTTCACCACAGAATTCCGCTATTTCAAGAAAGATATTTGAGAGATTTCCTTCAACCAAGCCTTTTATTATAACACACAATTGATACGGATTAGTGTTGCTTTCTTGCAGCGACATCAGGCATTATAACGGTACCTAACCCACAGCCAATTGTTTTCCCATCGATTAATTGTAAAGAATGAGTGGAAAAGCCATTTGAGCCCTTACCTCCTATCGTTACTTCCCATTTTTATTTATCAAAGTATCTTTTCTGATTATTTTTTGGCTATAAAACGAACAGAACAGAAATGTTGTTGCAATTAGTTTATGTTGTGCCTTGTGCAACCTAGAAAAAGTTCTCCCAAAACTTTTTCACTGTCAGTGCTTAAAAGTCGTTTACCTTCCCAAGTGGCCCCGCTCCACGTAGTTCCCATCAACGACTAGGTTTCTCAGTACAAATTTGGCACGAGAAAATTTCACTTGTGGAGGAGAGCCATCTGACAACCCAAGCGACAACACTCCCCACTTCTCCTAGCACCCACATAGTATGTACGTACATACATATATAGAGAGGATAGTTAGGCTTTGGATGGTTGGGGTATAGAGGTTGACCCATACCCTATGCCCATGCGCCAACCACATTTATAAAACTGCAACAGCTGCAGTTATTTTTCAGCTTGTTTGTCGCCCTACGATGCCACTGCAATTTTTCTTTTGTGTTCACTCTAGCCACCGATTCTTCACTCGCCTTCTGCCTATTTTTGTTAACATATTGGGTTGCGCATAGAACTCGAACCATAAAAAGGAAGAATGAAAGATCGAACCCATGTAAAATATATTGAAATGCCATAAGGAGAACATGAATGCCCATTCGAGGCGGCAGATGAAAAATGTTGTTTGTTGGTTCAGTGAAGCGAATTAAAATGGTTACATTAGAATTGTCCTCTGGGACTATTTCTGTTCAGTTAAAGAATCCCTTTAATCCTTAACGTGCATCTGACAAAAATTATATAAGAGCCTATTATAATTATAATTATCTTTTTCAATGAAAATTCGTCCCTGAGTACATTTGGTTCAGACTGAATCCGAATGAATTCATAATGTATACGAATCATGCGATAAAAAGCACATAGCTCAGGAATAGTTCTTTAAAGTAAGTTCCAAGATAATACTCAGCGTAACAGTTTTAAAATTTTTTATTAATTTACTACCACAAAGAAAAGAAAAAATTCAAATAAATTTGAACAGAACTGATCCCAGTTCCGTCACATGAAAGACAAATCTCTCAGTTGACTTTGTCTATGCCTTGTCCGAGGTATCACTCCGAAGCGAGCATCCAGCTGCCCCGAGCACACTCTTGCAGGTAAAGCGGGGATGGAATGCATTTCAAGACGAAAAGATAGTGATGACGGAAGGCAGCAGATGGCATTGTTTCTTGTTACTAGTAGTTTGGCCTACCTGTTCAGCCTTTGCCTTGCCGGAGCCTTTTCCGAAGTAAAATATTTCAACCTAACTCTGCAGCCAGAGGCAAACGAGAAACGAAACAAAAATGGTATAAATTGTATACTATAAAATACCCGAATTCCTCAACAATTTGTGCGTTGTTGCGTCATCGCACATGGAAAAGTATTAATATTCCTATACATATACATAATATGTATGTATGGGAACAATAAAACAAAGCACAGTCTCTGAGTCCGAGTCTGGTTTTCTGGTTAGTCATTTGCCGGTCTCTGGACACAGAACTAGTTTTAGCCTCAATTTATATATGATTTCTAGGCTCTTGAGGGTCTGACTACAGAAATATTTTATAATTTTATTTATGTCTGAATGCTTTCATTTGTTGTATAGATTTCGTGCTGTCCGCTTTTGAATGATTTAATTAAATTTCAGTTTTATCGTCATAATTAAATTTGCCACAATTTTCCCGACACAGCTTATCTTTGCACTGTGGGTGTGTTTATTCTAGTGTTTGTGTGTGTGTATTATATTGGGTGTGTATATGCTTGTGTTTGAGTGTGTGTGGGTGTGGAATATATATTCCACAAGATAAATATATAGCCGGCAAGTTCTAAGTGGCTCGTATAGACGCTGTTTATAGACGACTTCTCTGAGTTCTCATGCGTGAATGCCATTTTATTTTCACTGTTTCGGCGGGGGCCGTGAGAATAAAACTGATTCTGGGCTTACGGCTGTGTTCTCTCCTAAATGATTATTTACTATATTATTTGTATTTGCCAAACAGATTCTCAGATAAGCGAAGAGTACAAATATTTTGAAACTACAAAAAAAAAGAAGAGGGAACGTGTGAGTCGCTTCTGTGGACGCGACTCTACTTTTTTATAGAAAATATTTGGAATGTTACAGAAGTTAAATGGAAATTTGTTGCAATCAATATTATTAATAAATCTCTTACAAATTTGTTACTGTTATTGTACTCTCCCGTGGAATAATGAAAATATGGTATGAAGTATACATACATACAAATATATGTATATGTATACATAAGGAGCTTTATAAAGCAAGCAAATGTTCTAGTCAACTATTTTCTCATTTCTTAGTTTTGGCCATAACCTGTTGACACGAATGTCCGAGTAAGAC
Source organism: Drosophila tristis (assembly GCA_018150885.1). Taxonomy (NCBI): domain Eukaryota; kingdom Metazoa; phylum Arthropoda; class Insecta; order Diptera; family Drosophilidae; genus Drosophila; species Drosophila tristis. The sequence goes on from JAECWT010000197.1 coordinate 510,551, forward strand.
TAAACCATTTTGGGGCAAATGTTAATGTCGGGTCATAATCCTTGGGACAGTCTGCGAGGATGACATTCATTTGACAGGTGACCCTACCGCCACCCTACACCCGCCACCCACCTACTGTCGGGGGAAACTACGAATAGAACAGTAGAAACTGTTGCGTGTCTTTTCTGTGGAAACGGGTGGCAAGCCAAAGTCAAACCATAAGCGGAATAAGGAGAGGGACATGACAAACTATCCCGGTGATGTATTATGATGAATGAAAGGAATACGACATTTTGCCCACTTTAATGGGGCTTTCAGCCGAATATAATGTCGTTTTTTTTTAAAGAGAGCCGAAATGATGATGAAATTAGCAAGTAAAGGGGGGCAGAACTCATAAAGTGACGGAAAAAGAGGCTTTTATGACACTCTCAAATGAAATGGAAAGCACTCACATGAGGGGGAGTGCGATCTGGAAAAGGATAAGGTCATGTCCAGTCCTGTCCATTACCATTCCGCCACATTTGTCACTATTAACGTCGCGACAATTTTCAGGGCGGAGTAATGGCACACATGGCTCCGTGTACGTGTACGTGTCCGGTACGTGGAAGGGTACGGCTTTCATTCACTTTCAAATAAATTAAAAAATACAAGAGCTGGAAAAAAACAGAAACGGAATAAAAAAACCCTTAGAACATTACACGGGTTTTCTTGCTCAAATGCATCAGCGAAATTGTTTGTTAGTGGACAACATAGCAGGAGCTGTGCTCCGCCTCCGTTTTAGACACACACGGCACACATGTCTCATGGGTAATATCCTCCGACAGGTCAAACAGAGAGCTCACTGCACATTTAACGATATTTGCCCAATGCGGCGACTCCCCGGAAAGCTGAACCTCCCATTGAACCCCACATTGTTGGAGATGCTCTGGTGGCACAGCTGGCGTGTTCAACAATGGGCTGAAATGAATTAACTGCTAGTTAAAATTTTATGGCTCGTTAGAGAGCAGAAGTTTATGTTTATTGGTTGATAGTAAAGGTAGAGTAAGTAAATGTACTCAAGTTGGGTGCAGAAGTCGACTACGGCGCAATGACCTATGAAGATATTTCAAGATATACTACTTCCAGTTTATTGTTAATTTGCTCAACTGTTCTTTAAGCTGAGTTTATGCTTTGTGTTTTTGCACATACAACAATTAGTGGATTGTATTCATGCAGTGTGAAAAATCGTTCATGAACATACATATATGTAACTGCCAGTTAGCATATTTTGACCCAAAATACCCAATACATTACACAGTATATCAATTTCTGTAGCTGTTTCGTACCGATGGAGTTGAAATAAAAATTATTTTCACTTATCTATCTTTACTATGGAAATCCACAGTGCAGCTCCGCGTTATTCGTTGGGGGCTCGGTCGAAAAGATAAATGTAGGCCAAGACCAGAGACGAATATGCTTTTTGGTATTTCTCGCCCCGCTTTCGCCCTTCCCCCTGACCATGTCCTGTCACTTTAAGTGAAACGAAGGCGTTGGCCACAGCTTGTTGGACCATTAGCCCCCGCCTTCTGCCCGTCTACCCTCTGCTCTATAGGTATGTGGTGTGGGGAAGGGTTCTTGGGTTGTGAGACATATGGCGCGGTTGCAACTTTGAAATTAATTTCCCTTGTGAAAATTACGTATTTATATGTACATATGTAATTCTTAGAGCAAGCTGGCTGCTGCTCTTTTCCATACTTTCTACATGTAAGGGTACAATTGGAATTGGTGGAAGCGGCGGAGGGCCTCACTGGAAGTGTCCCAATTATCGTACAGATGGGGAAGTCAGCTCCCTGCGCACATAAAATTAATTAATAATGTCATTTTATTGTACATTAACGACAATTTGTGTAATTCAATTGAACCCGCTCGATTAATGCGGGATGAAATACGAGCAAACCCGATTTCGTGACACTTTTCAACTGCGGGTCACTGACCGCTTTTTGTATAGCTAACTATGTTCAAGTGTTACAAAGCTGATCAGAACATTTCATATGAAAAGGGGCTTGTAAAATGTCTGTTGCTTGTTCGACATACAGCGCAGCGTTGTCCGATTGAAATTTTAATTATTTTTAATTAAAAAAATGAATTCGGAAAACTAGGTTCTTTTGCTACGATACCTGTCTCGAAGTAATCAAAACAATTCCTTGTCATTTTTATACCCGTACTCAAAAAAGAGTTAAGGGGTATATTAGATTTGTGGTAAAAATGGATGTGTGTAACACAGAGAAGGAAAATTTTCCGACCCCATAAAGTATATATATTCTTGATCAGCATCAATAGCCGAGTCGATAGAGCCATGTCTGTCTGTCCGTCTGTCCGTCTTGTTTGACGCCTGGATCTCAGAGACTATAGGAGCTAGGGCAACCAAATTTGGTTTCCAGACTCATGTTATATCACACTGCTACAAGTGTATTTCAAAATTTCGCCCCGCCCCCTTCCGCCCCCACAAAGGACGAAAATCTGTGGCAGGCACATTTTTGAAGATACGATAAAACTAAAAACGCAGTATCGTAGAGAATGCCCATATCTACCAGATTGCCGAATATGAATCAGATCGGATAATAATTATAGCCAGAATGAAGAAATTAATTTTCAGTTGCTTCCCCCGCCCCCTCCTGCAAGACAAACACTACTCATTCTCTCTCTCGCTCGCACACTCTGCCGCGTTCAGTGCGCGAGCAACCCCTAGCGGTGGAGATGTAGAATATAAATGGTACATCTATAATCTACATGTTAGATGTAAAATATACATTGTAGATGTAGATGTAGATAACAGATGTAGCAAAAAAATGTAAAATGTAAAATTTTTTTTTTTATTTCTAAAATTCTAAAAAATTATATCCTCAAAAATGTATACCGACTGAGTACGGGTATAAGTAGAGTCGCGTCCCCAGAAGCGACTCACACGTTCCTTCTCGTTTAAATTGATATTTTGTCAAGCTAAAGGAAATATTGCGTCAAATATAAAATATTGAAAACTGCAATTTGTCTGCAATTTTTATATTTGTAATTAAATCATTTAGGATTATTTCCTATCTCTTATAATATAAAAAAATCACCGCCAACAAAAGCGAAGACAAGGCACCTAAGAAAAGGGTATACGCGTACACCAGATGATCTTAAACAAAAAGAAAATATCGTAGTCAACTCATGCCATCGGATTAATTAATATAACATATGTGCTACATATTTAGCTAGCCACCCACTTTCAAGATTGTTCATTATGTTGTTAGCTAAAAACAATTATTACGTTTACTTTTGACGTACCCTTAAGTATGAATCTTTCTTATCAGTACGAGTATCTAGGCATGGCCTTCAACCAATATGAACTAGTACGTAGTTCTCGAAGGTTTAATGTACATACATATATGTACATATACATGTATGTATATGTTTAGCAATTTTTTCGTCTGAAATCATAACCTGCTAAAACGAGTAAAAACTGTTTACTAAAAAGACTTCCCATCTTGAGTTTACAATATTTTTTTTTATTTTCATTTCTTGCAAAGCAATCGGGACATTTTTCGCATTCGCGGGAAGCTCTATGTAAGCAAGAAACTCTAGCAAATTTTATAACAATAGGATAGCAGATACTGAAAAATATAAATATTTAAAGAATTGGCAGCCATGCATTCAAAAACAAATTAGCACGATATCTCTGTACTTAATATTTTGACCAGTTGGAGTTTGTATCAATAGCAATGAGCGATTCCTTGACGAGATGGATTCAGAATTGCATTGGCCTACAACACCTGCGTTTATTATATAGAATTCGTTGAGTATGAGACTTAAACACTGAACTTCCAAGGAAAAACTGAATTTAAAATGATATATGTACATAGAGGTAGCGAGTATCTCCTAGTCGCAATACTTTCTTCCTTGTTACTTTCCAGTTTCTTTTCAACTATATTTTGTAAGGAAATTGCATGCGAAGTTGGCCTCTGCCCGAATTCTGCCAGCTGCCTGCTCTTTATCGGTGAGCTTTTCTGTAAAACGCACACGAAGAATGTCAAATGAAATGTTTTCATCATTTTCCTCGCTCTCTATATTTTTAGTGCTGCGTGTTTTGAAGCAATTATGTTATGCTTTGCTTTTGTGTTTTATATTTTTATTTTTAAAGCATCAAATGGGGCGCGTCCCTCCCTTCCACAAGGGGTTAACAATTGTCCAAGTATTGACATTGACAATCATCAAACAACGCAGTGTGTGATGTCACCAGCAGTGCTGGAGTGAAAAAGAAGAAAACATTCTAAAGCAGAGCGTGTGACATGCACATATCACACAGATTACGAGGTTTTCTCTCTTGCTGCTGAACCAATATGCCCTTGCACTCCATGAGTACGGGGTATAGAAACAAAGTAAAGCAAAGTGCACAAGTGGACACTGAAAAGAGTGGAAGCTAAGAATGGAATCTGGGGTTGTCGGAAGCAAAGCTTGTGTTACTCGTTGGCCATTTGTAATTAATGTAAAATTAATGGTCAACAGACACGCGGACTGCGTGCTAGAGGGGGAAGTGGGAAGAGCGCTGGACTTTGACTTTGTCAACGCTTTGCCGTTTCCTTCAAGAAAATACAACTGCAAAGACGTGTACGCGTAGTATGTATAACTGCAAGAGTTGTCTGTGGAATGACAGTGTCCGGAGATGGCAACGCCCAGACAAAGTTCAAGTGCCAGCAGCCAGACTTTGCAATGAAGCTGCTAATCAACGAAACGGGGGGAACGGGAGGAACCGAGTGCGGAATGAGATGATAGAAAATTCGGAATTGAGTTCTCTGCTCAAAAAGCTACATTTTATTATTCATGTAAGGCGATTAAGATAGGGCAATTCATCTAGATTCCAGAAACTTCGAGAAAGTTAAGGGAGGACTTTTACTCGTAGTGCAGTATTTATGTAGTTTAATACACATAAATATTTCATTCTGATAGCAAAACTTTCAGAAATTGAAAGCGCGGAATTTTAAGGGAAATACATCTTCTCAGTTGTTTGACAGAATGCAAAATACACATATTTTTTATTTAATATTACATTCCAAAATTGAAAATTTACATTTCAGACATTAGGAAGATTATATACCAACACAATTTCAATAAAATGTCTTAAACTTTACCTACATACCCATATATTATGTATAGTAGAGTCTGCAATATTTAGTGAACACAATCACACTTCAACGATACATAATGTAAAATTTTTAACCATCAGCTGCTTGTCATCTATCGAAACAAATGGTAAATTTTCAAGTGCCAGAACATGCGTTTCATTGGCAAATAGCCATGACAACAATGGCAACATGGAAAATTGCAATATGATAGAACCGATAGAACCGAGAGACGGCATTGAAGTCGCATACCAATCCGATAATGTGTGCCAAGTTAACACAAGAAAAACAAATGAAAACGCAACTGCTGCTTGTGTTTGATTCTCTTGCTCTGATGGAAAAAATGCAGAGACAATAAACATTTGAAATCAAATGGAAACCCAAATCGAAATGGAAAACAATATGAGTAGCAGCAGCAACAGGCCGCCAAGAGCTATTCCCAGTTCTTGCCACTTTCAGAGTCGACCCCATATGGCTGTCAGGCAACAGCTGCAGAGCCCCCAATCGGCATGCATAAATAAGTAAATAAGTATATTGTATCCATATATCGATATGTACATGATAATGCTCATATTATAATGCCAAACAGCAGCGGCAGCCTCACAGCAATCATCGATGCGTGCATGGCCCATAAATTAGTAACAAATAACAAGCGGGTTAAAACTCTTGTGCCTATTGTTCTGGCCATTTCATATTCATAGGCGATGGGGGACTGTAGGGGGTATTGCGTGCTCTGCCTACGATGGCCTATAACTGAGCCACAGAATCAACACGTGTCTCATGGCGGCGGCTCTGACGGAACTGAATGAATCGATAAGACGTGCTCCCGTCTCTCTTCTTAAAAGCAATCGTTATGCGAATAGAGCGCAGCTTTGATTTTGGGTTAATGCCGAATCTAGGGTGTGGGTAACAGTGCTAGCGAATAGTATCTACTACACTTCCTTCGTGCTGTTTTCGGAATGAACGTTCCGTATAAATGTAAATATGAATATTTTGAATTATCCAAACAATAAAATAAATAAATAATGGTCACATCAAAATATTGGAGAAGAAAATAATATTTGCATCTCAGGTTTATCCTATGATTTAGCAATAATATTGTCATATTCGTATAAATGGAATCAGAATCTAAGTAATTTCCATTCGTTTTTTTTTATTTCTCGTTTAGACACTTTTCACAGGCATTGTGCTCTGAATTCCCATACAATACAAACGCATTTCCATCAGCATTATTGTGCCATTAGACATCTGCTCCGACTCTTCCTCCCTCCCATGTCTTCCTCCGGACAAACCGGAGCTCATCAACAATCATTTACCGATGCGCCTACTACTATTTTTTCGCTATCGTCATTAGGAGGCTCTGCTATCAGGCAGATGTACATACATATACATACACCCGTTGAGAGGGAGGGTTTAGTAATATTATCCACGTGTTTGCAATGTATCCATAGGAGGTAGCACCTGCGACCGCATATTTTTTTGTTACCACCATTTAGATATATTCGAATATTCAATAACATTAGAATCGGCTGGCTTCCCGATGGATCAGGAACGGTATAAAAAGTTTCGGCCTTGCTTTGTTTTCATTTCTTGTTTTCTTTTTCTGTCTGGTTGAATCCGATTGCCACAGGGGGAGACGGAGTTTGAGTGAGGATGAGATGCTAGGTTTTGTGGGGTAGGTGTGGCCCCACTTGAGGCTTGTCGGCCCCTCAGGCCCTGACTCGATGGCACAGCTGTCTGCCCGTCAGTCGTTTTATAGCTCTCAGTTTGAATTCTCGCACTGTCTCATTCTGACTTACATATGTATGTATCTCCGGTCTCCTATTAGCCCCCATTATGTCCGGATGTGTTTTGCGTTGGAGGCATAATCTCTTTGCATGCTTTCATTTCCTCTCCCATTCGTTCTCTCTCTGAACACTCTTTGCTCTGTGTTCTTTGTTTTGCATTTGCAAAGAGAGGAAGAATTAAAAAGTTTTGTTCATGCCAAATTACGTCATTACTGATGATCTTATATTTTTTGTTGTGTTTGTTGTTGGCTGTTGTGCGCGAAATTAGCAATGTTTTTTTGTGTGTTTTTTATTTTAGATTTTGCCGCTTTTTTGTGAATTTTGCTGTAGTAGTTCCCTTGAATACGAGTCGAGTATGTGTGGAAGCTCGCCATTAAAACTTATTTAATCAATTTTGCCAATAACATGGATGCCTGGCAAAAAAACATACAAACATGTACACATGTAAAAAAAAGGAGAAGAAAAAGTTTAGCTACTGCAGTAGAATGCTGTTGTAAACTAGAGTTTATTGTAATTTCGAGTAAATTTTGATGTCTCAAAAAGCACTCCGAGAGCATTTTGAGAATTTCGTTCCGGAGTTGCTCCGGAATGACAGATGGCAGATCCAGATTGGTTTCAATGCACTGATATCATAGAATCTGTATTGAGAGGTGTAAGACCAAAGGACTACCTAACGAAATTTCAGAAATATTACATAGGAATTTTCTTATTCTTAGATGTAGGATTATGTGGAAGTTAATCAAGTTAAGTACTTTCGTAGATGTTCTTCTGTAGAGTGCAGAGAGAAGTCGCCTCGAGTGAGGTTATCTTGGGCATCTTATCAAAGTGACTCATTAAATAAGGGATTTTAAACGGTTAAGTTGCCTACCGTACTCCCTAAACGCTCTCCATTGTTTCCTTTCCTGGCCCCAACAATTTCTCGACCATTAGTTTCAGCTGAATTCAAATAAATGCCACATTATGTGCCATTGAATGTCAATTACACATTTATCCATAAGCCAACTGGTCCCGACGCCCCCTTCTCGTCGCTCTCGCGCTCCCCCTCCCTCTTTTATCGCTTTAAAGCCACTCCTCGCAGCAGGAAAATGTGGAAAAAAAGCGGAAAAGTGGAAAGTGGAAAGACTAAATTGAAACTAACCCAGCCCAAGGAAATATAGCGTGCGAAGCTACCAATTGCCACGCCCACACCATAGCCCCTTAACCCATAGCCGGGACACTGGCGAGTGGGTACGAGGATGGTCGGGGTTTTGATTTTATTACGTTGCAGTGCTCGTTTTTCCAGTGTTAATTAAAAGTGTGTCAATGTTTATATCCGTAAATTGGTTTGGGTTCGTTTTCTTTTTCGAGTAAGCTTAATTAAGGATTATCAAACGTTGGAGACGAAGAGCTGTGGAGAAACAACAGCTTGGCACAGCTTTAACTTTAATTTCCAATTTATTTATCCTCTATCGATCGCTTTTTGTACTTCCAGCTGCTCTGCGCTGCTTGTGGCATATAAATTGCAATCGAAGCGGAAGCTTTTATGAATGAGTCGTCTGCCAGGAGACGCAGCAGCAGCAGCAGCAGCAGCAGGAGGAGTAGCTACGTGAGCGCCACGGGGGAGTGGGAGAGTGGAGCATCCATATCCATATCCATCCAAGATGGCCTTCAGCTATGCGTGCATGGTGCTGCAGCGAGTCGTCGTTCCGGCGGTGCTGGTTCTGGGTGAGTTACGATCTCCAATATATCAATCGTTCATCCAACGACCCATAACGAACTTACCATTATTTATTCTTGTAGCTTCGCTGATGCGACCGGTGGGCATATCATTTGTATACCTTCTCATGTTCTTCATGTCGCCATTTGTGCCTCTGGCCACGCGACGCAACTTCAAGGGATCCGTCACCGCCTTCTTTATCATCCTGCTGTCACTGAGCACTCTAGTCCTGCTGGGGCACATCGCTCTCCAAATACTGGCGGTCAGCACAACGCTGCCCATCTACAACTGCTCCTTCAGCGAGCGCCTGCTCAGGCACATTGGCTTCGTGAGCTTCATCGATCTAAAGTGGGTAGCGTAGCCCTAGAGATTATAGCCTATATTACTCATCCCGATCCTTACCATTCAGGCCCCTGGCCATCATTGAGTGGCTGGCCCCGGAGGTCCTGGTGTTTGCCACCTCTCTTGGCTCCTACCTCAGCGTAAAGCGACTCGCTGCACAGCCCATCAATGCCGAGCAGCTGGAGAACGGTGAGCTTATCGAGGCCCAGTCCGGCGACCCCGCCCAGACGACTCAGCCGCCCTGTCCCACAGATGCCAATGGCGGAGATGTGCAGCAAGCTACGGCAACGACGCCACTGCAACAGCAGCAGCAGCAGCTGCGGAAAGCGGGTCTCCATGATCAGTCAGCATATCCACTTCGAGGGATTGATCAAGATCTGTGAGTAAATCACAATGTAAAGCTGCAACCAGAGGAACTCTGCAACTCTGATCCCAGAGACAATACAATACACCATCGTAAAATCGGTAGAACTAGCGGGATATATAGAGTTATCGCTATAGAGTGCGTTTGCAGTGCGCTTGTGTGCGTAGACAGCAGGCGAAACGGAGCATTGTATCGGTGCCAACCACTGTAATACACGTGTACGTGAGCGGCAGCGTGTTTTCCCATACCCATTAGATAGGGCCGTGCCGAGCCGAGCCCTGCTATAGAGGGGTCATCAAATTCATTCGGCAGTACATATTTACTATGGTAAAAATCTGTTCAGAGAACTTAAGTTTGCGGTCTAAAAAATGTTGAAATGCGTAAGAACTATACCAAAAATTAGTTGAATGAATATCTTTGTAGTTCACTTAGAACTGGCTAAGTTTTGAATGTGGTGTGAGAGTAAATACTGTATTTAAATAATTTAATTTAAATCAGCATCGGGCCTTCGGGCCGGCTTCTTGGAGTTTGAGATCTTTCAAGTTGTGGTCCTTTCAGTTCGAGAACTGCTACGGAATCGAAAAGGTTTCAGATTTCCATTTGCAAATATCAATTTCAGAGAATATACTTTATGGTTCACACTTTACTATCTTTGTATCTACAGCGCCTCTCTTCTGCCTGGCCACACTGTTCTTTGCGGCCGCGCTGCGTCCCTCGGTGCCGGGTGGATTCTATTTTCTCATCTTCCTGCTGGCCGGCACTTACTGGGCAACCTGCCAGACGCTGCAACGGTGCGTGCCACAATCAACTTCGGACGGACGGACGTTTTCTCATTTTGCTTTTCCGTTTTTACGCCTCTTTGCAGTGGCTTCGCCATGCTGTTGCGCTGCGTAATGGTCGTCCTTGTGCTCCACTCGCTGTCCATTGTGTCCTACCAGACGCCCTGGATGCAGGGTCACCTCAATCACACCAGCCTGACGGCGCGGTAAGTAAATGGCGAGGCTTCTCCGTGAAGTTGCAACTTATCTACTGCTTTTGGTCCACAGTCTGATTGGTCTGGAGCCGCTCATTGAATCCTACTGCTCGCCGGATATACGTGTCCTTTTGTATAATAATACCCTGTATCTGGACTCGTATCTGAATCCGTTTGCCCTGTTCTTTGCCTACTTTGCTTTGGCTCTGACCACCAAGCATCTGATCAAGCCCAGGGTGAGTGTCCAAGTTACAGCTGGAGGGAGCACTAGCACTCCTTTCGATGGATCCAGCTCATACCACGACCTGGGGCCTACCACTAACACAAATCTAGTTACCAATTCTTTGCTCTGATTTTCCGCTCTTCTCCTGCTGCCATTTACATTCGGACAATCTGCTCAATCTTCAACCCCCCGTAACACACTTTCCCTGCACGCAAACAAAAATCTACACTAAACATTCCTAACAATAAACTCGTCACTAACCACACCACACGAAACCGAACCACTTTACCACTGTGCCACCACCTCGCAGCTGGAGGCAAAGCCTGCCACCGCCTTTGGCCAGCAGCTTGACTGCAACAGCAGCAGCCTCAACAACACCGGCAAAGCAAACCGCCAGCTGACGCTCCGCACCTCACAGACCTCGCGGGGCAGCAGTCGCAAGGACAGCTCAGGTCCCGGCGCTGGATCCACCACCGCCTCCACCACAAATCGAGCACAGCGCCTGAGTGTAAGCGAGCGGATTGATGCCAGAGGGGATTGGGACTAGGATTAGGGTTTTCCCGTATCGATTTGGGTTTCTGGTGTGTGAATGTGGAACACTTGGGCGGGGTGTGGGGACACTCAAGGATTGGCAGAATAGACAGTAAATATTAATATCAGAGGGTAAAGCTCGAGCAAATATAACCATTTTATGCCCTGTGAACCTTTAGAAAAGAAAACAATTTACAAAAGCGAAAGTATCTTCGTAAACCATGTAGCCGAAGACGATTTATTTTATTTATTGAGTACTTTTCGCTTGAAATGTGCATTGATGAGGCAGTCAGTCGGACAAAGGAATAATTTACACGCTCGTTGATTTCTTTAAATTTGGGGAAATTAGTTTACTGATTTCTATATGACCCAATCCTTGAAAGTTGCGGACCAAGATGATTCTGTTTGTAATAATCGTTGGACTCGTATATCACAGTACCATTTACTTATGTTCCACTAAGATGTTACATTCGAAAAACTCTTTTCCCCTCGGAATATTGCACCTCAATCCGAATGTGTCCGGTCGCTTATGGGAGATTTGTACAGATAATCAAACTATGTGCCCGGAGAGATTTTCAAGACAAACCCGAACAAGCTTTCGTTTCCTTTTTATTGAATAAAAATAATTTATTTGCTATTTGTATTGTGCGCAAACTAACTCCACTGAATGTTTGTCTGTGCTGTAACCCAAAGATAACCCAAAAATCTTAACATAACTTGGGATGACGTTCACCATAAATATTTGTGTGCCTTTTGCCGAAATCTTACAATTTGTTTTGCGCTTTTCCCGAATTTTCCTTTATGTTTTGTTTCGTTTTGTTTTGATTTTTGTTTATGCTCTCTTTTATTACTTCCGCTTTAGGTTTCTTTGCGCCGTGATCAGCGCGCAGCGTTAAACGAACCGACAGAGACGACGCCTGTACGTAAACTAACTCCACTATTCGCCAAAATACTCCCTAACCTAATCTAACCTAACCTAATCATTAGACTAACGCTAGAATCTGTATCTATCTATCTATATATCTATCTATCTTTTGGTTTCCGCTCCTGTCATTTGTTTTATGTTAAAACGTTTGCGTCCAACATCTATGTACATATATGTATTCTAGAGCATTCGATTGTACTAATACCTTAGCAATCCCCAAGTCACACTCGTACGATCTATCCTAACAAATTATATTGTTATCCCGAAACTAACCGTGCAAGTGTGTAGGACTGTGTGTGTCTGTCTGTCAGTTGTGGGCCATAGAGCACAGTAATCCAATCAATAGCATACAACTCTCACCCAGATCTTGTGACCTGCTAAGTATCACCCGTAGCTGACCTAGAACTCTAGTATCGCTCTCTGTGTGTACATACAATACTTACCATCTGTTACTTACCATCTCCACTATTGTGCGTCTACACTGGGATAGTGCAGTGCAATTCCAAACTAATTCGCAAATCATTCTGTGTAGCTGGTGCGGCAGAGCACTCGGAAGGGGCGCACAGCCCAGCCACTGGAGAGCGGATCTTCGGCTGCAGTGAGCGGCACTCAACGTGGCAATGAAATTCCGCTGGATTCGCTGGATCAGCGATCGGAGCAGGAGAACACGACCACCTCGATACTGGATCAGATATCGTATGGCTTTGTCAGTGTGGGCGGCTTCATCTACCAGAACAGCTACATATTCACCAATATTCTAATGATGGTATGTCAATTACAAAGCACTTTCTGTAGCTATAAGTAGTAGTACTCGGAGACACCTAGATTACTCTGCACTCGGAATGAATCACGGGGAAGGGAAAATTCATTTGTTATGAAATTTGTTGTATTTCTCTCCTCTTTAGGCCTGGTCCATAGTATACCACAGTTGGCTGACGTTCGTCCTCCTGCTGTGGGCCAATGTGCTGTGGATGATCCCCAACCAGCGGAAGGCGATGATGCGGTCCAGTCCGTTCATCGTGCTCTACGCGGAGGTTCTGCTGGTGGCCCAGTACATATACGGCATGGACCTGAACAACAATGAGCTTCCCACGAAGGTCTCCGTAAGTTGAAAGGACCCAACGCGAATGATATCCTAACGAATTATATCCCTACTTCCAGACGGCGGGCATCAATCTGCAGCAGATTGGGTTCGAGCGGCCCATCGAGAACCACATGCGTCCCTGTGTGCCGCTGATCGTGAAGACAGCCTTCGTGCTGATGTTCTGGGTGACGTCGCGGCAGTTCTTTAAGGAGAAGCGCGACCGGCGCAGGGACAGCACCCTGGCGGACATCATTGCTCCGCTGCAGATCACCGTGGGCTCCGCGGGGTCCAGCTACCTCATCAACGACGGCAAGAAGACCTCAAAGTTCCTAAAGAAGGCCGGCGATGTGATCAAAAACCTGCTGGTGCGCCTGTGGATCTGGCTGCTGGTACTGGTGATCTTCCTCTGCGCGATCACGGGAGAGAATATGACAGGATTCCGCATCTGCTACATGGCCCTGTTCCTGTTCTTCTTGCTGGTCTTTCAGTCCTCGTCCAAGGCCTGGGTAAAGATCATGTATGGCTTCTGGCTGTTCCTCATCTTCTACGCCATGTCCATACTGATCCTGATCTACACATATCAATTCGACAAGTTCGACACGTACTGGAATGACTATCTCAATGTGTCCAAGACTCTGTAGGTTATGCTGCTTGGCTACGAGAGAAGTCCCACCTCTAAAGAAGGTTCCCTCTCTTTCAGACAAAACGACATTGGCCTGAAGCGCTACCAAACTAAGGATCTGTTCCTCCACCTGGTCTCGCCCACGATCATTGTGATCCTGACTGTGATCCAAGTGCATTACTTCCACAAGCGGTTCATTGCCTCGCTGCAGCAGCAGCCGGGAGCTGGCGGCTCTGCACAGCAGAAACCCACCGAGACAACGGCCCTGGAAGCGGCGCACTCAAAGCGTCGCGGCAGTGCCGGCTCCCTGCGTCGCTCCCAGGGTCCATCAGGCGAGGCGGCACCCGGCGGCGCCACCACAGACTTCGAGACCTCTGTGCGGGATCTGGTGCGGATATCCTTCCGGAAGATCAAGAACAAGTCTGAGTACATCTTCAAGAACTTCAAGGACGTCTTCTGGCGCTTCCTGGAGCTGCATATCATGAAGGCCGTCTACATCGCCGCCTTCGTGTGCAGCGTGAGCGAGGTCTGCGTCCTGCACATTGTCTTTGTGGGCTTCTGTGTGCTGGGTGCCACCTCTCGGAAGGCCATCCAAGTGATAATCAGCCGCGTGATATCGTTTATTGTCACCATCATCGTCCTGTCCAAGATGATCTACCAGATTGAGTACCTGAGCCACACCCAGTACAATGTGTTCTGCGTGAGTTGACTTGTATTTTCTCCTCCCACGATGATCTCTTTCTAGCCCGTTTCCTTTCCTTTACCTTCACCTTCACCTGTTCCCGCAAACAGTCCGACAACCGCACGGCCAACAACGCCGAATGGGTGGGCCTCACCAAGGCTGAGAAGCTGGAGGGCGGCTTGATGAGTCTGCTGCGCACGTACATCATCTACATGGTGATTGTGACCATGCATGCCGTGATCACCTTGCGCCAGCTGCAGATGAGAGTGAAGACTGGAGCCCTGAATGCCACGCCCACCAAGCTGCTGTTCCCGAATATCATCCGCGCGGATGCTGAGAAGGATCTAGTGGGTCTCGTCAAGTACCTCCTGAACTATGCCTTCTACAAGTTTGGCATCGAGATATCGCTGATTGCCCTGGTCTCCACCATCACGTACCGCCAGGACATTGTGGCCGTGGCCTATGCGCTCTGGCTGGTCGTCCTGCTGCTGCTGAGGCGTTCGCAGTGTGCCAAGATCTGGGGAGTGTTCCAGGCCTTCTTTGCCATCTCGATACTGATGCAATATCTCGTCTTGGTGGGACTGCCACCAAGCTCATGTCTGGGTAGGAGCTAAGAGAGATCCTCATATAGAGCCTATGATGTTGATTGATATTGTTTCTTTTCTGGCAGTTTATCCCTGGGACGAGGGTGCCTTTGGGGAGAGCATCCAACGCTGGACGATGCTGCCCGGAGCCCTGCACTTCAACCATGTGCCCAAGCTGATTTTCGACTTCATCGTACTGATCATTCTGAACCGCCAGAAGAGCATCTTCTGCATCGAGCAGCGCTATGCCAGCAACGACGACTACCCCGGAGGAAGCAACCGCAGCGTCATCGCGGACATTGCCCAGCTGGGGAGGACGCCCTTCGACAATCCCACCCACGACTTCTGCTCGTACATTCGCAACTACTCGGACATCCTGAAGAACGGGGTGTTGTGCGGCTTCTACTGGTTCACCCTGGCCGTGGTCTTCTTGGCCGGGACCAACATAGCCGATCTGCTGGCCCTGGGCTACCTCATTGGGGCGTTCGTCTTCCTCTGGCAGGGCTCCGACTTCTATCTGCGGCCGATCAACACAATCATCAGTCGCTGGAAGTGGCTGCTGGCCTTCAACGTGGCCAACATCCTCATCAAGACGAGCTTCCAAATGGCCGGCTGCCTGTTCATGACGCCCCTGACCACCCACTGCTGCTGGCTGGTGCACATGCTCGGCATCACCTGCACGAGCAACGTGCTCAAGGAGGAACTGATGCTGTCCGATGAGACGGACCTGATATTGGCGCCCGGCGAATGCCCTAAGATCACGCATCAGGTGGTTCTGCTGTGGGACACCATCTGCTTTGCCTTTATCATCTTCCAGCTGCGCATCTTCAAGTCCCACTACTTCTGCCATATCATCACGGACACGAAGGCCAACAATATTCTGGCCTCCAGGTGGGTGAATATCAAATAACTTTGGATCGTATCTGCGGTACTTACGAGCTACGAGAATTGCTTTCGACAACAGGGGAGCTGATATCATTGAGGGATTGCGGCAGAACCAGATTGCCCATCGACACGGCCATGAGAAGCAGGTCCTGCTCAAGATCAAGCGCAAGATGGAGCGGATTCGGGCCACGCAGCAGAAGATGCTGCGACCCCTGGACAAGCAGACGCATTTTGATGGTAAGTTGGCCTGGAAATCGCACCCGAGGGTGTGTGTTTCCTTCGTTAAGTTCCGTTATTCGCGTCGCGCTTTCCGTTTCAATTCCCCTTTTTGAATTTTGATCGTGGGGAATTGTCGCGTGTGTTCCTCACTAATCTCTGGCTTGGCCTTGCCTCCGAAAGGGCAACGCACGCCCTCGGATCAGACAATGTCGGAGGTGGCGCCCCTGGCCCACAACAGCAGCTTCACCTCCTGCCAGGGCTCCGGCTATCTGACCCCTGCCGAGCAAAGTTCTTCGAGCTCAGCCAGCTCTTCGCCGGCTCGGGCCTCGCTCCTGTCCAGCTGCGAGAGCAGCGTCGAGAGCGTGGACAGTGCCGATGCTTGTGTGGTCATCGAGCCGGAGATCAATGTGATGCCCTGCGAGGAGCTTACGGAGTACGTGGACGTACAGTCGGTCAGCGAGGAGGAGGCCACTGTGGCAATGGCCCTGCCACGACTGGAACCCGTCGCCCCGACGACAGCTGTAAGTTTTGGGAATGTCCCGACCCAGGAGACTCCCGCTAAATACATCCATTCTTCGAAGCCCACGACACCCAGCACTGAGGCACTATCTGCCCTTCTTACCGAGGGGTTCCTCGAGCCGAAAAGGATCTCCCTGGGTCTGGCCCTCTCGGATATCAGTGCTCCTCCGGGTACCATGGATAGCCTGGCGCCTCCCATGGTCGCCTATGCCACCGCCATGGCCCACAGTGGGTCCGGCTCAGGCTCAGTGATGTCCTCGAATCTGACCCCGAATCTGAGGAGGGAACACCGTCGCCAGTCCTCGACAAATGCAGCTGTCTCCTGGAACGAGACCGTGTCCATCAAGCGATCGCCCCTGAGCAAGGAAATGGTAAAGTGGCCGAAGAACCCTCTCTGCCAGAAACCGACCAGAACTTCATTTCTCCCACCCAAACAGTCGGCAGAGCGGGAGGAGGAGGTGACGATGCGCCAGAAGTCGCTGCACCGTCGCCACCAGAGCATGGGCAACGCCAGCTACTCCTTGGACGAGGCCGCCCAGTCCTCCCAGGGCAAGCGCCACTCCAGCAACCTGTCGGGGGCCAGGGACGAGGCTGCCCTGCGCACCACCCAGCGGCCGCATAGCTGGGGACCCGTGGGTACGGTCTACTATATGGAGTCGCTGATGTGCGCCTTCTATGAGCCCGCACTGCTGCATGGACCATGTATTGGATGAATCTTTGATCTAATTGAATCTAATTATCTTTGCTAGCATTAGTAGAACTCTGTACAAAGAAACCCTTATTCGATCGATGTGCGTGCTCAAGTTTTTGACAATAAAACCACTGGGTGGGAGCCCCAAGAACCTGCCTCTCTCTGAGTCTGCCCTGTAAATAGCACTTGTCAACTTAGATGAATTTTTTCCAAATAAAATACTTCTTCATTGATGAGTTCTGACGCAATCAGAGTCCTGTGCGTCCATCAAAAAGTGTATAAATAAATTTTTTTAATGGTCTCAATGCCACTTTCAGAATGACCAAGGCTTGTTTTATTTCCTATTCAGGGGCTGTATATTATTCACTTACTTCTTAACAGCATGAGGAATACAAAAGCGTCTAAAAACAACTGCTTTAAAAATGATATGGAATCTTAATAGAAATCATTTTTAAAAAATCGTTCCTTTTATTTGATCTTTGATATTTCTTACAATATTCAAAATCGTTTGTACTACACTAATTTTGAAAATTGCTGAAATTGATGCTTTTCATTTATTGCATTGAAAATGATATGAAATCAAAATGACTGAATTTGTTAACATTAACAGAACGCTTTTTTTATACGCAAACTTATACTTTAATTACTAAAATTTGTGCAATTTTCGTGTAATTTTAAATTTGAAAGATCCATCTGCTAAAAACATATTGAATGCGCCTGGGATAGGTTCAGAAATATGTATACAAAAAATATATAAAATCGTCGGCTGGCCGAGGGTACAGTTATGAGTATATCTTGATTTTGATTAAAAAGAATCGTATATGTATTTCCTCGGTTTTTTATGAATTCTTTTAATTTATTATTGTTTTATATTTGATTTGATTTTTTTAGAACATGGTTATCCACTTCCTGCACCAACAGTACGCAGAAGGAAGGAAATCAAATTACATCCACATGGTAAAGTTTTCGTTTGTTGTGCCTCATTTTTCCCATACGAATATCCGCTCGTAAAGATACCATGTATATAAAGTATATCCAATTATCCAATTACCTGCATGATTGTATGCCGCTCTGTAAATTGAATGCGAAATCAAAAGAAATTAACCTAAAAACCTTTCCTTAGCAAATATTGTACTATATTTGATTATAACTCTGAATGTTGTTGAACACCGTTAAGGAATATACATACATACCACCTAGTGTATCTGGATACATGCGTGTACTGATTATGTTTTATGGCATTCCCTATAAAGCTACCCGGGCTGGCGACTACTACATGTTCGAGGAGATGGATGACAAATTCGAGCTGGATCTGATACACGACGAGATTGACTTCCTGGAGGAGGAGAACATGACCGAGAGCGAGATGAAGATGCAGCGTCGCAAGACCCTCTATGATGTGAGTTCCTCTACAGTAATCCAGATGGAAATCTAACTATATATCTATAAAACTATTGCATCCATCCTGTTGCATGCCGATTATCGCATGTCTATTGAAATCTATATAATTTCTTGTGAATTCCCCCAAAATTCCGCCAAAAATTGCCCCCTGACTTGTGCCCGCTAAGGTGTGGAAGGACCTGAACGATGCCGAGTATCGTCGTCACTTCTATATGCGCGAGCGATCCTACGCCTCTGAGCCGGGCTCTCGCATAGCTCTAAAGCTAGACGACGATCAGGACAAGGCGCCCGGCCATGACCTCGGACTGACCGATAACGATGACGCTGACGACGACGACACCATTGAGTGCGATCTGGGCATGCGCACGTCGACGCTATCCGAGCCGCTCGACTTCGGGCGCCGTAGCCAGACGCTGCTCGAGGATGGCCTTCCGTTGAGGGTTGTGAGTCTGAATGTGATTGTGATGGGCCACCAGAGCCTCCTCTTCTTCTTTAATTGGCGCACCACCTTGCATTACCGTACTTTATTTGCTCACCAGTTCTGCTCAGTTTCAATTATTCAAGTATTCCAACTGCGCCTGTAAGCCAACCAACCGACAGACAGTTGGCGCACCCACTTCAAATTGTACAAATACAACTACTATCTATATGTACTATACAATATATACACTCGTTTATGCATATATATATATATATACATAAAGGCTTCGTTTTTGTTAAATCGTGTACATGTGAAAACTCCTTAGGGAAGTCTGAAGTCGTCTAAATGAATCCTTTTATGTGCATCCCTCTGCAGAAGTCCAAGGATGCTCCCGGTGCCGAGTTCCCCTCCACCAGCAAGGGCATATCCAAGGAGCGGGATGCAGCCAGCACGGAAAGTCAGGCGGCTCCCACCCGCGATGTGGCTGATCTGCCAGTGATTCCGCCGCCCTCAACCAGCTTGGGACGCGAGGCCCCCTACAAGGAGACTTCGGACAGCAAATCCAAGATGGAAGTCGACAGCGGCGAGGTGACGGCCAAGGACTCGGACGAGGACTTCGACACGAATCCCATCATCAGACTGCTCGAGGGCTTCTTGGTCACCCTGACCATAAGACTGAACCGCTTCTCGCGCAACTACCGCTACGTCAATCGCATCCTGGCTGGCGAGAAGAAGACTCTGAAGGTAATGATAATCCGTCGCTGAGACATTGAACTTTAACCAAACTTTCCCTATTTTTCTCCCGGCAGGAATCGAGCTCCCTGAATCGTCTGGGCCTGTCGAGTGCAGCTGCCATGTTCCACTTCCTCAAGTCCAACCTCGAAAGGTATTTACAGGGCGACCCTGGGCCTCGGTCCCGTGTGCGCCGCTTGCGTTACTTTGAGTTAAATTTCTTTGATTTTTGGAAACTGGATACCTTACGTAGCCCATAGAGTAGCGTGTTTTTGACGCGTTGCCCAAAGTTAAAATACTTATTTCCCTAATGAATATTGTCCTTTTGCGTTTGTTAAGAGTTGTGTTCCATTTCGATTCAATATTTATTTTGTATTCTTTCTCTTCTTTTTTATTTGCATATCCGTTTATCTTTTGTGTTCCGTGTGTTTGAATTCTGTACCTGCTTCCACACAACACTCTATCTGATACTCTCTCGAATCCAACAACTACACACCTGCAACAATGTCTCACCACCTCACCACTTCCATCATGTTACGTCTGTTACGTGTGTTACGCCAGCAATGAGAGTGGAGGCGAGCAGCCCGCGTCATCGTCCACGCCGCGGCGGCCCCTTGCCACGGCAATCGTTACTCCACCCACGGCAACAGAACACACAACCACAAGCACCCCACTTAACACGAATACTACAACCACACCGCTATCACCACAAGATCCACCGCCACCAACAACAACCAGTACACCAGTACAACAGAATCAGCCACAGATTCAGCCTCAGCACAGTCGACACAGTGCTGTGGACGATATCATCGAACTGCCCGTAGATACGGTTGATGCAGCCATTTCTAGGTAACCAAAGCCACATTTGAAAGACCATTAAATTCGTGGACCATGAACCATGATTATAAACTATTATAAACATATAGAAAGATAGAGAATACTTTGAACTTTTTTCTGGGATTCGTATCAAAGATGATCTTCAAGTACATACATATATTTGAATGTTGATTAAGATATAGTGTCTGTACAATGTTTCTGTCATAGAAAACTGCAAGCTTCATATAATTATATCGTTATGAAAAGATATCTCAGTCCTAGCGTAAATCTGTACTGTCATCAGTTCACACTCTCTAGCGTGCACTGCAGCTTGAAAAATTTCCAACATTCTCTTGGAACTTTTACACACTACGAGTATAAACTGCATTCTCTTATTCTGCACCTTTTCCATTAATATCCCAGTAAATATTCCCTTCTTAATTTATATAATTATGTATTTAAAAAATCAGAAAATCAGTTTCCGGATTTCTGTTTGACTGGAGCTAAATTAATTCGATATCTGCCATCGAAAATATGCCTAAAAACTATATTAATTCTAAATCCTTACTAATTTCTTTTTCTTACATTTTACATATTTGTGCGCGCATTTCGATCATCTGAACACTTTTTTGTTTTGTTAGAAAACAATCGATCAATTCATCGCCGCCAGCCAAGAGGTAAGTAGATCGAACCATACTAAGTACAAGCAGTCCAAAAGCAAGATCATTAAGAACCCAAGACTAACAACTACATTCAACCATGTGTGATCTCGTGTCTACTCTCTGAGACTAAGACTAAGACTAAGAGTAAAACTAAGACTCTCTTTTTACAATCTCCTAATACTACATGAGCAATTTATTCTATATGTAAACCTCACCTACATCTCATATCATTTCATTCCCTTCCTCTCCTCTCCATCCCTTTCACGCATCATTCTAAATACGTACGCGTTGTACTATATACTATATAGCACGATGCTTAGTCGCAAATCGGACTGTGGCCTGCCCGAGATCCGCATTAAAGCGCCTTCCATCGAGCGCGGGGCACACTATTATAATCATCATAGTGCCGGCGGAGGCGGGGGTTCGGGATCGCTCAGCAAGCACTGGTCCTACGAGCAGGTGGACAGGTACTGCTGCCCTTGCCCACTAATTAAGCGTTTTCCCCATATCCTTTAGAGTTTACGTGCCCTTACCTAGCCCCATTAATGTGTTGGTGTGTGTTCGGTTTGTGTTTGTAACTCTCTGGATCCGTATCCGTATCTGTATATCTGTCTCTATCTGTATCTGTATCTTTCATGCTCATACTCCAGCTCATGATCATGATCTGTCTGTCATAATTGTGTGTATCTTTCCCGAACCTTTCCTTTGGTAATTGTAATTGTAATTGCATCTAACTCTGTCTCTGTCTGCCTTCCCATAAAGTTGTATTTGCTGCTATGATTTAAATCTATCCCTATGCGTTCTTTGCTAGTATGTATTGTTGTTTGGCTTGGATTAACCCTAGTTTAAGCGTTTTGTGTTCACGTTCCACAATAAGTTCAACTGCACGATGCACTCGCATGTACACTGTGGAGAATGTAGCGCACACATCCCAAAAAACCGAGCACCGAGCACCGAGCATGCTAGTGGGAATTGCCAGTCCTGTTCGGAGATATCAGGTACCTGAACAGAGAGCTCTGTATTAATGTGTCTTGGTGCACTTACAGCGCTGGGGACTTCAACTTGGAGGAAGAGAACTTTGCCCAGCGAGATCATCACATAATTGTGGAGGTGCTGATTTCCTCGTGGTATGCCCTGCTTGCCAACACAGATCTGATCTGCTACATAGTGGTGTTCATCAATCAGGTGAGTGGCTATCATACGAGTACTCCTCACCGGACCACCACTCAATTTATCATTCCCCTCTTGCAGGTCGTCAATGCCAGTCTCATTTCGTTGCCGCTGCCCATAATGGTCTTTCTGTGGGGCACTCTGTCCCTGCCGCGTCCAACGAAAACCTTCTGGGTCACACTGATTGCCTACACCCAGGCCATTGTTCTGATCAAGTGTATCTTCCAGTTCAAGCTGATCTGGGCCAACTACCACAACCTCCCCAACCAGCCCCTGACGGCCGCCAAGATCTTTGGTGTCGAGATGAAGACCCACTATGCAGTGTACGACTTGATGCTGTTGCTGGTGCTCTTCCTGCACCGCTACCTGCTCAAGTCGCAAGGACTGTGGAAGTCGGGCTACAAGGACACAGATCAGCAGTTTGCCAAACCCACCGCCAGCATGTACGCCAAGTAAGTCCACAGGAAAATGAACTTCCCCTTGAAACTATATTCTCCTTCAAGCAGCGATGACCGAGACGACAGCGACAACCTGTCTCAACCCGACTCCCGCCACCTAAACGATGATGCGGCCCAGAAGTTGAGCCTGCAAGTGAGCCAAGCTTCGTTGCCGGGGTCCCCGGAGTACAGCAAGTCGGGCATCAATCAGCTAGAGTAAGAATACCCAAGAAACCAACAGGTTTTCCATTAGTAACTCTTTCGATTGCTTGCAGACGAACCAAGTACACCTCCTCGTTGCACAAGTTCTTCTTTAGTCTGGTGCATAAGTCCCGTCTGGCCACAGACGTGTATGCCCTGATGTTCCTTTGCGATTTTATAAACTTCTTTGTACTGCTCTTTGGCTTCACAGCATTTGGAGTGAGTAAATTGAAGACGATCAGGCATCACGACATCAATTCACTGAACTTGTTTCCATTCTACATCCTCAGACACAGCAAACGGAAAGCGATGAAGGTGTGCAGACATATCTGGCGGAGAACAAAGTGCCTATACCATTCCTGATCATGTTGCTGGTCCAGTTCCTGCTCATCGTCATCGATCGGGCGCTTTATCTGCGCAAAGCTCTAGTGAACAAGATTATTTTCCACTTCTTCTCTGTGATCGGCATACACATCTGGATGTTCTTCGTGGTGCCGGCGGTGACGGAGCGTACCTTCAACTCGCTGGCGCCACCGATCATCTTCTATGTGATCAAGTGCTTCTACATGCTCCTGAGCTCCTATCAAATCAAGTCGGGCTATCCCAAGCGCATTCTCGGCAACTTCTTCACCAAGGGCTTCTCGATGGTCAACATGATCGCCTTCAAGGTGTATATGCAGATCCCGTTCCTATACGAGCTGCGCACCATTCTCGACTGGGTCTGCATCGACAGCACCATGACCATCTTCGACTGGCTCAAGATGGAGGACATATTCTCTAATATATATCTTATACGCTGCACCAGGCAGTCGGAAACCGACTTTCCAGCCATGCGCGCCCAGAAAAAGGCTTCCATCTCGAAGCTGATTATGGGCGGCACCATTGTCCTGCTGATTGTCATTTGCATCTGGGGTCCGTTGTGCCTGTTTGCCCTGGGCAACGCTGTGGGCACCTCCAATGTGCCCTTCCAGGTGTCGCTGTCCATCCGCATTGGACCCTACGACCCCATTTATACCACCAACAACTACGATAGCATTTTTGAGATCGATCCCACGATGTACTCGCAGATGACCAATGCTTATATTAAGGATAAACAGGCTCTGACCTTCATCACTGGCTACGACGCAACGGATGTGGCGGCGGTCAAGTTGGCTGGGAACTCACCCTCCCTTTGGAATATAGCCCCGCCAGATAGGCAGCGTTTGCTGAATGATTTGAGAAACAGTAAGATCGGTGATACGTGCTCACGGTGGAATGGAAACATCATTTAGTTTCTATTCGTTTCAGATCATACGCTCAAGGCCCGCTTCTCTTACACCCTTACACGGAAGGCTCCGGCCAAGGGTCTGAAAGAAATTGTAGGCGATGAGCATGCCATCTCCCTGGACGAGACTTTCGAGGGACGTGCAGCTCTCATTAATATGCTGAACGAAACCCACGACTTGGAGCCAACGGGCAATGACACCAGTACCAATGGAACCAATAGCACTGCTGAAGAAGTAGTAGTGCTGCCTGCCATGATACCAAAATTCATCAAGGTGCTCAACTCGGGCGATGCCGCTGTGGTCACTGTGCTGAGTCCCAAGAACGAGGAATACCGTCCTCTAGTCATCCAAATGCATCGAGACAAGGAGACAAACGGCCTGTGGTGGGAGATACGAGACTTCTGCAATGACACCTTCTACAATACCACTCTGAAGGAGTTCGCCTACAGCAACTGCACTTCCGGTATCGTGATGTATACCTTCAACGACAAGAAGTTCCCATCGACATTCAGCTTCCTCACAGCTGGCGGGTGAGTCGACAGACATTTTATCGCGTGGAAAAGAAGTTTTTAAATTTTAAATGTTTTTCTCCCAGCATCATTGGCTTGTACACCACATTCGTGTTATTGGCCTCGCGCTTCATGAAGTCGTTCATTGGCGGACAGAATCGAAAGATTATGTTCGAGGATCTACCCTATGTAGATAGGGTATTGCAGCTGTGTCTAGATATATACCTGGTAATTATCCGATCATCCCATACAAAATAAAAAGAATATCACACTGACATTATCAACTTTTTTAAGGTACGCGAGGCCTTAGAATTCGCCTTGGAGGAGGATCTGTTTGCCAAATTACTCTTCCTGTACCGTTCGCCCGAGACGCTCATCAAATGGACCCGCCCCAAGGAGGAGTACGTGGACGATGATGCCGACACCGACTCAATGAGCGTGCGGCGGTCCGAACAGCTGCAGCAGCACCAACAGCACCAGCAGCAACAATAACATAGGCCCAACCCAAGCGCTTAAGTAATCTAGAACTGGTCTACGTATATAGTACGTATTGCGTTACCGTAGGTTTCATAGTCTTTTTTACACATTTTTTATATGAACACGTTTGTATAAGGACCTAGGCATAGAGCTAGCTAGAGAGAAACACAAATCAAAACACAAAGGTACACATCACCCATTTATACGGTTTACAGATAGTTCGATTTTTTGTCACAAGTACTGCCCGTGTGTAAAACTGAAAGGTCTAAAGTGTACACCAACTATTTTAAGCATATGTACATACAAAACGTATGTACAGTGTACACACATGTGTACCATACACGCAAATGTCTTTAGTCGTAAGTAAGCGAAAAGTGCTGCTGTTTGTTAGCTAAACAAATGAAAATATGTTCTAATGAATTGAAATTGTCTAGCGAGAGAAAATAATTTATTTAAGTTATTACTAAACTATGTGTACATCAGTGAAGGAAAAGGAGGAGGATAAACTAATAATAATCATGAGAACTCATATTCAGGGAATTTTAGCATTTTACAGAAACCGTATGTGTAAAGAATTAACCAACATTGTAGCATCTAACAATGAATGTTTTATATATATTGATGCGAAACAATAATAACTTGTAATTACCAATATCGATCGCTTCGAATAGCTACGTTGCCTCTATGTGCCCTTTACAGAATATTAAAGGTATTATGTATATGTTGAACTGTTTGTTATAGATTGTAAATTGTACTAGTATGAATCTGTTGCAAATACTATATAGAGCGTTGACTTTAGTTGTAGGCATATCACATCACATCTATATTTTTATATTGAACGCAAAAATATCATTTGCTTGAGCGACCATTTAATAGGCAAATTCATATCAAATACTTATATATGTACATGTGTATGTGAATATGTATGTGCTAGCGCGCGTAGTCTTTCAATCAAAATTGATCAACCACATATGTGTATATCTCTAACAGGCAATCTCTTATAAATAATTGTAACTATATGTACATCACGCCAACTAAATCTATATGTGCTATTTTATATATACTAAATCGAATTCGAATTGTGAATCTAAAAATCAAACTAGCGACGAAAAACAAAAACAAAAAAAATACAAATGAATTTTTGTACCAAGAATTGAACAATATAAACCTTATATAGTACTATATAAAGTGTACCTATTTTTTTAGTGTTTAATTTTTCATTATAAGCTTAAAGAATATAAGAAATACTTACGAACTAAAATAAAGAATCCAAATTTAATAACTGGAAATGTTTTTTAATTTATTGTTAAAGTACAAAGTGGTAGGATTTAATGTCTTAGATAAAGGGCTGCTAATAACAACAATATATTACTACCTAAATTTTTTCCATTCTGTCACTCTGTCTACAATGCAGGCAAATGCTGCTGTGTAGTCTTTGATTTAATTTCGATCACACACACAGAATATTGAAGATCCTGGATCGGTCGAGACCAACAAATTGTAGCAAAAATAGATAATCAAAAGCTACGTTCTTTCAAAAAAAAGTTGTTACTTCTGACGCAGTGAGGCGAAGTAGATGTTAACATGTACCATTACTACTTAAAATAAAATTATCAATAAAAATTATCAATAATAATTGATTCGATTGAAGTTATGTACTTCCAAGAATTTTTTCGAAATTTCTGTTGTTCCTGTTGGTGTTATTTTCCTGGCAATTAGGCGACATATTTTTAATCTGTAATGAATCCGCTGCTTTTAGAGTCTTCCTTTGTTTTTTTGTGGAAGATGGTCTGCATAATTGGCTGTTCTGACGAGGCTGATCCTGATCTGTCCATAATTGTTTTAAGATCTTTGATCGAAACGTAAGTTGTTTTTTTGTTTTTTATTATTATTTTGCATTCTATCATTCTGTCTGTTCAACTGATTGCGGTATTCAAATGTCAAGGATGTCCTCTCGCTGTCTGAGCCGTATGCTGTCTAGTTCCAAAGCTTTTGCAAGGGCACTTGGCATGTCTGGGGGTCTAATAGCAAATAATATATGTCTATTATTACCGTTAAATCCCATTATAAAAACTCGCAACGCTTTCTGTATGATTTGTTTTTTAAGTGTCAATGTTAATTCATTGTCTTTTCCGTATTTCATAATTGTTGCATTGATTAGCTGGGTCATTTTCTTGTTGACCAAATTATAGTAACTTCTTGTTGAGAGATTACCTTGATTTAGAATACTCAGCTCATGTTCTAGTGTGTGTATCGGTCGTTTGTCGCTACACTCAGAGTCTAGTCTGGAGAGTATAGCGTCAAAATCTAATACTGTATCATAGTTAATCAATGCATCGCTTGCCGTCCCTATTATTTTGTTTCTCAAAATTAGCAATGCTATAGAGTACTGTCGACTACCTCGTCTATAAAAACTCATTGACCTTTCGACTGCTTCGCGCCAACATATATATTTGTTAGAGTCGCCTGAAAATATTGGCACTGATTTGATAACTTCTAGTGTGGCGTCACTATCCGAAAAACCTCCGATTTGCTTATGTATTAACCCTGCCATATTATGCTCTTAACTTTTTATTACGTGTCACTATTATCTATTGGCAATAACTTTTTTTATCTCGTCCAGTTTATTATTGTAGATTTGCTGTACATCGTTTCCGCTTTTAGTATGAAAATATGAAGCTCTTCCTTTTTAAGAAATTCTCAAGCGAGAAGCTAGAAAAGAGAAGAGTGCGATGTGTACAAAAAATCAACTTTATATACATATACTCGTATGTAGTATATGTCAAGTGGTTATTTTCTTATGTACAGAACTTCGCAGTGGCTTGACCGTTTGTTACGTCTCGGCAGAAGTGTGGAATCCCTTGGTCAGCAAGTTGTTGCAGTCGATGTTTGCTGGCACGATTGTATGTTTTGGAACATTTGGTATTCAGTTGGAACCTTTTTGGAGAGTATTTTCTTATTAAAAGTTTTTTCTTGCTGTATTTTTTTAGTATTACCAACGTTTTATCTCTTAATTTAGAGGGAAAGTATGAATTGTTTTTTTTTAATATTTTCTATTTGTTTTCTGTATTTGGATATGTTTGGTTTTTCATATTATTAAGTGGATATATTCAGATTAATTGGTTGTAATCACACTTTCACTTCACAATTTTAGTTATATCAGCGGCTGTACATTAGCAGGCTAGAGTATTCCGTACCCTTCCTTGAAGTGTATGTATCTGCTTCTACTATTTAAATATTTTTCGAGGCTCAACTGGTCCCATTGAAGTCAGTTGCAGAACTGAAATCTCTTTCTTGTTTGAATCTTATTGAAACCTGATCATATGCCACAGATCATCGCCAGTTCCGCTCCCCAATACGATTGTGTTAAAATGCTTACGTTGTCAAGTTTTGGAGGGGGTGTGGTGCAGGGGAGGGGTCTTGTTGTTTATGTTTATTTTGGGATTGGACCTAATGTTTACGTTATTGGGGATGGCTGGTCTCAGCTCTGCTTTCCTTGCAGAGCCAATAATTATTTGTCATATTGTACATAAGTTTGCTGTATGTTTATAGAATTTTTTTTAAGTGGTTTGGGTTTCGTAGAACACCTTCTTTATGGTGTCGGATGTGCATATGTCGCATATTTATGCAGTAATTAATATTACATAATATACACTTATCGAATAAGTCAGGTCGACCCATGTAACGGGAGACATAATAACAAACGACAAAGCATTGTAGCTGAGTCAACAATAACCGCTTCTGCAGCAATTTCTGCCAACGATGCGATCGCTCGTCAGAGGGCAAAAACACTGGTGCAATTGCTGACTATCACAATTGCCCAATAACACAATATCATATTAAATCCAAATTAATTCAATATTAATTCCAATTCCCTTTTACCATATTCTTACTAGACTCAGCACTTTCTGTACCTTTTGTTACCTATAAATAGAAATTAAGTTTGTTGAATAAAATCAGTATCAGAAACAGTACCATCACTGCCTGTTCACTCATTCTCTACAACTGCAATCAACAGAGGCTGTCGCCGTGTCTTCAGACCCTCATTTGCTCGACGTAGGAAACCCTCTCCGCAGTCCAACTGGTTCAAGTTCTAGTTGCGACGACAAATTTGTAAACGGTTTATGTACCGTATGCATACCAAATCACACACACACAAACACACATTAACATTTGGTGACCCCGACGCAGGAAATCTAAAAAACCTGCAGATCACACTGAAGAAGTCACCAGGACTTTTTCAACACATTAGGCCACATACTTACGGTAGAATCTCCTGCCAATAAGTAGAACAATTTGGCAGATCTGTCACTTTCAGATCATCAGCCAACAAGATCAACGATCAACAAGATCAAGATCACAAGTGCGTTTCACCATTGAAACAGCACAAAACCTCCATCCAGTACGTCGTCTGTACTTTTACTTTGATCAACATCGGTTGCGAATAGGAGCGTATCCAGCTGCAAAGCAAATAAAATACTCCCAACGGGTCAAAGTAAAAAGTAAGAGGCAAAATGGATTCACACAAGGAGGAACACGCTGCCGCCACAGAGGCATTAAATGAGCAGCAAGAAATTGGAGATGAAATTTCAAAGATCATTAGGAACTTCAAAAAAGACTCCCCAGAAAGGAAGCAAAATATAACGTACTTCCAAACAAAAAAGGCGGCTCTCGAGGATGCATGGAATCGATTTAACGAAATCGACACCAAAATATCAAAGGCATACAAAACCGATCATTACACCAAATTTCGTGAAGACTTACGTAAAACACTAAAAACATACGTTGCGATCTTTACTGAAAGCATGGACAAGCTAAATCAGGCATCAAGTGCTCATGTGGGTCAAAATGTCGAACCACAATCAAATGATCGGAGCCAGCAATTCACGGATGCTTACAGCAAATTGCCGTCAAATTGTCGCCGACAAAAGGCCATAATAAAGTCCATAAAACGTCTTTTGAGACAATTCTCAGAGGCGGGAGGACATACATCAAGTGATTTGATAAAATCACTATGGACTCAATCACAAGAAGTAAATTTTACTATCCACGAGGAATATGACAACCGAGAGGAAGGCGGATACAACATGGAAGCCTACTTGACCCTGGAAAAAGAGGTACAAAGAACATTGGCAAAACCAGTCACATCAAACAATAATGACGTGCAGCTTCCACGCATCAACATTCCCAAGTTGATGGGAATATGCTAAAATGGTCCCAGTTCTATGACCTGTTTTCATGTATGATACATGAAACAAATATGCCCACAGTTCGGAAGATGTGGTATTTGAAAACAACCGTAACAGGAGAGGCAGAAAGATTGATCCGACATATCGATCTAAAGGAAGAAAACTATGTGAGCGCCTGGGAATGTCTGATTGATACATACAACAATCCCAGAGACGTCGCTAGCACGGTATTGAACCGCTTCCTAAATTATAACACAGTTAATGACGACTCCAAGTCATTAAAAGAGTTGTACGTTACAACTATCGAATCCCTGGCAACACTTAAGGGATTGGGCATCAATATATCTACCTGGGATCCAATATTGATTGCCGTCATCAAAAATAAGCTGGATCTCACTAACAGAGCCTTGTACGAGCAATCATTGGGAAGCTCAAAGGAAATACAGGCCTTGGACACAATGCTTCAGTTCCTAGAACAAAGAGTTCGAGTTCTAGGAACAGGCAAAAAGACACAAATGTCAAGGAAAGAGCCAAAAGGCACAACATGTGCAACAGTAAACACTGGAAAATCGAAAACGCCGCTCTGCTCATTCTGCAAGAAGGCAAGCCATTGGCTCTACGGATGCGATGAGTTTCGCTCCAAATCACCATCAGAACGACTAAATTGGGTACAAAAGCAGAAATTGTGTGTCAACTGTTTTAAAACAAGCCACAAAACAAATGCATGCCCAGGTCGGACATGTTTCAAGTGCGACAAAAAACACAATACACTGCTGCACTTGGACATACCATCGGGCGCAAGTACAGAACCAAGAGCACCGACGGTTGGCGCAGCAAGTAACAATAATTACAACCTGCTAGCTACAGCAAAAGTAGCAGTAGAAGCAAACAATGGACAGAGAGCCAATTTCAGAGCCTTGCTGGATTCAGGATCACAGATCAACCTGATCTCTGAGCGAATGGCATCAATGTTGTCAGTAAAACTTAATGATACAACAATACGCATCGAAGGAATTGGAGGTCAGTCAAAGACCAGCAGAGCACGAGTAAATGTTCTAATAAAATCCCTTCACGGCGGATTTACGCAAAGAATTGAAGCATTCGTACTACCTCAGATAATTGCTGATCAACCAGCGCAGGCACTCGATGAAATAAACTTGAACATACCAACCAATTGCCCACTGGCAGATCCGGATTTCTATAAACCGGGAAAGGTCGACATGCTTATCGGAGCAGAACACTATTATTCGCTACTACTCCCAGATCAAAAACAGCCAAATTCAGGATGCCCGTTGCTGCAAAATACAAAATTGGGATGGATTGTGGCAGGAAAAATCAGGTCTGCACACAACTCCGCATCCATTTGTGCAATTGGACTCAACTAGCTAATGGCAAAATTCTGGACCCTGGACAACTTAGAGACGGAAGAAAAACCACGCACGCCAATCGAAGCACATTGCGAAGCTCACTTTATAGAGAACTTACAAACAGCATCGGATGGCAGGTTGATAGTAAAACTCCCATTTTCCGAACACTCTTCAGCCCTGTGGGGGTCTTTGGAAACTGCAACGAAAAGATTCCTGGCATTAGAGTGACGGAGTTCACCAGAAACCTGGAAAGGCTATGTGGAATTCATGAATGAATATGAAGGACTTGGACACGTGAAGATGGTCCCAGCAACACAAGTGCCGGGTAGACATTACTTCATACCACACCACTGTGTACTCAAACCTGAGAGCACCAGCACAAAGTTACGAGTCATTTTTGATGCATCATGCAAATCAACAAGTGGAAAGTCTCTAAACGACATTCTGCATGCCGGACCCGCAGTTCATTCTACTACGTTTTCGTACACATAAGTACGTATTCACAGCGGACATCAAGAAAATTTACCGACAAGTGTGGATAAATCCCGAGGATCAATTTCATCAGATGATAGTCTGGAGAAACAATCCATCTGAAGATATCAGGTACTATCGCTTAAAAACAGTCACATATGGGACCACATCTGCTCCATTCCTGGCAACGAAATGTCTGGATCATTTGGCAACCCGGAGCCAAAACAGATTACCTATTGGATCTGCTGCATTGAAGAACGATTTCTATGTGGACGACTGTCTCACTGGCGCGGATACCATTCAGGAAGCGATACAAGTTCAACAAGAACTTAATAAAATATTGCTACCGTTCGGCCTTAAACTTCGCAAATGGTGCTCCAACAACGACCAGCTATTGCAAGGAATCCCTAAAGAGGACGTTGTCAACGACGTCAAACTAGGTGAAACATTAGAGCAATACAGCGTTAAAACGCTGGGTCTCATTTGGATGCCAAAACAAGACCAACTGCGAGGACGAACCACAAAAAGCCAAGCAACACGCATCACCAAAAGGGTCGTGTGCTCAGAATTGGCCCAAATCTTTGACCCACTGGGTCTCTTTGCCCCAGTGATAGTCAAGGCAAAAATATTTATGCAACAGCTATGGGAGATTAAACTCGATTGGGACGATGAACTACCATTACAACTCCAAAACGAATGGATGGAGTACCGGGAGGACCTACAATCATTAAACTCAATGGAGATTCCCCGGCACGTATATGATGGAAAAGTGCCAGTCACCCAGGATCTACATACCTTTGTAGACGCATCGGAACGAGCCTATGGCGCGGCAGTGTACGTACGAGCCACCTACAAAAACAATCAGGTCTCTGTACGACTATTATGCTCAAAGTCTCGAGTAGCACCCACCGCCAAACAATCCCTACCACGTCTAGAACTGTGCGCTGCAGTTTTAGGTGCCGAACTCACCAATCGAGTTAGAAGGGATCTCCATATGAACCTTGACACAGTATCAGGAAGCTTCTGGACTGATTCCACCGTTGTACTGTCCTGGATTAACGCATCGGCGTCCACATACCACACCTTCGTGGCAAATCGAATCGCCAAAATCCAGGCATTGACTAACCAATTACAATGGCGTCATGTTTCATCAGCCAACAACGCAGCAGATGTCCTTTCAAGAGGAATCCTAGCAAGCAAGCTAAGGGATCATAGTCTATGGCTATACGGACCATTATTCTTGCACGGATCAGGAGATAAATGGACAAAACCACCCATCATTGAGCCCAGCAATCTCGAGAGAAAGGCTAAGCATGTCAGCTTGCCAATCGCATCTAGCTCTCTCGGAGAAGAGTTATACACATGCAGACATAGCAACTCGTTCAACAAACTACAACGTATCGTAGCGTACATGTTTCGCTTCTGCTACAAAATTAATAGAGCACCTACAACGACACTTTGCACAGGAGAACTAAGGCGTGCTCGCACTATGATCCTACGAACGATTCAACAAGTTGAGTTCACAGCGGATTTAAAACAATTAAAACGCTATAAAACAGTGGATAAAAAGAGTTCGATCATTTGGTTATCTCCCTTACTAGGAGATGATGACCTCATCCGAGTTGGCGGAAGACTCGAAGAAGCTCAAATTCCGTTCAACGCAAAACATCCAATCCTGCTACCGTACAACGACCCAATAGTTAAAATGATTATGCGAGAGCTTCATGAGGAAAATCTGCATTGCGGTGCCCAAGCATTAAGGGCAATCGCAAGACAACAATATTGGATTATCAACGACAAGACGATGGCTAGAAGCATCATACATAGCTGTATTAGATGCACCAGAGCCAGACCAAAGCTGATGCACCAGATCATGGGCAATCTTCCAGCACAAAGAGTCACGCAAACCCGCCCATTCCTTAATGCAGGCGTTGACTACTGTGGACCAATTATGATCCACCATAAAATCCGAGGAAAACGGCCAGATAAGGCATACATTGCCGTATTCTGCTGCTTCTCCACAAAGGCTGTACATCTGGAGTTAGTAAGTGACTTAACCACAGATGCATTCTTGGCAGCACTCCGGCGATTCCTTAGCAGACGTGGGAAGTGTCAGACTATTCATTGCGACAACGCAACAAATTTCGTCGGCGCAAATAACAAGCTAAAGGAATTAAAAGAAGCAATATTTAGCGAAAAGGCACATGCTCAGATCACAAATCATTGCAACAAAAAACAAGTGGATTTTAAATTCATTCCTCCTCGGGCCCCATCGTTTGGCGGCCTCTGGGAAGCTGCGGTAAAATCAGCGAAAAGGCTGCTAATTACAACCACAGAAACAGCATCCTTGACGTTTGAGGAGCTGAACACAGTCATAATCGAAATTGAAGCAATTCTCAACTCCCGACCCATAACTCCAATGTCAAATGATCCAACGGATACAAGTGCGCTTACTCCAGGGCATTTCCTGATCGGTGAACCTTTGACCGCAGCACCTGACGTCAACACTGATCGTCAAGGAAAAACTCTGGTTAAGCGCTGGGAATTGGTGTCACGCTTAAAACATGCATTTTGGAAACAATGGTCTACGGAATACCTCCACGAACTACAAACTCGGCATAAATGGAAAACCACCGCTCCAAACGTGACCGAAGGATTATTAGTTTTGGTGAAGGAAGACAACCTTCCAGTAATGAAGTGGCCAATGGGTCGCATCATCAAAACTTATCCTGGGCAAGACAACCATGTACGAGTGGTTGATGTCAAAACATCGTCCGGCGTATACAAACGCCCCATCAGTCGTCTCGCCCCATTATTCTCAGAGGAGGTAGCAACAAAACGCTCCAAAAATGCTATTCAAGACATTGCGGAAACAGAGGAGCCACCAACACAGCGAAAAAGGTTATCATTACCTACACTAACATCCACATTGTTAGTGTTACTTCTCATGCTGCCATTAGCATGTTCACAATCAATAAATGTGACGCAATTTGCAAACAAGCCTGGAATATTCTATGAGAAACTTGGAACCTCAAGAATGACCACTTCCGAATGGACCATGATTATATACTACGACTTGGATCCATATTGGAAGGATATGCAAGTCATGTCAGCCGGAATGTCCGAACTAAGACACATGTGCCCTGAACTAAAAAATGTTCCAGCGTGCAACTCCATATTTCAACACTTTCAACATTTGTACAAAGAACTACAAACAGGAAATATGCTAATGAAGGCCTCTCGACAACGCAGATCACCGCTGGATATAGTAGGAAACGTGGCACACCAGCTGTTCGGTGTACTTGACTCTACATATGCTGAGAAAATGGCCGAAGTAATCGAAAAGGTACAAACCAACGAAGACTTTCTGCTACATCTACTACGAAATCAAACGTCAATTGTCGACTCCACAATGAACGTGATCAGGAAGGATAAGTCAGCCATGGACAACCGCCTAAAGGTATTGGAACAACAAGTGGCAACCATCAGCCGAGAAAGAGGAACATATCACGGCGCTCATCTAATTCAGTCATACCTAGGGCTCACAGCACAACTAACTCTGCTGACAACGAGTCTTCAACGTATGCAGTCTGACATATCTGATGTATTAATCGGCATTCACCATCGGACAATAAGCCCAACGCTAGTATCTCCTGAGCAATTAAGAGAGCAGCTAGACCAAATCCGGGATCACTTGCCAGCTGATCAAATGCTGCCTGTCACAACACAAAATGTGATACAATTATACAGGCTCATGCGAGCCGAAGGAACACTGACTGCCACACACGTCATTTTCAAGGTGACACTACCGTTAGTTTCAACAGTTCAGCTCGAAGTTTTCAGTATTATGCCAATTCCGGTCTGGGACTCAACAAGTTGGAGCTTGTTCAATCTCAAAACGACCATAATCACTGTAAACACTCACCGAGATCAATTCATGGGATTTACTCCAGAAGAATTTCGACGCTGCTTTAAACTACTCAACGCAGAATACATCTGCTTTGATCATCAAACAGTCTTCAATGTCGACAATCGCTGTGAGTTTCAGTTGTTTAACAATAAAACAGCACCTTTATGTGAAGTGACCCACACGAAGGCGGACATGGTGTGGTCCAAAACTCAGCAAGCAAATAAATGGATTTTTGCAACACACTCTACAATGAGACTTCAGGCAGTTTGCAACGGGTCTCCGTCAACCATACAACTGGAAGGAACTGGCTTACTCTCACTGTCACCTGGATGCACTGCTCGCAATACAGAAATAAGCATCAGTACCTTCAGCACAACAATCAGTGAAGTCAAATCAACCTACACTCGATTTGGGGACATACGCTTACCAGCGA
Organism: Drosophila tristis; assembly: GCA_018150885.1. Lineage (NCBI taxonomy): Eukaryota > Metazoa > Arthropoda > Insecta > Diptera > Drosophilidae > Drosophila > Drosophila tristis. The sequence continues at coordinate 547,256 of JAECWT010000197.1, forward strand.
CACCCCTTCGCCAGCAACTGTACAATTGGAGAACCAGACATCAGACTATCTTCAAGAATTGGAAGATTTACGCCTGCAATTAGTGGCAATCAATCAACAAAGGCTGCCACACCATCTCAACACAGTGCAGCATCATCAAATCGCTACTTATGCTGCCCTAGCAATATCAATGCTATTGATTATTGCGTTCATTCTCCGGAAGAAGTATCAATCATGGAACCCAAGGCCGTCAACAATCAACCAAGCAGAGCCACGCGGATCATCCACCCCGATCCCCATTCCACGCCGCTTTTCAGTCGACTTGGGCGATGGTTGAACACCAGTTCAACGGCCGGGAGAATGTTCAGTCGCATATTTATGCATTAATTAATATTACATAATATACACTTATCGAATAAGTCAGGTCGACCCATGTAACGGGAGACATAATAACAAACGACAAAGCATTGTAGCTGAGTCAACAATAACCGCTTCTGCAGCAATTTCTGCCAACGATGCGATCGCTCTTCAGAGGGCAAAAACACTGGTGCAATTGCTGACTATCACAATTGCCCAATAACACAATATCATATTAAATCCAAATTAATTCAATATTAATTCCAATTCCCTTTTACCATATTCTTACTAGACTCAGCACTTTCTGTACCTTTTGTTACCTATAAATAGAATTTAAGTTTGTTGAATAAAATCAGTATCAGAAACAGTACCATCACTGCCTGTTCACTCATTCTCTACAACTGCAATCAACAGAGGCTGTCGCCGTGTCTTCAGACCCTCATTTGCTCGACGTAGGAAACCCTCTCCGCAGTCCAACTGGTTCAAGTTCTAGTTCGACGAAAATTTTGGTACCGTATGCATACCAAAACACACTAACACAATCACAAACCCATAAAAATGTATTCTGTGTGTTTTGGGCTCTAAAAACAAACATACTCGTATTATTTGTTAATCCTAATTTCATTTATTTCTTAAATCAGAACACGGTACAATTCACAAATATTGCAAAATAAAACCAAGATCATAATTCTCCATTAGGGAATCCGAGTTGAACAATTCCGGTAGTGCGTGAACTTGAGCTCATTGTCCAGGCTGCTGGCACTCTCTGTGCTATGCTGGCGGCACAACTTGACGGCAGGATACACCTCCTCCCACTCCGAATCGCTGCGACTGAGTACGCCACGCTGACGAGGGGCTGTGAAGGAACTCTCCTGCGGCGAACGGGCGGTGGGAGCGGCAAGCACCACGGGCAACGGATTGTTCAGCATTTGAGTAACGCTCTTAGACAGGCGGATGGACTGAATGCGATTGTAGCCACTGCCTGCAGGCTTATATCGTTCCAATTTTAATGTCAGACGCGCCATTTCATTGCTCATCCACTCTGGAGCGCGCATATTGTTCCACGGCGAAGACTTTTTCAGAAATAAACCGAGCGTAGTGCTCGCCAAGTGCTTTTATAGCCAAGGTGCATGACATAAGGCCCAATCGATATGCCTTGCATAAAGCGAGCTCAGGGCTGAGGGCCTAGAGCAGCCCGCTGCCACATTTGCACGGGTTTCCACCCCCAGTGCTATTGACCTATTAACTAGTACTCAAACACTCGGCCATGTAACAATTTCCATTATTGCAACAAAATATACATAACATTTAATTAAGAACTAGGCGAATGGCGAGGGACACAGAGAGACGAGTTAAATAAGAGAACAGAGTTGAATCAGCCACAAAATTCGAGCTAGTGGTGGGTCAGGTCAGTGTAACAGAGATATGCAAAAAAGTGCTATGTACATCTACTAAAGCAGTTTAGGACACCATTTAGGAGTTAGGACAATTTGCAGTTGTCGTCGTGCAGGCGATCGCCATCGATCTGAACATCTTCATCGTTGGTAGAGAATATTCCGCCCTGGAGAACTTTGTTGACGGCGGCGCGTGCCAGGTAGCCTGTAGTCTCTGAGTAGGGCAGCGAGTAGAACGTAACTAGATCCTCGTGCTTGGCCTGTTGTGGTTGAGGCTGGGGATGATGTATATTGTTGTCTTTGCAGTACATAGCAAAGGCCTCGGCAACAATGCCATCCAAGTCGAGTGCTTGTTTGAAGTGTAGCTCAGGATTGCTGAAAACCATATAAAATTGATCAGTCTAGGAAATGAAATTCATTGTGATGACTGCCACTTACCGATTGAGTATGGTGGCCACGATGCACAGCAGTTCCACAGTTATCTGACGCCGCTCCGGACGGTCAATGCAAATCAAAGTCTCCTCAACAAGTAAATTGAAGGTCAACTCGCCACGGCTCATGTTTGTCAGTGTGGGCGTCGCTGGCAAGTGATGACCCTGCGTCAGGATGCCCTGAGGAGTACGCTGTAGGATCTCCCAAATTTTGTTATAGAAATGTTTGGGTACACGGCAGAGGCAGCCCTCCAGCTGACGGCGTTGTAGCGGGGTAAGCCTGTTATGCAAATAGTTGTGAAACATTTTGGGAAGGATTAAACAGAGTTTTCCACTTACTTTTCTTCCACAGCCCATTCGCTGACTGTAAGCACTTTCTGTAGAAGGATGCGCACTTGGAACGGCGACAGGTTGTCCACATCGATGCTCTGTTGTCCGGATATTTGCAAGTATATTCTCATGGCCTCCAGCACCCAGCCAATGCGGATTTTAAGTATACCTCGGAACATGGGTGGATTGGTGGCTATTAGACGACCACAGTACAAAACAACCTCCTGTTGCAGCACCGCCTGAATGACATCGTAGGGCTGGACACTAGTGTACATGACATTCTGAATCTCCGCCGGAGTCATGGGCTTGTCGAACACGGTCTCCTTTTGGCCAATGATGCCTACTGTGAGTTCCTTACCATTCACCAGGACAGTGGTGATGAACGGACTGATGGAGTCCACAATATGGTGGAGCAGGGAGGAACAGTAGCGCACAGCTCGCCAGTACCGAAGTGAACCAGCGCGATGATAGAGTTGGGTAAGAGCTGTGTTCACATTCAGACCATTCACTTCAAAGTTAGGACCCTCGCGGTTGAGCAGAATGCCCCACAGTTGGCATAGGCAGTAAATGGAATCGGTGTTGCGCAGGGCATTAATGATGTCCGGTGTGGGTTGGTTGTCAAAGTGCTGGAAGAACCCAAATGGTTACTCAGAAAATTACACCCGTGAGAAGGAAAATCGTTTACCGCCACGGAAATCTTTTCCTCCACATAGGTCAACGCCTTGGGCACGTCAGTCAGCGACTGGTAGCCAATGTACTCGTGGTTTATCTGCGAGAAAGCGTTCTCGTTGTCCGTCAGATCGCTCTGGTTCATAAAGTCCAGATGCTCAATGCAAGAGCTGCTGATCAGGTTCTGTAGTCGTCCAATGCGCACTTTCATGCCATCGCAGTAGCCTTTCTTGAGCATGGCCAGCAAGTCGAGCATCTCCTTGAACTGTGGATCGCGCATGTGCTCTTCGCGTATCAGCAGACACACGGTGGGTCTGCCCGACAGCCGCCAGTACTTTCCCACGAACTGCAGCTCCGTCTTGATGTCGTCGATGAGCAACGCCATATCTCGGTACAGATAGAAGTCGGAGACCTCAAAGATCAAGGGGTAGCAGAGCACTGTCATGCCGCAGATGCGATACACTTTGCTGGTGCCTAGAGAGCCTACTGGCCGTGAGGGGCGTCCAGACAAGCCCACTTTGTTGTTGACCCCCAGATGCTGGTACACTTTGATGAGCTCAGTGGAGCTCCAGATCTGCACAGGTTCGACCTGGAAATATTTAATTTGAATGAGTTTTCACCTCAAAAATGAGATTGTAATCGACTCACTTCGTGTGGCGTCTGGGTTTGAATTCCGTAGGTGGCCATCATAGCCTGCAGTCGCATGGATTCTGCAATCAGGACAATCTGCACCACTAGATCAGTGGCAGTGCCCTATAAGGGTTACAGAAAATAAGCATTAGATATGAGCATTAGATTGAATTAACATGTTAGGATGCATGAGGCCAATTAAAAGTTCTTGGGTTTTAATCACATTACAAGAAAATTTTCAATAGTCAAATGCCAAAATGCAAAATCACACAAAAGGGGAAGAATATAGGAAGGGAAGTGAAGGATGGGATCTGAGGGAAAGTAGCAAGGAAGAGTGGAGGGACAATAAGTGCACGTCAAATAGGTATAGGATTTTACATGCCAAAAACATAAATAGATCTGACATATGCGAGTACTTTCTGTACAACAGATCAACAATTTTAAATCGATTTTGGATTACAGTTTCAGATGTGTTTTGATCAATTTACAAAAGACAATAGAAGAACGATCTCAACAGCGCATTTTTCTTTTATCAAATTTTTGTCAAATTTTATTAAGCTCTTGTTCAGTTAAATCAATTCCAGTACAATTAAAATTGCCAATTGGTGACCCTAAAGAGGGCCCAGACTAGACCACAAATTACCTTCTTGTCATCCAGTATAAGAGGAATGCGTGGTTTCTTTTATGTATACAGTATGTTTATTGTTTAGTAGAGGAAAATATGGATATTTAACAAGGACAGTTAATTAGTAGCGAACGTTTGCAAAGGTCATTGCTCAAGCAATGCTGCTGTATTTTGGGCATTTTATTTTTCAGCGCTGGCCACTAAGAAAATGTTAATTAAAAGATGTTTACACTGCGAGAAACGCCCCCAGGAATTGGGAGTACATTTTCTCATCTGTCCTAATGTAAACACCTTCAGAACAAAATGAAACCAAATCAAGCTTGATCGTTCTATGAATCGTGGGTTAAACACAAGAGTTAGGAACTGCAAAATATGTAAAGAAGAAACCCAACCATCTGGTGATAAATTACTTACAGTGCCCGGTTTAGCCTATAGAGCGTGTATTTATGTTGGTTTTTGAATAAAATATATTTATAGAGAGGGAAAAGAAACCGAAAAGAGGAAAGAGAAAAACTTTTGATTTAGATACCAAAGAGGAATTTGTTCGCTATAAATGTACATACAAAACGAAAGTACAGAAAAAATATTACAATACTTAAATATGAATTAGGCAAATCAATAATTATAAAAGTGTGTGTGTGTTGTGTGTGCGTGTTGATCGTTAGACGTGTCGTAGTTACATATGTATATCTTTTCGATCAAGTGTCTTGCCGTACATGTTACATTTGCATAAGAAAGCCACAAGAAATAAACTAAGTGAATTGTGGTGTGAAGTGTCTTTGATCTAAAAAGCATAATTTATTCATACACATAGGAGTAATTTAGTGGAGTATAATTTTGAATTTATCTATAATTTTGAGTGGTATTAAGCAGACACATCTACTTACTTTGTGTTTATCATCGATTGCTTTGCCCTGTTATTACAGAACCAATATTATGAGTACAATTTGGATTTATGGGCGATTTTTGTTGGTTTTGTTGGGGTATATAGTTTGGGGAAGCAGTGTATTTAGTAGTAGAGAATGAACAAGATGTAGATAGTATAATATATTAAATATCAAAAGCCAATTAATAACTAAACCCACACTGAGAAGAAGTACTGAGGGGAGCAAAACAAAATCGTGTACTAAGATTCCCATTGGGGAGGCGAACGCAAATACAAACGGCAGACACACAAAACTCATCAGTGGCAGCAGCAAGGATCCCCGCCGATTGGGGTAGTTGGAAACCCAGCAGCCCGACGCTATGAAATACGCTTCCAAAACAATAGTTTATGGTGGGAATTCAAGAAATCTCCTTCCTTGTTACAATTTAATTAATATTTCATAGCGTTTAATTACCCCATGACTCTCCGCTTCCAACTCACCTGAAAGGCTGAATATCGACCCGCTCGCCTGGGACGATTATAGCTGGGCAAGTAGCGACGAATGGGATCCAATTCATTGATGTGCAAGAGGCCAGCGGTGAGCAGCTGCGCAATGATGAAGAAGGACTGGCCCCAAAGGAACAGCGACTGCGATGGAGCACGCATATAGGAGCCGTCCCCATCGGGGGCGTAGTACATGGTCACCACGGGATCTCCGTTGGCATCAGTGCGCAGACAGCGGCGCAGATCATTTTGGAACTCTTCGATCTGTTCGTTGTTGTTTTTGAACACACCATCGATGATCATGGCTATGAAGAAGAGCGGCCATTCGCATTCAAGGCCCTCAAACTCTTTTAGCTCGCCGGAGTGATAGTAGCGACGCGTCTTGTCCTCGTTCTTGCTGAGGAACCCGTCTCGGGTGAAGCGCTTAAAGCCCATTTTGCTTCGTAGTCGATTGACCACATTCTGTTTAGTCTGTTCCACGAGCCGATCTTCGTGTGAGGCAAAGGCTGGGAAGGAGAGGGTCAGAAGCAGCGAGGCATCCACGCCCTGACCAGGAGGAAAATGCTTAGAACAGAAGTCGATAATGCCAGCGATAATCCACTAACCTTTGAGCTGGACTCACGGGGCAGCATGGTCTCGAAAATACTGCGGTTGCGATTGTGAGCATCGATGTCTACATACACAACGCTCCAGGATGCTCCCTTCTCGCCAAACAAGTTGCATCCGTTTATGGCCTCCAAGGCTGACTTGGCCATGCCAATGGAGGAGGCATGGATCTCGGGCGTGCCATTGTTGTACTTGGAGCCCCTCTCCCACATGCCAAAGTCTGGCGTGCGATAGGCACGCTCCACATAGTACACCAGATTTTGCACAAAGGCCACCTCGTCGTGGGTGTAGATGATCTGCAGGCCAGAGGTTATCATCTGGACTAGGAACAGTAGATAGAGAGACACCTAAACAAGGATAAATAATTGTTTAAATCTTCTGTTGCAGGTTAAATCATTAAGTCGACTCACGCAATCGATTTGCAGATGGTTATAAAACTCGTCCGGGTAGATCTTCTCGCCCGTATGCAGCTGGAACTTGCTGTGCAGGGCATGTGTGTTGGATTGGCGCTGCTTGAACAGCTCCACCCGCGAGGCCTGCTTCACCCAGCACTCCAATATGCCGCGCATGCACTTGACAGTGCTCTGGCCCAGCTCGTAGGACTTGCCGCGGTCATCGTCGATGCGTCTGTAGGCCTGGTACAAGCTCCACACGGCGGAAGCGCAATAGACACTGTCACGCACTGAGCCCACCACCTGATCGGTGCTCATCACCGGGAACAGGCCAGTGATGGGGCTCTGATAGCGCAATAACTGACGCTTTACTGTGGAGGGAAAGTGTTACATTCGGATGTTATCTCTTAATTGCAATATGTCTGTGACAGTGACAGTGACGGCGGCAGCGTCTTTGCGTTTGCCTGATAGCGAATGCAAATAAACAAACGATTCTGTTTACAATGAAGGAGCGAAGGTATTTCTCTATGCTTATTAATAGACGTGTCAGCATATCGTCGTTTGGTGGTATTAATTGATGGTCAATTGGCTGCGCTGCCCTACAGCCAGCCCCAAGGTTATATAAATAATGTAATTTCCCGTCAAAGTTTTTACCGATGCCATAGTAAATGTCCAGCTGCTTTACAGTATCCTCGTAGTTGGATGTCTTCAGAAACTGGTCCAGATTTATATCCTCCAAACTATTTTGGCGTGTGCGTCCACTTGTAGATATGCCACTGTCCGGAGCTCCCAAGCTGCTGCCGCCTGGAGTTGTGACGGAGAGACCGAGTCTGGGATAGGAATACACGAACATCTATCAGTTGTTTTGTGTAATTTAACATTTAGTCGCCACTCACGATTTCGGCACATTCCGCATCGTGACTTTTCTTCACTTCAATAGTATCAAAGTCAAAAAAAAGTCAAATGAAATTCCTTCCTATCAGCTGCTTTCGTCCAACAGTCTGGCAGCGTTATAACATTTAAATGTATCAGTCAGTTAATGTATCATAAAATTCTTAAGGGAAAGTTGACTAAAGCACAAAACCGACGGATTGCAAGCTATGCCGAATCGAGATGTGAATATAAAGCACAAATCTACGCATTGATTTGGTTTCGCATTCAATCCAAGCAATTTAAATGCAAATACATGGCTTACACCTTACCACCTTCCCTGCGGAGTTTGCGCAATATATGTATGATACCAGTGCAGTCAACAGCTGGGAAAATAGCTGTTTTTTGTGGGAAAACATGAAAAAATATATGGAAAAAACTGCAATTATCGCCACCTGAGTTAATAATCATATTATTATCACAGACAGCGCTGTAAATTTTTCGTTTGTGAGTGCATGTTTTGCACACTGTTCAAACTAGCTTTAAAATAGCTGAATTGGGAAGATAAAAAATACTGTTGCATTGTACCAATGCACTTGATCTGGCAACTCTAATTGTAAACAGTTGTTTTGGTCGAAGAGCAGGTTTTTTCGCCCGTGTTCTTCATCACTATGATGGACAGCGGCGGCTGCTGTTGAATTAACTTAATCATAACCATTAACGGACGCTGCGCAGCCGCGACGAAGCTGTGCCGAGTGAGATCATCAAAGCGCGGCGCTGCCATTGTTGGCCGTGAAACTGCATTTAAGATGCTCTCGCCGTGGCACTGGCTGTGAAATCGAATCGCGAAAGTTTGCAATTAGAAATCGAAACCTACAACGAAGTACTTAAAGTTATGCTGCACCTGCTAATACTCAACGGGCTGCTGTCTCTGGCAGTGGCCCATGCGAACCCGGACGCAAAGCACACGTTGTCTTTGCCGAATCTGCCGTCCGATCATCTAATACGCTACCTCAACACATTTCCTAAACTGAAACAGCAGCTGCCGTCGAATGCCACGACCAGATCGACCTCGTTGGCCTGCTGGGGCCACGAACGAGATTGCAGTGCTGAAGCACGCTTTCAGAATCCCCACTGTGCTGGGGATCACACTGGATGGGCGCGAAGCAAAGAGACTCAGATGCAGACCTTCTACTACCAGGCTGACTTCGGCTACATACAGCAGCAGTTGTTGGAGCTCACTCCGATGTGCATGCCCAAATACCTCACCGACTCTTCCTTGGAATGCACGCGATATCTCCGCTTCTGCCGGGGACGCAATCTGCTGTTCGATCTCCGCGACGTGGCCCAGCGAGAGGAGCGCATTCGCTATCACATGGATGTGCTGAGTCCTGGCCAACTGCTGGGTCACTGTGATTTGAATCGAACTCGTCTCTCGGCAGAAATGGAACACATTGGGTCTGCCCTACAGTCGTGGGGTCCTGAGCTGCGCAACTTTGCAGTCTTGCCGAAGCCCGTGCTGGAGAGCCACTTGTGCGACGTAGTCGTGAATACGCCCACTTTCATCATGAAAATCGACGCGACGTACAACATGTATCACCATTTCTGCGACTTCTTCAACTTGTATGCTTCGCTCTTTGTCAACCAGTCCCACCCGGCCGCCTTTAACACCGATGTTCAGATCCTTATTTGGGAGACATATCCATACGACTCGCCGTTCCGGGATACGTTCAAGGCCTTCTCGCAGCGACCCGTTTGGACTTTGAGTGATTTGGAGGGAAAGCGAGTTTGCTTCCGGAATATCGTGCTGCCGCTGCTGCCACGCATGATCTTTGGGCTGTTCTACAATACGCCCATAGTAAAAATAGAAATTTACTGATTGGGATGTGTACCTTCTGATACATATATTGCTTCTTACAGATCCAGGGCTGCTCGAATAGCGGGTTGTTTCGCGCCTTTTCAGAGTTCATTTTGCACCGCCTCCAGATTCCTTTCAAACCGCCACAACGCAGATTGCGAATCACCTATCTTTCGCGTCGCACAAAGTATCGTCAAGTGCTCAACGAGCTGGATCTACTGTCAGAGCTGGACAAAAATGAGGATTACTTGGTCGAGCGCGTCTCCTATGAGCGGTAAAAAACTTAAAATTTAAATTATGCTCTCGTTGATAGCTGTGCAATCTTTGCAGGCTCTCCTTTACCGAACAGCTGGCCATCACACGAAATACAGACATTCTAATTGGAATGCATGGCGCCGGCCTGACGCACTTGCTCTTTCTGCCCAACTGGGCATGCATTTTTGAGCTGTACAACTGCGAGGACCCCAACTGCTACAAGGATCTTTCTCGGTTGCGGGGTGTTCGCTATCGCACCTGGGAGAGCCGGGAGCTGGTCTTCCCCCAAGACGAGGGACATCATCCAGAAGGCGGCGCACATGCAAAATTCACAAACTATCGCTTTGATGTCGAGGAATTTTTGCACTTGGTTTCCGAAGCGGCTAGCGAAGTGCGCTCCCATAAAGACTTTCCCCAGGATATTCTAGATACGCCTGAGAATCATCGTGTGCCGCAGCACAACGAGCTGTAGTTCCTTTTTGTGATCCCAATGCATTTCTTTTAATTATTTGCTAGACCCAAAAATTAAAACGGTATTATTTAAATAACGACTAGTGTGACCGAATATGAGCTGCAAGCGCTCAAATGCTGTCTGTTACAAACATAGATTGATATGAATTCCAAGTGATGAGATCAACAAAAATGGCTTGAGATAATAGTTAAACTAACTACTCCAAAGCAAAGCCGACTTACGTTAGAATTATGATTACAAATAATTTTTTCGTGCATATACTGAATACTGGAACTATAACCGAATTTCGGGATTTAGTTGCGCGCGCTCAGAGGCTGATTGCTACGTGTGTAGTTAATTTCGATGCTATCGATGACCTCGCATCACTAGTAGATCTGTCAAACGATTGATAGTTGAGCCATCGATAGTTTTGAATGTTTGAAAAGAACAATCGATACTATCGTGATAGTATCGGGCTCAACTAATTATTAAAAACTATTGAAACCTTTTAGGAACTTGTGCATTGTAAAAATTAGATGCTACCTGTCGATTTGTTTACAAATGTGTCTTCGTATTTTATAGCAGACAATCCAAACATATCAAAAGCGCAACGACTGTAGCTCGATACTATCATGATAGTCGCAAAACCGTCGATAGTAGAGGCTAGTAGTAACATATCGATACTATCGATAGTTCCGTCGGTGGTTTGACACCTCTAATCACTAGTGTGTTGTTTTTTTTTGGGCCAGGAAACATTGTAAATGTGATAATTGTTTGTAAGTTTGCCCTTATAATCAATCTTATTACGTTTATAGTATCATGAGCTGGTTAAGCTCATCGTCGCCTGCCGTTGGCTCTGACTCTCAGCTTTTCTATGACGCCTGTAACACATCTACCAAGTGCTACCTGTCAGCGCCCCTTCACATATTCCAAATATACTTGGGTCAAGGCACATGCAGGTCGTTGGGAACAATGGAACAATATTTAAGCATGGATCAAGAGGTATTAGTAATGAATAAAAAGTCCTGGAGTTCAATAAAAGAAAGTGTGGATAGCCTTATTGCATCGCTCCCGGTGCTGCTGGGTTTCGTGCTTTCTCGAATGCTTTGCGCGCATCTGCCGAAGCTGTCGACGCGCAGATTCCTTCTGGAGTACATGCTTGTTGCTATACCAACTCTTATTTTCTTCATGGTGTGCAGAGATTACCTCCACTTGTACTCCATAGCAGTTTGCCTGGGCCTCGTATGGTATCTGCGTCCACGGCCAGCACTTGGGTTGAGGAACGCGAAGTATGAGGTGGGAAAGCGCCCTCTGGTCTTCACCCTGCTAAGGGCCGTCTGCAATTGTGGAACGAGTGTTGCTATCCTGGCGGTTGACTTTCCAGCCTTTCCATTACGCTTTCGCAAGAGTCGAACTTTTGGGGCCTCATTGATGGACTTGGGCATTGGCTTTTTTGTGGTCACAATGGGCTTGGTGTCTCATCGGGCCCGGAATTATGCCGATTTGAAGAAGCTGCCGAGGGCAGTGGTTCCTCTGCTGCTCCTGGGTCTAGCACGCACCATCGTAATATCGCGGATCAACTATAGTCAGGATGTGCACGAGTATGGAACGCATATGAACGCATTCTTCATCCTGGGACTCACCAAACTATTTGGCACTCTCTCCAGTCTTCTGGCTAGCTCAGATGTACAGCTGTTAGGACTGGCTATGGGTAGGTACGATTGAGAATGTTCATAGTAAATGTATAATGATTTCCCCGTTCTCTTTCAGGCATTCTCTCTGTACACGAACTAGTGATGCAGTTGGGTCTATGCGACTATGTGATGTCGGATACGGTGACGCGCCTTGGCTTCTTGAGCTCCAATAGAGAAGGACTGAGCTCCTTACCCGGCTGCGTTGCTCTCTATCTGTTCAGCATTTACTTCTCCAAGTGGTACACTTCCCAGGATCATCTGAACTACAAGCAATTGTGCTCAAAACTGAAGCGAATCCTCCTGATTGCTGTTCTCCTCTGGGCTATGGTATTCCTCAGTGCCTTCCTCTCGGGCATAGCTCGGGTCACGTTCAACTTTGGATATGTGACTTGGGTTTTGGCCGTCTCCGTGGTAATCATCCTCATATCTGCATTCTTCTTTGAGTTGGCTTTTGTGCAGACGCGTCCTACATTTGGAGATTGTCACAAGGAAACGACAAATTCGCTTCCCACCATTGTGGAGAGCGTAAACATGAATGGCTTGATCTACTTCCTGCTGTCCAACATCCTCACGGGAATGTGCAACATATTTTTCGACCCCAATAACCGCTCCACTGTTGAGTGCGTATTCATCCTGCTCACCTACATGCTAATCTGTTCTATGATGGTCTTTATTATGCTTAAAAATCGTATTAGAATAGCTTAGAAGATGTTAATAAAAATTATTTTTCCAATTGTTTTGCAAAAGGCACAACGCTGCTGGGTGCGCCACAGCATAGAAACGGCATAAGCTCCACTAATCCGTGAAGATGGACTCAAACGGCATGATAAAGCCGTTCGGCAAGACCAGGAATATTATTACGGGTGATCCTTTGTCGGCGATCTGGGATCTGGGGTCCTTGTCCGCATTAGAATTCTTGTATACCTCGTACACCATGTAGCCATCTCTCGCGCTGACCAGTCTCGTCCACAGCCACTTTTGGGTATTGGACGGCGCAAGGCTGGCTCCTGACGAAAGTTTCGACTTCAGTCGCTCATAGGCTAAGGGGCAGGCTGACAGCGACTCCTTAATGCGCTCGCCGAGCAGACATTCGCCGCCTTTATTACGCGTCTTGCAGTCATCTACGGGATTGGCAAAGTCCACACGCGGAGACCGCCGGCGCGGGAAACAAGAGGTGGAGCGATTACAGCAAGCTGGCTTTTTGCATGCCGTATTGATGCAGGGTGGCTTCGGCTTGCAGGGAGGTAACGGAACTTCTCGATGACTACTGCAGCTGGGCGGCCGAGAACAGCAGGTTGTGGCCGAGGTAGATGGGCAAACGGGACTTGGAACGGCACCGCAGCTAGTCGTGGCGCATTTTTCGGCGGAAGTGTTGTCTTCTGGGGCTGTGGATCGATAATACTCATAGGAGAATTGGTCTAGAGATGGCACCACCTACCGCAAGCAGACATGGCCAGCATTCGGATGACCTTAGTAGCCCCTGAATAGTATAAAATACGATCCAGCGTTGACATGATGATCTCATCTGGATAGGGTCCCAGCAAATCGTAGAGCGGCGCCTGTGGTGTCTTCTTGAACTGTAATGTCGAACCACAATCGCAGCCAGTTGGGGTCGGGGATGGATAGCTCATATTGCTCGTCAAAATTCTTCTCTAGTGTAATAAATATAAAATTTATTTCATGATTTTCCAAAATACTTTTTCTAAAGTCAGTTATCGATGTATACAATGAATAGCTGGGCCCAGCCTGCTACATCAGGTGGCAAAGGGCAGATGTCAAAGGTGCGATATCCGGCTTAGGCGCAAGGCGAGGGGCGTCACAAAAGATAAGATTTCTATTAAGGAAATGACAGAAATTGCTAGCATTGAGCCAAGGACAGGATGAGCATACAGTCAAAGGTCGAGCTACTGGGCAGGGATATTTAATTTAATGGCGCAAACAAAGGCCAAATCAAGGCTGAGCCTTGGGGGGGAATGTGCCCGAACAGCAGCCGCTGAGTGGGGCGCAAATGACCAGCAACGAGCTTCTTATTCTTGGCGGAAAATGGCAATTGAGGGTGTTTCGGCTATGTCGCATAACTTATGTGATGGCAACTGTCGTGGAAAAAGACGCTGCTACCACCATCGGCTGCTGGGGGGGAAAAATTCACCCGGTGAAATATTCACAATCAAAGCATTTCAGTTTTTTTCTATTTTCTATTTCCTAAAATAGCCAAAAAAATTGAAGAGTTTTCTTTAGAGTATCTCATCTTCGGCCTGGCCATACTCTTATTAAATTTCTTTTGGTTTTTTTTCCGCCTCCAATGTAATTACGGCAACAGTTTCCGACCCTGAAGCCTCTGGATGAGTAACTTCTGGCTGGAATCAGTCCTGGCTTTGATGCGCTTTTAATGTCATATCCTGGCGGAGGACGTCGTCGCTGAATCTTATCTGATTTGGACCCGCACAAATGCAATTTCCGTCCAGCAATCGTAGACCCTCTCCCAGTCTCAACCCTTCTCGCACACGCCCACAATTTATGTTGAGTTAATAGTTGGGAGTCACTGTATCCATATACATATCTATGGGAGAACGCGGCTAGGCAGAGGGTTTAAAGGGGGAACGGCACACCTGTTCGCACATGGGGTGGCTTTTCGGCTTTGATGACAGATTATTTTCATTAGCGAAACGAGGGAGCGGAGTCAGGAGCTAACAATGATGTCCATTTGGAGCATTCACGTGCCGGCCAGAAAAGAATGATGAATGTTAATTATTATTTTCATGTTTTCCGCTCATTTTCGGTTGTATGTAAAACATGACAGGCATAAGGAGGCGAGGGGATGGATCCATCTGATTGATGTGGCCAACAATCAGGCCGAGAATTGGTTTTCCTGCTTTTCGTTCATATTTCGGTCTGCCAATTTGCTGACAAGTAATTTTTTTGCACTGCCTCAAATCGGATTCCATTCAAAAGGGCTTTCATAAAAAAAAGTATATGTAGGTATATAAAACTGGAGGAAATATATCTGTGCATATGCATGAGTGTCTCCATGTGTGTGTACGTGGGGATGGTCTTGGCAGTGGGTTGGGGTTTGGGTGGGAGCTGCAATCACTGTGAAGAGGCTTAGCGTGGGCCCAGGGGAAATCGTTTAAGCCGTTCATAATGAATATTATGACTGTGTGTGCATGGGTGTATTTGAAAGAATGTTAGTGGAGGGCGTGTGGGTGATACTAAGCCAGAAGACAGGCATTCAAATGGCAGTCCAAATTCGCAAAAACAGAAATCGTAGCTTACTTTGAGGGGCATTCATTGGGGAATTTCTAAAGGACATCACAAAGGGTCAAGGGAATCAGTTTCGGCACTCTGTAAGGGGGGATTTGAATTAATTATAAAAAAAATCACCAATTAGAATAAAATAAATGTAGAATAAGTGAATTTGTTAAGAAAAGGTTTAAACGGTCAGCGTAATTAGTGGTAAATGCAAAAAGCGTTCCTACTTTCAGAAGCCAGTAGGTTGCTACAGTCGTTTTATTGTTGTGTTTATACAAACATACTCGTAGTTTTTGTAGTTCTTCTAGTTTATTATTCAACAAAAAAACGTTTTTACATTAAAAATAGGAAACTTCTAACATAATTATAACAACAAAAAAATTCTTTCTCGATATCAAATGTATTTTGCCTTGTCATTTCCCCCCTTCAACAATAAACATTTTCGTACAATTGTTAGCATTTCCAAAGAACTTTACAAAGTTATTGACTTGATATGGCTTCCCGAAACGTTCCTTCCTGATTGAGCTCTCTCCCTGAACAAGAGTTCATGACTTGTGCTGGGGAACAGACTCCATAACAACTCCCATCTTAGGGCAAACAAAATGCTTATCGAACAACAGTTTTTATCGCAGCTTATGCGTCATGGCAGCGGGCCACAGAAGCACCACTAGACCCCCCATTCGAATATCATTGTGCAATATTTCTGAAATGCTTTCAGCGAGCGAAATTGCGCAATTCTCATGCAATCAATGCGAGGCCAAAAAAGTGTTGAGTATAACGAAATAAGACTTTGAGTATAGGCGCGACAGTTGAGTATTCCGGCTTTGAGAAACCCGGTTCGTACTTGAACTAGAATCCCTTTTATCTGTACTTATGCTCAATTTAAGGACACTCCATGGAGGGGTTCGAGCTGTAGAGGGTCTAGGTACCCAAACGTAGACTCATTTGTAGCTCAGATATTAATTTCATTCGAATTGTAATGTCTCGGAAAGTGCATTCTACAGTCAGTATTTCGCACCGTGTACATTGTATTCCACAGATATGTACCATGTATTAGAAGTGTGAGCTATGGATGGACATGAACGGGCAGACAATCGGTTGCCATATGAACGGACGCGGTCGCCGTCTAGTTCTCGTCAAAATTGCGTTGCTGTTAAATCGTGCGGAAGCTGATGTGATTATCCCGTCCAGAGTGCATTGGGTCTCGTCTCCTAGATACCTGTCGTCAAGGTGCATACAGCATACAGCAGAGTGCAGCAATTAGCGACCCATTTTAGAAACTCCCCCGTATTGCGCCTTAAGGCAATCGCATTAAGTGATTTCAAGGTCTAAGCATTCTACTTAGTACTCGGGGCTATGAAACCCAAACATTAAGAAGATTAATTCTCAAAATCTGATTTCGTTGTGGGTGATGTTGTTTTTTTAGTCCGCAAATCTCAGATAACGTTATGCATCATTGTGTCAAAGAATTGACAAATCTTGGGCCATGCGAGCAGGGCGGAAGAAGAAGGAAAAAATAAGGAATTGGAACAATTTCACATTTCTCATGTTGAAATGCGAAACCAGGCCTGGTTTCCCCCATCGATTGTGCTCTCTAAAAGCAATCATTAAATAAGAAAAGTTTGCTGTCGGTCGAGGCAGGGCGGCACTTCCCCCATTTTGCAGGAAAACAAATGTAAGGAGTTTGATAAACTCACAGAAAGACCCAAAACATTGCGAAAAAATCGCAATAAAAAATCCGAGACAGGACATTGCCCCCCAACGTTGCCTAACCCAACTCTGCCTTCTGCCTCTCCCCTCCCCTGTGACGCATTTAATAAAGCCGCACAAATGGAATGACTTGCCTCAGTTCTTCTTGCCTCCTTTTCTTCTGATTTTCTGTGTGTCCCTTTTTGCCACACGACAGAGTCAGCACCGTAACCGCAACACGTTAACGGTTTCGGTTTCACTTTGTGATTTACAACAACAGCCTTCGAGGAGGAGAGACCAAACAGCCCTCATCCACCCAACCACCAACGTCTGTTCTATTCTGTGCCATCCTGCCAGCCTCTGGGCGCTCATGTGTGAAAAGGTACTTGGGGAGTTCCCCGAGTCCTAGCCGGCTCACTGGCAATTGTTTTTGCCAGGTCTCTGAGGCTTGCGTCTGTTGCATTTATCGAACGCCTTGAATGCCACAGAAGAGGTAAGATATAGGAAGAAGGTATCCCTCTCCGATTTGTATACCAATGTCTGATATCAATAGTATCATTTCAATGGATTTCTTTCACGTTATCATCTTAATATCTTACAACTATGCATTAAGTATAACCGATCACGATCCACTGAATGTTATTTTCCAGCTACATAATCCTAACTTGATTACAACTGAAGACCCCAAGCTCAATGTTTGAATTGAAGGTTTAGAATCTAGTAAGTCAATGGACTAACTTAATGTATTTTATTAATGTGTGTTTTATAAAAAAAAACAATATTTTAAAATGTACAATGCGCATTTCTATGACGAGGTCCACCGAGCACAAAAAACTCAATGTCTATAAAAATACATTTCCATATCATTCTGTGGCGACATTGTTGTCTAAGTTTCATGAACGACAACTAATTTACCCAATTGACATAAATTTTCAATAACTTTGATGTGAAAACCTTTTCAAATAATAAAAGTTCACTTTTCGGTATTTTTATGGTTTTAGCCATGTTTTCTATTACTATTCTTACTATTCTCTTATAAAAATATGATTCTTGACAGACCTTAGCACCATTTATAGGGCTCGTCAAAAAGTGTGTTACAAAGGTAAAACAAATTTGAAAATCCGTCTTATTTTGACTTTTCTGCCACTTTCGCCTTCAGAGAAATGCCCATATGTAAGTACTCTGATACTCTGATAAAACCAATAAATAATTATTAAAGTACTAAAGTGTTTACTACAGCATTAAACAGTACTAAATTGTAACTTTATCTTTCAGAATGGTTAGATTTTTTTAAAATTCAGCTAATTAAAATGTTTAGTAATTAAAACATATTTAAAATATTTTGAATGAAGCAATGCCTATAAAACTTTAATTTTTTGTTTGTTTTTAACTGTCGGGTGTTTTGTTTGTGCGTAAAGTATTGAAGTATTCAATGTGGCTGAGCCAAATTTGTTTTTTTGTTATTTCAAGCGCACTTATTCTGTTCTTTGTTAGTAAATAAAATTAAACAATTTACAATCTTTAGTTTAATGGTTGAGGGTTGCTACCACGAAAAGAAAATACACTTTTTTTGTTAAATATACTTTTAAAAAAATTGAATTCGTCGGTTTTTTCAAATAATATTGAAACTTAGAAACTAGTTCATATTTTAGATACTGTTAAAAAATTAACGATTGGTGAAAATCAAGAAGTTCAGCTGAGGTTGATATATTTAGTTAACTATTTCGCAAACACTTTTGCAGGTTTTTTTACTGCCAATAAATGACTAATGGCGATATTAATGGTATATATACATATATGCAATAGATTTCACCAAAATATCCAACTCATTCAGCAAAAAAAACTTTTTTAAAATTTTTTACTCTTTTTTTTTTTGTAAAATTTTGTAGCAACCTCTAACAATTTTTTTTAAATAAAAATAAAAACTTAAATATTACTATCGAGCCGAAGATAAGAAAATTAAGGGTGTCTCGTTTAAATTAAAAAAAAAACAAAACATTTTTTTGGCCCAACATAATGTACATGCATATGTATGTATTTATGTAAGTGAAAATGGACCATTATCCAACATTCATATGAGCAGACCATTAGAGTTAGTCTTATTAAACAATACTGTCTTAAAAACTGTATTTTAAAATAATCTCAGTACTCGTACAGTCTTGCACCAGTACCAGAATGAAATATCACAATCAGCCACCATTTCCAAGTCATTAAATTCATTTAGAGTGAAATTCCTAAGTTAAAAGACAAAAGTTTTCCACGTGGCGCTCACAGATAGAGATGCATAGATACACAGATATCCACAGGGGCGACGACGTTGGCCCAACAACCTGGGACCGCAGCCAACCCTCCCACTCCCTCACCCCGTGGCATTCTTCGAGTGTTATCGGGCGGACAGCATCATGCATATATTAAGCGTAAATTGCCTCGGCATTCATTCCGAAGAGCTAATAGAAATATCTGCAAGTTAATTTAGCGTCATGAAGTTGCCCGAAAATTGGGCGCTGGAAATCATTTCTCCCTTCCGGTTGTCCGGGAGATGTTCAGACTTTGAAGTGGACACGCCTGCTATGGTCGGAGGGATGGAAATACTTAGCTCGATTGATTGTCTCGCATACATATTACCTTTGAGAAGTTGTACCTTTTTCATATGTAAATATATTGAACAAATTTTTTATGAAAGAAAGAGCTTACGGAGCTTCCAAGAATCATTAGACTAGTATTATCATTAAAATTGTAATTATTAAATTAATAACTAATCTTTATGCACTATGTTTATTCTTGGTCATCAATGTTGATAAATAAATCTTTATCTGGTTTTTTTCTCGGATCATTATCTCCAGAGGACTAGTCTTTTCGATATACCCAGCTATTATGGTCGTGACTGCCAGCGTTTATCTGATTGGAAGGTGTTCCAAAAAGTCTTTCCGAACTCAATCGTTTTGAAATAAGTTCGTTCGAATTTTCGGGCTCGGCACCATCTTGTTTTCGTCTTATTCAATATATTCAACTCCACTTGATAATTGGTAGCATACTCATTGGAATCTGCATGTGGGCATTGACTAATTCAATTTCTGTATTATCTGGAACTTAATCTATGGGTTTTACCTCTTCCGCTCTAGCTATACATATGTTTGTGTATATGTCGCCATTTTATTTTTTAATACGTAGGGTTTATCTTCTTTAATATATGTGGTTTAGATCTTTTTCACTAAGTGGAATTGATTGAAGTCAATTCTATTCATCTAGGACATTTTATTTGAGAGGAAGCGGAATGGGAATCAGGAAATCCTTCTTCCTCTCTAGGCGACTCTAACTATTATTTAAAATTCTTCTCTATCATAGTTATTGTCGGATCATTTACGCTAAAACTTTAGTTCAATATTCGTATTCATATCAAACTTCCTGTGAATACATTAGTTTCCTAAATACATCTTATTTCATACTCTCTTAATTTTGATTAATTGTTTCACTTAGACCGTTACTCGACTTTTAGCAGGAGTACTTTTTTTTATTTCTTTGACCTCTCACATCTATGGGTCAGTTTCGTGAGCGAATGGTACTCATTTTTTACAACACGTCTTGACAGTCCGACATTTCAAATGGTGAAAAATGCAGCGTTTGATAAAGGGCAAACAAAAAAATGGAAAAATGCACAAAAAGCTCATACAAAAATATGTCTTTGGTGACGCTAACTACAGAACTTGGAATAGATGGAAGGAATGAAAGGTGTAGGCAGTTGCTGACGTCAGCAATGGGGAATCGGTATAAAAAATATAGTGTTCAGAAATAGATAAAGAAACGAAATGACAAATCTGAAAACAGCCCGCTCCTTTCCATTCGGCAGCACCGTTCCCGAATCTGGTCCTGCCAATGGGGTTGGGTAAGGGTTATGGTTACGTATTAGAGAAGCAACCCCTTTTCAGAATGAGCGACGTCGACACTCCATTAATTGAAGCCCGTGGATTACGGTAAATTGCATTGTCTTCTAGCCAAGAGCGCCCGCTGCGATGGAGTTCCGTTTCCGGTTGTGCAGGGTTCTAGCGTCGCCCCATCAAAACGGGAACAAATCTTTATAATCCCTGATAATTTCGTTAATGGTTTTAATCACTTACTCACAGGCATGAAAGGATTAGACCAGAGACAGGGAGAGAATAATTTAAATTTCATTTAATTTTATGCGAAGCTCACAGATTTTTTTTGGCAGCCATTGCGATGTCAAGTCGTGGCTCCTCCTTTTTAGTGCTGTCCTTGTGTGCCTAAGGTCATACACATACGAATGCACGAAGAGTTATGTACTCGTACAGCGACATCTGTTTACCTATGCTGCATATATATCTATATATATCTATATACACCCAATTAGGCAGCTACAATTGTTGCCGTTCGCCGTTGCGTGGGGGAAACTCAACACTCGACGAATGAAACTCAACACGAAAGTTTCGGGCGATGGATGGGGTGCAGTTGAGTTGGGTGAGCTGGAAAGCTCCGTCGCGGTGGCGGCGGCTATAAAAGCCCGGGCCCATCCACTGGCGCCACGCACAAACCACAAGCGAAGCCCAGGCACCAGACGGGAAGAGGACATACCACCAAAAATAATCCAGAACCAGAAGGAGGACATCCACATCCATCAAGATGGGACCACGTTCCCTGTGGCAGCTTTGCCGACGGAGCTGGCGGAGGTCTGGCTCCAGTCAGCGGCTCCAGATGCCCGTGGCCTGGAGTGTAGAGCTGGCCTGCTATCGCCGATATCAGCGTATTCTTTAGACGAATTCGGACTATTTCTATATCTCCAACAATGAACCTAAAGAATATCATAGCAACATCATATCAATCCATATCGATTTACGAGAACACACTATGAATAGCCAATTGTTTTTATGATTACGACGGTATTGTTTTGAATTTGAATTGAAAAAAATGTGATTTTTTGTTATCAATAAACGAAATTAGTTATAGCTGAACCAATATATTTGAAAATCATTTAAAAAGCTAAGGTTTTGCCAAATTATATTCCGAGTTCTCCGTGAATCTTTAAACACCTCTTGCACAAAAGGCATTCTGGATATATATGTATAGGTCTGTAGATAAGGACTTTTATATTTTTGAAAGTGTGTGTTCTCAGTGTTCTCAGAAAGACTTTTTTTTTCCTCAAGGATCGAAACCGACTTTTTCTGATAGATATGGGGCTTTGAAATTTTGTAAAGAATTATGGTTTTTTTTCAATAGCAGAACTTTTTTTTAAGAATTTTTGAAGTCTGGTATTTTTTTTTAAAGCTTTTTTCAGAGGTAGCGCTTGTTATTTCACATAACTCTAGTATCTTACGTCTGGTTGTAAAGAACTTTGCTATTTTGAAAAGATAATTGAAACAGCTAGAAGTTGATGCCAAACACTTTGTGATTTCACAAATATATAAAAATAAATATAAGAAATATAAAGCATTGAAATGCAAAAATGATGATTTTTGTGCGGTATTTTTTTACGAAATTTTGACTTTAAAAACTCAGGAAAAGTCAAAAAAAAATTATATCCTGTGTCCTCTATTTTTTTGTGTATATGTGCGTTTATTTGGCGTCGTTTAAGGTATCGCTCATTAAAATCTATGGAGAGACTTTGGAGCTAAAATTCGTTAACCAAACCTAAAACCCTTCTTCGTTTGCTTTGTTCCCAATTGGCAGTTTGGCCCGCAACCTTCAAAAAGGTATTTTTTGTTAATTTTTTCCATATTTTAGGTTTGGTTTTTTTTCGACTACGAAATCTTTAAGAAAAAGTTGGTTTTGTTCCTTGAGGAAAAATCGTGTCGGGTAGTGCTATCGGTAATGGCCGTGCTCCTGTCAACGAAACGAGCAATTTTGCTTATCCAGAGACTAGCTTATCAGCAAATTATTCCCGAACATCATTGCTAACCACAAAAATAACAAATGGTTTAGCGGGCGTGCTATTTTGGCAGCTATAAAAACAGATGTGAATGACTTAAACTTTAAATTTCAGAATCAAATCGTTGTTACACTCCAATCAGCCACTGCAGCTTCTAATTACACTACTCGACAAAATTGAACTTTTTATTTAGGCTGTGATCCAAAATGACTTTTTCTGATAGATTTCGGGACTTAAAAATTTTTGTAGTACTTTATTATTTTTCTTATGGTGTCATTTTTTTTAAAAGAATTTTAAAAATCTGTTATTATTTTTCATGGGTTTTTCAGAGGTTGAGCTTCTATTTTTCACATAACTTAAGAATCTTATATCTGGTTGCAAAGAACTGACAAATGCAACTATAATTCGTACCCAGACACTTTGTATACCATTTATAGCTGCATTTGCTAGCTTTTTAGAACTGCAAAGTTCTATGCAATCAGATATAAAATACTTAAGATAATTAAGTTATGTGAAAAATGAAGCACTACCTCTGAAAAATAACATTAAAAAAATACCAGATTTTAAAAAATTCTTTAAAAAAAACTATATCATAAAAAAAATACCGTAATTCGTTAAACATTTTTAAACCCCGAAATCTATCAGAAAAAGTTATTTTGGGCCACAGCCTAATTCTAGTGACTAGTGTTATCTAACTGAATTTTTAAACTTACAACTGAAGGCGGGGTTGGTAGTCTTCGAAATCTAAACCCACCAAAACTATGCAATGGAACGCGCTTGGTGATAAAAAAACTGATGAGCAATGGTATTCACGCGACGATACTCAAAAGAAAATTTAATGATGAGTTAGTCCTTATTCCGAGGATTCCAATGATCCAAACGGATATATTTATTGAGTTTAAACGAATTTAGTTCAAAATTCGTCTTGCCTTCGCCGTGACGTTCAATAAATCACAATGCCAATCCTTGACTGTTTGTGGTCTAAACTTGGAAAATCCATGTTTTTCTCATGGCCAGTTGTACGTGGCATAAAAAAACAAGAACTTAGTATATCACAAGGTGCTTCAAAGAAGAGCTGATTTCGATTCCATTTAAATAATCATATTAAAATGTACACTATCTATGTTTCATTATCACTCTGAAGTTTATCTAAAGGTGTTAAATTGGGGCGAGACGAAGTTCGCCGGGTCCGATAGTTGTATACATATAATGAGAATAATATACGTAATGGAACGTTCAATGTTTAGTATCTTGGCAGCAAAAGCGGACATGTCGTGGGTTAGACGAAACTACGCTGAAGATTGTTTCAAGTATAATATCTGCTCTGATGATTAGCCATGTTCTGCAGACGCTACAAAAAAATAATAAAGCAATAAAGCAATAAGACCTGAAGAGAGAAAAAAATCGATGAGATTGAAACGTCTACAAAATAACCATTAATCTGGCAAATAACCAGGCCTATTTGGCTTTTCATGATGCTCAAAAGTAATCAGAAATTTTGTTGGTCGTGTGCAAGTGGGCCGGCCAAAAATTTGCATATGTCAACAAGGAACAGCAGCAGCAATTGCCCTGAAACACGATTTATCTACGGGTTCTTCGGTGGTTGGAGGCGGGAACGCACTGAAGCACAAGAGATACATTTGCCTGATGAACAAAATTGAAATGTTAATTACATGCCCAGCTAACTGAGTGGCAGAAGGGGGTTGTTCCGCCATTCAGATACGCACTGCAAACAGTTTAAAAAACAGTCGAGAGCGTTGTTTAGACACTGGCTAAGCAAACAGGAGAACAGCCTCGGCTGGTTTCTGATTTGTTTGCTCAACTCTTAATCAGACCAAGTTCTGAGCACTTTCCATTGAGCTGAAGGCGAGGCCGAGAGCGGAGCAGCAAAAGTTTAATATGGCATCGATAACCCCGGGCTAGGGCTAAACAGTGGAAACACATACAAACACAGCTTCTGACTTGGACCAGGGGATGATCTGGCAAGGCTTCACTCCTTGAAACTCCCATTCCACTCAGATACTGTTGACGCTGATGAGGTGTGAATGCCACCGCAGCTTTTTGCTTTTGTCTTATGCCTTCATCCCTGTGCATTCCTCCGCTGTGGCATCCACTTGAGGTTAATTGAATTTCAATGCCTCCTTGCTAAAATGAAAACGTTCTTCTGGTCTTAAGCTGGTTAGGCCAACTCGGGACAGATGCCAAAACACAGGTCTCTGCAATATACTACATACATATTGTATGTTCAATCTACATACGTGCTTATCTGATCATTAATTGAATCTGATTCTAATTGAAATGTGTTTTGCCTATGCAACTTAATGTTGCTGAAGTCTTCGGCTTAGTGGTTAGATATATTGCTCTGTGTTTAATAAATATCTATTGAATTTGGAGTTTAATGTTGAAGGACACACTACCTCCAAATTTACAAATAACTAATTAAAGTTTAAAATTTTTAATAATTTTCAAAGGAACATGAAGCTGGAACTGTGGCAACAAATACATTTATTAGGAAGTCAGAAAGTACACTATGCATCATCAAAATTAGAAAAGCATACTATAACGGCTTTGGGATATCAAACCTTTTCGGAACACCCATGATTGTAACTTTGAGCACCTTATTTTTATTTACCAGCCCTCAAACTGAATTTAAGATTTTCCAATACTAAAAAAAGTTGTTGATGCATTTAAAATTTTTGAAGAATTGCCTCCGCCTATTCCAGAAAAAACTTTTGCACTCAAGCATGTGTGATTGCATTAAGCCCAGAGAAGTGTAAATCTGCCAATCCAAGATATTTTTTCGTTGTTTAACAACTTATTATATCGAATTTCCAAACTTTGGCGACACATTAAAAGGATTTTCCTTGGCACGTGCCGGCTGCCTAAAATGGAAGGGAAATCGCTCTGAACAGTTCTGAGTGGAAACAAGAGTAAAGCTCAAAATTAGCATTTACTTTCAAAGAGCGTGTTTATTTAGCTATTTATTCAATTTTAATTTCCATTTTTTCTGCGTTCTTCCTCAGAGCAATCAGTCATGGAAGCAGAAGAAAAAAAGATGCGATTACATTTAATTGAATTTTTTCCGCGTTCTGTTTGCGCGAAGAAAGCCAAAAACTGAATTGAATGTATTATATTACCAATAAAAAAAGGAAAGAAAAATAATAAAAATGCGCAACGCGCTTGGAAGTACGAAGGGAGAAGAAAAGTAGGAAAACGTGATGCTAGAGTATTCAAATTTCTTCTGGGGGAAGATGTTCCAACGAATGCCTTTCTGAAACCGAGACAAGCTCGTTAGGATTTCATGTCGAAGTTAAAGCTTCCTTATGAATTATTTATCCGAACTACGAGTAACAAGCCGCAAGTTGTCATAAAAACCCCGCCCAGAAATTACCTGTTGATGAGGCATACGTTAGTTTAGCCCTCAATTACCAGGTCTCTGGGGTGAAATTGATCCAAAAACATACTCATTCCTACAGGGGATGAGGTTAAGGGTGTGCTACCCCCAGAGGAGGCATTAAAATTTTATCAACTTGGTTTCTAGGTGTTGTTGCCGTTGAATTAAGAAACACTTGGCACGTTAAATCAATTTGCCATTTTATAAATCTTCATTTCGCACCTGAAACGTGATGGGGGTCCCCTGGAGAGGCGCCACAGGTGGCCTTGTCCCAGACAGTGGAGCGACCGACGATAGCTTTAAGTTAAGCCATCGGCTGATACGTGACTGCCTCGAGCTAGCCCGGATTTGCACTCTTATTTCTATTTATTTTTTTGCCAGCAGTTCGCTTAGTTTATACGAGTTTTGCCACTCGTATTTGCATTGGAAACTCGTTTCAATTAGCTAAAACGCCCTGTTCACACCATTTGCCTGATTGTCCTGCCCGGCCACTGACCAAATGTGCCTCAGTTCTCGGAGTTCATTGCCCATTTGGGGGGCATTTTTAATTTCTGTAATGCCTTTTGTGATCTTTGAATGGTGTAAGTGCACTCGAGCTGCGGCATCGTCAACATTATTGTTATTTTCAGAGACTGTTTTGAGCTTTTAAGAAAATTATGCAATTGCATTATGGCGCCGCATGGGCCACTTTCGGACTCTTTACATCTTAAAGTTCCTCGCATTGTCCTTTCCTGTACCACTACAAGTTTAAAATTTTGATCGTATATCAAACGCATCGGAAAACGGGGGCGGTCCTTTGGGTGATGAGGGGCGCCCAAAAGCGCAATCCAGAGAGAGTTTGGGAGCTGTGTATTACAAATAGCTCAACGGGCGGCCCGCAAGCCAGAAGGAAGGACGACTGTCAATGCTTTGTCTTTTTTTTTGTCAGTGGGTGGCATAATTTATGGGCAACCCTTATGCCCTCTCCACCTAGCGCTTCCCACTTCTCCACTGCGGTTATTAAAATGCTTCAATGCTCTTACCCATACCCAAGCCTCGCACACACTCCAAAGCAGACTCGGCTTTCATTGTCGTCAGACAACTGGAAAAAGTGTAGCATACTCGCCGGCGCCGACTAATGGCAACTGAAGTAGCAGTAAAGCACAGTGTGATGAAACCCACAATATTTGGATCGAATTCCGGAATTCGTAAATTGTGAGTACATATTTGGCCATCGACTAGATTGGACTACTATATACAAAGCTGTCTTAAGATCGAAAGCTCAAAATAGAAGCAGATGTGGGAAACTTATTTTTTATGATATTTCATGTTCTTTTACAGAGAGATAAGGTCAAAATGGGACTAATTCATCATAGGGGTATATGCTGCAGAAATAAAACACAGATGGTTGGCGTGTTGCCAGTTTGAAAGACATCCATGTATTGTTCGTTGCGGGGAACTTACATATGATAGACAATTTAATCCAGAAAACATGTGCGTCGTACTACAGTGGTCGGTGTTGTCTCAGCTTCCTTTCTGCCTGATAATCAATAAAATGTTTTGGCATTTACTTTCATTGTTTGCTGCTGCAACGCCCCTGCAGCCGCGCCTCTGCGCAAGGACTTTATTTGCATATTTCGAGTGGGAACTGGCAAGGCATATTGCGGGACTTTATATCCTTCCGTCGATGCCGTGCTCAAGTCCTTTGCACCGGGCGTGCCTCGTGAATTGTTTCACTGTCGACGTTCATTTGGGTTGATGTCCCAAAGACTTAGGACACAACATGAAAGTCGCTTAATCTACTTAAATGTCTTTGAGCTTGAATTTCCCTCGGCCCTCCCTTAGAAACTTGCGAGTCTCAGCACATCCAGCCTCGTATCCCCATCGAGACGCGAGACGAAGGGGATATTCCTTGGCGTTATTAACATGGATTTATGGCGTATCGTTGGCCGACTTAGGGCCGCTATTAGCGTACAAGGATGCAAACAAGCTGAGACCGGGGAAACTTCTTCAGAACCGTCTCACATGTCAATCAAATCGAATTCAAGGTAACAAAGCAGAAAAACGTAGAATTCATCCAATGATTTGCGGGGACCGAAAGGTAGCATCAGATAATTTCAATTAAAAATGCCTTTGAACAGGCATTTGTTCGCTGAATGGACGGGGGATGGACGGGGTCTGGCTACCATGACAAAACGTCCTCCTTGATGTCCTTGTTGTTGTCGTCAACTGCCGTATCAGCAGTTTCAAATCCGAGGGTGACGGTAGTCAGTCTGGGATGGGGTCTGACTGCAGCTTAATTGAGTTTCGCTTTGACGGCAACCGCATAAAAGGCAACAACTTTTAAGTATTCACATTCACGGCAATTAAAGCTCCTGTCCTGCCAGGTCCTTTGGCTGGTCTCTTGCTCTTTCTGAACGAAATTTAATATTTTTCTAATGATGCAAAGCCTTACCGAATGAATACACATTTTATGGTTTCTTCACACAGCTGACCAAAGCTTCGACAGACCTTAAAGGAGGGTTGGACTTCAAAAACTTATGTTCAAGTGATTTTCCAAAAATATTACAGATGGGAAGTATTTCAACCTTACCTTACTCTTTCTTTTAAATATTTTTAATCTGTTGTATCTCTTTACAGTAGTTCATGCGCTGTCACAATGTGTGAACATTCTCAAATGAATTTGAACTGAGTAAATGATTGATAAATATGATTAATATTGGTTGGTTTATTTAACATACTTATTTTAAGCCTTTTTCAGAATTTAATTTTATTATACGGTGACTACTACATGCTAACAGGATGGGTGCCCCCTACAACGACTTCTGTCGTAGTTGTAGAGATGAGGACGAGGAAGAAACGGTGGAACACCTATTCTGCTCCTGTCCGGCTCTCAGTAGAAGGAGGCTACAATACCTTGGAATGCCTTTCATGAACGACGTATCCGACATGTCTAATTTGAGTCCAAGAAGGATCGCAAACTTCATAAGGGCATCCGGATGGGACAACTGCTGACATAGTGTCTCACAAGGGAAGAGGACATGATCCACGCGGCATCACAACGGGCCGTAACCGGCCCAAGTGTGTCGGGTTCCTGGCGATCCTAACCTAACCTAACCTATTCGGTGACTAATCTATAAGTTACACATAAAGGTTATTTTTTAAAACTGTTGATCTTAATGGATATCTAACATAATGCTCAATATATCATTTCATAAACAAATCTATTTAGCCCAACGCTTATGACCTTAGGACCTAAGTGAAATTCTAAACTCGTAGAACATTACTGCTCAGTTAGTACTATATAGGGATATCGAAAACACCCGTACTCAAAAAGAGTTAAGGGGCATATTGTATTTGTGTTAAAAGTGGATATATATATGCCCATATCTAACAAATTGCCAAATCTGAATCATATCGGATCATATTTATAGCCAGAATGAAGACATTAATTTTCAGTTGCTTCCCCCGCCGCCAACAGCAAGAGACCCCGCTACTCATTCTCTTTTTCGCTCGCACACTCTGCCTCGTTATGTACGCCCTCTGGCGGAGGAGATTTAGAATATACATAGTAGAGGTAGATATCAGATGTAGCAATGTAAAATATTAATTATTTTTTTTAGCGACTCACACGTTCCTTCTCGTTTTTAAATACGGTTTGCAAATCTACTGCATACCAAGTCTATAGAAACTTAACCAATACTGCTACATATGTATGTATACGAGCATATATGTATATAAGCTCCTCTTCCTATGGTTTAGTGACCCTCTCCCAAATCAGATTTTAATTTTCAACTCCGTACTGCTCAGAATTGCACATTTTCTATGGTTACATTTGGGGTGGATATATGTATGTCTGCGTACGTATATTTATATCGTCATAAAGTTATCATCTTGATGCTGACGAGCTTGTTGTTGCGATGACGTAGCAAACAAATTTCCACCGTTAACAATGGGCACGTCGTCGCTTCTGTTGTTCTCGCCACTCGCCACGCCTGTCAGAAACCACTGGGAGTCAGTCCCGGAGTCATTTTGTCAGCCTGTCTGCCTCATCCTGCTGCCTCCCCATGATGCTTGATGGCAACATAATTGATGCACTCGAGCGTAAGTGATTAGATTCATTATGATGCCTGGCAGGCAATGGCAACGGCTCGAATTTGACTATGGTGTGGGGTGGAGGGTATCAGGTGTCCACTTCGAATTGAAATGTTTGAAAATTTAAAATTATTTATAAAACGTTCCGACGTTCAGAAAGAGGAGTACTCGTGGTCACAGTCCAGACTGCCCGCTGCTGTTAAATGATGTGTGACAACATTTTTATTACCCTTCCCCTTTCCTATATCCCATACGATGGTAGGGGTAAAAGCCAACGTGCGCCAACATTAATCAAGACATTCTAAAGATTTAGATATACGTATACATTTATATTTATGCATTTTGAGGGTAAAATACAAAAAACAGAAAGCAGCAACAATGCTCGACACACGCCGGGCGACAAAAGCATTTGCTTCCGGTATGCCGCCTGTGGCAGGACTCCATAGGGTATGGTATGGGACAAAAAAGCCGGCGGAGTGTGCATTCTAGCTTGAAATAAAGTTGCACTGGCTGGCGGCCGCCTCGCTGTTTGGCTTTTGTGTTCTCTGCTTTTTGTTGTGGGTAAAAAGCGGATAGAAAAATGTGTTTCATATGAATAAATATTCCTTCTATGCCCTTAATGGATTTCGTTGTTATTGGACTTTCCCTGTCTGTCAAAGGGGTTGGGACGTACTCATAAATGGGAGCATATGCTAATTAAGACGAGCAATTCTGTCGCCCAGAGAAGAAACTATTGAGTAACCATACTGGAAAAAATGTTTAGCACTCAGACGGTATCTCTGAAAATCGTATTACAGTTGGTATATGTATGTATATATTGATTCTTTGTATGGATCACTAGGATATTATAAAGAAGATAAACTATGGGAAAGGCTTTTTTAGGAAGATTTTTTAAGAAGAGTATTGTTCAAATAATTTTGTCTGGTGTTCCCTTTTTTCCCTTCATTGAAAATTAAGATGTGAATATTTTCTGGTTTCGGTTTGTTTTCTGAATCAACTAATATAATGAGTAATAATATGTACATTGATATGGATGGCTTCTATAACCTTAGAGATCCTCAGCGGCTGGTACAGTTCGAGTGGCGGGCATACAACTACAGATAAATAATATCAAAACACAAGTAAAATTTAAGAAAAAATCCTTTTTATAAAGTCTATATTAAATAAAAGGAAATCTCTCCGAGTAGTCATCCCCTGCAGCCTCTTCTTCGCATTTCCCCATCTCATACCAGGCTTACTTCATATCTCTCACGCTTCCAGCTATTTGCACACAAACAAAAATAAATATTAAATCTCAGACTGACGGAAGCGAAATCGTTTTGTGCCAGAGACACCCTCGTACCACACCCCACTCAGTGGCACCCACCCCTCTTATCGGATTTCGTTTCACCGATGTGGCACTTTACTCGTACCATACAGAACGGACTATGTATGTGGCACGCTTATCGACTGGCGCAGCGTTTAGTTTTGTGATTGAGTGGGTGGACATGTGGATTGACAGGATGAGTCTGCTAGATCAACAGTCGACCGTAGCTCATCAATTTCGCTCATCATGACTTTCCGTGTAGGAAAATCTCTCGTCCTGTATACTTGTGGGGGCTCCGAGTTGCGTTTCATCCGATGAGGACCAACTTTTAAAGTCGTCACATTTTGGTCTGGTAATTAAAAACGTGAGAAGCTCTACCCGGAAAACCCTTTGCTCGGAGTAATCCGCGCCCCATCCCTCATAAATCAGACAACGAAAAGCCATACATCATAGACACCATGGGGAATCCCACAAAAATTACAGAGAGTTGACACGGCACAGCAAGAGCCAAAAGCCTCAAAAGTTATTTTGTAATTAGTGCAAAAGGCAGAGACACCCAGAGATGGAGGAACATCAGCAGCTAGAACAACTGACTGGATAATGATGATTACGCTGGCGCAATGAAATTGAAGACGACTTTTGGTCGATGCTGCACTAATTACCGCTGACGGGCGATGGGAAGCGTAGTCCGGGCACGGGCACGGTCACAGGCTCAGGCTCCGGCCTGTCAACTCAAGTTTGACACTTTTTTGCTTGCAATTTATGAGGGCGGGTGCTCGGCTAAGCCCACAAAAAGGGGCACTGTGGAACTGGAAGGCATATTGCTTCCAATTTTAATATTTTGGGTAAAAAGAAGAAAAAAAGAAAAATGTGATAAAGGAAACGAACATTTATTTACTTTTATTTCTCGACTCGTGACAACAATCTATGCAGTTATACGTATAGAAATGATTATGACTACAAATTTGTATTAAGTGTTGCAAAGACAAACAATGTTAGACATGCGGATATTTATTAAAAGACGTACACGCTTGTATGAAAAAGTACTATACAAAATTGTATCAATTGGAATTGTGATAGGTGATAAACATTATTCTATATATCCAAAGAACAGTGTATATATTTTAATAAGAGATGAATATTTAAGTATTTGTAAGGATGTTAGAAAATTTTATTATTTCACATACGTACATACATATACATACGTATATCGAATATATTATTCTTTGTAGCAGCAAGGTTCAATAAACATATAATAAATATTAAGGTTGCCCACTGTGCACTGTGAACGTTCGACTGACACTCGAGCCGTTGACAAGGCTGCCACTTAGTTTAGAGTTTTATGAGCGCAATTCGATTATTCTTCATTTACGTCAATCAATGTGGAGGCCCCTGCCTACTGCCTGCTGCCTGCTTTTAGGCGCTCTCCCCTGCAAGTCTAATCGCTTTGTTTAAATAGTAAACGCTGCAGGAAACAAGGATTTTTCGAAATTTAATATCACAGATGATGTGTCTGAGGCGTCTGCTTTATTGTTGTTGCTTATTGGGCTTGCCGCCATCCTGTCTATGGAGCTGTCTGCCCAAATGTCTGCTCTCACTTCTCTATGTCGCCCTCGCCCTGTAAGCGTATCCTTTCGAATACGAAATCCTTTGCGGCTATGACTGCCGAAGCTGCCACTGTTTTGTTGATTTTCATTTCATTTCCTAGCTCGGCTTTTTTCTCGTTCTCATTCTCGTTCTACCTCCTGTTTATTTTGCTTTGCTGTTTGCTTCCGCAACTTTATTATAGCTTTTGGCTGAGTAGCAACTGTTTGGCTGTTTGCTTTATGCTTATGAGGGTAAGACCAATGCGTCGTATTGGCCTTGTCGCCAGAGAGCTGTGGGAGCAGGAGCTACTAAAGGCTGGGGCTAGAAAGGAAGCGGGGGTCGCTATGAGCCATAGCATTTGTGGATTATGAATTGGTCGTGCTGGGTGTGTGAGAATCGGGGCACTTGCACAAACTGTTGACTGAGATTATTGGCTACTTTAAGAGGCCAGCTCAAAATGGGAAAAGAAGGGGAAAGTAATTACACATACACCATACTTTATAACGACTTATAAAACTTGAAAACCATTCTTGGATTTTTTTATTTCAGCGATGGAAAATAATACCCCGGTTCAATCACATCACATTCTGGCACATTGTCAAAATGCCACTGATTTGCTGTATAAAATTCCCATAAGCAAATGAAGAGTTAAGTTAAGTGAAGCTAACAATTCAAAATTTAGATGGACATTTGATATTTTATATATGACACTGTACTTGAAATAAGTTATTATAAAATGTTCCCTACTTTACTTTCAGATCATTAATCTAACGTCTATATATTATTCTCTGAAGTTATAAAAAGTTATAGATCATTAATGTTTAACAAATATTCCAAGTTTTTTGTTTTGTTTGCGTTTTAAATAAGCTCATACTACAATAATGTCACAGACTAAATTGGAAATAAATGGAAAAAGTATTTGATGTAAATGAAATAACTTTGTACATATTTACATACATACATGAAACATGGAAGGAAACAAGCCAAAAAAGCGTGAGAAGGCTAGAAAAGGGCAATAATGAAAGCAAATTTAACCTAATTAAGGCAGATTATATGGATAATATATAATATATTTATTTATTTTATACCCGGTACTCATTTAATGGATGTATAAGGAGATACAAAACATATTGAAGCTTTTCTATACCGCAGGATCGGAACACATTTCTGCTCGCTTTAATAGAAAATTTGAAATTTGAACAGATTCTATTTGTAAACATTAATTTTGATCTGAGTACTGGGTTTTAATGTACAAGTAAGCATTTACATACACATGTACATATGTACTTACATTATTTTTTTTTTTTCCAGATTGACATTGCTATAAATAGATTAAGTTTGTTCCTGCCTATGAATTATGTTAATTTATAAATTAATAAGTAACAAAAATTGTACTGATATGTTTTTCCAGACACTACACTATAACTATACAATTTACTATACGTTATTTTTCATATTTTGAATACTTCTGAATTTATTACTGAACA
Source organism: Drosophila tristis (assembly GCA_018150885.1). Taxonomy (NCBI): domain Eukaryota; kingdom Metazoa; phylum Arthropoda; class Insecta; order Diptera; family Drosophilidae; genus Drosophila; species Drosophila tristis. Next base: position 581,830 of record JAECWT010000197.1, read on the forward strand.
TTGCCATTGGCTATAGAATAACACATTTTTTGGCTACAAATATTTTTTAATTTAATATAAAATATAAATAAACAAATTTGTACAAGCTTTTGTTTTAGTGGGGATACTACCGCAACTTCCCTTTGACTCCAATATAAATGGCACACCTTTTAAATTATTTGCATTATTAATGTTCTGCAGTCACTTTTATCATTCTCGTCTCTCAATAGCTAATAAATATCCATTTCTTTTATATCAATTCGCCTAAAAGTATTTTTGACAGTCCACACATTTTAGTTCATTTAGTTTTTAAGTCTCACGTAGAAATAAAATCTATCAAATGCTTGATAGACTGGACATTCATCAATAAGAGAGGAATTAGTTTGCTGCGGCGGTGCTCATCCATAAATCGCTGCGTTTTTCGAGTTTGGAGTTTGGAGCAATCAAGCCAGCGGAGCAGACAGGGCAAATATTCAAAATGGCTGACATTTTGTGCTATGTACGGGACCGAGAAGCAGACCCAGCGCTAGACAGAAGGAGAATGTATATGTACGGGTATATGGAAGGGCAGGAAGATAATGGAAAATGGCCTGGCAACATGTTAATAGCATTTCACGCACGACTGAGATTCGCATGCCAGACTGCTCCGCATTCCCATGCCGCCCACTCACATCAGGCCATATACCGGAGGTGGGAAATCCCGGCTCCTGATTGGTTTGGCCCGGCCAGGTGGCTCGGCCGCCCCGACTCCGGCCAGGACGCGACTTTGCTACTGTTGCCAGCAACCCTCGACCAATGCTGAGCACGGCATTCCGCCACAGCCCGTCCGCATTCCTGGGCCTGCGCAGCTGCCGGGCGGAGAGCTTTTCACCACACGGAGGCCAGTGGGAGCGAGCGAGACGGGCGGGTCGATTATGCTCTGCCAGAGCATAATCTGGACCAGGGCACCCATCTGGGCAGACAAGAAAGGCGAATGCGAATGATGTTAGTTTCACTTCGTGCGTTGTCCTGCTGAGGCCAAAGCGAGCTCGGAGCTGCGTTAGTGCTGCATCTGGTATATAAAGAGAGAGGGGAATGTGAATATATAGAGAAAATATTCTGAATAATACTATGTAATTGTTGAGTGATAATCAGATTGCTGCAATATGCGGAAATGTTAATAATATCCCCTTTGTGACCCCGAGAAACTCCTTCGTAATACCCATGAAAGGGAAAAATCTATTCATGCGTTCCCACGCTTCCAGTTTCCAGTCGTCGAAAAATTCCAGTGTATATACTACGCCCCTCCCCCATACCCCTGCCCCTCTGCCGTCTTCCAACCATCCAGTTCATGACGCGACTGAGATAGCTGCTTATGTACTCAGTCCACAGCCATCCCCATCCCTGCCACCTGTCCTTTTCTTGGGACCTTGTATGATCCTCTGCGAGGTCTACGACGCTGCTGAAAGTGACTTGGCTATCACACAGTCTTCAGACAGAGTTGAATTCGGATCGCCATCATCCTCGTCGTCGTAGTCTGCCGTCGGTCTCCGGGTCAACTCTGTCTGAATGTTGTCGTCTCACATTTTAAGTTTTAATTAGTTTATTAAAAGTTTTTACTCCAACTCTTTTTTTTCGGGGCGTGTGTTGCTCAGAAATTGTGAGAATGTAGTCAAGTAATACAGCTGAACTTTAACCCAAAAATCAAATCGGTTATGTAATCGTTACTTGTCTTTTTCTTCCATTCGCAGCGTATCGTGTTGAGTGTCAAGCTGTAGAATCTGTTATCTGTGTACCTTATTTGTGATATCCTAACCAACCACAAAAAAAGTTTAAAAAATAATCAACCAATTTTGTTGCCTAATAATAATCATTTAACATAAACGCGACTAAACGAAACTGTGAAACGAGAGGCGATTACATAAGCACGAACATCGGCGAAATGGATTACGTAACACTCGTGTGGCATGTAAGTAGGCGAAATTCGGAAAGGTCATAAGTACAGAGTGAAAGTACAAAGAAAAAAGCCGAGATTACAAATAAGAGTTATACTATATACCTACATTATTTGTCTCAAGAGGTGTCCTGCAACAGGATAAAATATTATAAACAATTTTTCTAAGCAAATTTTATAATAAAATTTATAATACAATTATTTTCAATTTTTAATTTTTTTTTGCTTTTGTGAGAGTGTTCTGCTGCTGCGCAGATGATGCTCACGTCATAACATCTTTAGAACATTTCTTAAAATTCATCAAATGATTTCGATACGAAGGACTTCATACTTATCATGCAATCAGTGTCTAGATTTGCCAAACTTCATGTAAATGGAATCAATTTTTAATGTTTTCTAACCCCTTTTAAAACCCCGTCACAAAAAAAATGTTCTGAAATTTCTGGCCCACATTAAATGAAGCATAAATTGCAATCAAAACGTACTCTCAAAGCAGGAGAACTCTAACAAAATACTTTTTCGGCTTACCACCACTCCCATCGTCTTTCCACCATTCCCTAGTGCCAGTCAAGCATCAAAAACACAAATAAATTTATGAACATAAGCTGCTTACAACAAATGTGGAAAATGGTGAAGCTCTAGTGAAGGCTTTCCTTATCAGCAGCAGCACACAAATTGGCGAACAAATTAATAACTGGTACAAATCTCTTTTACAGGAACTGTGAATGAAACAGCAAACAACCCACTGGTGAAGAAAGCATCTTCGAACAAGCCAATACAGCGGAAAATCAAAATTAGATGGCGACCAAGTGAAAGTCCCCCACTTTACCCAAGAGTTAAGTCGTCAAATTATTGCTGGCTTCACAGAAATTAACCGCCAGCCGTTTCGCCACGCCCATTGGCACGGAAAGCCTCCGTGAAGTAGGCACAAAAATACGGGAATATTTATGCGCACAAGTGATAACCGCGGCACGGTCAACGAAACAAAACATTCGCTGCGCTAGGAAAGGGACGACACGGCACGGGCACCACAGTGAGCCAAGTGGGAGATCCATAACCGGAGTCAGAACAAGAGTTGGAGCCAGGAGGTTTCGGCCACTGCCACAGCATCACCATGAAGGGCTTGACGGCGTTTAAAGAGAAGGCGACGGGCGTGTTTGGCGGGTGAGTGCTGCATGAATCGAATATGATATGATGACACTAAACATAAGGGTTGTGATCTAAATATAAGAAATTTTTAGTTTAAAAGCAATTTTTTTTTGGTGAGTTTCTTCTGAAGCAAAATTGATTGCATTTCGTATAACTTTTAGTGTTCCCATGGAATTTTATAACATTCTAGAGACTTCATAAGTATTACAGATAGAGCGAAAGATAGAGCTAGATTTAGAAAAAACTTTATCAAAATCTTTTCGAAACGAGACTTCCTTTTTAATACAAATACAAATGTCCCTACATTCACAAAAAAGTTTGTTTTAGCACTTCAATTTTGCTGACCTGTGTAGAAAGATGACGATGGGCAATATGCCGAGAATGAAATATGATTGCAATCAAATGGACTTTATAGAGAGAGAGAGAAAAAATGAATTTAATTTAACGCAACGTTGATCTTGGTAGTGGTTGGATGAACTTGACCTGGCAATCCGGGATAATGCAGCATACAAAATATTCTCGTATTGATGCATACTCCCGACTAGCCGGCGTCGCGAAACTTTGGCACGTGTCTGGCCCAGGAAAGTTGTAAAATTATTGGCATGCTTAACAAGTCATTAAAGGGGAGTGTCGAGAGGGAACTCTACTTTCCAGGAGTTCCAGGAGAACGGTGACAACAAACGCCTCGGCATGCCGGGACGCTCACCGGCGCCTCAGGAATTCCGTGCACGTTGCCAGCACGTGCCCACACGGAAGCCATTGACAGCGACGATGACTCCATCACCTTGGTCTGCTGGAATACAATAAAGTTGTGAGGCATATTGGGCAAACTCCCACACACCATTCAACCGTTCATTCAGTCATTCATGGGGAGGAAAATGTGAGGCATTGGTATGCAATTTTATGGGCACACCAGGACGGGATAACTGATTTCTCAAGGACCTTGGGCGCAAATTAGAAATTGGAACAATAGGTGGAATCGCTTTCATTAAGGAATCTGTTGCATGCCAACGAAAGGCTGCAGATGAAATTGATTTTTACGAGCGTTTTATTCATCCGTTGCCAGGATCTGTGGCTGAAGCCCTCAAGGGGCACTCAAGGCGCGCGCGGCGCGAAGAAATTGGAATGCCTCAAGAGGCAAGGGAAAACTGAATGAGTTCCTTCTCATTGCCAGCGAAAATGAAATTAGAATTGTCATTGAAGACGCGGTCGTGTCGCTGACATGCCCCCGCTAAAAGACCTCAACCACCATTAGCACCACAAGTACCATATTATCTCAGTTGTCAAGGCAAACAGACTTCTATACATATATATAAATATACGAGTGTATACATCTACCCTATTTTTATCTAATGGATGCTTAATGGGTGCGCGTTGAGACCAAGACCAAGTTAAAGTCAAAAGCAAGTTTCCATCAAATGCTGAAAATCCTTCAGCTTTCTGCTTTCCCGCTCTCGTCTATGGCGCCAGTTAGCAGTAATCTATGCGGCGCCAAAAAGTCTACAACATTTTTACTGACAATCCAAACCGCCAAACAAGTGGCTGGAAAAACTTTAGCGCCATGGATAGTTTTGGCGAGACAGCAAAAAATAAGTCAATGATATACATATGTATGTAAGAATGATTTCTGGAGATAGACGTGGGGATGCTCTAACATTAAATGGAGAGAAACTTTAGAGGGTAATAGATTGGTTTTCGATTGATGTGTACAAGTATATAAATTTATATATAGCTATGTCTGTATATGCGTATATGTACAGATGTATATAATCTAGACTTCAAGTAAAATATTTATTAGTTACTTTTAGATTATTAATGGTTTTAGAAACTCCTGATTTAAGACTTAATGGAGAAGGTCACATACATTTTAAAAATGTAGCCTTATAACCAGAAATTTATCAGTCATTCAATAAAGCAGTAAACTATTTTAATTCCTAAAGAATTAATTTAAGGCAGAATCTTTAAAAATTGTATTGATGCATTTAATCATAATTTCGAAGCAAATTGATAAGCAACTGTGGAATTCCAAATAATTCTTGGTTAGGAAGATCTCTATTTTCACAACTGATTACCAGATAATCTCTGGCGTACCTTAACAGGGCTCTTGAATATCTCGAGAGACAGCTGCCGCTAAAATGGTAATCGAACAGCTTTCGGCACATAACAAACCTAATGACAGGCATTACACAGCGCTCTCCCTTTCGAAGGGCATAAAATTGGCGTCAGACGAGGCGTCCTTAAAGTCGGTCAATGCACAAGACGGTGGAAGGACTTCTCGGCCTCTTCGTGGGGCGGACTTCCCGGTCCTGCGTGACCAGACGAGGGTAGCTTTAGCGGCAGACAGTTGAGTTATGTGACAGTCGGCGACGACGAGAAAGTTATCCACTGTAGCTGTAGTGGCTTGTTTTTGGCTGGTGGCTGCTTATTAGTTTGTATAGCATACTTCCCGGGTTTGTCTGTATATCTATGGATAAAAATGCCAATGGAGAGGGGGAGATCCAGAGGTTATCATTGTGGATGTGTCACTTAACCAGGGTTAATGGGAGGGTAGGGTAGACCACCACGATATCATCTAACAACTGCCATCAATCAGTGAGCGACAAGGTCTGGCACAGTGTTTAAACTGTGTTCGACCGACAAAAGGTCTCGGCAGAGAAATCAAATCGGAAAATACGATTCGAAATCAGATTGTCACCTGGTTGAATCAACTTTAAATACTTTAGTCCGCAGCCATGCTATCGCCACTTAATAAAATTGAATTTCTTTCAAGCTGAGGGAACTGCCTCCCTCTGGTAATTCCTTTCCACAGTCAAAGAAATTCCTTGGGGACCAACACGCAGAACAACCACCTTGATCGGGGAGGGTGGCAGATGCTGCCTTAACAAGCAGAGAATATTTGTGTTTTCACACCCTCTTCTTGACCTGTTGATATGGCCTGTTTCTGTTCTAATTGGCATGAATTATGTGCATCTTTTCGCGCGCCATTTTACTCTTCCAGCCTCAAGCCGAATATGGAGAAGTTCGAAATATCTCAGAACTACCACACCGGGCATGGAGGCTACGAGGAGATGGAGGGCGGCGAGCGCGAGGGCCACGGACCCGGCGGCGGCCACGCCTACGACGACGATGACGACCGGCCCGACTCGCCCGCCTCCTTCGAGGAGATAGAGCGTCCGCCGCTCCGGAAGATCGACAAATACTGCAAGGCCGAGTGCCCATGCATGCCAGCCCGCTACACCATTGCCACCATGGCATGCGTGGGTTTCATGATCGCCTTCGGAATGCGCTGCAATATGTCGGCTGCCAAGTTAAAGGGCGAGCACAACGGGGTAAGTAACGCTGTTAATATTTGAATGATTTTTTTACTTTTATATTCATTGAAATCACTCTGGGGCACACAGACTAAAGTATTTTTGTGCGCCCAAATAAACAGCTGGATGTGGGAGTGCAAAACTGCTTCAAAAAGTTGTTTACGCCAAAGACCTGGAGATGCTTCTAAACTTCGCAACTCTCTTTTCGAATTTCGGGACACAAGTTTGTCTTTGAGTTGAGCTTTGATGAAATTAAATCTGTTAACTTGCCTACAATGTAAAAAATGTGTGAAGAAATATCAAGATCAAGAATTTAAGAATTGACATCAGTTCATTTTTGTTGTGGTAAATATTCAGTTAATATATGAAAACGAATCCTTAGATCACATTAGATACCTGTAATCAATAAAAGACTTCAATCTGACTTCACTGGCTAATAGCTAAAAAAGAAGCCTCCAAAATTTGCATACCCGGAACTCGAAGAGTTTAGAATTACATTAGATTTGTGGTCGAAGTCGATGTGTGTAACGCACAGAATAATTATTTCCGACCCCAAAAAGTATACATATACATTTATTCTTGATCAGCATCAATAGCCGAGTCGATATAGCAATGTCAGTCTGCCCGTCTTGATCAGCGCCTACTTCTCGGACACTATGTGAGCTAGAGCAACCAAAATTTCTGTTTTTAGACTCATGTGATATCACACTACTACAAGTGTATTTCAAATTTTCGGCTCCACAAAGTAGAGTTGTGGTCACTGCAGCAACTCACAACGTTCCCTCTGGCTCTAACTACATACATAAATGGTTACGTTTTTTTTTAGTCTTCTACAACTAGTCTTGAAGAACTTTGCCATTCTGAAAAGCTAATAAGTGGAAAAGCTAATAATGTCAAGCGGTTCTAAAAACCTTGAAGCTCAAGTTTACCTTTTGGGAAAATTTTAAATTGATGGAAGGAATAAAATCAACTTCTGTAGTTTATTGTAATTTTTATTTACTACAAAATACTGCTACATTTTCAAATAGGATTTTAAACATAAAAGAAGCAGAACGATACATTTAATGGAATGAGACGAAAATTTGCTTCATTTAGCAAAAAGCTGCTGTCGATTAGGGTGTGGATGGGTATCACTCAAAAGTCATACACAAAACGTCACGCCCCCACACACATATAGGGAGAAACGCCAAGTTTGTGTTCCCTGTATGACTTCCGGCTTGACGCTCGTTAATAAAGGCCCGGGGCAACTTTTAATGAATACTGCGTTTCCACTCATGGTTTATATTTTGTATTTTTTGTGATATTGCAGACGGTTTTTATGAACTGGACGGTTGCTGTGGAGAGCCATGTGGACTCGTCCTTCTTCTGGGGCTATCTGGTGACGCAGATTCCCGGCGGCTTCATTGCATCCAAGTTTCCGGCCAACAAGATATTCGGCCTCTCCATCGTCAGCTCGGCAACGCTGCATCTGTTCGTGCCCTTTGCTATGACGCTGATGCATGGCCACGTGGTGATTGGAGTGCGCGTGCTGCAAGGACTCTTCGAGGTAAGTAACCAGATTCGATTTTGCCACAGATCAAAGCCATGGATTACGATTGCGTGACGCTGCCAAAAGGGAGGGATTGGTCCCGGGATGGGGTGAGATTTTGCTTTCTGTTAAAGCAAATATGTGAAATGAAAACATGTCCTAAGCCCTCAAAAGAGGATATGGGTAGAAGGAAGGGAAAATAACAAAAGCATTTATTTTAATGCGATTTCTTTATGTATATGCCCAAGTCTATCATTTTTCTTTCTGCTCTCTCAATTAGAGATGTGACTGGGGAAAGATTTTTGGCGATACGAACGTGAAAAAAGACTTGTCATTTCACTTTAAGGTAGCAGCGTGAGCTCAAAAGCTATACAACGAACTATCTTGAACGAGAAGGAACGTGTGAGTCGCTTCTGGGGACGCGACTCTACTTATACCCGTACTCAGACAGTATATACATTTTTGAGCATATAATTTTTTAGAATTTTAGAATTAAAAAAAAAATTTTACATTTTACATTTTTTTGCTACATCTGTTATCTACATCTAAAATGTATATTTGACATCTAAAATGTAGATTATTCATGTACCATTTAGATTCTACATCTCCTCCGCTAGGGGTTGCTCGCGCACTGAACGCGGCAGAGTGTGCGAGCGAGAAGGAGATAGAGTATCAAGTCTCTGGATGGAGGAGGCAGGGGAACCTACAGAAAATTAATTTCTTCATTCTGGCTATAATTATTATCCGATTTGATTCAGATTCGGCAATCTGATAGATATGGGCATTCTCTACGATACTGCGTTTTTAGTTTTATCGTATCTTTAAAATTGTGCCTGCCACAGATTTTCGTCCTTTGTGGAGGCGGAAGGGGGCGCGGCGAAATTTAGAAATACACTTGTAGCAGTGTGATATCACATGAGTTTGGAAACCAACTTTGGTTACCCTAACTCTTATAGTCTCTGAGATCCAGGCGCTCAACAAGACGGACGGACGGACGGACAGACAGACATGGCTATATCGACTCGGCTATTGATGCTGATCAGAATATATATACTTTATGGGGTCGGAAAATTTTCCTTCTCTGCGTTACACACATCCACTTTTACCACAAATCTAATATACCCCTTAACTCTTTTTTGAGTACGGGTATAAAAAGGTGTTCTTTTAAGAAAAGAGCCGAAAGCTTTAAAAGATTTTAAAATTAAAATCAGTACAATCATGTAAAAAAACAAATTTCTTTTTATTATAAGAATTCGATTTTATTGGACACAAAAAAATGAAACAAATACAAGATGCAAGATTTTATTAAACAACACTGACATACAATTGAAATTGAAAGATAACAATTTTAAGACAAGTCGTATCAAACTTGTTCTCGGTTAGCCTGAAACTTTCTCTTATCAGATATCGTCATAAATATTTCCATGGACTACCATCACTAAACTAAATTTGACTTTACATCCTTTAAGTAACTTTATTTCCACTTAAATTTCATAGGGTGTAACGTATCCGGCCTGTCACGGCATCTGGCGCTTCTGGGCGCCACCCATGGAACGCTCCCGTCTGGCTACCCTAGCCTTTTCAGGATCCTATGCTGGCGTCGTGGTGGGGTTGCCACTGTCTGGGCTGCTGGCCGATACCGTGGGCTATCAGGCGCCGTTCTATGCCTACGGAGTGTTTGGGATAATTTGGTATATGTTCTGGATATGGCTATGCTTTGAGAACCCGCGAAAACATCCGGCCATCAGCATTCCCGAGCTGAAGTACATCGAAAAGTCGCTGGGAGAGTCGCTTCATCCGACGATGCCCTCGCTGAAGACGACGCCTTGGCGGGAAATTATGCGGTCCATGCCGGTCTATGCCATCATAGTGGCGAACTTCTGCCGATCCTGGAACTTCTACCTGCTGGTCTTGTTCCAATCATCGTTCCTCAAGCACAAGTTCGGCTTCAAGGTGGAGGAGGCTGGCTTTGTGGGATCCTTGCCTCATCTGATTATGACCACGATTGTGCCATTCGGTGGTATGCTGGCGGATCATCTGCGAAAGAATGGAATCCTGTCCACCACGAATGTAAGAAAGCTGTTCAACTGCGGTGGGTTTGGAATGGAGGGTCTGTTCTTCTTATTCGTGGCACATTCCTCAACATCGGTGAGTAGGAAGGGTTTGAGCCTTACTGGGTGAGTGCTAAAATATTGATTCCAGACAGGAGCAATGTTTGCCTTGACTTGTGGCGTGGCCTTCAGTGGGTTTGCCATATCTGGCTATAATGTCAACCACTTGGATATTGCTCCGCGCTATGCGAGTATTTTAATGGGTCTCTCGAATGGCATTGGCACGCTGGCAGGGATCATAGTGCCATACGCACTGGATGGGCTTATACAGGCCAATGTAAGTAGCACGCTTTCAAATGTATTTAATCCAGGGTACATAAATGTAATTCTTGCTATGATATACTCAGCCCACTGGCTGCTGGACCACTGTGTTCACTTTGGCCGCCTGTGTTCATCTGGTTGGCTGCACTTTCTACGGCATCTTCGCGTCTGGAGAGCTGCAGCCCTGGGCCGAGCCGCCGGCCGAGGAGCAGCAGGTCTGGGCCCCACCGGCGGGAGCCATCACCAACACAGATCCCAGCCAGGCAGGCATGCTAGGCAACTACATGAAGGAGACCTCATTCGTAAGTCGCATGCATAGCTGGGCTTAAGTGATCTCTAACCTCGACTGCTTTCGTTCTTACCTCTTCCTTGTAGGGTGCACCCGAGTACAATGAGCAGAGCCAAATGCAGCAATCAAGTTCCATTAGCTATGGCGCCACCGGGCACGTGGCCAACAATCCATTTGCCATGGCCGCCAGTGCACCCATTGCCGAGCAACCCGCCCCGCCACCGTACGAAGACGTGGCCTACAACTACGACTACACGCAAGGCCAACCCCAGCCGGGACAGATAGGACAACCGCCCTACGACCCGCAGTCATACCAGCAGCAATAAAGGAATCACATTAGTCACTGATATATATCATAGCTTTTAGTTGTAGTTGGAAATTGTTTAACGTTTATCGTTTGTTCTTGGTGTGTCGTTAAAGTTATCCTATCACTCTATATGTTGGGTTTTATTCGAAGAAATGGGGTCGCTAGTCACATATGTAGTTATTAATCGAGATCCTACAGCTGAGTAAAATACTATAAAGTAAAAATGTTCAAACGAATTTTCAGCAAGGAATGCCACAAGCCACAAGCCACACTAACACAATGAAACTATGTACCTAACAGAGAAACTACATATGCATACATAGCAATACCGTAACACATAGACACTGGAAGGCACATTCGATCTACATATAAGTCTTAAGGCACCATCGCTTCCGCGAATTTCTATTTACAAGCTCCAACCACAAATACAAAGCAAACGAGAAATAGAGGGACAAGAAGGCATATTTAACATTAACATTTGTGTATATCATAAACTACATAATCCAGACATGCAGCACGTCTCAAAGCATATTAATATATATAAACTGATATCTTATATATGTGGGTATATATATATATTTATATATATTTACATGTATATGTATAGATCATTCACATTATTACCACACATAATTATAGCTACAAATTGTTGTTAACTATGCAAATATGAAAACTGCAAGTTTTATTACCGTTGAAGATATTATATCTGTGCGAAGATCCGCCCCACAGGGTGACAGTATCTAGGCATGGGAAAATTTTAATCTTAAAAAACTAAGCAATTGTTGATGTTCGGCACGAATGATAGCCATAAAAGTTCATACTAACTAATCCAATATTCTTATATGGTTATGATCATTGTTTGTTTATCTTATATACATATGTATATGCTTTTGTATATGAATAACACGAGCAAGGCACGATGTAGGTACTAAAATATATATTTTAGCCACTTAAGTAGATAGCAGTAGGCGCATATAACCTCAGACTTGGTCTTCATATACTCGTCACACACTAATACAGACTACGGACGATAAGGACGTCCAAATAAAAAAAGAAGATATTTCTTATTATTTCATTATAAAATTGTCACAATGTAAAAGATTAGACATAATGTTGAAAAATTGTTTGGCTCCAAATCTTTCGTAGCTGCTTTTGTTATACTTTCTTTTTAAAGGCTTTACAATTTTAAATATTGTTTTACGTACTTAGATAATTTTTATATAGATACACATTTTTTTTTAATATGAGAATATATTTTATACAGTATTTAATTATTTTATTTTTGCACAAGGAGGGTGGTACCCATCGACAACAACCTTATACTATTCGTAAGATTACATGAAAAATAGCTGCATAAATAAATATATTTGATGGACTCTTTTTTGGCGTGAAGAAATCGGTTATAACACTGTTAATATAATAACTATTAAACATTTAAGATTTTATTTGGTCTTTATTCTCAGGAAAATATTTTTTTAGTTTTAATTGTTTGTATAAGATTTCACATTTTTTCTAAAATTTAACAGCTGTAAGTAAAGTCCAAATAAAGTCAAACTAAATAAATAATTCATTCTATTATATATATAATCATATACAAATTACAAACATTATCAACTTTTTGTTTATGTAAATATGTATTATTATAGTATAAACATCCAAAAAACTTACTTTACTGTAACCTTTAATAATGCACCATTTAATTATATTTCATTTTTTTGGCTTTAGATTTTATTTGTACTATTAACTTATGCACAATTAAATTTTTAACGCACAAATTTATATTACAAATAGCACTATTTAAAAGTATTTAATTTCGTTATTCAATGCACCATTATTACTATTCTGTTTTTTCTGAAACTTGGTTAAGAGGCAATCATATTTTCGATAACCTCTTTATTCTTATTTTAATATTTTAACACTTCCTACTGTCTAATTGTTTGTGCAACACTTTAAGAACAAATTAAACTATCAATAATAATAATGAATAGATATATATATATATATATTTAAATGTAATTTAATCAATTTATTCACAATTAAAACACTATGTAATAAATATGTGAAAATTTTCTAACTAAAAGAGTCAATTCTTATACCGTAATTTGTACAGCGCAGCGAATATATATAAACATATATAATCAAACAAATTTAAAATATATACATAATTAGTATGTAATTATGGAATTTTTAAATCTAACATGGGGAAATACTTCATGTTTGATCCATGAAAATAACAACCAAAACTGCTTGTGAAAGTGACAATACCTAGTGAAGTAAGCTTAGTGTATAGTCCATTAGCTCTTATTTAAAATTAATTTATATTCAGTTGTATTCTGTTTAGATTTGGGCACAAATTTTGAATTCTTCTCAAAATGTTGGCCACTTGGGCATTTGTGTAATATTAGATTAATTGCAAACCCATTATGTACATAAAGCAAAGAGAAATGCAACTGGAAGAATATATACTAGCGTAGATATCATAAATCCGTATGTGTGTCTTCTAAAAGCGAGTCTGTCACAGGAGAGATAAACACTTACGAGGCTCTCACCTGTCATGTGCTCATCTAATCGCATTGAGTTCTTTGTCTCTTTTTCTGTTTGAGAGATACTCAAGCTCTCGGGGCTGTGTGGACAATAATAATAAAATAATATGTTAGCCTGAAAGCCACATATGAAAGCACTTAATCACATCATTTGAAATGACCGTTTGTATATAATCTAACGTATATAAATACATGTGCAACAAATTAGCTAATAAATGCTTCAGTGAGTCATATATCTAAGTGTATATAATGCCAAATTAAGAAAAAAGTCATAATACCCATATAAAAAAAAAAAAAATAGAACGAGCTCAACTATATGAACTAAACTATGAATGATAACTATAGCTACATCATGCCAGATCCGGCTACGTACTTATAGGGTATTTTAACTCCTAGCCGAACATTAATGTTGTATGTGAAAGCAGACCTAAGATACGCCAAGCAGCCATATAAATAAACCATACAGTTTCATCGGAAGGGAAAAAATATAGGCCGGCAGTACCATATGTATATTGCAAACCAGGTATATTTGAGTATTAATCATATAAAATATCCATACTACAATATAAATGTAAAAAGGAGGTCACATTATTTCAACAAAAAGTTTCACGTTAAACGATTTGAAAGTATTAACTTTCTCAACCGATTGGATGGGATGGCCTATGAATACTGGAACTGTGTATATACAAAAAAATAAAACAATGTATTCTTTATGTTTATTAAGCGTTCGGTATAAAATTGCTAAAAATTAAATCAAAATCAAATATTTAAAAAAGAATGGAGATCCCTTTTCTGGCAACACCCGCCCATGTTGTATAATTTGTATGGTCGATAAACCAAGTTAATATACATACATATATACTTATATACGTACATATATACTTAAATGTATGCTCATAAAAGAAGGAAAACTCTTTAACAATATTCATAAAATGTATCTAAAAAGATTAGAAAAGACTCAAGCACAATAAAAGAGATTTTCATTTAACATCCAGCTTCAACAAATAATTTACCAAAAAAGTTACTCAAATTTATTTAAAACTAAAAACGTTATGACACTTTGAACGAGAAAGACCCCTGCATGACACCTGGCTACACGAATTACCATATTTAAACGCCTAAACGAATTCAAAACTAAATTATAACTTAACAAAAATGTATTTGGAACTCAATAAAATGAACTTGTTAAGAATTATGCCAACAAAGGTTGAGTGTATTTTGCTTTTATTTCAAACGACTTTCAGCCTACGACTTAATGATTAGTTTATTGATTTGTACAGAACCCGAAACATTTGGGATGGGATGGCTTCTCTCCCAACTCCCAGCAAACATGGCGGTGACTAAGGCTAACAACAAAAATATATAAAATAAATATGATTCATATAATTAGGAAACAAACTATAATCACATCAGTGCTACGGTGTAAAATATGGAAGAATGCTTCGATTTGGTTCGAAACGGAATACCAATAAGGTTAAATTGATTTTGTTTCCAAACTATCAAAATTTATTCTGAACCGCTTTAAATTTGTCTGCATTCTTTCATCACTATGCAGAGCAAAAGGCAACGAAACAAATGAAAATGATGGATTTTCATTATCGCCGTACTCCCTGGTACTCGCCATTGGAACGCCCCTTGCCTGGAAAACCACGAGCAAAGGGCGCTTTTGCATTGGTGGTAACATAGTAATTTCCTCGGGCTCTGAAAAGTAATAATACAATTACTAGAAAGATACTTAGGATGGCATGGTTCAGTACTCACTTATGTGAGCAGTGCTCGCCCATCAGAACGTAATCGGAATCCTTGGGCTCGCACCAGCCTATCAGGTAGGTAAACAAGTTGGGACAGGGACCCGCATAGAAGCCAAGAGTCGATGTTATAGACTCTATAAAATAGGGAGTGACTTTGGTGTGGTCGCAGGCCAAGGTTTCTGGAAATCAAATGAAACAGAACTGAATGTTAGTAAAGTACGGATGAACCATTAGCCTTTGATATCGCCATTTTGGGACAAGTATTAAGCTGAGATTCGATTCGATACGGGCATATGTAAATCCGTAATGGAAAGTGTATGTGAAGTACTCACGAAACAGTGTGGCAGAGCCTACACAGGCCGGCTGCCTGGTGCCGCCATTCACATAGAAGTCCGCGTGTCCACTGGAATGCCATTGACCGAGTATCCCCGCTCCAGTGTGCACAACATCCACAAAGTTGGCATCGGTCGTATCCAGATCCCTGGAGTTGTTGGCCCCTGCGTAGAAAAATATCGTTGGATCCAGGGCAGTGATACGTCCCAACTTTCCCTCCTCGGGCTTCAGATAGTTAGCCACCAGTCCAGCTATGTGGGCCCCCACGCTATAGCCGATGAAGTGAAGGTCATCTGGCTGGACCCCGCGCGGATGTCGGGCGAGGTACTTGACCAACTGGGAGATGCAGAGGCCTCCGAAGCGGGGCGCCCAGTCCATCTGGCTGAGACAAGGCTCCTTCACCGCGTCGGCATAGTCCACGATGATGATGTTGTAGTCGCCCACGCTGAAGTAGGCCTCCCGCAAGTCAGGACTGGGACTCAGGTCGCGACCTCCTCCGAAACCGTGGATGATTATCTTCGTGGGATGCCGGGGATTGAAGTGAGTGTAGTAAAGGGCGTTGGCATCGAGCACATCGATAAACTCCGGCTGCTCCTGGGTGCGGCGCGTGTACAGATAGAATTTAATTTTCGGATGCGGGCAGCGGTACGGCTTCTGCAGGCAGGATTCCGTCACATAGACTTGGGTTTGGTTTTGTCCCGCCGCCACCGCCGCGGCCACAACGCCAGCATTTTGAGTGGCTGTGAGGATGTGAGATGGGAGAAATAAAGTTGAAGTTGAAGTTGAATCTGATGTGGATGTTGGTAAACGGGTTTCACTGTTCGTTTCAGCTAGCTTTGGTATTACACTTAATTACATAAGCCGCTGGCTGCGACATTGAATGTTTGCAATTTGGCACGCTGCAAATGTCATGCGATTGCGTTTCTGCTGCAGTTGCAGTTTGAGTTGCAGTGGCACGAGCAATGCATGCCATACAACTGCCGCGCGGGCTGACAGCAGAAAGTAAAAGTCAGCCAAGTCAGCCAGTTGGACAGAAACGGAAGTGACGATGCCGTTGCCTGTTGCCTGTTGCTCTTTGTTTGCGTTTGCTGTTTGCTGTTTGCGTTTGCGTTTGCTGGGTTTATTTTTGACAAAACGTGCTGCCCATGATATAATTGGAGCTGCCGCCTGGATACGGAATGAATATGCGCAATTTATGCGGCTGATTCATGGCGGGTCATAAGGAAAACCCATTCCAGATGGGCTTATCTGGTAGTGGGGACATTGCCGGCGGACAGATGTGCGCTTTATGGTTCGCAATCTTTCCATATAATGCGAATCAAGATTATATCATGTACGTAGGTACTTTTATGGTAATAGTTCTAATGAAGTACGAGTATATGTACGTTTTCTATATAGCATACCCAATTAAATGTACTTACTATGTATATGTACTATATGTATATGATTTTTCAATTAAAATGGCTTATCACTGAGCAGAACGCACCCCAATAAAAATAACCAATTTATATACATATGTATATAACATTGCAAAAGTATTTATAAAATAAGTTATTTTAATCCCATGTTCAGGTAAATAATTAACTAAATTCAAATATTATTTTGAATGAATTTCAAACCGCGAACTAGTTCCCATGAGAAGCACCTCATTTGTTTGAAGCTAATTCGAACCTCCACCTGAGCTCACGGCATGCGTAAGAAGCCCCAGCAATGCGCATTGCATTCAAATGGCCACATTAAAAATCTAACGAAATTGTTGGAGAATCGACCTTCAGCAGCTGGCGCCGCTGGCTCAGTGGGCGGCAGGCAATGGCAATTGGCACACTTGTGGTTCGAGTGCCAGTACCGTACATAAGCAGATAACCAAGAGGTAGAGTCAGGCCATGCAACCGGTCTTTAGACTGTTACAGATGCAGAGTCTTGCTGCTTGGCTGAGCACTGGAAAGACCCGAACAAATCATTGCTGCCATATAGGGCACATACCCCATAGACACAGTGAATGAGCCGGGGAGTTGTTGTTACCATTTCACTTCGATTTCATTTTCGATGACATGATTTTGTGCATGGCTGACAAACAGCCGGATAGATGAATTTAGCATGCAATAGGCGGTGGGTTTACATCAGAGGCCTCAGCATAAATCCACTCAACCGCCCACCTCCGAAATCCACCACATTTCAATTAGCAATGGTCGGTACTGCGGTCGTGGTCATGCCTCAATTGTCTTCAACTTCTCTGTTTTCATTTGCTTTTCACAATCGCTGATCTGCAGCTTCGTGAGCTGCTTTGACCGTGTTATGTAAGCAAAAAAGGCACTTCACTGCGTTTTCTTCCCCCATCCTAACCATTCCTGTCCTTTTCCCATTTTAAAATTACGCATTGCACTTAAATGACTTTTTTGGGTTTTATGTATATCCATTGTTTGGAGAAAACTCGTGTGAAAATCGTGGAAATTGTATTGCAATTGGGTTGGGATTGTGGTCGGGGGTGCCCAACTAACACAAATCAAAACAATGCCAAAACGGAAGCCGGCGCCAACGGCGGAAGACGAAAACCCAAACACGAACTGCTCATCGTCCGCTAAGTGAAAGATGATTTTTGTTTGGTTTGGGGCTCGTCTCTGGGTTTCTCTCTCTTTTCACTGGTTTGCTTATAGGTTTTTTATATTTTGCTTGCCATGAGTCATATGTATTGTTTGGCTTTGAGTGTTTTTGTTGGCCACTTGGCTTCAAATCGATACTGATATTGGGATTTGTGTGTCATAACCTTTAAATTTAAAGGTTGCACATACTGAGCAATAATTATGTTTAAGAAATCAATCATGCTAGTCAAATTCTTGAAAAATTGGATAACTTTGAATTATACTTTGACTTCTTTGACCTCCTTTATAATAATGGCTAGTGTGTTCATTAACCTGCAATCTTGAATAATTATTGCCCCAGTATTAACCTGCCTAAAATCCTTCATCCCTCTGCCCCCTGGCCATGGCTTCACGTCACAGTTCGGCAATGTCACGCACTCCGGCAATGCGCATGCCCCCCATTAGTCGGCCCCAGCGAGACCCTTGACTGCCCGGGCTGGGAATGTACAGCGATGACACCTTCATCAGCAGCAATATAACTTGGTTAAGTAGTAAATATTGCAACAGCAGTGAAACAGAAACAAACAGCCACGAAGAGTGTCAAGGTGCAGTGCATAAATACAGCGTATTCATAAATATGAATCAAAATTAAAGCCACGAATTATGAGAAATTCCAGAGCATTTGGCATAAACGATAGCCACTACAATTAATTAAATTGGCTAGCGAGAGGCAAGAGTCAAGAGCCAGAGTCAAGCCATCATTGAGCAGTGATAAACCAAAGGCAGAGACAACATTAGTGTGCGGGATGAACCATGTCAAAATATGCGTGACCAATATCAATGGCTGGCAAGACAATAAAAACTTTCAAGTAGTTGTCAGAGCAACAACATTACAAGTGCTTATAAAAAGAGCTTTGAAAATATTTATGCTTTTATATAAACAATATATGAAGCAAGGTCAACACGGGATGACTCCAGAGAAAACCAAAAGAAACTCATAAGTATTGTGCAACTACTCGTATTTAAAAATGAAATTTATGCCGTCTGTTTAGGCAGTTGACGCAAATTTGAAGTGTCAACAGCCACAGAGCAGACACAGCCGCCATAGCAGCTAACAGCCAACGGCCAACAAATCTACAATGACAGACCCAAAAGAAAGGCCAGGCACAAACCAATTCAGGCATGGCCAAAAATATAGGTTCCAACCAGCATCAGGGCGAAAGTAAAAGTTTAACGTAAATGTCTCTCTCTTTTGGGTATTTTTTCTTTTTCTTTTTCTTTTCCTGTTCAGTTTCTTTTTAGCACATACGAACCGGCGAACTCCAAACGGGCGAGTGTAGCACTAATCAGGAAGAGGAACTGCAGCAAGCCAGATGAACCCACAAATGCTCTTGGTTTCATCAACAAGTTGAACTGCATTTTTGTGGCTTGTTGTTTCTTGTTGTTGTTTTTTTTTTGGCAAACTCTTAATTATTCACTTTGCGTATGGGTTACTTGAAACTGGAATTTGATTATATAACCGAACTAAGCCGCGGTGCAGCTCTTTACAGGCCATGGGTCAAGGTCTGCAATGTGTTTGCTTGGCTAACCAAAGGTGTACACTCTTTCATAGGCACCAGCTTGAGAGCTGGTCATTGGACTCGATTTCGATTTCAGTGCACAACGAGACGACCAAGCTGGCGGGGCATTATTCCGGCTGCCCCAGCAAAAACTAATTCAATTTTTTCTTCACTTCTTTTATATTTTTTGCGGGCACGCGCGGGTGTTTCAAAAGCGATAGGAATATTAACTGGGTAGGGTTTCACGGGATCCGTGCGTGTGCGCTCGGTTGGAGCTCTCTCGAGCGATTGCAGCTTGAGTTCGTGTCTTCAGTCTTTTGTCTTGGAGCTTTCCCCAAAATAAGTTGGCCGAAGCTCGCTCTTGAATGAAAGCTTTTATTCTGGTATTTTTAACGCTTTTTTATTGCAAGCTGTGAAAGTGAACTGTGAAGCTCTGCCACATCCATTTCCACATCCACCAGCGGACCCTTAGCAAAGGGGGAAACCTCATGAGTTGTGAGGAAATACGATCCGATAGATCTGATAGAAATGAAACCCCGAGATAAGAGAAGATTAAAAGGGTAAAATATTGAAGAGGTTATCGACATACTTCTCCGAGACAAAGTATCCCATCTGGCTGTTGGGCATGCCCGAGTACTGGTTGCAGCGCTGGGAGAAGAAGTCGAACCACCCGCCGCACTGCTGGGCCCAAAACCCCCTGCTGGTGGTGAGGGACTCCGCGTAGTAGACGGCCGCACGATAGTGATTGCAGTTGTAGAAGCGCCAGGAGCTCACGTAGCTGCAGCCCCGCTGGTTCAGCTGATCCAGGTTGGGGTAGAAGTCAGCATGCCCCATCGGAGGCAGCATGGAAAAGAAGAAGGGATCGGTGTGAATGATGTCCACAAAGTCAGCGTCGCTGCGATCCAGCTTCTGCCGCAGCGAGGACTGCATCATGAACCCAGGTCCAGCGGGGTCGAGGCCAGTGATCCTAGCCAGCGGCTCATCTACGTAGTTGGCAACCAAACCTGCCACCTGAGCACCCAGACTGAAACCAATCAAGTGTATGTCCTCCCGTTTGCAGATGCCAGCCGTTAAGAGATTGCCAATTAGCTGAGCCAGGCACTCGGACACAATGGGAGCATTGGTAACAGCCCAGGGAAAGTAGCAGGGCATACGAACCAGACTCCCATACTCCACCGAAATCACATTTACGGGCTGGGTTTGGAGCAGGACATCACGCACCTCTAGATTGGGAGTCAGATTCCGACTGCCGATGAATCCGTGTATGAGTATTTTTAGAGGTAGATTGGGCATAAAGAGTTCCACCTGCGGGTTGAGAGGGTCTACTTCCACGGGTTGATCACGAGTGTAGCTGAGAACGGTCTGCGTTGAGTTTGCTTCCTCCAATAAGAAATCGCAACTCACTTTGTGTAGAGCCAAAAGGTAATGCGAGGATTTGGGCACTTGTTCTCCGCAAAGATGCAAAGCTCGGGCAATAGTCCACGCAGCTCCATGTCTGCTCTAGTGTATCCAAAGAGTAGAAATACCAGCAGGAGGTGGCTCCCATTCCATCGATATTCGCTCATTGCAAGTGTCTAAACTGCTCTACGACTTTGCTCTAACGCCTATTCTATTAAATTTGCCAAGCATAACATTGAAAATTGCATGGGAAATGAGGGCCCATATAATGTGCAGGTACGCTGATAAAAGAGTCAAGGTTTCCAGAGAGGGTTAGGGTTAGCCAGTAGGCTAAGGTCAGAGCTGGTGCTAGGCTGGGTTCGGTTCGGTTGGAGCTTTGTGCGGGCATTAGAAGCTGACATTGAAATTCGAAGAACGTGATAGATTAACGAAATACATTGAGAATACACCTACCTAGCTATCCACAAGCTAAATCGGAAAATAATAAAAGAAACTGCTTTACTCGCAGATTCCTACCAATTGTTTTAAATAACGTATATTAAACATTTTTCGAGCTAGCGTAAGTAATCACAAATAATCCTATGACAAAGGTTCGTCTTCTGCTTGACCCTTCCAGACCAGTAGTTTCTCTAGATCGTCCACATCTGTCTTCAGATGTTTCTCGGGATCCTCCAACTCGAGGAAGGCCTCCAACAGCTGTGGTTCAAATTCATGCTCGAGTTCATTGGACTCGGGACTCAGCCGGAACTTGGCCAGGTGTCTGCTGTTGTCCACGTTCTCCATTTTTCCCAGTGCATAGGGCGTATCGTTGGCTGTCTTAAGGAAGAAAGATCCCTTCACGTCATCCGCGACGTGGTAGCCCATTAGGGCCTGGGGGGCGCTGGTAGAGCAGAGTCCGATGAGGTGGACCAACCAACTGGAGCACTGGCGACCCCAGAAGCCTACGGAGGAGTTTATGGACTCGGCATAAAAGCGGGGAGCTCTCTCGTGATTGCAGCTCCCGGGATCGTTGGGGTTCTCCTCCATGCAGCCCGGCTGCTGGGGTCCGAAATTAGGGTAGAAGTCCACATGGCCCATTGAACGGAGCATTCCTCGACCCAGAACATCCGTGTGGATTACATCCACGAACTCTGCGTCGCCAGCATCTAAGCGGCGCGCATCACTGCCAAGGATGAACAGTGGCTTGGCCGGGTCCAGTCCCGTAATCCGCTTCAACTTTCGCTTCAGATTATTTGTGGTCTGACCCGCCACCTGGCCGCCAAGACTGAAGCCAATTAGGTGGATCATCTCATTCTGAACTATGCTCCGGTCCACCAGGTTGTTGATGAGCTGCGCCAGACATTTGCTCACTAGGGGAACGTTTTGCACCGCCTGGACATAGCAGGGATAGCGCACCAAGGGTCCATAGTCAATGGAGATCACATAGACATCCTCGTGGTCCAGCAGCACTGGCCGAATGAAGGTATTCGGGGCAAAGTCCCGATAGCCCGTGTATCCATGGATGAGTATCTTCAGAGGGCGCGGGGGCTGAAAATCCCAGGGATTGAGATTGAGAGGATCCAGTTGTATGGGATTATCCCGAGTGAAGCTGAAGCATAAGACTCTGAGTGAGTGCAGAAGCAGAGTCAGTGACAGCCACTTACTTGGAGTAAAGCCAAAATGTAACATTTTTATTGGGACATTCTCCACGCATCACAAAGCATGCCGGGTCGAACAGTCCGAGCAGGGGATTGCCTTTCGCCAGCCAGACGAATGCTGTTTAAGGAATTCCAATGAATGGTGGCTCATCCGATCGCCGGATTCCTTTACTTACCCAGCAGGGAGAGCCACGAAATAAGCTGCATTGCGGCAAAATTTCTAAGACAGACTGTGTTCCGGCCATTGAAAGTTGCTGCTTTTTAAAGTCTGGCGGTTATCTAAGACCGCGATCTGGCAAGAGCCAATTGATTCCGGCGGCGGCATATACAAGCACCCACACAGGTGCCAAAGCCACTCCAACCACCAACGACGACAGCAGGCGTGTGCCGACCCACCTACCTAAATCGGTGTCAAATAAGAACGAAAGTAGCCGTGAGACGCTTCCATTTGAAAATAGAATACAAAAATGGTCTTGTTGGTTCATACATTGAACATCGCTAACGAGCTATGATCTATCCATGAGCTACGTCCAGCTTTTGAAATACTATACATATAATCATTAAGCAAGGATATTTCGCAAAGGTGGAAAGTCAATTAGGAAGACAATTATTGAATTGTGCGAGCATGGCCTGAAATTTTTACAATAACTGAAGTAAATCGAAATGCTTATGAATGTATGTGAAACTTTATTGTACATTAAATATTAAACAAAACTATCAGTTAGTTTTACAATATTTATTTTCCTTAGATTTCACAAATGGATCAATAACTTCGCTCAAATCTAAAGTTTATGTTTTTTTCTCAATTGCTTTTAGCGATAAATTAGTTTGTTATTATTTTCAATTAACAGTTAACAGTGTTAACAGTTCTTTAATCTTCTGCAGATGTGACTGGAAATATAAGAAAAGTCTCTTAAAAGGCTCGTAAACAGACCGTTTGCGAGCCATCATACATATATGAAACTAAACGACACAAGTATCATATTTCTATCTTTTCCAAACGTTTGTCGGGCAGAGTCTCGTATTTGATTCGTGAGCGATATTATAAAAATAATAAAATTGTTGCCTAAATTCGCCTTGTAGAAATCTTTTCAGATAACTGTCGGATTAAATGGTATGAAAAACACTGTTCATAAAATAAATGACTTTGTGTAAATTCGTAAAGTAAATAGTATCAGAAGATTCAATTCAATTGATATTTCTATGATAAGAAAGGAATCATTTTGTAGCACTAACATGTTTTTGTTAATATCAATCTTAATAACAGAGCTTGTGACATAGCTAACAGCTTGTGACAGCTATTAGTTTTTAGTATTTTTTAAAATATTATTTTCCAGTATTTTTTAAGACGCGTTTGTCCACAAATACATTAATTTTTGATGTGTAGTAAATGTGTAGTTATCGTGTAGTTACCATGTCCAACAAAATTATATTTTTGTTTATCCTTATTTTCTGTTTAGTCCCATAAAAACGAGTCCTTAACATTTGCCAATCTTGTAGAAAATTGATTTATGAATCTAATAGCATTATGTTTTCAGTGCTGAGGGTCTAGGCTAGCTAATAATATTAAACCGAATATCAAAATCGAGGAATATCAACGCATTTGGTCGTGTCCGTCAGTATATTTACGGTATATTTTGATAATGACGGAATATTTCGGTATATTTTTTAATGACCTGAAATTTAATTAAATTAAATAAAACTTGTGTTTTGAACAGCGTTTGGAACGTAAAAACATACGAAAACCAAGGAAACGGTAAACGACAAACATGGGACACTTCGAGCAGGGCTACATTCCACCCCGCACCACGACCCAACAACTGCTTGCAAAAATGATAAGTAAACTAGATTCATCGCTGATAATAATCAGTGCTGACAATAACAGCTTATATAATGGCCAAACGTCAAACCTGGGAGCACATGCGGCAGGTATTTGTACAGGCGGTGACCGCTGTACACCCGGAGAAAATATTCGCCGATTTCCACAGTTTCGACTTGCGGCCGAAGCGGATTGAGGACGGAGTCTGCATCAAACTGAACGGTGAACATCACGATATTAGTGGAAAAAAATGTCACATAGTGGGATTCGGCAAGGCCGTGCTGGGCATGGCCAACAAGGTTCACATGGACCTGGGCCAGTACTCTGCCGGCGGTGTTCTTAGTGTGCCTGTGAATACGCTGAAGCAGTTTGGTGAGACCTTCCAACCCATCAGCAAGGGTTTAGCCGTCTACGAGGGAGCATCAAACAATTTGCCAGATGCAACGGCGTTGAGTGCAGCCGAAGCTATAAAGAAGTTGGCCCAGAAGATGACTGCCCAAGATGTGCTCTTTGTGTTCGTGTCAGGAGGCGGATCTGCGTTGCTGCCGCTGCCTAGAGCTCCCCTTAACCTCGCTGACAAGCGAAATATAGCAGACAAGCTGATGAGGCGTGGAGCCAGCATCCAGGAGCTCAACACGGTGCGCATTGCCTGCTCGGACATCAAGGGAGGCCGTTTGGCAGAATTTGCTGGCAATGCGGGACTGCTGGTTACTTTTGTCTTGAGCGATATCATAGGAGATCCTCTGGAGCTGATCGCGTGTGGGCCCACCATTCAACCAGTCAGCGGAGAATCCGCTGTTGCGGTTCTGAAGAGGCACCTGGTGTGGGAGGAGCTCTCTGTGGAAGTTCAAAATGTCTTTGAGGTGTCGAACAAGCGAGATAATCCTTTGCTGCCCAAGCACAAAGTCTATGTAGTGGGTAGCAATGTCATAGCTACCTCAACGGCAGCCCAACAGGCTGCAAAATTTGGCTACATTCCCTGCGTCCTAAGCTGTTCTGTGCAAGGTGAGGTGGACCAAGTGGCAGCCGACTATCAGCGTCTGCTGCAGTGCATACAGGAGGCAAAGCAGCATGGCATCTGTGTGGAGAAACTGAAGGAGAGCTACGCTTTCGGAGAAGATAGCTTCCAGGGATTCAAGGCGGCGTTAGAACAGCACTTGAGCAGTAAGATGCCGTTGTTTCTCATTTGTGGTGGAGAGCCTGTTATCAAAGTTTGTAGAAAGATTTTTAAAATCCAATTTGAAATCACATTAATTTTATGTATGAGTTTTAGGTCACAGGTCAAGGTGTGGGAGGACGCAGTCAGCACTTGGCCTTGCTGATGTCACAGACTCTACATCGCGATGAAACTCTGCATGATTGCACCTTCCTAAGTGCCGGAACAGATGGCATTGACGGCCCCACAGATGCGGCTGGCGCCTTTGGAGACAGCAGCGTCATAGTGTCATTTATGGCCAATCACACTCTGGATGAACTTGCCGAGATCCTGCGTGACTGCGACAGCTACAACTTCTATAGGAATCTCTCGGATGGCAACTACCACGTACACACTGGCCACACAGGAACCAATGTAATGGATCTACACTTGCTAGTCGTTCCATAGTGGAATGGGATGTATGTGGGGCAATTCGTTAATAGAGCTGCTCTTGAACTGCAGACGGGCAATAATCGTTTAAATTTGTTTTTACGATTTTCGTCTTTAATTTTTGTCTATCAAATTTTACGACTTTTTTCATTAACATTTTTAATATTCACTCAAATTTAAATAGTTTCGAGATCTTTATGCTCCGAGACGAGACCCTCCGGAGTGACAGCATAAATGGCAATTAGCTTTCCACTTAGTCATTCCTTTGTTATTTGTTACGAAATCAGCGAGGCATTTAGACATTTTCGGCATTAATTGTCTTGATGATAATTATCCGCTATATGCAGATGTGATAAATCAATTTGTATGTACGATTATTATAAAGCATAAATATATTTGTGTAATACCCGGCCTCCATTCCTCTCCTTTGTACTGCGTCTCATAAAAATGCGCTGCTAATAAATCATCTTAATTGTTCGAAACGCCAAAAGGCAAACAGTAGCAGCTCCAGCAGCAACTACAACAATAGCCAGCGATAATTGCAATTAAAAATTTAAATTTATTCGTCTTTATTTTATTTTTAGCATCTAGAAAACTAAAACGCGACGCGCGCCCATTTGCAATATAGAAATTTTTACTAACTAACACTGACTGCATATTTTTACAATTGCATTTATTTCTTGTTTCTATTTCTGCTTCGTTTCTGTTACTGTTTCCCTCTATCTTTCAGCGCTTTTCATTGTTTACTCGAAGCTCTGCTGTCTATAGTATTATTATTTTGCCGCGCATTTGCCACCATTATTAAATAACACTACCCGACACGATTTTTCCTCAAGGAACAAAACCAACTTTTTCTTAAAGATTTGGGGCTTAGAAATGGTTTGATGATATTTTTTTTTTTCTATGTCAGAACTTTTTTTTGAAGAATTTTTGAAGTCTGGTAATTTATTTTAAAGCTTTAAATTCTTTAAAAAATTTTAAAGCCCCATATCTATCAGAAAAAGTCGGTTTGGATCCTTGAGGAAAAAAAAAGTTCGATTTT
Organism: Drosophila tristis; assembly: GCA_018150885.1. Classification (NCBI taxonomy): domain Eukaryota; kingdom Metazoa; phylum Arthropoda; class Insecta; order Diptera; family Drosophilidae; genus Drosophila; species Drosophila tristis. The sequence continues at coordinate 608,944 of JAECWT010000197.1, forward strand.
GTCGAGTAGTGTAATCACATTCGCCTGTCCCTCTTGTGCTATTTTTTTTCGATTAGGCTTGTTATTAACCGCACTCGCTTGCACAGACATTAGCGGAGATGACTAAGTTCTGATTCCTTTAAAACTATATTATTCATTGTGATGATGAATGCAAAACAAGATATTATTGTCATTTGCGGAGATGATCTGTGGAGTATAAACCCATTCAAGAATGTCAGAAGATCATCGTTATATATAAAGCTGTTTTTGCACAGCGACAGTAAGACTTGTATTTATTTATACTCAATAAATACAATAATTAATATAAATAGATATGAAAAATACAGGACAGGTCCACAGATTTTAAAGTTTATGGAAAAGTTATTATATTTGTATGAAATTCATTATTTATTCGTAATCATCCCATGTGGGGTTTGACAATCAGTTTGACTTTTTGAGAGTTTGGATTTTCTTTACCCCTTTATGATCGATCGGGCTTGTCTTCCGCAGCTTCTTCTACCCCATAGTGGATTGTGCCGCGTCCTATCCCTTGTTCTTATTTTCATTTTAGTAGCAGTTGAGAAAATTGGTGGTAAACATATTCCTCTAAGTGTAAACGTAGCTGCACCATATAAATTTTCCTATTTACAGCACCACCAGCTTGTTTTTTTTATATTTATACCACCTTTAAAAGATTTATAGCTTGTAGCTCATAGCAGACAAGACACCTTATACACATATATATGTATGTAGTTTCATAGCAGCCAGAGTTAATAGTTTCATAGATTTCATAATAGATGTAGCTATTTATGATCGTTAATTAACGTGAATTCGTCTCAGAACATTTTAAAATTGATTATCGTAACTTCCATCGTAAATATGTGATATCCTCTTACAATCAACCTCATCTCCGATGGGCTCCGATTTTACTTGCACATTACGAGAACATTAATTAAGCGCTGCCTACTTGTCGGGCAGCTCCGCCCACTCTCAGATCTACATATGCCGATTAGAAACACTTCCGCTTCCGTTTTCTGAAACTTACAGTACACTTACATACATGCCATCATCATCATCATCATCACCATTAACATTATTATTAGCCAGTGACCAGCATCAACTCCGCTTCATCCTCCCACATGGCTGGAGCAGCAGCAGTCGCAGCTGTGGAATGTCGCGTCAATTTGTCTGCCTGTGCATATGGCATGGCATTAATCTCAGTGTAGAGTATCGTGTGGTACCCATCTTCCCATCGAGTAGCAGCAGCAGCAGGCTAAGGCTGCGACAGCAACAGATACGGCCATGGAGTGCAAGTGACGCGTTGATTTATTAATTAAGCATTGGAGCGCGGCAAGGCGGCAGCTGAGATACCCAGCAACGCGTGGCAACCGATCCAATGCTGGCGATGATGCTAATGAAGTACTCGCTGGAAATTTTAATTAACGATCTCCGATTCGATCGCCATCGCGATCGCATTGCCCAGCATAGACTCTTCCATAGAAGTGTTGACTTATGACATCACACCAAAGCCCCAGCCGCCGCAGCAGCTGCCTCTCTCCGATCATTGCCAGACAAACTGACGACGCTTATCACAGACACACACGGAGAGCATACCATACATACATCACATTGAACATTGCGCATTCGCCACGTGGCCCCAAAGCGAGCAATTAAACAATGTTCGCACTCTGTAGCGACATCCATAAATTCCGTTCTTCTGTTCTTAATTTGTCTAGACAATGGCAAAGTTCACTGCGAGCAAGTACAATTTGGGCAAAGTTCAATTAGCGCTTTGTGGCATGCCTTAGTTGAGGCTGGGGGCACAAAAGATACAGAAAACAGAATGAGAGGAAAGATCGCAATTTGCATATTGACTAACGCATGAATCATCCAACAGAGATCTTCAGATGGAATCTCTTAATTTGAAGCACATGCTGGAAAAAGATTGTTCGAAAATTTGAGAGTTGCAGTACCACGAACTCTATCCGACAGCAAAATTCACAGTGGGATCAAGATGGAGAGAAGAGAGGTTAAAGAAAACATTGGTATTTGAGAGCAATGTTTAACTTGTACTCATACGATTTGTGTAACAGAATCATCCAAAGTCAACCCAAAACGTAACAGAAGGAAAACGAGCTATTAACATAGTATTCTATAGTTAAAAAGGCTGCTCCAATATTAGTTAGACGTTGATTTTTGATTTTTGAAACTCCACGGATGCATAAACTTCGGAGTTATAATAATGACCTTGTAGCAGTATGTACAACATAAACATATTTATGTTTATTGAAACAATTAGCCATGGCCGGGAATGGGGATGGAAATAATAACTTCACCCTCCCACTGGCCATTTTTCATGGGTATTGGTATTGATCTGTTCATATGCCGAGTGCTCAGCTTAATGTCAATCTGTTCTTTGCCCGGCTCTGAGCACTCAGTTGGCTGCCTCCTGCTCGAGACCAGTGCATTAGTGCATTAAAAATAGGTGCGGCAGACTACGGCAACAAACGAAGCAGCAATAAAAACAACAGCAAGAAGGGTCTTGGCCACAGACGCTGCGGTGCCGTTGACCAACGTGACTGAGATGGAGACAAAATTTGCGCTCTCCGCATCAGCATCCGCCCAGCAGACGACCTCAAGTGGCTGGCATCGCAATCGAGTTGCTGCCTCTGCCTCAACGCTTGGCCACAATAAGCGAGGCTGCAACAACCACTGCGTGTTGTGGTAGCAACAGGCTAGAGCTGTAACCAAGGCAGCATCCACAATCCAGAAGCAGTTCAAGTTTGCGCCGAGGAATTCCTAGCCGCTGAAATAATTAAGCATTGCAACATTGTTTATTGTTGCTGTTTCTGCTGTTGCTGCTGCTGCTGCTGGGTGTTGCAGGCTCGTTTAACAAGGCAGCCAAGTTCTCAACAAGTTCCTCCTCCTGTTCTACAAGTTTTTTCTCTTTTTTTCTGCTACTCCAGCATCAGTGGAGTTGGTGCCACTCAAAGGAATTTCCATTTTATTTACATTTAGAATGTGCCGAACGGACTCGTCGCATGTAAAGCGGGCCAAATCGAAAGCTATTAGAACTTATTTGCATATCAAGCTGGAACATGGAAAATTTAGTGACAACAATGTTGCAGGTAAGGTAACAATCGTACCAACAATCGTAGAAAATCAGCCAGAGCCCTTTCTCTTCTATTTCGTTTATTACCGCCACAAAGTTGTGTAATATAAAGGACATACATGAAGAAATTTAGAAAATACACCTTTAAAGTAAGGAAAAATAGTAAGCTTCGATAAAAAGGGTGCCCCTTGGGAACGCTGCAGAATACTATAACAATATTGTTACCTTAATGCAAAATGTATGCAGTTGAGTAAAAAATCTGTCGCACTTTATACCTGTTGTTTGAGTGTCAATAAAAGGTAGTAAAATACCCCAGTAAAACACCCATCGATTTTTGAGTGCTTTAATAGTATTCAACTAATTGCTGTGTCCAGCCAAAGTTAAATTATCACTTCCCATGCGCTTTATTTACGGAACTGCTAGTCGCCAAACTACAATTTCCCAGCATTACAATTGTGTGAAAGTGTCAGTGCTGCTGTTAGTGCTACGCCTGGCATAGCCTCCAATCTAGATTGAGTTGGAAAGGAAAAAAAGAAATACTCGTAACAAAAATTTTCCATAACCTCAAAAAAATGCGTCGGCTATTTTTAAAATGCGCAATCTGCGAGATGCGTGCCCATGTCCGTCCGGCTGTCCGTCTGCCCGGCTTTCCGTCCGTCTGTTGATGCCGCCAGCTGTGTGCCAAGACAACGCAGCAGCCTCTCCTCTACCTCCCTGGCCCCTTCACTTACCATGTGTTGTCTGCGTTTATTGATTTATTAGAAAATTCCAATGAACAAGTTTTAATACACGACACAGCGACCGATGGAGTCGATGTTGTCAGCATGCTTGTTGTGCTTTTTCTCCTTGCTGTGGTTGTTGCTATTTTTTCTGTTGTTGCAGCAGCAGAAACAATGTAAGAGCGAGAGAGAGAGGTTGAAAGAGGCATCCAGAGAAGGGGCACGAGTGGCAGCAACTGGGAAAAGTAACAAGTGCAATATTTTAATTACGTTGCAACAACAACAGGACAAACGGCCACAAGATCATCAAGTTGCAGAATGTTGCATTGATTTGGCTAGCCAGCGCTGCCAGACAGGTGAAAATGCGTGCTTGGCCAACGTTGCGCATGGTTAATGTGGAAAAATGTACTCTATGCCTGTATTATGTTGTACTGTTGCATTATTGGTAGTATCCATCTACTTCATCAGTCCATCCATCAGTTTTTCGGATAGATACCGTTAAATGATTGCCTACGAATAGCTCTTTGCTCTTGAATTGTCTACACTTCCCCAATACTGCCACCAATTTACCAATTTTATCAACCATTATTAATTTTAATAAACTTCTTAAATTATTTATATATAATAAATAATTTCCCAAATTCAATTGTGTTATGAGACAAAATAGCCCCCATCCACCTACAGTATCTCAGGTATCCATCACACCAAAAACAATCTGGCAGCGCCAACGTCTATCGGCTCAAAACCAGAGCTACTCAACTCCGTCTCTCAGCATTTTGAAATCAACTTAGATTTGCATTAGCAGCGCTGCACTCCTGAAGAGCCCGTCCATAGACAAAAATAAACCGAAACAGTTGAGACGGCAGCCGAAAAGTTAAATATGTAACAACTCTGCCAGAGAGACCAAAGAAAGTCGAGCCGAGATCTGTGACTGAGATGGAGACTGGGACTGGGACTGGGACTGAGACGGAGACCGAGACTGAGAGAGTTGAAATATTGTAATTGTCTTCAGCTGTCCGACTGACTCTGACTTGTTTGTTATTGTTTCTTGAGCTGGTGTTGTTTTTATTTTTTTTGTTTGGCTTGATTAATAATTAATCGCATACACATACATAGACACACACACACATATCAGTCAGCATATACAGACACATGCAAATGTGCCGCTTATTTTAATTACTCAACTTAAATGGCGCTTTGAGCGACTTAAGCAACTTGATACTGTGTGATTTTGTAATGGTGTGCGTAGGGCTAATGTATGTTCAAGAGAGTGTGTGTGTCTGCCGATCGACTCTCACTACTACGAGCTCGAAACTAACTAACTAGCTCGCCACGGTTGCTGGCACTGGGACTGGGGCTGGGGCTGGTGTTGCTGCTCGGCTCGGCTCCGGCTCGCGCTGCCTGTTCGCCTTGCCTCGGCCGCTGAGGCCGCTCATTCAGTTTTTTGCGCTCAACGCTCGTTGTACGGAACCGAAAAATCGTTCGTCGCCTCCGATTTGGACTTGTCGCCAAATCAAAATTTGTTTATCACAGGCCCAGGCCTCATTCGAATATTCTAATAATTTTTTTGTTTTCTCGTGGTTTCTACCGCTGGATATCCACAACGGAACAAAGTCGCGGAACAGGAGTTAAGGCTGCAGCAGGTCTCAACGAGAACGACGACAACATCGAAAACGACAACGACAGCAACAAGTGTCACAGATAGCAGCTGGTGCCCTAAGAACAGTAAACAGCTCTTAAAGTTCTCTCCGATCCAATCCGATACGATCTGTTCTGCGGCACTGCTCTCCTCTGCGCCGCAGAGCTCGCCTCGAGTTGGGTTCCGCGATTGTTCGTCGTCGTCGATTTTGATTTGTATGAAATACAATTTGAATTTGTATTCATGTGTTTGTGTGTGATGGTGTGTAAAAGCCAAAAGCTAATAGCCAAAGTCTGAGCTTTGCCTGAGCCATGTGAAGTGCCAGTGATTTCCATACCCAAAAGAGCGCAAAGAAATCGAAAAGTATCTTGTGTATATCCATCCCATGCTGCCCCCTCTGCGCGCACCCGTACGAATATAATGTATGCAACGTTCGTGAACTGCCAGAATTGGTTGTTGTTGCAGTTGCAGCCAAAGGATTTGTGGATTTTGGAGCGTAACTGAGCGAAACTGCAGCAGGTGCACTAGGTAAGTGACAGGCCTCAGCTGGATAACGCGCATACGCCATGGTGGATGCATGTCCAATGCGAGAAACTAATCCATTTTCTGGAGAGAGCTCTAGAACCTGCTATTGGTATACTACGAGTATATTATTATAGGAGAACATGATACTAAGAAATTACTATACACATATTTATGCCTACATGGGATTTGACGAAGGGGTATTACGCAAACGGTTGTAGACGGAAAGGGAATGAGACAACAAGACAGAGCTGCTACATATTTTGTGCAAAATTTCCCATTTCTATTAACGGCTCAAATGTTAAACAACTACGCGAACAGCAAAATGTTCCAAGAATTGTATACTACTTCTCTTTGTGTCGCGCTACGAGTGAAATTACATCATTATGCGCCCTTATCTTGGGTGACCCAAGCGAGTGAGTTTCGAATGCATATCGAGTGTCAATTGAATATTCATCGCAGCAAATGATGGACTAAATCAACGGCATTCCACACAAATCACAATTAGCGGCTGACACTGACATTGGCCATGGCAGGAACCCTTTGACCATGCCTCATAGTCGCTAATTTATAACGCCATTTGGTTAATTGAATAATTAAATGTGACTGGGCTGGCTGGGCGTGGCTACACTCTACTTTGTTATGGATTCGACATCGATCACGATTGCATAAGCCCTATAGCGAGAGCGAGAGACGCGATCCCACACAATTCATGGTCCACATTTGTAACTGAATCGAAATCTGACTCTAAATCGCTATCTATATCTGTTTCTGTATCGGCTTTTCTGTATCTACGACTATCGTAGTAATGCCGTCAGCTGATTTGCTTTGCTAATCAATTGACGTTTTATTCGAATCCAGAGGGAGCTTGCCAAAGCAGGCCACCAAAACAGAGTTGAAGTCTGACTACACAATGCTCAATTAGATTATTAATTGCGTTGGGATTGTGCATTCGTGAAACGCAAAAAGAGTAATACTTGTATACATATCTCACTGAAAACACGTTGGCTAGGTGTGAAAGGTGGGCACTGAAGGCACTGAAAATAAAACCCGATAACAAAACTAAATAGCAGCAGCAACAGCTGACGAAGAGACCATGAAGGTCTACCACTTTCGGAAATTCGACAAAAAAGCGAAATAAAAATCGTGAGCACGCAATGAAGCAGCAAAGTTGAATCTGGCTTCCATCTCCATCTCCATAGGCATCTATATAGCCACCTCCATCTCCATCTCCTCTTGGACCGGCCTGGCAAATCACGTTGCTGATAACAACAACTAAACAATGCGGCAATAATTTGCTGCCCAGCACCACACCTGCCATCCCCTTACCCCTTCATCTGTGGGCAAAGTGGCTACTGGTCATCAGCATCCGAGGCGGAGGCAACCAGTAACTGGCTTAGGCCAACATTTTTATCAAAAGTGGTGGCATTAGTTGGGCTCCGCCACCACCTCCCAGACCCGAACCTGGCAAGGCTTACATGCAAACGAAACTGGTCACACTGGACATGGGAGTCGGTGGGGAAAGGATGAAGCGGAGCGAGAGAGACGAGACTCCCAATAGTTTCACTTATTTTACACGCATTTCTTAACGATAAATAAATTCCACAAGCAGATGCGACCAGCAACAACCAGAGCCTGGCCCGGTCAGCAACAACTTTTGCTATCACGTTTCCATGCAAACAACCCAGCAACAAAAATATTTTCATTGGTGTTCGCTTGTACTTGAATTGCTCCATGGAGAACGGAGAGCTAAACAGAGGAGTACGGGGGTGGAGACTGGAGGCTGGTGGCTGTGGCTCTGGCTCTGCCACTGGCAGGGGCATGCACCAGAGGAGACAGGTGGCAACTGCAACTAATGCCAGCTCTAGTCAGGTGCTTGGTTGCTGCTGCTGTTGGACTTTGCACCGATCTGTATGCCGTTTGGGCAATTCTCAGTCGGAATTTCCGCCTGATGTGGCGCCCCAAGGCAATTGAGAATGATATCCGATACTGCAGGCTGCTTGTTTGCCGTTCGATGGGGCACATGCACAGCATCAAATCATTCATATTGCATAAGATGCTGGGGATTAATAGTAGTATACATAGATCTCTTTACAAACATACATACATATTTATGTACTTCTTTTATTTTAATCTGAATGTAAATAAACCTATTCTAGAATATATACATATATTATTTTAAAATGGGCTGAGGAAAATCCCAAATATATCAAGTTCAACAAAATCATTCAACAAATTCTGAATGTTCGATTACTGACTGATGCAGATGCACTACTATGCAGGTCTACGGATTGAAATACGTTCTGAGCAGCTCAAATTCTCTTTATCTGTTAACTGTCGCAGAGACGCCTCAGTCACCTGCTTAACTTTTATCTAAGCCAAGATGAATGAACTCAAATTCGAGGTGGTCCCACAAAACGTTTTGCCAACTTTTCTGTCTGTCAAATCGAAAACTCATCAATTTTGCTGTTTATTTTAGTACTTCTCTCAAAAATATTGTATAAGGTCATCTTCTTCAGAACCTTGTCATACAGGTTTGCCCAGAAGATGCTAAAATTTGTAGTTCTCCACTTCTACACGACTATACGTACTATTTGGAACCGAACCAGGCTCTCTGGGTTGGTTTGTCTTGGGCTTCCTCTGTAGACCACACGGCGTATACCTAATACGAGAATCTAAGCTAGAGTCAGTTTTCCAATTCACTTTTGCTCTGGGCCTTTCTCCTCGACTGCCATCATTCTTAATAAGTGTTTTTAAGCATCATATCAATTTCGAAGATATATTTATTGTATATGATTTATCACGTCTGACACTTGGGCCAAACCACTTGTCAAATGGGAAACAACAGCAGTAACAAGAACAACACCCAAGTAACAGCGACATCGACAGCATGCTGTGATTTTAGATAAATTCATAACTCAAACTCAACTTGTCTTGCCTTCAAAGTTCAAATCACTTGGCACTCACTCACACACAACTCAGACTCTTAAACACACATACATTCACAACAATGCATGATCGTTGGTGTTTGCATTTGCATTTGTATTTCATTTTTAATTATTTATTTATGCGTTATTTTTGCGCGCGTTCATTTCGATAAGCTTCAAATGGAAAGACACAATTTACATTTACAGTTACATACTCGTATATCGCGAATGCGACGAGCTAAAGCCGAATGCCGTCGATTCCGATGCTGATGCTTAATCGGGTTGGGTTTTAACTGTTGTTGTAGTTATACCTTAATAAAGGGTATTATAATTGTGAGCACATGCTTGCAACGCGAAGTAGGAAGTACTTCTTAGTACTTCTTCCGGACTTCCGGACAAGCAAACCATAGTAGAAATTTTATTTCCTAAGTACTTCCTAATTAAGAATAATCGCATGTTGGTTATCCCATATATTAGTAGTAGTGATAAGAGTTGAGATACTCAAGAATCCAATCGTTCTGTAAGCGTATTAAGAACGTTGGATTGTCAAAATGCTCTTAGCTCCAACACTCTGTGGCACAGCAATCAGCGGCAGCATCAGCCACAGCAACAAGTCAGCTGTTGCCCCTGGCGAAATTTTTATTTAACGAACTTGAAAACGCTCTAAGAGCAAGCAAAACGATAAAAAACCGCAAGTTTTTTATTTCCATTTTCTTTCCGTTTCGCTTTTTTTTTGTATCATTTTGCAATGAAGAAGAAGTAGAAGAAGATTGAAGTAGCTCTTGACTAGTTTCAAATGTAGGACAGAAATATATATGATAAAAGTATATACAAAGTGATTTTGGTTTGTTGATTACTTGGGTACGTAATGGGAAATTCCCAGAAAAGTTAAATATACTCGTAATCGGACATATGTAAGTGTACGATAGTGTATTTACTATGATTTTTTCCCAAGGCGTTTTTGCTTATATATAATACTATGGTAGACGTATGTAACTGTTTGAGTATGTTCACAATTAATAGTATCCCGAATAGACAGTTTCTATGGCCCACGTAATGAATCCAATATTAGCCACGTAAAATTATTGTATGCACATAAAAAGAATTCTAAATTTACTCGTAATTATTATGTGGTTTTTCCAATGCCACTCTCTCTCGAATTTGATCATAGTTTTCCGATCAAAAGCTCTCCTCAGTTTTCCAATAACAAATCGTCGGTGAACCAATTAGCACAAATTAGAAACCCAAGAAAATCACATCTTCTGCTCTTCATTGGCCTCTACTCAGATATTGGATTACAGAACACGTTCTCTGTCCACACGCGGATTTGTTTACTGTTTGTTTGTTTGTCGTCATAATCATCGTCGTCATTATGATCATGATAAGTGGTAACAGAGATAGCCACGAACGTGGGCATCACAGTTAATGCCGTCAGCTGAAACCACTTTCGGTTGGATTCGAAGAGTTTAAACTAGATTCGAGATCCAGATCTTTACGACCTTTCAATAACATAATTTATTTGTGCAATACTAAAATGGCAACCACAAATAATCAAGGAAACCATAACAATAAACTGCATCGTCCACAAATAATAATTAAAATGTATTGGCATACATTTTTATATGGTCTAAACCGCAACCAAATGCATAGGATCCAGTCGCTCGATGGGTAATTTACAATTTTATGTAAAAACTGTGTTTACGTTCATATATGGTTATTTCTCTGAGTAAAATATACAGTTAAGTATATTAAGAATCTTTATTTTATTGTCACAATTGTCAGGAATATAGAAAATAGCAGAGAGAAAGAAATTTATGTCACAGGGGAAGTAGAGCCAACATTCTGCGGTGCATTCACACTCTATACGGAAAGCTTTTGTGCGGGGCCCTGCCCCTAAAATGTTCCATTTTCACTCATGCAAATCGGTTATTGGGACAAGAAAGAGCCAGGCACACGCACACATAGGATGTTTATTCGAGGTACAGGGTGATGCTGTTTTAGACGCAGATAAGCGAATAGAAAAATTGATGATAGTAATAATAGCAAAACAGCATTAGCCTTAAATTTATCTCGTTGTAGAATAGAAGACATCTTAAGATAGAAAATTCATTCACGGGTTTAACCTTACTCCATTTATCACCACTATCGCCCAAGCTCTAGAGTTTTTTAAAATTTTTAAATAGTTGCCAAGTCTTTTTTTATTGCCATTACTTCCACCTTTTTGGTCCCCAAAACTATTGATTTTATTTTTTATTTTGGGAGTCCATTTCCCCGAAAATATTTTTTACCCTATATGAATGTTTTTATATCTATACCTATGGGGGAATATTGTATGTTGTTTTGGACACCCTGTATCTGCGTGGCGTCTGAGTGTGACAACCGTTCTCAGCATCCAGTCCATTCCAGCCGGGCAGAGCGGCTTCTCTGCTGCTCCGGCTATCACTTCACTTGACTTCACTTCAATGGAGCGGCAGCAGCAGCGGTAGCCGTAGCCTCGCAGTCTCCGCATGTCTTCGCTTCCCTCATCAATCGTTGCTGCCCCTGATAAGCCAGAGTCTGAATGCTGCTGAATGTGCCGCATACGTCTCGCCGCCTTTGCCACGCTCGGCATCATTGCGAAAGGTCTTCTTTGTTGCTGAGAAGGAAAAATAATAATAAGAAGAGGAAGAAGATCAGCAAGAAGAGGAAAAAGCAGCATACATCCAAGGGGAAGACGCTGAGGCGACAACGGCGCTTCGCTGTAGCAATTTACAATAACAGCAACATCCAAAGTAGCAGCAGTAACAACTACACCATACACTACACTACACTACGCAACACATTATATTCACTATGCATATAATAAAAGCAAACCACAATACCAGTAACACCAGCTAAAGCGAGCGTCATCAACTACAAAAACAGCTTAAAAATTACCGAGTTTCGTATACCCTTAACGATCGATAGTTACTATAGTAATAGATAGACCTTATGAAATTTAGTTATATGTTGGGGATCCTTTAGAAATAAAAGAGATTTCCAATTTGAGTTCGGAATTATTAATTCATAAAATTGCAAAAAGAAGCCTCGATCAGAACTCGGATAGGATATAGACAATATATTTTTACTTTTTTGTGTAAGAAGTGTAAATATGTATATAAAATACTGGGACTCATATTAATTAAAGAAAATATCTTCTTAAAAAAACCATTACCTTTGGAGTCGGAAATGCTTTGTTTTGTCACTGAAAACATCTGGTCAACATTAAATACCCTTTGTAAGAGTATAAAAACAACAACGACGACTACTCCACCAACTGGCAGTGAGACGTTGATTGCCACGGAATGCCGTCAAACAGGTTAAAAATGTAGGTAGAAATTCAATTAAAAATTGGTTATTTATTTATTTTGGCATGCACAGAGATCGGCACGTATATCCACCGACTACGAAATACATATTTAAATATTGCCCAGATATAGCTGTTATTTTTTACACATCAAATAATATATAAATATCTTTGTATAAAGCATAATGTGTAAAAAGTATTAAAATAGGCCGTATCAATGTGACACAGGATGAACTCAAACTCGCGACTGTTAATCAAATGGCTTCAAGAGGGCCCCATTTGAAAGTGAAAACCCCGAAAAGCGCAGCTTGGGGCTCACGACAGAAATTTGCAATAAAAACAAACATAGCTGAGAATATGCATACGAATCAATCAGGCAATGAAGTGCTTTAATAGTTAGTTAACTACGTTTTACTCTGTAACGCCCCTAGAAGAAAATAATAATAAACCATATACGATTTTGATTGATTGATTGATTATGATAAAAATACAAAACAAAAAGACACATCATCAAATAGAAGCCAAAGAAAGCATATAGAATAGTCCACCCTTGCAAGCTAGTTTGTGACTTGTATATGATCTAATAATTTCCATGTGCATATGATCTTATTGTTGAATATTGTGTATATTAAAACAAAAAATAATATTTTCATTTGCTGAGAAGCCCCGTAAGACTGAGAAAGAATACTTTTCATTAATTTGCTAAACAAATATAATTGTTTAAAACTATAATTGTCTACAAGTATAGTTTCAATGTACGATCGCTGAATAGCGTACACAATTCAATACATCTCTGTTCATAAATATATACCTGTAAATAAGAATATTCATCATTCAAATCAAAGTTCTTTCATCAAAATCATACTGAAAATCTTGAACTCATTTCAATCAAACCTTATACAGCACACCCTCGGTTCGACATGGTAATAAAAATACCAGCATGTAGCTAAAACCGATTGCATTTGATTTTATTAATGCAAACCGCAAAAAGTTAATTTTAGCTGGGCTATTTATAAATCTCCAACTTTTGCGGCCCACTACTGACAGCCGATCAAGTCATGTGCGATTTACCCATATACGTAAGCAGAGATATAGTTACGGTCGCAGAGCTCGTAACTGGTTGCCAATATTACGATCGTTGCTATCGCAGGGAGAGATCCCGCGAAGAGACGGGAGCGCGATCTCAAATTTTGTCTGATGGATCGTTTCAATTTGTGACTGTGACATGCATGATTAAGATACTAATGCGATCGATTTAAGGATCGGTTAGGGCTGATGCCTCTGCGCCTGTCCCAGCTGGAAGCTGCCTGGTCCGATCTTTTTTCGCCCTCCGATTCTGACTGATCGAGGCGAAAAATGTACACTAAAATTCGCTTGAATTGGTTCACTACTCAGGGTGAATTACTTTTGGCCGCCGACGCGTCGAAAAGAGAACTTTGACTTCCAGGAAGTAGCCACCCATAGATACTCGTACATACATATCTGTAGTAAGTATCTGTATAGGTAGCCCAGACACCGCGACCCGATCACTGTTCGCTTGGGCGATGGAGATTGCGATCGCAAACCGCTCTGTTTGATATATAATGGAAAAGTTTTGCCCGTGGCCTTGTTATTCGAAATGGTGGCATGCCGCCTCCCTCTTTGCAAGCACTTTTTATTCTTAGAATTTACGAGGGCATATTTGTTTTGGGGAATTTTCGGCTTTTCCCATTCCATAAAATTTCGACTAAATATGCGAAATAGTAAATTTCAATGAACTTGCATGACATGCAAATTCTATAATACAAATGTTCACACAGGCTCTCGGAAAATTGTGAAATCCGTGTGGGCTGTTGGGGGATGCCGCCACAGGTGGATGCATTAAAATAATAGTTTCGTTGAAATATCAGTATGGGCATTTGAATGCTGAGAGATTTAGGTGATCTATTTGAAAACAGCTCAGCAAATTCGAATCTTTCTTTAATATATGGGGAGAAAATTATATGACTTTGGTCTTAAAGATTACGAGCAAAGTTGATCATATATCATCATCATGATTATATGATTATTATAATATATACATATATACATACATATTCATTTACATATTTACATATACGCAAAACTTTTTCTTAGTCTTTTCGGGATCTTTTCTATTGCCAAAATAATTTCATTGCTTCATTCAAAATCGATTAAAATCGATTGCACAAAACCAGTATTATTCATGAGAATAATGTACTGTTAATTTCAGACTTCATCCGCTATTATAAATCAAATCATCTTTATCATTGTGTCCACGTGCCAAACTGAGATCTTTGATGCTTCCACACCATTTCACTCAGTTAAACGGCCAACCTCAATATATTCCTATCAACAAATCTGCGCAATAGTCGCCCGCAATAGTCGCCCCAAGGCTTCCATCGGGTAAATGAACTATGGGATCCGAAGCCACAGCCATGACCACAAACTTTGGCCTTCCAGCCTATGATAAGGTCAGGAACTAAATTATTTACCTTGGAAATTCCCATGCAACTTTCAGTGTGTAAATAATTAAGCCATAAAAGTCAGTTGCGAGTCGAATGAAAATGTTCCGAATGAACGCTCATTTATGGAACGCTTAGGAAGAATCATTTATGGCATGGTAATGGGGATGGGTGAGGCGGTGGCGGCACAAGGCAAAACATGCAAATTTATGGATAGCCAAATTCACGGATAAATTAAAATAATTGAAATACTTTGAAAAGGTAATTGCGCTAGAAGAGGCGAGCTTGTTAATGCTAATGACCAAACATAAAATTCAGGGGGCTAAGAGCATGACAGAGATAGACTGAAAGAGAGAAAGCGAGCAGAAGGTACATAAATATAGATACAGATCTGTATATTTTACCGGCCGGTAAGGCGCGAATATGTATGCAACATGTTTTATTCTCTCTCTTTCGAGTTTATGCCGGCCTCGAAATTACTCGACTCATTTCCATGAACGCATTTTCATTGCGCGGCCACAAATCATAAATGTTTCTCTCCCGCTCCCCCAGCTGCAAAATATTTAGACAGATTTTGTTGCCAAAAGCCGTTTACAGGTGGCTGACTGTGGATGGGTATGAGAGTGGGACTGTTTCCAGGGTGGGGGTAGAAGATAGAGAATCTCTGGCTAAAATCAACTTTGCAGCATTATCATCCTCCCAGCTGGGCGGCGTGGTCAAGGTTATGCCAATGAGGGTATACTCCAACTACACATACATATCTGTATCGGAATCTTCATTAGTATCTGTGCTTGCAACTGCTAGCCCGGCACTGCAGGACATCATCATCATCGACAGGCGTGCGCTTCTTTTAACGATTTCAACAAAAATATTTCGCTTTCTGCGCTGCTCATTAATTCGTTTCGATTAAAAATTGTTTTTTGCTGCCTCTCTCTCCTTTTTTCTGCTCATCTGCAGCTTGTTATGCATAAAAATCACAGCAAGAGACTTCTGGGAGAGACTGTGCTATACCCGGTACTCGGTGAAGTACAAAGGTATGCTGCATTCGTGAAAATGTAAAATACAGCGCAGAAGGAATGTATATGGATCAATAACTAAATAAATAAATGATCTGTATTATTTTATAATGCAGATACGCTTTTAAATTAAATAACTTAGCCTTGGATCGACAAACTATGTACATATGTATGTATACAAATATTAGCTGATGATAGAGAAAGATTAGAACTAAATTAATTATCCTTCTTAGCAGGGTTGTTTTGTTGCATTAATCACTTAATTTGAGTTTCACTAGAAATAAATCCTAGTATCGGGTATCTGGAAGTCTGCATACCGAATACTTATATCGATCTTACTTGTTCCGTGTAGGGGTTTGGCATTTTTTCTAGCGGTGAGAAAACAAGTTGCCGCTGACTCGAGTGCCTCTGAAATTTTTATTGGCAGCTTTTTTGGGTAAATTTGTGTTCTCTGGATTTTTGCCTTATCTTTTTCTTTGGTTTGGTTTGTTTATGTTTAAATCGTACGCTATGTGGAATTGCTCTGGCAGTCCATTTGTTTATGGTAGGGTCTGCCGCAGACTTTCCATCCGTGCCACTTGTTCTCACTTGGGACTTTGTTTAAGTTGGCTCCGACCACTTAATTTACCAAAATACATATATTCAATTATGGTTGCACTTGGTTAATCGCCTCTCTTTGGAATGTTTTTTTTTTTACTTAAAAAAGAGTTTTCTCTTCTTTGGATGTCTTGAAATAGTCTGCGACTTCTATCTCACGTAATCATTGCAAATATTTCGCACTGATTTGAAATCGCTATTTTGGTGCTATTTCTGATCTTTTTGTTGCTTTGTTTTGTTTATTTGTGTGTTTGTGTTAGCGGGAAATAATAATTGAAAGTGTATTTCTGGGAATAGAATTTCAACAATTTGTAAGTGTTTTAGCCAATTTTTTGCAAATGCAAAGAGGAAGAAATACCCTCCGATGTTTTCCTATCGATTCCATCAAAGCTTGCGCGGAAAAAATTGTTTGTTTTCAATCTGAGTTGCATTGATGAATGTATGGCAAGGTTCGCGGGAAATCGGATCAGTCAAAATGAGTAGGATGAAGGGCAGAAAATATCATAGTGGTCGAAGGAAACTTTAAAATGATACGAATAAATATACAAATTCAGCCACTTGAAAAGAAATCTCAGCCATATCTTTAAAAAGTTGCATAAACTTGAAGAATCTAACGCAATACGACTTAATTAAATTCTTAAAGATTATTACTGCGAAGAGAAGAGCTGTCAAATGTGCTTGCAGCACCAATTCCACTACTTTAAAAAATATGAATTTCTAGGAGTATTTTGTTAGAACATTTTCTCATTAACGGTATAGAGTATACTTTTTGTTTACCCTTATTATGTCCCGGTCTGTAAAAAAGGGAACTAATGTTAGCATAAGAAACTGTTTCTGAAACCAATTCTTCTAAATCAGTTTTCTATGTATTTTTCTTAAATTTATATCGATAATACCATTTCACTTAATTCGACCAAAAGAAAGTTAAGACCCATCCCAGACAAACAATCATAACTTGACCAAATTTCTCGACAAATACTCGTATCACGCATAGGACCAATTGAGACCCGTTAAACGCTTTCCACAAACACGGCCCAGTCATAGAAATATTAAAATCTCATTACCAATGCTAATCATAGGAGGGACCCCAACAGTTTCGATCCATCAGGTTAAAAATCACAATTTTTCTTTACACTTCTCCGAAAGAGAGAGAGAGAGCGACATGCAGATGAAGATTCAGATGCAGATGCATAGGGGCTGCAATATGAATATTTGTTATTTTCCAAGTGCCCACACGCTCTTACATAAATTATTAACAGCTAAAAGCAAATAAATAAACAAACATTGGGTCAGCTACTGCAGCGATGCCTCTGACTCGTCTCTTCCTCTGTTTCTTCTTCTGCTTGCCCCATCGTTGATCATCGCCAACGCTAAAGCTGTCATCATTCATACCTGACGATTGTCGGTCCGAGCAAAGTTCATCCGGGTGCGGTCCGAGCCAGCGTGGCCCTGTGCATGCACATTTTCATGTCCCTGCCCTTGTGGATACCCACAAAATTTGCCCGACTGCCCACAAACAATTAAATTGCCCCGCTACACACGATCTTCAGTCACTTCTCTGAGATCCCTGAGCCCCTGGGCCTGGGCTGCTCGTGTGCATTACCGACTACTTAACAGAAAATCACTAAACTTGTTTAAATATTTCAACTTGTTCGGTAGCTGGCAGCCTGTTTGCCGGCCAGCCACATTTGCAGAGCGGCAATATCTAAAAAATCTCGTACATGCACAGCCTTGACAAAAGAAATGAACTGTTTTAAAGTGCTCCATGGTGATGAAAGAGCAGTGCCATAGCCACAGCCAGAGCCAGAGCCAGAGCGAGAGCCGATGCTGAAGTCTGGGCTGATTCTCATCTCTTCTGTAGCTAAGATCGTCCCAGCGGAAAACTACAAACCCCAAATTGAAAAATCATCAACCTCGTCAGCTCTGGATGTTCTTACTTGCTTGGCTCTGGTCAATATTTGACTAAAAAATTTTTCACATTACTAGCGAACGGGTAAGGTCCAGGAGAGTCATCTTTTTGATACCCTGCATGTGGTTCGGGTGTGTTTGATTTTCAATAAGTTGAAGAAAGGCAAGAAAAAGAGATACGATGTGGAACCGAACATTTTTTTTTTGGATATTCATCAATTTATCAACCTGCGTATCTGTTACATATACATATATATTCATGATTTGGATTGAACTATAAAATCTTTCTCATATGTTAAATATCATTGTATAGGCATTCAAACGACATGAATACTCCTAAAACAGGTACACACACGAAATCAATCAAAATTCTGTTGTTAAGCGTTCAAACATTTTTATTTTAAGATCATATCTCTGGCGATCTCTCGCAATGTTTGTCGGGTATTTTCGCATCGAATACTTTCTGAGTAACTACTCTTTCGTTCTTGTTAAGCTGCGCCTTAGTCTCCAGCCTTTTGAGTGAAATGTTAGCAACACACATGCATACACAAACCGGGGAAACATATACAGATTCAAACGCACACAGAGGTACATACTAGACCTGTGGTTGTTGCCTAGGAATTGTTTACATAGCAGTGAAGCCCAGCCTCAAGATCTTAGTCGGCCCCTGCTCTGGTCAACGTTTTGTTTGATGTCGGCCTCGTTAAGAGCCAACGAAGCCAACGAGTTGTGGCCATGTACCATGTTGTAGCCGCTGCTGTAGATGCTGTAGAGGCTGGGGCTGGGGCTGTTGTTTGCTCATGAACAGTTGAACGTTGTCGCTGGCTCTCTGCCGCTTACTTTGCATTAAGTTATTTTCATTTTCAATAGGCCGTGGCTAGGAATCATCGCCATCGACATGGACATGGACTTGAGCTGAACTGAGCTGAGCTGAGTTCAGGCTGAGGATGAGTCGGGGGCTTAGCTGCCTTCGAGTCCGAGTCATCTGCAATTCCTGGCCATGGAGTGTTTTTCTTTCGACGGCGCTCTCAAGTGCTCTCCAAACTGTTGAACTTCACTTGTTTTCTCCAAGCTATTAAGCCACTTGATCGAACATCTTTACCCCGACTCTCGCCCCATCTCATTTTCGGCACGATGACGCTGCCTTCCAGGAATTATGCAAATTTTCTGTCGAACATTACGCTCGTTGTAATGCTGGAACACCAACTGGGCCCAGTTGGCTCAGTGATGAGCGTGTGATTTATGCTCATAAATCGCTCTAGCCGCTACTTCTGATTGCATAATTAATGAAGTTCAGCTTGAGTGTCTGACAAGTAACAATTTTTGGTGGGAAACTCTCCGATCTGATGGGATCCATCTACCTACATTTTTTTCCACTTCTGTGTGACTATGTGTGTCTCTCTCAGCTACAAGATACAAATCCCATTCGTCTTCGGTTTGGTTGGTTTGTTTACAAACTCAATGTTCGTCCGTCCCGCTCTCTGTCTTCTCTGCAGGCAGGCACAAAGTTGCAAAAATTGACTTGCCAAAAGCTCACGAGCCGCAACAAATCAGCGCAATTATCAAAATGTTTCTAAAAGACCTCGCTACCTGGGCCTGGACTTTCCCCTCTCCCTCGCAGATCGGATCGAACAGTTGAGACCATAAATTAGCAATTAAATGAGCTGGTGCGATGAAACACACATTTTCAAACTAAATATTGAAACGCAATAAGTACTCAAAATCTCCATGGGCACCCTCGGGCACACACAACACACCTCGGTGGCGTCTGCCCAGGTAAAGCAAACACGGGGACAGTGGGACGGGCGGCAAACTTATGTCTTAAGTAAATGATAAAAATATATGTAATCATACATGGAACGTATATACTTTATGGAATTCCTGCTGATCATTGAAATATTTAGTTGGAAAGAGAAAATAAAATATGGGCAGATGTTATACAAATCTTTTGAGTTCCTCATTGGTTTTATTATTTTCTAATACTAGTTTTCGTGGTTCTGTTCTTCCAACATTGATCTTAGACCAACAACCCAATTTTCCTTGTGATGATATGATATGTTAAGCCCTGTAATTGATTATATCCATATTGTCTCCCATATTTCGTATATGTTCATCCCACTGTATCGCATTTCCATTTCTATCTGTAACACGGGAAACGTCGATAGCGATTTTCGGAAACCTCGGGCGTCTCTCACTCTCTCTATGTCGCTGTGGCTGTGGCTCTCCCAAGAAATGGTCAGGCTACACTCTGGAAATATTGGATAGAATGACGACGATGATGGCGCGGGGAATTGCGCTGCTCGTTTTTGGCGCGTTTGCGCCTTGCGATTAATGCGCTTGTGTAAATAAACAATAAATATTAAGTGTGCTCCACGCCGTGGGCAAACTGAGAAGAGGAAGAACAATCCGATGATCTTGTGAATAGGGTATGGTATGGGGCAGGGAATGCGGTGCGCTTTGGCACGCAATTAAATGTAGATCTTTATGCTGGGCACGATCTCTGGGAAGATCTCTCAGCGCCTCCATGGTGGGTGGCATGCGTGTACTCTCCTCAGCGCCCGGAGGCAGGGATATAGTCCAGTCGCGCTCTCCTGAATTTCAACCCGTCTACACATCTGGGATATTCCCACTTCCCTTTCCGCATCCATCCATGTGGGTTGCGCACGAGCTGCATTCGGATGCCATGCTTGGTTGGGCTGATCGAGCATCCAAAATCCCGTTCCCCCGCCGGATCCCGGTCTGGGTCTGGGTCTGGATCTGGATCTGGTCTCTCTTTTCAACTCAAGGTGTAACGCACAAATTGTATTGATTATGCGCCTGCCATGCACTTTTCTTGTACGAGAAGCGTTACCCGACTTTTTCCTCTCCATTCATTTTGGTGTGCCCCGTAAATTTTCATTTGATTTGCAAAGCAATCTGTTTGTTGTGTAATAAATTAATGCACTTGGTTTAATTTCAATGCTTGGTGAGGATGGTTCTATATGGCTGGGGGTGGTATGGCGGGTGGCTGGAGCTGTACGAGTATCTGTGGCAGGTGTGCTGATTGAGGCCGAAGGGAGATGTTGCGAGACGCACTCACTCAAGCAGTCCACGGGAGCAGAGCTGTTGAACTATTGCATTTCGTGCACGTGCTCTGAAGAGGTGATCGCAGAGTTCAAAGTTCAACCAATCTAACGGTAGGACAAAAAAATATATATATATTTGTACAGATCTAATCATATAAATGGAAAAAATGGATATTACAGATCTTAAGCAGATAATTTCTTTTAAGAAAAGGTTCTTAGCGGCCTTTTTTTTTTAATTATAATTTGTACACTCTTAACCCTTAACTTAAAACGATTCAAAGTCGACAGAACATAAATATTTCTGGTCCTTTTACTTTTCAGTAGATTTTTCTAAATTTTTTCTAAACCATTCCCCATATACACTGTGTGTACCTTTAGGTCTTTCGACCTTGACTTAGTCATTCACATATATGTATGTATGTATGTATAGCCCACGCAGAACATGGAGATAGATTTTCGATGGAAACTCCCAACCCATTGTTTACAGATACATTTAAATGCAATTCGTTCCATAAATTTCACACTATACCTGGAATCAACCATAAGATAATAATTTAATTTGCCTACATATTGCTTATATAACCTGAACGTGTTCGATACCAGGAATGGCGATCTCCGAGTGGCCGAATGAAAGGTCAGGCAACAAATTACAAACGCAGAAAAGCGTGGCGGCAACTTGTTCCTGTTGTACTTACTGAGCCAATTTAAGGGGCATGTAGCTGTAGCTGTAGTCGTAGCTGTGGCTGTATCTGTATCTGTATCGAAATCTGTATAGGCACGAGTATCTGTATCTATTGAGTGTCAGAGTGCCGAAGAGCAAGTGTTGCCTGGGGCTGAGCGCTTTGCTTTTGATGTTGATTAATTGCAAAAGCTGTTGATTGATTTTTATTGCAAATATTGATAAAAAGTTCTGTATTAATTAACGTGAAAAACACGCGTTTTGTGTTAATTGGAAAATAGTTATTGAAACTAAACAGAACCCGGAGCTAAGTGAGCGTACGAGCGAGCCAGCAAACGGCAGCAACAGCCAAAGCAGCAACAACGAACAAACAAACAGACCGTGAGATAAAAGATATAAGTTTCATTTTGTAGAACGTACGAATTAACACAGCCAAAAAGGAGAAAATGAAAAGTTTCGACACAAGAACGACTACTGCTGAGTGTATCAGCAGCATCAGCACCAGCAGCAGCGGCAAGAGTATCTATAGATGCACGAGTATTTGTACTTGTGTTTGTATCTGTAGCTGTACCGGTGAGATATGTACCAGCTAGCATTTGATTTATGCTCAACTTTGATATTTACCGCCTAATAAACAAAAAATTAACTCAAACGCAGATAGAGCAGGTCGGATTATGGCTGTATCTGTGTATCTGTATCTATTTGTGAGCCCGATCCGATTTTCGCTTTGATTTGTACTTGACATGCGTGTGTCTGTCAGAGGGGCAATTAAACAACATCAGACAGAGTGCCAGCGAGGGCTTACCGATGGCATGGCTGATCTACCATTGTGGACGGCCGCTAGGTCGAGACCCTCTAAGCGCCAGGGACCAGACGAGAGACCCCGAGCGTTGAAAGGCCAAGCGCTAATATTTTGTATTTGTTTGGGCCTCGGCACCCGAGAATCATTCGTTAGCGACCGAAGTCCGGGGCGGGCCACCAACGTAGCCAGGAGAGCATGGGAACGGGTAAAATCTGTTGATCTGTGAATGGTTCACGTAAAGATCGGAGAGTTGTCAACAGACATCAGATGTCGGGATGATCCTCAACTTCGTATGTACTCGTACTGGAATCTCTAAATAATTATTCGCCTTGGTAATTAGTCAACTGAAGTGGCCAAAGGGTACATCACTCGTCAAAGGAATGCGGTGCGCCTTGAAGTCAACTTTGTGGCAGTCATTGTGGTGGATATTCTTTGTGGTTACAGGACCAAGGAACCAAAAAGAAAAGTCGCCCGACAGTCTCTATCTCTCTGAGGAGACTAAAACTCTTACGAGTCATAAATCAATGAAGAACATGGCAATGGGGCAACATTGCATTCGCATTGCAGTGCCCCAGGCCAGTCAATTGGCATGGCTAATGCGAATGGCAACTCATAAATTTATTAATTTTTAATTAAACTTACAACGATTTGTAATTCCAACGTGGTAGCTCCATTTATGGCCACAACTTGGTGACGGACTCACCAGCCAGTTAGCCAGTTGGCCAAATGAATGAATCTCTGCCGGGGCTGGGCTCCTCCTGGCTGGGTTCCAGCCCGGAAACAACTCATTATCCTAATTAAAACGTGCGCCATGCGCGCCCCGTTGCCATATATGAGCAATGCACGCGATCTGGCAATCGAGGCGAGTCC
This sequence comes from Drosophila tristis, assembly GCA_018150885.1. Lineage (NCBI taxonomy): Eukaryota > Metazoa > Arthropoda > Insecta > Diptera > Drosophilidae > Drosophila > Drosophila tristis. The sequence continues at coordinate 632,566 of JAECWT010000197.1, forward strand.
GCGTCTGAGGCTGCATGCGAAATTAGAAGATTGCCTCGATTGGAGATGGCACTCCTGATAAGATAGGTCTTAAGCTTTAGCAGAAGGCGGACATGCTCTAGCCGTCATAAGACCACCATAAAATATAAATATAATACTGGGAACAATAAGGGAACCATAGATTAGAATTTGTTCGATCTTTTATCGCTGATCGTATCATAATTAATATTCAGTATTATGGCGGATATGGATTATGGATCTGGGAATGTGATTTTGAATTATTCTACACAAGTAGAGTCGGAAAAATATTCATTTTGCTATCACAAGCATTGGTTTCCATACATTTGAGTTGATTTTACTCCGATGATCGATCCACTCACGATACTCCAGTCAGTCGGATCACGTTCCCACCTCCAAGAGCATAGCCGATGAGCAGCGCCTGTCTTCCATTCATACGCACTGTGAACAGTCAGTCAGTCAGGGCGAGCCAGTTAGTCCGTCGGCGAAGAGTCCACAGCCATTCACCAGACCAGGCTAGAACAAAGCTGGACAGCTTCTCCAGCTTGTCCTGCCCAAAACGGGATGGGTCTGAAGATGGGGCAGGGACAGAGGCTTCGTGCGGTGCGGCACGGTGCAGCCTTTGTGATTGTCATGCGTTGCATTTACAAGATGCCAGCTGGCAATGGCAACATTTCGCAGCAATTGCCCAGAATTGTTGCGGCAACATTGCGGCTGCTCAACATGTTGCTGCCCCATGTTGCATACTGATCGATTGCGGCTTCTTTGGCTTCTGCTTGACATGAATGACTTTAACCATTTTTGGTCCTACAGTAAAATACTGGAGAGGAACATCTGTGGCGGGGACAATTGCATTCATAATGAGTAAATTGTGCCGCGGATTCCCTATGAATGAACCTCGTAAATAGCTCGTCTCCTGCTGGCGGGGAGTTTATAAATTGTGCTGGCAAAGTTTATAAATTATTTTCAATGTCAAACATAAGCCTCATAAATAAACACGTTATACGAACCCACTAAAAATAGATCAATATCGAGTGGATCGATGCAGATTCGAGGCGAATCCCTCGCATTGGGTCAGGTTGTATCTCAATTGCGAGATCCACAGCACAACACAGCCACAGCCACAACAGCCACAACAACCACGACAGCAGCAACTACAACAACAACCACAACTGGTTAAACAAACAAACAGAACTGCATTTTGCAAAAATTGATTTTCATCTTGCGGTTGCACTTAATTTGGCAATCGTTGCAATAATTTTGTTTACAATTTACGGGTACGAGACTACGAGTCTGCGAGTATGGGTATGGGTATGGGTATGTAAACTCTTATGTTTTCCAGCATCTTCACTTCTTCTCAATTCCCATGCTGTGGTTGTTGTTCTGGTTGTTGCCTCAAGCTCTCATCGCCACCTCGTATTGCGTTTGTTTTGTGGTTTTTCTGGGGTTGTGCTGCGAATTTATGGCGACAAGGTGACAGATTCTCGATCGATTTTATCATCTTGGCAACAAAGTTCCCAACCCAACTTGGTCAGAATCATTGTGAATTCAGTTCCGACTGAAGCGCTTAAATGTTGTTTGCATTGGAGTGATGTGAGGAAGATCTGCGTTGCGTAGACGCTTAGTTAGGGTATTTTATGGTATTTTTGATTTGGCTGTAAAGTAGCCAGAGCTAATGCCGGAGCATGGAAAATGTAACATACCTTTATGGCTGTTTACTCTTTGAATTGAGGTCTGACTGTTGAGTTGTGGAACCTCGTATAGCCATAAAGTATGAAACGAAGAGGAAGTAAAATGCGTTTATGTGTTTAATATTTGAATGCCTAGGATATATAGAATATATGGAAATCGAAACATTAAATACTAATATTAAATGAGTAACTATTTAAATTCTGCAAACTATTATTAACTCAGCTTCCAGCAGCAGTTACATTGTATTCACCATGCTTAATCATAGCATTACATAACCCTTTCTGCCCACGGTAATCTAACTTATTTGCTGGCAGCCATATGGGCGCACACTCCATCCGAATAGTATGCGTCCGAGTCATAGTTCAATTAAAGTAATAACCCACTCATATCACAATGGTAACTAAAATAAAGTATTGATACATAAAAAGCAGCCATAAATATGAGGCAACATTTATGTAAGTGGCGATTATTGCGCCATTACGACTAGTTTATGTATTAACAGCTACGAGTACATTCAAGAATAGGGCAACAACAACAGCAACTGGAAGTGTGTGTTTACAGCCAGAAGCGGAGAAGACAAAGTAAATTAATGAGTTCTGTTGCGGGATCCGAAATAGTTTGTATAAACAAAAAGGTTCTTGTACGATAGATCTAGGTCTCGAGCGTGGCAACGTTGAATAGCAAGATCTGAACCTGAACTTTGAATGGGGATTCGACAGGAGATTGAGACGGCTGCTTAAATATTTATGAAATCATAAAATTTGATGTTTCCCTTCCGCGCGGCACTTGACACTAATGCCGCCATTTAGGGAATTTGTCGAGCCCAAATCTCCTCTGCAGTTACGGTGCTAATGATGATTTTGATGTGCAGCGAATGGATTGGCTGCATGCTAACGGGGCCATTTTCACGGCGATTACGTGAAGTACTCCCCATAGCCCAGATATGTACATATGTGTGTGTGTGGGGATATGTATGTATATGTATATCCCCATTCCCCTCGTCCGATGTTTGTTTTATGCCCGAATTGTTGTTTTACAATTGCTGTAAATAAATAGAGGCCGCAGATCAAAGACCTATCAATTAGCACCAGCTTCGATTATGTTGCATGCTGCAGTAGTAGTGGCAGTGGCAGTTGCACTTGCTGCAAACCTACCCCACCCCGTCCCTTATTTTGTTGCAATTCACACCCAATTAGTAATAAATTTGAATGCATGCTGCAATATTCCCTCGTCTCGGATCCACGCTGCCATTCGCCACAACAGTTATGGGTGCCATTAAGTTTTATCGATGGCGCTCCGCTCCATCTTGGAGTTGCTTCGCTTCTTGCCCGGGGCCCTCGCGGAGCGGATTTGATTTGTGGCCCACTCGAGAGGGCTGCGAGCCTATTCACCTTTGATATTCTCACACGTCCCGAAACAAAAAGATACGTGAACGCCTAACCAAACTTAATTGCAATTGACTTTTAATGCTCATGCGGGCCGCCCGCTGCGTTAATTCGAATTCAAACTGTTTCCATAAAGTGAAGTGGCCAAGTGGGAGCCATGTGGTCATGTCCCAGCTCTAAACAGCACCATGTTGATGATGTTGATGGCCAGGATGAGCTGCATATTGAAACACCAATCCTCACTCTACACTGGCAATAATACATTTATGAATATGAATTGAATTTACCCCTGAGAGTAAAATGGAAGAGCAATTCTTTAAATCCATTGAAAGTAGGACGAGGCATCAACTCGAAACCCTCATATTCAAATGACTTCGGAAAATAATCAGTAAAATTCGGAGATTGTCCTCTCTGGGAAGAGATCTTTCAAATGTTAAGAAAACCTTATATAGAAAATAATTCACACATTGCCGAGCAGGTGCAACAATATTCAAAATCAATCAAGGAGAGCCTCCTGAGAAATAATAATAATAACAATAATAACAATAATAATAATAAGCCCATAGAAAACAAAATTTGTTTTCGTTTTTGATTCCATAATTTTTTCTAGTGCATTTGAAAGACCCCCGGAGGGTCGCAACTGCAATATCCCGAAAGAAATTATTAACTGGCGCTAATAAAATGCTTCACAGTATTCATTTTGTCCGCATTCGGTGTTGGGTTACCATCGAGAATGCATAAATCAAGCGTTGCCAGGCATCGATCGTGATGGGTAATAGCCAGGCGAGTGGAGGAGGCGGCATTGTTACCAATTTATAAACAAACAAACGATTCGGACGACAACAAAAGAAGGGACATCGATGAGCAAGCATCAAATTACTACAAGATCAGGCCCCATATCCGTGCACACAGCCCTCCTCCATACCGTCTTACAAAACGTTTTCCGAAGCGGGGCACACAAGGATCAGCTTTCACAAGATGCAACTTAGACTGTGAGTCCCCAGTCGCAGTCGCGGTGGCAGTGGCAGTTGCAGCTTACATCCAGTTTGTCATTCATCAAACAACGAAACACACAATAATAACGTTTTAATTGAACAAAAGACAGAGCCAACAAGAATCCAGATCCAGTTGAGCAACAATTGACAATTGTCCGTCTGAGATGGAATAGGAATCAGACTCGGATCGGATCGGATCGCAGTCTTTCCTTTATTCTGTCTGTCTGTTTGTCTGTCTGCAGTTTCGCTGCTGCCTCTTTTTGTGCCCCTGTCTCTGGCAGTCTTTCTGTATCTGTATCCGTAACTACCTCTGCCTCCCTGTCTTGTTTTTCTGAAGTGACTGTGACTGTCACCTTTCCATCAAGTTGAAGGCAGGCGGCAGTGAAAGGCTCTGCGTTGATGTCCACGTGCCAACTGGCATTGTTTAGACTCTTTTCTTCAGGTTGCTCGAAGTTAATTGATTAGCTCTCCATACGAGCAAATACTGTATAATTCCAGCAGCGAAACAAAGCGAATTAATGGATAAAGGATACCCGAATGAGGGTTATTTGTGGACGAGTTTCTGTGGGGTGAAACTCCGGGCTGAAATCCAAGAGCAAACATATATAATGAGTAGGTATATTATATTTCTTGATTAGCTGAGGAAGATACAATAGAAGTAGGAGTACAAATCCACCTTCCTTTTACCGCCTACCCATCCGTGTGTAACCATCATTGTTAAAGCTTAAATCAGAGAAAATATCCTTTCTCTCATACTAGTCTCCACCTTTAGTTGCGTCGTCCGTATGAGAGTCCATGAGAGCCCTCATAGTTTAAGTCTGCCTCCAGGACAATTAGGATTCACTCCCCCGTTGCGTGTCAGGGGAAACAGAATGCAAAAAGGGATCATGATGATCCTGCTGTGTCCCAGGACCAGGCAAAGGGAAAAGTAATGGCCTGGCATGAGGTCAGTAGACAGCCGTCTGCTTCTCCGTCTCCGTGCCCCTCCGAACAGTGTCAGGGAGATTTTGCGCTGTAAGATGTTTTTGCCAAGCACTTGCCGCTGCGGGCCAAGTCGTTTACAAATGACACACGAGCCGAGGGCAGCAGTTGATAAATGAACTGCAGCTGATAATGTATTTCGTGTTACGGGATTCGTATTTGCGGGATGACGAGTTGGATGGTCAGTGAAAGTAGCGCCGATGTGGAAGGTTCAGGCTCGAGTTCCAGGGATGGCAAAATATGCGATAGGCCTGGGAGATAACGGGCCACGGACTCTTTTGAGGTGGTCCAAGCAGAGCCGTGCAAAAGGTAATTAAATGCTATTAAAGTTGAGTGGAGAGAATGCCAGCATTCCAGAGAGCAAATGTATCTGTATCTGTTTATCTGCTGGATGCAGTGAGAGTGGAGTTACCAAGCAGAAAGAGCAGCAAAAGAAACCAAACAAAACGAAGGAGGAGCTCAGAGCACACACACACACACAAACAGACTCAGAGACAGAGACAGATAAAGATGGGACTGGGCGACAGACAAATCAGACGGCGGCGCTCGACGATTAACATACAAAAGGATTTCGGAGAACTTTGGATCCCGCCTTCTTCTCATTGTGTCTGTGCGAGTGCCTGGGTGTGTTTTGTATTTCTGAGTTCTGCAGTCGCTTCTTGTGGTTCGTTTTCGTTCCCTCTGCGCCAATGGGCATGATTCACTGCGGGGCCATAAGAGCACCAGAGAGGGCTGGGCATGTTTGTTGGGGCAGCCAAAGTGACGACAGAGACTCGTCAGGGTCAGATTCGTCCGCAAACGGCCGTTCGGTTTTGAACGATCTGAATCCTACGCTAGATTCTAAAGTGCTTACTAAAACCTTCTTCCGGTTAGGGATAACTGACAAATTGCTTGGAAATATGATGCTCTGCTCGCAGTTGAACTGGGGAGGAGGAAGGCCGAATACCGGACAGACGGCGGCAAGTGAAGTGAAGAACAGGAACAAAGGCTACTTAAGAAGCCTTGGCGCCAGTTACATACATATGTATGTGCAGCTGTGTGTGTGTGTGTGTGTGTATGTGTATGTGTACGAGAGAAAAGCCACAATGTCTGGCAACGCTTAGTTGGGTCAGTCTCCGGACCAGACGTCTGCAGACGTCGCCATCAAGCACCGACGCCACTGAGCGTGCATATTGGCGAAGGGAGAAGGGATCCGGGAAATGTGTCTAATACTTTCGAAATTAATAATATAATACCCTACCATCTGGATATTGTCTGGCTTCCAGTGAGACGGTTCCTCTGGACATCGAGAGATATAGAGATATATCTAAAATCTAGTATTCAATTATTTAGACTGACCAGCATGAAAGCTTCTAAGCCCTTGAACACGTCCAAAATGCAGCATTGCATACTGCTACAAATTATTCGTACACCTCTCGTGTACACCTCTCTCCACTGGCATGTATCTACTCCTGTAACTCAATAGATTACTCCCTTTGCAGGAAAGACTGCTTCAGAGAATATTTTAAGCATCTTTCTTTGCTTCTCCTGCAGTTCAAGGCAGCGACTGAGAGCCAAGTCAGTCAGCCAGCCAGTCAGCCAGTCAGCTCCACCTACCGAGATTCGAGCGCCGGCGTCGTCGAGATGGCTGGCTTGCAGCACCTGCTGTCTCGGTAACAACTGCAAAAGCCGCAGCAGCAGCACTAAAATCAGCCACAACATCCACAATCCCTTGTGGCAGAGTCACGTTGGCTGCGCATGCGCGGGTGTTTTTCAGGTTGAGTCGACTAAACTAAAGACTCATCTCCGGGAGCAGGGCAGGAGAAGAGGCTGCAGCAGGAGGAGGAGAAGCTGAAGAACAGCTAAAAAAGGCAGTTAAAATGCATTCAGTTGCAGTGCAGTGATGGTATTGGTAGCGAGGGTATCTGTGTGCGCGAGTGTGAAAGAGCCAGCAAGTGTCAATCCTATGGCGGCCGCTGCCCTCTTTTTACCTCTTGCCAACCAATAAAATTATACTAATTCCTGACTTTTTGATTTCATTTTCTGTTTGTGAAACGCTATGTATCTGTGTGGCTGCTAAGGATTTCGTTACCTAAGCACACACGAACAGATACATATGCATGTACATAAATGTACATAATATGTGTGTATATACATGTGTATGCACGTATAAACACCCGCAGAGTCATAGACACAAATACAGACACAGAGTCTTGAAAAGAAAACAACTCGACTCGTGGGCTCTCGCTCACTCCTGTGGCAGTGTGGAACGGCCCATGGCCCATGCGCGTTGCGAGCGATCTGGCTGCCTTTCTGGCTGGCAGCTTCAGACTCCAGCTTCACTTCAGGAATGCGCGATCGCGGCCGGGCGAGACAGTTCGGTTTCATACTTGGCTCATTGCGCTCGTGCAACACCCCGAAAAGAGTCAAGGTTCTTAAATGTGCCCCTCTCTACTGGTTTGACTCGGCAGGAAAACGGATTGGGGCTTTCTTAGTCGTTACACCCTCTGGAAATTCAAAAGTAAGTAAGGAAGATATTGGTCTAACAGAATGACAGAGGAAACAGTAGCATTCAGATATGCGTATTAAAACATTTATATTTATTTACATTTATTACATTTACATACAAAGTTTAAATTTATGCCATTTTAGGCATTCATTTTCGAACAGTTTCTACCAACATCTCAAAAAATATTTCAATTTTAAAGTTTGGTAGAAAAATAAATTCGCTGAAATTTCTAAAAGAGTTGAACATGAAAATTTTGGTTCGTGCGTTCCAATAAATTTTCAAACACTTTTTTCGGTAAAACAGTTGCTTCATATAGAAAGTGTTGTCAAATAATAATTCACCGCTAATCATTTCAAAAAGTGATCCCTCAAAATTGCGAATAAATTCTTAAAAGAAAGCTAAGAATATTACTCAACGTTCTGGTATTACATTTCTTATAAGCCAACACCCTCAACGAATCAGAAAAAAGTAGGGAACGAAATCTGAGTGCGCTCAAATAATGATTTTCGAGTAAAATGTACAAAATACTCGTATTTTACCTGATATTGTACATGACATTCGACATTATGTTCTTACACAGCATTCTACATTTCTACATCCTCCAATGCAATTTCGTATAGACCGCCACTATCTGTAAGAGATCATATATTCGACAGATTTTTATGTTTATTACTACTAACACTAATTGCATCTGTGTAATGTCTATAATATGACGCTTCTTTTACTCGGAGTTCTGTCTTAAAACTCCACTTTTATGTGGTAAATTGCGGCGAGCCATGCCATCGACTTGACGGTTTGTGTGCGGGTCGCTATGAGTGAGAATGTGAGTGGAGTGAAAGAGAGAGGCACAAAAAACGAAGAAGATTTTTGACGTCGCGCTGGCTGGCTGGGAAACTGAAAAGTGGCGCTAGACAAGGTGCGTGATCATGATCTACTCCCCCGATAATGATCATCCCGATGGGGATGATGATGATGGCGAGGAGGAGGCAAAACCAAAACTTTGAGAGGGCGCGCTCTCGTGTGGTGTCGAGTCTTAACGTCTGTCTCTCTCTTTCAAGTATTTCTCTCAAAGTGGAGCTGCCGATGGCAAGAAACGAGCGGTGAACAGCAAAATGCTCGAAAGCCGAACACGAGCGAAGAGCCGAAGAGGGTTCGCTCGGGTGTTACTGTATCTGTATCTGAGTATCTGAATCAGGTAGAGGTAGACAGAAAGGCGTTAGTCGTTCCACAGCGCTGATCGAGTTTAAAACTATTCCGCTGCACGGAGAGCATAGAGCGGAAGCCAAAGTAAAAACTTGACGTAACGAAACGAAAAACACATCCAAAAGCTTTCAGCGTTGGTCAAAGAAAATCGTACTACGGCGCGTCGAAACACAAACGATATAGAAAATTGGATGCAGAAACAAAGAAATCGATGAGTGTGCGGTGCCAAGTGGTGCGTGTGTGCGGTGTGTGTGGTGAGGTGTGGAATGGAATGCCAACCGACAAGTTGTAAAGGGAAACCCTGAAATCCGAACAGCCGCCAGCCAGCGGCAAACAAAACTGTGAATACGAAACAAATACACGCAGCAGATACTGCCAAAGAGATACAGATACATCTCTTGTCTCTCGCGTGTGAAGTGCGCTTCGAAAAAAAACAGCAAGAAACAGCAGAAACAACAATAAATCTGCATAAACAATTGAGGCGGCTCTCCTTGGAAAAAATGTGGATTACAGCCACAACACGGCCCCGCTGCCGCGGCAATTGCTCGGACAAATGGCAAACGGGAAGAAAGTAACTGAATCCGAATGACAAGTGTATCTGCCAGATACTCACTGGGCAGAGTGTCATGTGCCGCGGCATTCCGATCACAGCAACAACACGAAGCACAATCGCCCTGCGCCTGGAATGCGGCAATACAATTTTCAACAAGAACTTGATCTACTTCATCTACAATTATCGCAAGCGAAAAACCAAAAGGAGATACAGTAGCCCAAACACGCACGCCACAGAAACAGATACACAATTACAGGTACAGGTGAAGATACAGACACAGATACAGAGCGAGGCGAGGCGAGTGAGAAGTCCCTATCAGATATTTACACAAACGTGATTTATTTGAAAAGCGAAACGAGAGGCACAACAACAGTACTAGTAGTGAACGGAAGCCTCAAGTGCCATAAACATCTGTAAATTGTGCAAATATATCGGAGTGTAACCAAAAGCCGCACGGCGCGATAACGCACTCGAACTCGCAGTCGCCGTCGCCGTCGCAGACGTTATAAATTCAGTGGAACGAAAGGTGTCAGCCCAGGCAGGCCCGGCGACCACGACAAGACCCCGACCGACGAGACAGTTGGTCGCTTTTATTTTGCTTACTTTTCGGGCAATCCATCAATATCTCTCTATATACAAACGGCGCTCAAATTAACGACTAAACACATGTCGTATAAATACCCATACATACGGGCCCACAAACATCTAATACCAAGCGATATCATTCAACCATAGGAAACTTTATAAGACTGAGGTGAGTGCCGTACCAGAGCTCAGAGGGGTTTTTTTTATCGAGATGCATTATTTCCTCCCGCTTTTCCTAACCTAACCCCTCGAGGGGGCCTAAGCTTATGTAAATGTGTCCAAAAAAACAAAAAAATGATACATATATCTGAACTGGGACGAGCTGTGAGAACCACTCACAAAACTGAACCATTGCATAACCAGAGTGGCATTCGATACGGAAAATTTGATATTGTTTCGGGAATGTTTTGGGGGAATGTTTTGTGGATGGCATGTGGCTCCCAGGGAGAGTGGATATCATTTCAAGTTGTTCTTTGACTGCAAAGCTGGAGAATTATTATTTTTTATTGCAGATTCTAGAATTGTTGTCGAGTTGAATTATTAGAACTATTCAGTAAATTTACATACAAACTAGAACCAAAATAATAGTTGTTTTACATCTGGTAATTTCCTAACTAATCTACATATCCCAATATATTTGCTGAACCATCCCCATCCTTACAGAGGAGGCGTGAGTCGTGTACTTCTCCCAATCTTGACTCGCTTGCAACCAACCAACCATTTTCCACCAGACTTAATCAAAATATTTCTCCACGTACATTATTATTTAATTTTGGACTATCTAGTCTTCCGAGAATTCGCTTGACCTTTGTTGGCCCGCACAATAAAGTACCGTTCTGAAACAAAACTAATAATTTTTGAAGATGAGACCCTCTTAAAAGGTGGAGAATAAAAAGAGATGGTCACATAAAAAGCGGCGGTAAAGACAAAACAAAAACGTCAATATCCTGGGGACATAAATTTTCCAACAAAATATATATTTGGATGTATGTAGTCTGTTTCTATTGTATCTGTGTCTTTGGCCCATCGAGGGTTTTGTCTACGTTTGCGTTTATTATTAACCAATCTAATTGCTGACGTTGTGCGGCACTGATACAAATGTTTCTGTAATTGTGTGTGTGATGGATGATATTGGGTAACCGGAATGAAACGTTAATAAAAAATGTGTCAATTTGCGAAACATTTCGAAGTTTTACTTTTGTTATTTTTAGTCTTTGAAATTTGAACTTTAGCATGGGCTTGCGACATTTCACAGTTCGAATAGAGGCAAGTCCGCGTTTAACTCATTGAATGGACGGCGAGCTTGAAAATCCCAGAAATCCCCCGGTGGGCAGGTAGAGGCGCTATGTGGGAAATGTTTGAAAACAAAAAGTGAATATACAAGAACATCAAACTGAAACTGAAACCACAAGCTAACCACAGAACCTGGAGAATTCTGGGAACGTATTAAAGACAAACAACAAATTATGAACAAATCATAAACATATTTATGAAATTCACCCATTTCTTTCACCCTTCCCCCGCTCCACACGACTCCGATCCGCACAGCTCTCTCTCTCTCTCTCTCTCGTAAGATTTCCCAATTTTCAATCCGTCTTATCAGAGCTGGAAGATCTTTTTCAGCCCTCACCGCCGGATGAAGACTGGAGGCCTCTGCTCTGTGCTCTCTGGGACTGCACCCCCCAGCGTGTGCCATCTTCCATTCTCTTCCCAATTTAACCATTTTCGAAAATTCCTTTTGCGCCCAAGCGCCCTGTCATATAACAAATTTTTTAGTACAAGATAAGATGCGTATCTTTATGTGAAGAACAACATGTAATTTGTTCTAGGTGTGTGTGCCTGTACCTTTTGGGCGCATCTTGAGATAAAATCTTGAAAATTTATTGCCTATAACCAAAATATATAGAATACTTCTAATAATTTTCATAAATTTTCCAGATAAGTGGGTTTTTAGTTTTGATTCTCTGTGAATAGCCGCCTGTTTATAAATCAAGGCAAAGCGATAAGAACGTGGATTGAAACCTCTCTAATAACCAAAAACTTGCATCGAACCCCACATGGGATTGACCAGGGGGCCGCCTGCAAGGGGGCTGAGGAAGGGGCTGTATGGGACTATATTGAATTTCTAAGCGTAGACATAAAACGGGGCACAGCGAATGCTTTTGGTATGCCGATATGGCCCAGAAGATCGCGTGTCAGCTGGAAAGGTGCAATGTCCGCCCGGATTGCAACACTTGGAAATGGGATGGACGGGGGAATGGATGGATATGAGTGTTTTAGAGAGTGCAGCAGACACAGAGAGACAGCGAGAGAGGAGAGCAGAGCCAGTGCCAGTGCCAGCCATTTTTTAGTTGCACCTTTCACCCTTGTGGGCCATAAAAGTTTCGAGGCAGGGCACAGTAGAGCAGGCGCTTCTTGAAATGTGCCAAGAAGAGTGTCCGAGTTCCAAAGGAAGTGGCTGCGACGGCAAGTCGCAGTCGGCGTCTCCCACGCAGCGACGTCGCCCGCAGCAGCGCTGCCTTTACCTGTGGTACCTGCCGAAAGAGCCCGATCGTGTGCCTCTCAGTCGAGCATCGCACGTCGTCGGGCACACACAGACACACACACAGAGGCAAGCAGAGTGAGCGAAAGAGTTGGGCCTGGCCTGTATAGTCGTCTCGCTTCAGCTGATTGCTGCACTCAAACGCTTGAGTGAAAGAGCGGAGGACTGATCGATCCGAAGAGTAACCCTTTTCGACAAATGCTAAACCATTTCTCCCATGTTTTTGTATCGTTCCAGAGTTGCAAGCGACCATGCGCGCATGGATTCTACTCCTCGCAGTGCTGGCGACTTTTCAACCGATCGTTCAAGTTGCTAGCACCGAGGATACGAGTATATCCCAGAGATTCATCGCAGCCATAGCGCCTAACCGCATTCAGCCATCAGCAGCAGCAGCAGCTGTGGCAGTCACAGCAACGGCAACAGCAACAACAGCATTAGCAAAAGCATTTAATCCCTTTAACGAATTGCTCTACAAAAGCAGTGATAGTGATAGTGATAAAAACCATCTAAATAACAACCTAAATAAAGGCCCAAGGTATAGCAAAAACAAGGGCAATAGACATAGCAAAAGTGACGCGAATCGACAGTTCAACGAAGTGCATAAACCAAGAACAGACCAATTAGAAAATTCCAAAAATAAACCTAAACAATTAGTTAATAAATCCAACAAAATGGCTGTCAAGGATCAGAAACATCATCAGCAGCAGCAGCAACAGCAACAGCAACATCACAAGCCAGCGACTGCGCCAACGTCCACAGAATCTCATCAATCCCCGATTGAAACAATCTTCGTCGATGATCCCGCCCTGGCCCTGGAGGAGGAAGTGGCCTCCATCAATGTCCCCGCCAACGCAGGGGCCATCATCGAGGAGCTGGAGCCGTCGACCTATAGCAAAAAAGAACTCATTAAAGATAAACTGAAACCAGACCCCTCAACTCTAGTCGAGATCGAGAATAGCCTTCTGTCGCTGTTCAATATGAAGCGGCCGCCCAAGATCGATCGCTCCAAGATCATCATCCCCGAGGCCATGAAGAAGCTCTACGCCGAGATCATGGGCCACGAACTGGACTCGGTGAACATACCCAGGCCAGGACTGCTGACCAAATCAGCGAACACAGTGAGGAGTTTTACACACAAAGGTGAGTTTCCCCAAAACCAAACTTTGGATCGTATATAATATGATAGTATTTAAATCGAGGGCTATTTTATTTTTAATATTTTTAGAAGGATCACAGCATGATTATATCAGTATAATGGGAAGGTAGTTTTATAATCAAAATAGTGTGAATGACATAGAATTCGAAGAGTAAATAATTGTACACCAATTCTAAGGCGGCTTCCTACAGGCAGTTCAGTTTTAGACCTTGATTCCGTGTGACTCCCATTACTCACTTCTTGATTTCAATTCAGTAGTAGTATCAGTTTCTGATCATGGAAATCATTACACATGGATAGCTGACCGATTTTTAATGAGTATTTTCTTGATTATTTGACAAGTTTATCTCTAGTTTATCATTTCGCTCGTTAATTTCTCATTTAGATTATGATTTTTATTTGCTAACTTTACAACCACATTTAGGGCATACATTTACACTCCTGTTGTTTATTGTTAATTGTTGTTATTTCCGCTCAAAGCGATAGTCTATAAATGAAGCTTTGTGGAACGACAGCATTAATTGTAATGTAACTAACAGTTTCGATTTAAATGAACACTTTTTTAATGAAAATGCAAGAGATTACCTAGAGAGATTTTTCACCTGCTCTCTGTACGACACATGTGCCGTGGAAAAGGATTCAATATATCTTGTGGACTGATTTCCAATTATTCTCACTCATGGGAAACGCGTACTTTCCACTACTAAAATGCGAATGAAGAGCGAGTGTGGATTTTCCCTGAAATACTGTATCATCTAAACGATTTGCATACCTGCTCGGGTGCATCATTCACGCAATCGTGAAAACTGTGGAATCACGCGGAAATTCCGCAGCTTTTCAAAATGAACAGAGCGCTGGAGAGGGTCGCAGGCGAAAAGGACAGTGCGTCCTTTTACCTGCAGTGCCATTATCCGTGCCCAAAAGTGACCTTGAAAATTTTCAACGGAATTACACCCCGAATGTTTAGCGCATGCGCTAAATGGCTTTTATATTGTATTTGTAGAAATAACAATTATTATTAAAACGTATTTCGCATTATTTTCCGCAGGATTAGAGGAACGAACAATAAAGCAGTTAGAACAAGGCAGGTTAGGCCGGGGTGTCGAGTCCTGAGTCCTGAGTGCATCACAGAGGACATATGTACATACAAGTAACAGGTAACCAAACCAATCCAGTCCGATCCAATCCAAGCCAAACCGACATGGCAAAGTGTCTAAGGCAAAGTGTCTAAGCCTCAGTTTGGTTTGTCTTGGCAACGCTTCAGTTTCGGTTACGGATTCGGATGCGGTGTCCGCAAATGCAACTGCAACTGCAACATCATCTGTATCTGTGTAGGGGTTCGGCTCTTGATTCTCAAAAGAATTTACGACTCTTTTCCCTTTGTATTGCTTGTGTGTACTCGAGTGGTAAGATGGCAGCGGCAGCGGCATCGATTCAAATTAAGATTTTTCAGCAAGCGTGCAGAGTTTGCACCTTGCCGGATCCTCAAAGGCAGGCCAGGGTGGGCTAGAGTCTTTAGCACAGGCGCCAGCAGTAAAAAGGCGGCTGGGCAACTGGAACGTGCGATTTTCGACCTGCTTTTACATTTTCTCTGAGGAAATTGCCCTGCGTGCACCTTCCACTCAAGTAGTGGGAGTATTTAAGCGGGGGTACTTATAAGTACAGGTAGAAGCCAGGAGAACATGCTCGAATGTCTGTCCGATCATCTGCCGCCGTACGCAAATTCAGCCAGTTTTTATGTCCCCACTGACCGAACACATTTGAGCTGATCTAGTGGACTATCCTATTTGATTCCCTGATCCGCCCTTATATCGAAACCCCTTTTCTTCTGATCCGGATATCGAAATCTCTCTTGCACTGTGATCCCATATCCTTTTGAACCTCTGCTCTTCTCTGGCCCTTACTCAAATCGAAATTTTCTTTTTTTTTGTTAATTGCAGATAGTAAAATCGACGATAGATTCCCTCATCATCATCGGTTTCGGTTGCACTTCGACGTGAAGAGTATACCCGCAGAAGAGAAGCTGAAGGCTGCCGAGCTGCAGCTGACTCGGGACGCGCTTGCGCAGGCGGCAGTGACTTCCACGTCGGCGAACCGGACACGGTACCAAGTGCTCGTCTACGACATTACCAGGGTGGGCGTCCGGGGACAGCGCGAACCGAGCTATCTTCTGCTCGACACGAAGACAGTGCGTCTGAACAGCACCG
The DNA here is from genome assembly GCA_018150885.1 of Drosophila tristis. NCBI lineage: Eukaryota > Metazoa > Arthropoda > Insecta > Diptera > Drosophilidae > Drosophila > Drosophila tristis. The sequence continues at coordinate 648,350 of JAECWT010000197.1, forward strand.
ACACGGTGAGCATGGACGTGCAACCTGCCGTGGATCGGTGGCTGGCTACACCGCAAAAGAACTACGGCCTGCTAGTGGAAGTGCGGACGATGCGCTCTCTCAAGCCGGCGCCGCACCATCATGTTCGTTTGCGCCGCAGCGCGGACGAGGCGCATGATCAGTGGCAGCACAAGCAGCCGCTGCTATTCGCCTACACGGACGATGGGCGGCACAAGGCGCGCTCAATACGGGATGTGAGTGGGGGCGGTGGTGGTGGAGAGGGTGGAAAGGGCAACGGAGGCGGCAGAAATCGACGGCACCAACGGAGGCCAGCAAGGCGCAAGAACCACGAGGAGACGTGCCGCCGGCACTCTCTCTATGTGGACTTTGCGGACGTGGGCTGGGACGATTGGATTGTGGCGCCACCGGGATACGATGCGTACTACTGCCATGGAAAGTGCCCGTTCCCGCTGGCCGATCACTTCAACTCCACGAACCACGCGGTGGTGCAAACCTTAGTCAATAATCTCAATCCAGGGAAGGTACCAAAGGCCTGCTGCGTGCCCACGCAGCTGGACAGCGTCGCCATGCTCTATCTCAATGACCAAAGTACAGTTGTGCTCAAGAACTATCAGGAGATGACAGTGGTGGGCTGTGGCTGTCGATAGATTCGATCGAGCCACTGTATACAGAGCCGAGTGTAAAAAGAGAGACCAATCGAACGAATCGAGTGGATCGAATTGATCGAATCGATCGATTGTCGAGAGTCGAGAGAGATCGTGAGCGAGAGAGCATAAAATGCTGTTTGGTTCCAAGCCGTCAATGCTTTAAACACAACGCAAACAAAATGGACTGAATATTTGAATTTTAAGTGTAAATCGTTAGACTTTAATTGTACTAGTATATATGGATGCAGCCTCGACCCACGCCCAATACCCCACGCCCTAAGCCCTGTCGAGCCACCTTGAGGTGAGCCTCTGTCAGTTTCCACAGCTAGGCTTTGGAAAACCCTTGATCAGAGCAGATCCGAGTGAGAGCAGAGCCAACTGTAAATAGCCGCCATGCACAGCCACCATCACCCAACCACCAACCACCAACCACCGATCACGAAGCCCCCGCAACGCCACCAACATATATATCCATCGAGGATACACAAGTATCTCAACAGATGCAGAGAAGAAAACAAAGTGAACAAATTGTATAAAAATGATAAAATATAACTATTATCTGTACGAGTGCCTATGGAAACAAGGGTAACTTTTCCACCAGCCGTTTTTGTTAATAACTTTATAAAGAAATCACTTGTAAATTAACTAGAGCGCTCAAGCGATGCGATAATATAATCAATGGAAAATTACTTGAAATTATTTAGGAAATATCAACGCCTACGTATATACACACACACACACACACACAGACAGTAGCTCTCTCTTGTATATGTACTGTTCTAAATCCTAATATACCCTATATGCAATACACCCACACCCACACACACACACAAACATAAATCTACGGTATTTAAACTTCGTTCCGAATACAATGTAAACGTAACTGTAAAATAAAAACATGATGGAAAATTATAAACTAAAAACTATTCTCTATAACTATACATATAAAAATATTATATATTTACATCGTTATGCGTTCTAAGCTAAGCTCGAATAAATCCGTAAACGTTAATTAATGTATCTATATAAGATTGAACAGTTAAGCTCAGCATGTTGAATAAATTAGTAGAAACGAAACGGGAAAACCAGAAAAGTAAAAAACACCACAAAAAAATGATTGGAAAGAGCAGAAAACTCGAAATGAAAATATCGATTCGTGCCTGATGTTTGCAGAGCACGATTTGTATATGTATGTATTTCTTCATATAAACTTTATTATTTTATTTATTTAAAACAAACACACATATTTTTGATGATGAATGCAATGGAGCGACGAGAAAAAAGAAAGAAAGAAAAAAAATATAAGAGAAAACAATTTATTAAAAAATATATACAATATTGAAGTTTTTTTTCATTGGGATGCTAGGTCGGGAATACAATTTTATTGCCATAAAAAAGCATGTAAGGAATTTGAACGAAGAGAAACAAAATTATTTAAAGAATAATTATATTCTATACAGGTGACAATTGGCCACACTGACCAATAATATATGTACACACAAAGATACATATGTATACGTTTATTCTTGATAGACGGTTGAGTTTTGAAGAATGTAAATGTGTGCATTAAAATTGAGTTGAAATAAAAAAAGTCGATATAACCAGATATGTATGTGCGACTATTTATAAAGGTTAGCCTCTCATTTTTGAAGCAATCTCAACCAAATTATGCAAATTGTTGTCGTTCATGAATATACAGATCATTTGTCGGATGGCTTCGGGATCGGACCACTATATCATATACATATGTAGCTGCCATAGTGACGATGGGTAAAAAAACTTGTTTTTTTATGTTTATGCAGTTATGGATCTAAGCTCTGCAGATTTTGTAAAAATCTGACCACTTTATTCTACTAGTATATTGAAGCTCCCAAGGATCCCATGTTTATGCTCTGAACTTGTTGGTTCGCCGTATTTGAGGTGTCTTACGTACTGTCAGTAAAAAATAAATACAAGTCAATAAATCTCTAAAAGATCAGCAGCAATAGGGATTTAACAAGGCTCGACATTAAAAAAAAAACACTAAAAAAAGAGAGACTCCTTCGAGCCGGATTTGAACCAGCGACCTATGGATGACTGCTGCACAGCCCTCCCATCTCAGGGGGATCTACGAGTCCAAACATTTCTACAGTCCACCGCTCTACCAACTGAGCTATCGAAGGCGTTGTCGAAGCAGGTGCCAATCCGAAATTTCACTTGCTTATCAGACCCCGAATAACAAAGCTCCCAGCAAAAAGCGAAATCAGCCGAAACAAAACTGCAAACTGCTTATCGCAGCATAACTGAAACTCACAAAAAATTGTCATAGGTATGCCCCACGACAGTACGTGAGAAGAGCACGCCCGAAGATAAGCAGGCAAGTGCAAATGTAGCTCATACAGGCTATAGATTAAATACTTTATAAAAAAGAAAACATTTATGAATTGCAAATAAATCAGTCGCGAGTCGGGGGAATAGGTGGAAAACCAGCTACGAACCTGTGCCACAACGGCTAATTTGTGGTGCGCTCCAACCTAAATGACATTAAATAAGCCAGATCCAAACGAGTGATAATGATCTGCTTGCATCTGTGGACGGCTGGCATATCAACTTTCCATGGAGCTGTCTAGAGCTTGAAAAATTGCCGCCAAACGGAATGACAGAAGTATAGAAAAACTATTCAAACAGCTGAATGAACTTTGATGCTGATAAGAGTAAGCAATAAATTTGAATTATAACAAGTTGATTTCTATCCAACAAAATTCCAATAAACTTGTCATTTCAGTCAGAGTCTAGTAGTGAATATTGTGCCAGAAGAAGAAACTTTTAAAGGTTGCAAGCGTTTAAATTCAAATCAATCATATAAATTGCAAACTAATATTCATTTTGAATACAGAACCAAGAGACATCAAATTTATATTAATTCAACATTAAATTGTATGCCTTTACACACTTACAGTTTTGCAACACGTCTGGTTAGTTCTAGAAAGTAAAACTTATTATTGTTGGTTTGCATTTTGAAAAAGCGCCCTGTGCCAAATCTTGAATCCTTTCAAAACCTAGAGGATGCCGTCAGTGAGCTTTAAATTTTTTTTTGTCATACTTTTGAGAAGTGAGAAATTAAACATAAGTCACGTAGCTCAGTGTAATCCTGATAGCATTGGGGATTGCCCTAGACTCAGCTAGACTACGAGACCTAGAAACGACCTACATATTTTTATTTTTAGCTGCAATCAAACTATTTCAAAAGTCAAAACCTCAATGGAAACAAAGCATTTTTAAATCGAAGTGCAATTCCACTGCAAGTTCGAGCCTGATGGAACCGGGGAAAGAACGAATGGTTAGATGAGTCATGCGGGGATTGTGTGTTGGCTTATCGCAGAGTAAATTAATTTACCCGTCCCTTTGCCGGCTGCAGCAGGCACACTGCACTGCGACAAAGTGAAATTTTTCGGCTCAATTAAATGACTCATCAGGCGGCAGAGTGATGCTGAGAAACACCGAATTGCCACACACAATGTGAGACACGATAAAAAGTACATCGGTCGGGATCTTTGCTAAAACAGTTCTGGGGTTTCCTAGGAACTTGGCAATTTTTCGTTGGTTCTGTTAGATTTTTAGAGCCGATAAGGCAACGCCCACATATTGAGAGAACCTGTTTTTAAAATTCATTCAATCATAGCAGAAATTGATACCTAGATCAAGAGTGCACAGCGACGAGGAGATCTAAAACCGCTGATAAACAAAATTGGGAAAGACATGTTTAAAACGGAAAACTAAGCTGAGAAACGATTCGAGTCATTCTTAAAAATTATGAACATTTGTTGTAACATACCTGAGCAAATTACAAATAACTAACCCAGAGGTTACTCGGACCTATGGCCCTCGCCGCGGGAATCATTTTTCGTTATCTAACAAGGCATTTTGAGCAATCGATCCACACGCACACAGAGACCCACGGAGCCCTCGTATTACCAGCAGACGGGACACGGCACTCTTCTAACCTTACTCAATGGATCACACACAAATTGCCGCTCATGGCGCTTGGCCCGCCATCTCAGCTGTCCCTCATTTCCTCCAACCCATCTGCCACAGAATCTCTCCATTTCTCTTCTCTCTCTCTCTCTCTCTCTGTCTCGGTATGCGTTTTTGTAGGTAATTATCCGTAAGCTGTCAGTTTTTTTGCTCCGCTTCCTCCAGTGCACTTCTTGGCTAACCTTTTTCGTCCGTGGTCAATGTATTTTGGAGATGGGATTGTGGAAATTGTCTTTTAATAAACGATACTAGGATATGTAATGCTGGGGTCTACCATGTTTTCACGAGAACCAATGGATGATATGAAAAATTTCTTGTTCATCCAAAAGTTCTGCCTGTGCACCGACAAATTCCCACAGGTTTGATTCGTATACTAAAAAACAATCTCAATTTCCGTGATTCGTGAATCACGCTCCCATCCCTAATTTATATACATATATAGATTAACTGATATTGTGCGGCTGCTCGTTTTCAGTTTGTGTTTTTATGACTTTCCGCATTTTTGGCATCCTAATTGGTTTGTTAAGTATTTCTCTCATTTTACCTTTTGGACCCGTCAAAAATTGCCCCTTTGGCTTATCAGGAACACACTTTGTCCGAAGCAGGGACTGACCAACCGCCGCTGTAGATGCTGCTGCGGTAGCTTGTTGCTCCTAGGCTCAGAAGCGGATCGTTGGTTCCAGGCCAGACCTTAGCAGCCCACCACTTGACTGATAAGAGCGATCGTGTCTTGTGCGCGTCTCTGGCATGAATCACTAGGGATCGAGCCCACAGGCGATGCTGCGTATCTACGCTCACCGGGTATGACGATGACTCACGGCTGGCGTTTACTAGGTGGCCGCATTAATTGTCGCCCATCTCACTGTCTTTGTTTACACTAGGCGCCTTCCTTTCATCTGACCGAACACCACTCCGCCGAGCACCAGAGACCGATCAATAAAATATTAGACCGAGCCGAACCGATCCGATCCGAACCGAAGCGAAGAAACATCAAGTTTTACATTCGATTCGATATTTAATGCTGTGCTAGCGCTCTGCATAAAGCAAAGCTCGCCTCCCCAAAAACCTCACCTCACCACTCTTCGCTGCATGCACTGAAAATTTGCCTCTTACTGATAAGTCGCCATTAATTAAATTGGTTTTTGAACTCGTTTAGCGGCGTCCGAAGATAGACCTTCGATAGCTCAGTTGGTAGAGCGGTGGACTGTAGATAGAGATTCCTAGTATATGTAGACATCCATAGGTCGCTGGTTCAAATCCGGCTCGAAGGATTCAAACTTTTTGTTTAATTTTTTCTTTTTAAGGATTCGCTAAATCGTTTTCAAGAAATGAAATAAGATTAAAATTCTGCAAACTTTCATTAGCTAAATATTATTCTTAAGAAATAATTTAATAAAAACTTTAGCGTATGACCTGTATGATCATTTTATGGATCCATAAGGGGTATTTTAGATATGTGGTAGAAATGGATGTGTGTAACGCAGAGAAGGAACGGGTTTCGACCCCATAAAGTATATAGTATATTCTTGATCAGCACCAATAGCCGAGTCGCTAAAGCCCTGGGTGTCCGTCTGTCCGTCTTGATGAGCGCCTGGATCTCAGAGACTATTAGAGCTAGAGCAGTCACATTTTTTGTACAGACTAATGTGATATTACACTGTCCCCCTTTCGTCTTCGCAATGAACGAAAATCTGTGGCAAGCACAATTTTAAAGATACGATCAAAGTAAAAACTCAGTATCGTAAAGAATGACCATATCTACCAGATTGCCGAATCTGAACCGGATTGGATTGGATCATAATTATAGCCAATACGAAGAAATTAATTTTCAGTCTCTCACACCCTTCCCTGCCAGCCATGCAATGAGTGCATGCTCTTGCCTCGTTCAGTTTTCGACCTCTGGTGAAGAATGAGAAGGGATGAAGATGACAGTTGTAGCAAAAATATCTAAACTGATAAAATAATGATAATGATAAAATGATAAATTTTAAAATTACACATAAATCATAAGCTTGCATAGTACCTATATACTGACTCGGTACGGGTATAAAAGTAGAGTCGCGAAAACAGAAATGACTCACAACGTTCCCCCTCGTGTTGGTAGTTTGATATAGAACTTTTACGAATATTCAAGATAAAATGTTGTTAGAGCAAACCAAAATGTAATAAAGGAAAATCAGAAATACCGTAGATTATAATAATTCACACATCAAACCATAAGGGAACCAACTCAAGAGCAAGTCAGAACTGAAGAAGCTGAAGCGAATCATCAGGGATCAAACAAATTGTAACGAGAATTACAGGCCTCAATTTGCATTTGTCCTATTACAAAGGATCGAACGTTCAATGGGACAACAATACCAGCAACTGGTAGCCAAAAAGGCAACAAAGGCCAGAAATATAAAAGTCCATTTCAGTCTGTGTCTGTGTCTGTGTCTGAGTCCCAGTCTCATACTTTTCGACTCAAAATCGCTGAATTGTTGCAGACGTCCTGCCGCTTTGGCTGCCGTTTCGTTCTTGCCTTCTTCTGTGGATCATTGTGGCTGGCACTGCCTCCTGCTCCCAAAACAGATGCTATCAATACATCATTTGCCTTTGTGCGGCTGTCACAAATTCATTCACCTGTTCTCGGCCACGACTTCATCATCAGGGGGCACAAGCAGCAGAAGCACCAGCCAAAGCAGCAGCTCAGCCAGACCATTATACTGCGTTGATCTCCAATTAGGCTGTCGAAACTCCATTTACACGAATCCAGACTGGCCTTTCATATAAAAGGAAATATGAAAAAAAAAGAAAAAACAGATTCAGCTCTCGTTAAGATGCAAGTCATCTTCGCATCTCCTTCCCATCATCGTCGTCATCATCCTCATCATCATCATCGGCAAGTTGGGTAAATACAAATATGAATGAATTGCTCACTGTTGGTACGAGTAGATCTGGATCTGGATCTGCATCTGGATCTTGGCAGATCATCATCCGGCATTGTTTCAACCGTCATTTTGCCCCTTCCATAGAAACTTCCACTTCCAATTCGAGTGATGTTCATGCGTAAATCTCAAGAGTGTTTGCCCTTTCAGCGATCTCCATCTTTTAGCCATATAACAGTTGCACTTCTGCCTCTCTTAAGATCAAAATTCGTTTAATTTCTTAATGGGTCTGACTTACACCAGAATTCTCGTAAATATGTATATACATATATGTATGTATATAAGTACTTTTGTGTTCTCTGAACCCCTACATATGTGTACGGTGTATGTCTGACCTTAATTAGTTCCACACTCATACAACAAGCCATAGGAATTTGTCATTATGGAATTGCATGCCAATGATTCTGGCGTTGTATGCTATGCCGTCACAGAAATTAATACGAGCGTCTGCGAAGCAGCATTTTCCTCATTAGTGAAATTCGAATAGTTAAGAAATAGTGAGCGGGATGAAACTGTCGGAGAGAATATAAACATACATGTGTCCCTTAATCACTAGCTCTAAAGTATTTATATTTTTAGTAGTTAGTTAATAGTATACACATATTTATTTCTTTATTTGGAGCACTTTTTAGTGCTCATATCTATTCAAGTAATTCTTTAAAAACGATAAATGGGATAAATGGTTTTTCAGATTCCCATTCCATTTACCAACTGAATCACTCTCCCTTAGTTCGACTTCTCGAGTTTTAATCGTCTTTGTGGCTGCACATTAAACTAAAAAGACTATCATTCTTCATATTCAGTGCATTCAACAGAAATCTAGACACACACACTGACACCGGAGCACATGAGACACATCCAACAGAACCAAGAAAACAGTCATGTGACTGTGGTGGATGCAGAGCGTCGCTTTGTCTGCAGACCTAGTCGCGGCTTGGTGGTTTGCCCGCTTGGCTGGCATGCAACGTAAAAGCCTACCAGCTTTCTCCCAGAGAGGAGCAGAAGGAATGGAGCTGTGGCACCACCAGCGGGAGCAAGAAATCTTATTAAAGCGTAACTAAATGCCACGGATTAATGTCTAACAGGCGGTGGTACCCAACAGGTGCTGCGCATAAATGTCAGTTTAGTGGCCGGGCTGACAGCAGGACACGCCGGGCGGCTCTGTGTGGATATTGCAGAGAGTGGCAGACCCCACATGTGACCACCACGGCGGTGGGGCATTAGCATATAAGCTGGGGCAGGCTAATGAAGGCAGGGAAGCCACTACAACTGCCACTGCAACAAGCTCGTTGGCCAAGTCTTGCATTAGAATCAAGCGGAAATGAACGGAGCGGTAACAAACAGGGCCGTTCATTGCTTATTCGAATGCAATCAAAGCAAAAACAAAACAATTAATCAGCAATGACTTTTTCTATAAATCGAATATATTTATATTTAATACCTCATTAGCATATCCGAACGTGTGCCCTGCTATTCAAATGAGACGAGAAGTTAATTGAATGTGAATCAATTGCAACAAGCCCGACCCGTGTGAACTCAGCTGGAGTTTGTCTTCAGGCTTGTCTGGGTACACGTGTGCATACCCGCGCGAAATTTGTTTGTCAAATCACTTAATATCTCTCGCCACCAGGGGTGACATTTATAGGCTTGTTTCACAAACTCTAATGACTCAGCCCAACCAGACTATAAAATATTAGTTTTATTTCCTGCTCCAACTACCATTAGAATTCAATTGAAATTTATCTTTACAGTTGCACATAAATTACTTTTTAATTTTTCCCTTTATTTGAAAAATTAACAATAAAATGGTAGCCACCACACACTGAGAAAGTGCAGTAAAACTACGTGTACTCGCATGCAAAATATATATTTATCATGCTTAATTGGTATACTTTATGGAACGTGCAAGTACAGTTATGAATATATTGTTAGGTGCTATAAACATGATTATGCCTTTGTTTACAGTTAAATAATAAGATTGCTTTATTCGAAGATGTTCCCATATATTCAAATTTACTACATACATACATACATATATGTACATATAGACATGTACGAGTACAAGTATATGTGATGCGCTGAATCGAATATATTTATAATAGTTGAGCTAGTTAGTTACAAGGACTTGTTTAAATAAAAAAGAAAGTGATCTTCTGTCGATAAATTTTATTTTTTTAAGAACCGTAATAAACTAGATGATTTTTCACTTATGTACATACGAAAAACTGCAAAAAAACCCTTTTTTGTTTGTATTATGTATTTAATTTGTATTATATGTATATATATACATATATATATATATATATATATTAATGCTTAAAATGAATACATTGCATGAAATCCTTAACGATGCCTGCAAGCATTGGACATTGATTGCATTATATTCAGACTTTGAAAAACACCCTTCACAGCCATTACAGTACTATGCTGCTCGTTTTAAATATATGTCAATATTTAGCCCTTATCGAACATTTGCTCAACTTCACTGTTGAATGCAATTTTCCCACTAATCCGATAGTCAATTCGTCATTACAAGTGCTCCCTTCAAGTTCTCTGTCACTAATTGCATTAAGTAAACAAAATAGTTTCTTATATGCGTAATTATGAATCGCATTAGCCCGAGTAGTCTTCCACCCGTAAGCTCCCACCCGATCCCGGACTATCCATAGTTTCCAGCCATTAATAAATTAAAGACTGCATTTGAATTTTCAATTTGACACAAGTTCCCCGAGTCCCAGCGGCCGTTGAGTGTTGGTTTGATTTATCATTTGCTAATTGAAAAATTATACTGTTTTGTATTTGTCAGGCAGTTAGTTAAAATGTTGTCATGTGAGGGAGATGGAGGACTGACAGTGCCAATTTATTGAATGATCAGACTCGGAATCAGGCACGCTGGTTTCGCGGGCGCAGTTGTAAATGATCCGACTGAGGAATTTATTTCTAGGAATTTTGATTGAGTGGAATAAGCAATCGAATGGGCGATTTTCGTATTTAATATGTAAACGAATTGTGTAAGTGCCTGGCTAATAATAGCGGCCACAGCCCCAGACATACCGACGGACTTGGCGAATTCCCGCCCTGCCATGCAAACCCATTTCAATTCCAATCAAAAGACTTAGGCAATGAACTTGTATATGGAACAGTTCTCCCTTCGGTCGGCTCATTGTTGTCCTTAGGGGGTGGTCGGATCGGGGAAGCACACGAAAAATTTATAAGCTCCCAGGCGAATTAATGCACATAAATAAACAAAATGTGACGTTGAGCGAAAGACAAGGCACTTGAAGTATTTTAATTGTCTAAATGCCAGCGCTGATGATCAGCCCCGAACGCCGACAACAACCGTTCCGAAGTAACCACCAGCCACAATTGCTCTGATCTTTAAGGCAGCACTGTGCAACAAAAGCGGGCTTATGGGAAATGTAGGGGATCCATTTAAAGCTTGTTTAATGCACAATTTTTAACACAAATTACCCCAGAGGAATGGAAAGTGAAAATACATTTTAGAATATATTTTTATTCAAATTGGATTTCCTGCTTTGTAAAATGTAGCCATAAAATAATTGTATTTATTTCAATGAGATTCTTATTAGTATTTACCTATTAGTTTAGTCGTACATGAACATATGTTGATGAATTTATATGGAGCTGAACACAAGCATGGAAAATTGGGATACTAAATTAAAAATTAAGCTAAAAAATATCTAATGAAGCACGTCGATGTCTTAACACAATATCCCTGCTGCCTAGTGAAGTCAAAAAACAACTCGCAGATGACTTGGGAAACTGTGGAAGCTGTGTCAGCAAGAACGAACGTTTCGCCCGCTTGCGCCTACGACAATTTATGTGTTGGCTTGAAATTTCTCACAGAAAACAAAAGAAATTCCAGTTGGGTTAAAGGAATGTTTCAGGCGAGTGAGTGGCAAGTCCTCTCTTTCTATCTCTATCTCGCGGTCTGTCTCTCTCGCTCTGGCAATCGGTGTGCTTCGAAGAGGAGAGTCTCTGCCATTCGATTGGGCCGCCGCTGCTGACATTTTGCATTTCGTGCAACGCATTCCTTGGGGCGCTGCTGGGCGCATGCGTACCACACACCAAGGAGGCGAAACCGACAACGACGACCGTTGCCAGCATTGACACTGATGAGCCTGGCGTACCACGTTGCAAGGAGGAACAACTGAAACAACAGCGATTGTCGTAGCCAGAGGCAGATCGGCGCGGCCTGGCCTGAGTCTGACCAGCATCTGGCAGTCAAGGTGGTCACCCCAAAAGCAACACGCAACAACAACTGCGGCGTGATTATTATGGCTGTGTTGGCCCTGCCTGGCTGTGCCTTGTTTCCCCACAGTTGCATTGTAAATTCGTAAAACAATAAAGAAATAAATTACTTTCGGCCCCGAGTCCAAGTCCAAGCTCAAGAACTCTTGTACTTAGGAGGTAGTTAGGGGGAGCCAGGAGAGGAGACACGGCCAGACAGTCGGACAGCATCGCACAAAGAACACGACAAAGCGTTGAAATCGTCGTGGCTTTTGTCTGTACCCTTGCGTCCTCTCAACAGCCACAGAAACAGCAAACAAACATACTCGTACAGAAAAAATGGCCGTTCCCTCAAATCGCCAGCCAGTGTGGCCCCGGATGAGAAGTGGCCTCTCTGTGAATCCCAGGCCAGGTCCGCACCATCCTCCCACAATTCTCTGGATCCCAAAGCCCCAGTCCAAGTCGAACCCAAAGCAAACATAATGTCTGACATGAACTTTGCGCGCTGCTGAAATTGCAATTTTAATGCAATTCGTGAGCGGCAATCGCTCCGCGGCCAGCCAATCGTTCAAGTCCAAGTACAATTGGACCACCCCGATGGCAAGCGAAACCCGAGGAGAGTGCATAGTGGATCCAGTCACGGCTGTGCTGGGCTGTGTCTTTGGAGATGGAACTGGAACTGGAACTGGGGCTGTGCCAGGGATTGCCAAGTAACATTTTCACAAAGAAAAGAAAGAGGAAACACCCGCACCATGCTGGCCAAATGATGATGAGGCTACCACTCGAAGAATCATTTCATTGGGAGGGTTGATTATACTATAGTATTGGATTGTAATAAAGATGACATTTTATCAAACTTGTTCATGCTATTATCGGTATTGTATGGGTTTATTATCAAATATCGTAATATATTTGCACATACGCATATATCATTACAAAAACGTCCTACAACTGCTGTTATGTTGTGTGACTTCATTCAATTCAGATACTTTAGTGTTTTGCAATATTGACGCAATCAGTTTGCTCTACAAAAACCAGCACTAATGTAGTACGTTTTTCTTTTCGACCCACCCTCGCATTTATGAGATTCTCCCCCGAAGGCATAAAGAAACAGAAAATCATTTGGCGTTGCCAACATGTCTGCCATGACAAAAGCTCCACGGCACTCCACCAAGCGCGGTTCAGTTCAGTTCGGATCGGATCGAGTAGAGTGGGGATCTGGAGACTGAGTCTGGAAACTGCGACTGAGATACTGTCATGAAATGCCAATATGTCTAGCCACGATCGCTATACATATCCAGTGAAAATAGAAGAGATCCAACATCAACACAATGATTTCAATAATCAACGGTGTTTCTCGTTTCCCTCCCTCTTTTTTTTTGTCTCGTTGTTGATTTTCGGTTTTTGATTTTTATGTTTTTGCCTCAAGGGTTTAATCTAGATATACATATTGTACTCATACACAAAAAAAAATGAAGACTGAAGAAACCCATCGACAAACAACAGAAAAAAGTGGTTAAAAACTCGAAATAAAGGTAAATTGAGGTTTCAACTTTTTGTTGTTGTCTCTTTTTGTGTGTGTTTTTGTTTTTTGAGGGGCGCTGGTGCCACACCTCCCTGCCAACCGCTGAGCGATCGAGCAACTGTTCAATACATTTTACGTATTTAATGGAGTTCTTATCGTGCAGCAAATTATTGTTATTAATTATTTTCAATTCAATGGATCGGGCACGAGGAGCAGCAATTGCTCAAGGGTTGGGAGCGACACGCTGTCTGTGACTGCCTGAGACCTCAGCATAAATATTAAAAATTTCATTAAAAGTTTATTAGTTGCTCGGGATCGGGCGCGGGCGCGGGCTGTGGCTGTGATTTTGTTTGTGTTTCTGATCGAGTGGAGTGGCGGGCACACCTTTTGGTGCAAATTAGAAATCGCCGCCGCATTCGCCGCGTTGATTGCGGATTAGCCTCAAGTTAAATGATGTTTGACTGATGTAGATGTGGATGTGAATGTGGATGCGGCTGAGTGGATGGAGCTGGATCTCTAGATGGATCTAGAGGTGCGTCTCTATAGCATTGAACTTCAACTCATAATTAATCAGCTTTTACAATATAACACAATTTTTACAATTAAATTCCATACTATCTGTAATTAAGGTTCTTAAATTGGAGAGCGAAATAATTTTGGCAGAATGTAGGTGGAATTTAAAACCTATGCCTTCATTCCAGGGACTGAAATATTTATTTATTTTACTTTTGCTTATTTTTTAGTTGTTCTAGAGCGAGAAAATGATTCAGATTACAAAATTTGAAAGCCTATGTACGGGATATTTGAAAGAGTATTTCAGATAGGCAGCTGTATGCCAGTATGACAGCTTGCCTGCCCTACGATTCGTTGATTTATAAGGATTTAGTGTGAACCTAAACCGTTTAGTATTTTTTAAAATGTAACCTCAAAAATTTTTCGTACTCAGCTAAACATTTTATTTAACATATTTAACGTATTGCATAATACAAAGCTGTATGCAGTTATTCAAAGTTTTGAATATTTGAAAGATAATAGTACCTGCATGTGTACCAGCAATAGCCTGAGTTATTTAACAAGCCCCAGTAGCCCCAGTAGCCCCCGTAGCCCCATCCGGACACACAAACCTAACCTTCTCATGAGAAGTGTGTAAGTTTTCTTTCTACCCTGCTCCCTCTCTCCACGAGCTAATGAATACAATGTTCACTATTCATTGGCCATCAACGTTGGCGGCATTGAAGCCTTTGGGCATTTTTTTTTGCACCCCATGGTGTGCCAAAAAGTAGCCAAGCGTGTGTCGATCGCTGATCTTTTGGCTTACAAATTAGAAAAGCCAACAACGGCAGCCAGTGGAAGCAGTCGGCAGTCGGCAGTAGGCAGTCGGCAGCTTACAGGATGAAGATGAAGCTCTCACAGCGGCAGGTCGATCATGATGATTATTCATCATTATCATTTATCATGTCCAATATTCAATGCGTTTTGCGAGCAAAGAAAATAACAAATAAAAATGTCTGTGTTCTGGCCATATGACAGGCAAAAATGCCATAAATGTGTTATACGATCGAATGAGCAGGGGGGAAACAGCAACAACAGATAGATACAAATTCAACATTAATTTAATGATTTGTAATGGTTGTCAGAATTTTAGAGGCTGTGCCGTTTAGGAGTGCTTGCGTTGTTGAACTTTAAGCGTTCAGTCGATGGGAATTCCTCGGGTGGTGGCTGAGACAGGTACATGCCTGGGATCCTACAGATCCACTGTCGAAAATCTTAAACGACAGCAGTTCGGGGTCACAATTTAGTGTCGTGCATTGCCAAAAGCGACCATTAACGGATTTTAGTTGGCCTAACTGTTGAGCTATAAAGATTCTTAGGGTGGTAATAGTTCATTGTTTTCTACTCCTCGAATAATAAACCGAGTTTCATCATCAAGGAACTTAAAAAGTGCTTACGAGTATTACGATTTTGTGGTCATAAACTATATTCTGTAAAGATTTCTATTCAAGTACAGTACTGAGTCACGTTTAAAGTATTATTACTTGTATTATTATTAGCGGCAATTGCTAAAATTCCTTTAAGTTCATTAGTATTTATCCTGATTGAGCTATAACAAAATTAAATTGTTTATTTATACCGACATGTTAGTTGAAGCCCACTGCCTGCTCCTATGCCCGCCCAGAAAATATCAGAGAAAGAGAATTCAATGCAACCATGTGCGCCGTGGGATATCATAGACTAATTTGGGCACTGTCGGCCGATCAAAGGTAAAGGCGAAGCTTCGGACACAGCTACAGAGCGCCCTTTAGCAGAGAGAGCGTAGGAGCCCTGCCGAAATTCAGCGATTGCAGTATATAGTTTGTTAGTTAAAGCTTTGCAAATCTACAATCTTATTTTGTTAAAAACAAGAAATAGAATGTTTTAAGTTCGTATGATTTATTAACGGTACTATAAGACTCATAGTTTTATTCCCTTTTTAATGAATAAACCGACATCGTTTTCATGACACTCAATTGATTTGTTGCATTTTGTATAGGGAGCCAGAGCTTGTGTGATCTCAGTCTTATGCCAACCGCAGCTTACTAATCATCATATCTCTTGGAAGACACACACGTAGCGTCCGAAATTTAAGCAGCTGATTAGCGCTCATCCAACATTTTTTTTAAAAGGAAAACAAATTAGCTCCACTTAAGCTGCATGTGGAGGGGCCTTCCAAAATTATTCCATCAAAAGCCAAAACTTCCCGATTTGGGATTCAACGCAAAAGCGAAACCTGGCCAACACCCGAAGTGTCTATGCAAACACCTCGACTACATCCTATGCGCAGCCATCATTCGCGTCCAATACGAGACCCGCAAAGTCTAAACAAAGATAATAAAATAAAAACAAGAATCATACACAAAATCGTTAATAAATTTCATAGACGGACAAAGGTGCGGACTGCGGCTGGGACTCAGACTCTCGGATTGGGATTGGGATTCGATATGGAATGGGCATTGGGATTGGGACGGCAGCAGCTGCAGAGTGTATTGGAATGAGAAGAGCTACCCTTTTATATGGCCCAGCTTTTGGGCCCGCAGCCAGATAATCTAAAGTAAAACTCGTGGAGCATAAATAAAAAAGAAATTACTTAATTTCTTAATAATGTTCAGTTTGTGTGGCTGTCGTTATTGCTGTTGCTGTTCCTCTTGCTGTGGTTGGCTTGTTTCGACAACTTTTTTATAATCCTTTTAGAGGGCTCTCCCAGGCAGCAGTCTCAGCACCAACGGCAGCTGCACTGTGAGAAATGTCTGTGCGGTCCGCTGTGTTTTCAGGTTTTTGTTTTACATTCTGTTGAAATGAAATCTTTATTTCCTTTCGTGACTATAATTAATAATTTTCGGATTCTTCGGGAGGTCTGGAGCAAATGCGCGGAGTGGGGCAATATCTGACCACCGATCACACCACACCACACACGCAGATTATCATCATCTACTCCGCACAAAATGATCATCAGATCAAGTCGAGGCTATAGTCTTGTTCTCCTCTTTCTTTCCTATATATCCCTCTCTTTCTCTATCTCTCTTTCGCAGAAATTGCTTTATGTCTGAAAATTATTGGGTTGCCTGTGCCTGTGCCTTTGTTTTGGATTTTGTTTTTGGTTTTAGTGGTTCCCTGGTGGTCAGCATGTCTCCTGCGGCTTGCCTGTGTATCTCTGCGAGCTTTTTGGGTGGTTACCTTACGCATACACATGCATTTGTGGCTCTGAGTGTGAGTATGGTAGTAAATCATTTGCTAATTAGCAGGCTAACTCAGGCAAGAATAGATGTACATATGACGTGGGGGAGAAGCGGATTGGAAAGGCAGCGCTAATTTGATTATAATTGGATTCGAGATAGGTTTTAGGGATATGTATAGCAAACAAAGCTATCACCCATATGCCAGATGGCATAATCCTTTCAGAATTAAAATCTGAAAATATTTCATACCATTTTTCAGACCTGCATTTAAGGAAGTATAAAGTTCATATGTATGTATATCATAGGACAGCGCCAGCCGACTTTAAGAGCTTTTTGTGTAAACTCTTGTGATATCAAATTGAATCAACAATATTTGCCACGCCTCCATCCTCAATCAACTGAGAAGGCAGATTTGGCAGAACAGCAGACTCAAAATCATAGATATTTGTTTTATCTAACAGATTTCCGATCTGATCATTACTATATTATAAACTGAATGGAAATAAAAATTCATCCCTCCGCTGTCTGCCCCTTGTAAATGTATGTGCATATATAGAAATACTACATTGGGTTTTGTTATGAATTGAGAAATGAGACAAAGATAATTATAATTTTAGGGAAATGGCAACTTATCTGAGTATTGTGAGTCAGATCTTTTACAATACCCTGCGGTTTTTGCTAATTACGAAACAAATATCTACATCACTGTAAATGCAGTGAGCATAGTAAAGAAAATTAGATTTTTATTATTTTTGAAGTGCATGTATTGCACTTGTGTGATTTTCTCCAAAAATGTCACTGTTTCCTTTTATTTTGAAAGTTGTCATTGTAATCTGTGATTTATCTTCGTTTTTAAGCAACACAACATAACATATGCATAACATAATTTCTTGGTCTCTTAGGCCCAGTTATGACACCCTGGTTTCTATTTAACGCGGTTATTTGGTTGACTCACTGCATAATGCGTTAACACTGTTTTAATGCATTTTACTTGTTTTTAGCCAAGTCAACACCGGAAATATCATTTAATCTACAAAAAATCGATTTTAGTGTGCTGCTTCATATGCAAGCATTGTCCTTCTGCTTTTGTTCTTTGTGGTGATTTTTTCAAGGGTGTCCACAACAAGGTACAAATTTTTGTTTTTTAATTTTCACTTCCCCAAATTCTCGATAGAATATACGAAGAAATCAATTTAGTTTCTGCACTGACAGTTACCTAAATCCCCTAGCTTTTATTTGATACCAATGTAGGTTTAATATGTACTTTTGTACTATAGAAAACTGTGTCTACAACTAGCACCCGTCCCCTAATGAAACAAGGATAACCATAAGCAATGATAGGAATAAAAGTTCGTCGACACCAGCTACAACAGCTCGTTAATTGGTTCGAAAACATATCTTTCTTTCACCGCCTTAAATTACACTATATTTTAAATGGTAATTTCAGTTGATTAAAATTAATTGAATAAAACACAGCATTTAGCAAATACGCGTGCAATAATTTATTGAACTTCAATTTGTTGGGGAATTCCCAAGCCATAGCTCCCAAATAACTCTTTCAGCTCCGGCAGTTCGTTGCCTAAGTCTTTTGTTTAACACTAACATCTGCTTCGAAAGCCACCAACCAAGCTTCACTTTCAAACGGCCAGACATTCCTTTCGATTTGTTGCTCAGCCGAGAAATAATGTCTTGCGATAGCAAATTTAATTTATTGCGATAATTTTTTATTTTTATTTTTGTCAACGACGACGACCAGAAGGCAACAGCAAAAAAAGCTGAAATTTGAGAAGGTACCCGCCGGGAAGGAGACTGGCAAGTCTGCTGCGTGTGTCGGAGTAGCCCTCGATAAGCGGTACTAATAATGGCTAATAAGCCCATTAAAAAGGTATAAATTGTTTCGTTAGCACTCTTCATAAATTTAACAGAAAACTGTGTTTTTTACTCAGCCAAGCAGCATCCATCAGCTTGTGGAACTCTGGGGCAAATGGGGTTTCGTTAATTTATGTTAATGGAGAGTAAGCTACAAATTGCAATGTCTCTGTTTTCCCTTTGTCTTCACTAGCCTCCACTCACTTTGGGTGGATTTTTATTATTTGCATATCACTTCCAGCAGATTTTTAATAAATTAAAATCTTCGCTGCTGCTTCTGCCGCTTCCCATTCAATTACTGTTGTTATGGGCCTTTACATTATCTCGTCCTCTATCCCGATGTCCATGTGCCAGACTTGCCAACATTTTGTCGGCACTTTTAGTCTTTGTTCTGTGGCTGCTGCATTTTTGGTTTCTTTTTTCTTATTTTGTATTTAATCGATTGTTCATTGTTTTGCCTGCTGTTGTCGCCGAGGCTGCTGGCGGGTCTTAATGTGGCAGCCGCATTTATTATTTCGACATTCTTAACGAACTTCAAATTTATGAGTTAATACAAAAGTACGAGTGAGCGTTGGGGGGATCAGAATCGGACTGCGGTCTCAATTTGTAACCGGTCTGCCGCGAGCTCATCCTTAACAGGTAAAATTTCATTACATAAATTACTCGCTTAGTTGCCAATTTGCACTTAATTTTTTGCTCTCCAAGTTAATTAAGTCGCCTTAGTCGCATCGCGCATACGCAGCGTGTGCCGGGTCACGTAAAGAGCAACACGCATTTGCCTCGCTCTCCTGACCTTGTCCAAAGTCTCACTCATCGATACGGTTTTGATTTATGATCATATCTCCGCGAATAAAGGCACAAGATAAGTGACCCCCAAATGGGTGGAAGTTGTTAAAAATGAAGAGCAAATAAATGTGACAGCCAAATAATATGAGAGTCTACAGGCATGGAAGCACCGTAAGCTAAAGCCATATGCACGATTTTTTGAATCGGAAGATATAAGACAATAGTTTTAGATTCTAAATCCAAATGATGGACTGACTGAATGACCCATCAATACAAATTTAAAAAAAAAAAATTTAGATGTGCACAAAGTAAGGCTTTGGTTAAAATATGTATGTTTAGACTTCTTTTCTGACTCTGCCAGGCTGGAGACGAGTTGTCTGGCAGCCAACTCTACGCAAAACCTAGGAAAAGGCCAAACCGATTGGCAAAATCAACAAAAGCAGAGACAGAGTAGAAGTAAAAGATGCTTTGAAGCAGCTGCCGATCGACTGGGGATCTCTTTTATTTGTTCGGAATTAAAACCTGTATTGTGGTCTTTTGACAAATGTCCAACATGCGACAGCTGTTTACCCAATAAATCCATTAGCTGTACAAACAGAAACAAAACAAAAAACCATAAATTTAGCTATCGACAAACAAAAGCGCTGCCTGGGTGTGACCAATAATGGATAATTGTAGCTTAATTTATCATCAATACATTGAGAAATTCCTGCACTTCCAGATAAAAATGATATTGAGATAAAACATAAAATAATTGTCAAAATAATGAACTCTTCAAGATTTTATTTTGAACGAATGGAATACTGAGTGCAACCATACGTTGTGAATCTGTTCTATAAAGAAATAAAAACTATAAAGGAATATAACGAAACGTTTACTCATTTTGTAGAACATTTCTAAAGGTGAGATGAAATTGCCAAAATATATCTAGCTTATTCACGAGAAATGACAGTTCCATTTTCTGTTTTCCCGCTCGACTAACCCCAACCACCTCAAATGTAATTAGCAAATGCTTGGCATAAACACATCAAATTGTGGTTGTTATGGCCGTTTATCTAGACGGCATCGCGGGCCAGAGCCGGAGCTGCTGTCGTAGACAGGCCAGCGCCAGCGATGGAGCGGCAGAGCGACGTTGGCAACAGATTGCCCGGCCAGTGCCAAACAAAAGACTCGAGCGGCAAACTCGAAAACGTACGAGCCACACGCACACGTTCGCACACGGCTCTGGCACATTTCTTTGATAAGCAGACCTTTGAGTGTGTGTGTATTTGTGTGGCGAAGCGTAGTTGTATCTTATCTGGCCAATCAATCTTTGTTGTTTGCTTTAAACACGTTTCATAAAAATTAATTTTTTTATTTATTAAGCAAAGGCATTTGATGGCGTGCTGGGAATGATCCACTGCGAGAGATATGTACGTACGATCGTCGTGTGCTACACAAAACTCACCAAGAGAAAGGGGACATGAAGAGAGACGGTGAAACACCTGCTGTGTAACCCTACCTCTGCCTCTGACTCTGCCTTAGTCCCATCCCCTGGCCAGCCCAGCTCCTACCATGTCCAGCCTCCACTCTTTGTTGTTGCGTTATTATCATATGATATCATCACCCGAAATTCCTCGCTCGCAAATAAATCCTACATCTAAATAAATTTCAAATTCTTGGCTCAACAAAAAGATCTCCCGCTGCTGTGTTTGCATACCGTCGGCAGCGCTGGTCAACATCATCAAATATTAATTAATTAGTCAAAGAAAAAAAAAGTCTCTCGCTTAGAAAGCGTCTCCTCGTCAACCGATTCGGGTAGTAAACCCTATGAGTAAACTTAATCATTAATTTCTTTTGTATTTGCTCAGCCCAAAACAAAACAAGTTCAAGTTTATGGCCCGGTATCTGTCTCCATCTCTCTAGACCCCGTCACCGATCGCTCCTACACTTGCTCTTGAAGAAGTTGTTAAAGAGCAGTTTCTGGACCCGAAAATGATGAGAAAATCAGCCAGAAATTGTGAGTCTCACAGCTCTTTGGCGGTTTCGATTCGGTCGAAAAGCTATTTTATTTTTATGCCATGATTAAATGATTCTTTATGTGCTTCAACGAGAGAAGATCGGAGCTGTAAACTTGTTTCAAATCAATTTAACCCATTAACGGTATATTTTTCGGTAGATCTCAATGAGAGCATAATTTTATTTTAAGCTGTTTGAATTATTATTAATATTAGGGTTAACTCTGCGAGATTATCCCTATAAAGGTTTTGTTAATTGGCAAGAAGGATTTGAAAAGCTTTTCGTTTTTAACAAACTTTGAGTGTTTTAAATTAAATAATTGTTAATAATTGGACTTTAAATATTCATTTCTTAGCCAATCATCAACATTTGCATATTTAAAATATAACGCGAGTATTTAACATATGAAGTATTCCATTTGAGATTTTTTCGGCACATGTGCAATCAGTGGGTTAACTTATTAAAGTCGTCACAGGGCGTATGCGCAATAAGGAAATGCAAGCCCACTTAAAAGGCTTTTAACGACCACCCACACCATCATAGCACTAAACAAGTTCAAGAGCTGACAGACAGACAGAGACAGAATGAATGAAATAGAAAAAGCGCTTAAACATTTTTTGAATAATTGAAAATTAACCATAAAACTTTATTTTTCCGGACTCGCAAGAGAGAGAGAGCAGTGGCACAGAAGCCTGCCGTTAAATCAATCTGCAACAATTAATGCCACTGTTTAATAAAATAATGAATAAATATATTGTGCGAAGTATTGCTAAGCGAGTTTTGGCCTGATCACTTAATGTTTCTAATCATGGCGCACACGTTTCTGTAATATGTCACATCAAAATATGTGCACACGTTGCATTGGCAATTAGTTAACAAGGAAAACAGCCGCAAAAGCTTTGTATAACAACTACTGAAACAGCAGCAACAACAATCAAAATAAATTACAAAACTATTTAGAAGGCATTCCAAAAATGACAACCCACGAGCAACAGCCGCGATGCGGCAGGCATTTTAATGACCAAAATTATCTCAAAAGCGACTATAGAATACACTTTTTAAAACTCTTTACATGTTCAGACTACCAAACAAACTTAAATATTATCTTTTACATTTCTAATCGTAAGGAATAGAAAATTTGCAATTTTTTCGTTGGATATTTTTTGACTCTTATTAAATAAATGTTCGCTAAAAAGAAGATTAATTTAAAATTACGAATTGATTTGTTTTTTATTGTTTTCGTATTGACTGATTCTTCAAAAATGCCTTCTAAGTGCGAACGTAAACTATAAAAAAACATATGGAACGAATTAGCAATGACAATTTAAATTGAATAATATAAATGAATATAAAATATTTCTATTATTGGTTGTCTCAAACAACAATGGCACAGTCCATATACCCATTCCTATTTTTAAGCCTGTGGCAGCATCACAGAAAACTATTTGCGGTATTTGTCGACAAGATTCCCATTTAGTACAAATTGTCATCTGACAGCCGCAATTTAAATCGCCATCCACAAAATGTGCATAAGGCTAGCTGAAATTTTCGAAAATCTTTTTAGACTTTTACAAAAATTGGGCTCCAAAAAATACAGCTTAATTTTAAAACATTTCTAACGAGTTCCCCCTTTATCTCGCATGGTCACGTTGGTGGTCCGCCTGGCGATTTGCCGCCTCACGTTTTCCGACTCATGCTGGAAGCTTTTTGGTCTAGTGAATCACTTGAGCCAATGCTGGCACTGCGTGGAAATATTTTAAATAGTTTTCTAATAGCCACAACGAATGAAATTGCTGCCCTCTATGGGGGCTGGGGCGATGGAGCTCTCGAAAAACGCATTTCATGGCCATAAGTGATTTAAGTAGCAATCGCAGCTGCCTAAAGCGGGACGAGCAGAGATGGATGTCGGTTGATGGTTCTCAGAAATAACTGTGCTTAGCAGTGAGAAAAAATTCTTATAATTGAGAAATATTTATGTCGCAGATAGGGATTAAAGTGGAAGTACTAGTTCGTTCAAGTGTTGTTTAACAAAACTGACCCACAATCTAATTGAGTATTCAGATAAATTGGCAAGCAAAAATATCTGGCTACCATTCCACTTACTGATTATCAGTTTCCCCAAAATAATAAAACCCAGCCCACAAATACTGTGATGACTTTGATACTGTCTTGCGTGAGTCTTCAATTTCCCCATAAACATCCCAGTTTATATTTAACAGACAAATGGTCGCCAAAAAAGCTATTTATTCGATCTCAACACGTTCTGGGGTGGTACTCGAAGGAATGCAAATGTGAGTGTATAGCGGCCAGTATCGATTAAAATTTCACTTAAAGACCTTCCGATCGAAGGCACCGCAGAGTCTAGCTCAAGAAATGCCTGAAGCAACAATCAAAGCTGGCCAAACTTGAATGGTTCGCTGGGCGTTGGTGACTGGAGGCGAGTGCCAGAGATTTGACTCAATAATTCTTTTTAATATTAATAAACAAGGCTTTGTGGGGCTGTTTTTTGTAGTTGTTATTCCGACTGACGCTGGCATTCGGTCTGCTTATATTTTATTTTATTGCCGGCTTTGTTGCTGTTGTTTTGTGTGGCTGCTGAATAAACAAAAGGCGTGTGGCCGGCCAAGGTTTTGGCTTTGAAAAGCGTTTAAGCGGCTCCGAACTGCCACATCTCTCGCCTCTTGGGCTGCTGTCATCGCTTAAAAATTTCGCCAGCCCCTCTCGTTGTTGTTTGTGTTTAACATTATTAATATTATTATCTGTTTTGGTTGTTGGTATTTTTTTTTTTGTATAATTTGTGTAAGGTGCTGCAGGGTGTGACAAATTAACGTCGAGCCCAGGTACGCGACACCGCAGCCACAAAAATACTCAACGAAAATCGCGCGACGTCAAAAGCGACGACGTGCAAAACATTTGGAGCCAAATTGTCTGGTTATTTGTTTGTTTAAGCCGATTGGTTGATGCTTTTGTTGTTGTTAATATTGTGGAACTGTTAAGGTGTTGGCCTAAGTCTGCGTATTTGTATGACATTGGTCTGTGTAGAAAGTTGAATTTTAATGAGCTTAACTTAATTTATTTGGTAATATTTTATGTAGAATTATTTTTTAAACTTCTATTTCTATTTATAGACAGAATTGTTTGAATTTTTACACTTCTCTTTGGAAACTTAGGTCTTTTGTTTGGCACATAATAAAGAGAAACTCAGCTGGAAATTTGATTGATTAAAAGTATTTTGAACAATACCGAATGTCAGTAACAGTTTATTAAGTTGTTCTGAAAACTTATAAAAATTAATACTATATCAAATCGAAAAAAAAAATAGTTTCTGTCGAGAATTATTGATGTCTTTCCTAAATTTGTAACTCTTTTTAGGAATATGTATGTGCAGACATATATGATATATTAAGGGATTTATAGATATCTTGAAACTTCACTTTGGCTTAAGTCACACAATATTCTGGGCCCATCTACTGAAATTCTAAAAATGCATTTTTGAATAAATGTTCTTTCCCAAATTATGTTCTCAAGAAACTTTGGCAAGTTATTCAACCACATCAAACTCTTAAAATGGTTCATAATTGTTTTATTTGAAGCTTGTTTCGGGCCATAAATATATTTAAAAATATGTATGGCGTGATTTGGTCTTCTGCTCTTCATAGTCAAAATGCTGCTTTAAAAGAGTCAAAGTCAAGTTTTACGATTTGCGCAAGACATAAATTACCATCCACTTATGGACATGGATTAAATTTAATGGTTTTTGCCTTTGTTAATTTATTATATTTTTATTTATGAAATGCGAAATTTTTAAATAAATATGCGAGTTGTTTTGGGTCCTCCGTCTAAATGGGTCACTAAGCTTGACATTTATAGGCCAATATACAACCACCGAGTCTCTCACGGAGTGTAATGGAGTGCGCTGTACCCACTAGAAGCTCTATGTCAGAACAAAAGACTTTGGAAACGAACCCTAGTGGGTGTGTCTTTACGGTATTTGTCTTTCGAGTGCCACTCATAATTAGTCATGCAAATCAATGTTGTCAGCGTAATTAAAACGAAATCACTTCCAGCCAACTAACGGACTCAGATGCCATAAACAATTTCCATTTATGTAGTGAGAGACATCGAGAGACTGAGGTATGGACCTTGTCAGAGCTGGACCGCACCAAGAGTAAACAATATCTTAATAGCAAATTAAAGCCGCAAGCGCGTTCAGCGGCAGTCCACCCCGACGACAATTTATTTTACTGTACTTACTTTTTTTGTACCTTTATTATTTCAGGAAAATAAAAACCCAAGTCTATTTCAATAGTTGCGGTTTCTGTGGCCACCACTATTTTCTATACGATTATTTATGCGCTGCTCGGGGTGTGGGAGCGTGGGCTGCGACTGAGCTGGGTGAGTGGGGGTTTGGTCGTCCAGGTGTAACTTTCACGAGGTGTTAGTACTGAAATCGAGGGTTAGACACAAATAGATTAATGTAGATCCCAAGTGACCACAGGGATATTGAAACCGTCAGATATCCACATTTTGCTTGGTTTTATTTAGTTTTCGAATAATAATACATTTTCGACAAATGTTAATAGAGACTAATTTAACTATATTCGAGAATAAAATTATTATATATAGGTATGTATGCTCTAAAGTTCTCAACTAATTTCACCCCTCTTGCATTTAATTTTTCTTCAGCTATCAAATCAACTCGAACTCAATTTTGTTTGATATAAATAACAGGATCAAGGCAGTCAACTGCAGACAGACGTTGGAGACAGGTTGTCTCCTTTAGGTGTTTTGCTGTGGCTGATGGTATTCATTAGCGTATTGGTAGCGTCAATTTTTCATGATTAAAAATAAATAGTGTTGGCATTAAGTGGTGTGGAATGGGGCGGGGGGGTGTGGACTTTAAAATAAATATATTACTCATACGCAACGGTGCACCTGCAGCAAGTCAGTTTAAGTCTAACAAAACT
Source organism: Drosophila tristis (assembly GCA_018150885.1). NCBI lineage: Eukaryota > Metazoa > Arthropoda > Insecta > Diptera > Drosophilidae > Drosophila > Drosophila tristis. The sequence continues at coordinate 675,047 of JAECWT010000197.1, forward strand.
TAATTACTAAGCAGGAAATATTAGCGAGCACAGTTAAAGCAAATAAAACTAATGAACAAGAAATATTAATTTTACCAAAATAAGAGACACGCAAGGCAGCAGCGTAAGCAACAATCAACAACTTTCAAGTGCTGCCAAAATTATTGCCTTACCCCAAGCCAGGCCAACACTTTGCCACGAAAAACCTGAACATGCTTTTTAATTGCAATGGGCCAGGCTTTGATCCCGGCTCAGCTTGGCATAGGCAAACAAAATGCTCTGGAAAAAATCGTTTGAAACGCAGCACCGGCGAGAAATGGAAAGTCGAGCAATTTTATACTGGATGAATTCTGGTTACACTGTGATTCTGTCAGTGCAAACTTGATTAATTAAATCAGCTTTGGGGAGACTTTTTCTTCAGCTTTCCTGTGAGTACAAAGACTCGATTACCAATCCCAGATGGATATCTTTATTTAATGTACATATAAACCTTCTAAAAGATTCATGTTTGAAAAACTCGAACTCTTATATATCAAGGGAGAATAAATTAATAAGAACTATAATTTTTTTATTTTTATTTTAGTAAACGACTATAGAAAAATTTATCATCTTTTTTTTTTATATTTTACCAATTGAAAATCTTATAATAGAAGGGCCAAATGCACTGTAAATCCGCAAAACTTTGCAAAGTGTTCATAAGTGGCACAAAAAATCGTCTGCAGCATGTCTAGTCGCCATCGTCTCTGCTCTGGTTTTGTTTACGTCGTTGATATTATTTTTGTAGTATTTGATGCAATTGTTGATTTTGTTGCTGGCTCATTCGTTGCACGAAGCTCTATAAGCAGCAGCGATGCTAACGATGTTTGGGCCCAGACCTCAGACCACGACGTCTGTAGCCCAGCAACAACCAGAGTTGAGCAATCAAATAAAAATACTAACCAAAAAAGAGCGGAAAAAACATTGTCACGTCAAATTCATGTCATTTAATTAATTTTGTTTACTTGCCACAACATTAATTTGTTTTTGCCGCTGTATCAGTGGCAACTTGTTGTCTTTGAAAAAATTTTCCATCGTCGTTTTAGTGGAAATTGACGTTTGCCAGCTGAAATATCTAACACACAGACAACAGCACTGGCATACATACTTAGTCCACATGAACAGCAAGCCGAAAAATTTTTCCCACATGACTGCACTTTATGCAAATAAAAGAAGGCAAGAAATTCGCCTGAAATCAAAGTTCTTGTCGTGTATTTCGATTGGGTTTTCTTGTCTGGTTCAAAGATTTGCCGCCGGACTCTTGACGGGCTGTCAAATAAATGTCGCTTTATTCAAATTTCGCATTCGCACTAATTGTCTGCTGAATGGAAAGACAAAAGAAGCTGCTAACAAGCCGAGGTCTGAGCTCTGCGCGGGTTTAAGTGCAGATTAGCCCATGGCTGGGGCAGACTTTGTGTCGCAGGCCAGGCCGGGATCTGTTTCTCCTCAATCAACTTTCGATCAAAACGCGCCGCGATTTCGCTCCGCTTTTGTTTCACACACAAATCCGAAAAAAACGTTGTGCCCAAAAAAGAAAGGAGGTTTGAGTGGAACCTTTTTGAGGGCCTTTTGCATGGCTCATTTAATATTTATTTTAGATGCTTTCTGATAGAAAAAAAATGGACCGCCACAGTGTCTTGAGGGAGTATAGAAAGGAATGAATTATAATTAACTCAATAAATTAATTTATTTTAATTTTTTTATTAAGGAAATCACTAAAGTATCATACTAACATCCTACAAAAATATCATACTGCTCTTTTCTATTTTCCACAAAGTTGTGCTAACAATGGCGTTGAACATAAAGTAATATATTACTTACTCATAAAATAAAACAAACTTAAAATAACATAACCTAAAATATAATGATATAATGATGTTATTATACTTGATATTTAAACGTGGGCTAAAAATATAAAAATATGAATATCGATTCAGCTATATTCATATTCCGCCCCACTGTCCAAAGATACCGCCAAGACGTTTATTCATGTTGAAAAACGGAAATTATCAAACGAAACGAAAGAGATACGATTGCTGGGAAACATACGACACCGGATGTCTGGCCGAGCCGAGCAGGGTATAAGGATCTACAGGCCGAGAGATAGGGCTAAACCGACTAACTGCCTACAAAATGTCTGCTTAACCTGCGGATGAGTTAATTAAATCTGTCAATACTGGCTGGCATATAGGCATATACACAAGCATGGCCCAAAATGCAGCAGCAGCGGCAACAGACGGGACAGAGAAAGGACAGGACGTCAAACGACCATATCCATGTCCCTGTCCATGTCGTCGTCCATTCAAGCGGCCCATCATCATCATCGGCAACAGCAGCAGCAGCAGAAGCAGGCAACCGCAGTGGCCATAAAAAATGTAGCACGCCATGTGCGGGCTCACAGACCCGGGATCGAGAATAGGGATTCGAGGATCGAAGATCAAGGCGCGAGGTCCGGGGATCGGAATCGGAAACTAAAGCGGTGCTCCCTGCCAGGAATGTAACTCGATTCCTATTAACTCATCAAGTTGGGCGCTGGGGCGTTATTCTTCCCCCCTCTGATATATACTTGTATACATATATATATACATTTTTTTGTATCCTCTGGTGGCCCGTCCAGCAGCGAATTGAGAAATGAGGCAAAAATTAAATCAGTTTCGGTAGAGCTAAAAGAAAAAGACCTCAAAACGGCCACGGCTTAAGGCAATTTGTAGCCTTGTGCGGTCCTTTTTTCACCACCACCCGTATCTAAGAGTGTACAAGTATGTCAATATGTGTGTGTTGGCTTTATAAAAGCAAATATGTTCACACACTTTGCTAATAGCTTCATAAATAATAACCAAAGAGGTCAAAATGCACTGACAGAAATGCTTAATATAAAAAACCAGTATTTTAAGATATTTGAAGAATAGGTAACAGGTCAGTTAGGGAATATAAAAGATAATTGAAAACATATATTCTATAGTGAAAAGTGATTTAGAGATTTAAATTTCGGCAAGTTTCACCTGTAGGTGAATTGAGAGTCAAAGTTTTTAAAGATGTATATTCCACATAGAGTCCACTTATGTAAAGTCGCGGTAAGTTTAGCAACACTGTACAATTGAAGAATAAATGCATATTTGAAATATGCTTTTTCTGATTTACTGTCAGACCAATGGATTAAGTGTTTATTCAATGGATTTTGGTATTATTAAGTCAAGAAAAGATAACATTTGGGTTCCCTTCAGCTTCTTTGGTTTTATGGGAAGTCTATCAACTATGGCACTGTACGTTTTGAGTAATGATCAGAGTTTTTCAGCATTTTCAAAGGTCGTAACCAGTGTTTCCTTCCTATCTAAAACTATACCTACGATTTTGTTGACTGTAGACAGCTTCAGAATGAGACAGGGAGCAACGAGAGGGGGCCTTGCCGCACTGTCAGCCGGTCAGTCGCACGTCCAGCCGCTTTGTGCCTCTCAACAACCCTTCCTCCATCCGTGGATACCTCAGTGACCTACACAGACCAAAGTGAGCCCTGTCGTAGGTGCTGATATATCTGTGTGTGGTGTCGGTTACGCAGATGTATCTGCTGTTGATGGTATGAGTGTGTGAGCGTGTGTGGTGCACCGTTTGTCTCAGGTTTTCAACAACAAGATATAAGCCAATAAAGAAGGAACAAAACCGAAAGGGATGAGCGGCCAGCGAACAAAAAGAAAGCGCAAGCAAGGAGAATACCTTAATTACGGTTAATGGAGCGTTCGAAAAAACAAAACCGATGCCACACTGAATATACATATGTACGTAAGTATATACATACCTCTCGCATATGCGAGTGTACGCGTGTATGTTGGTGTGTTGTCTGAAAGCTCTAACCTGATGCTGGATCTTTGCCTGAGTGCCACAGCGAAATAACTTAATCACATTTCCAACAGACATGGCGAGAGTCGACCACAAAAATCTGCCAGCCATGTTCGTAATTTTGTATATAAATGAGATGCGGCCACCCTAATGAGCCTGATTAACCGAGCCCGTAGGAGCGAGCAGGCGCGAGCACCAGAGATCCACACGGGCGGTCCGACGGTCCCGTCCTACCCAACTTCTTTTTCTCCTTTTCGCAACTATATTTTCTGCGGTGTTTCATTTAACTGCTTTCGTGCCACAGATCGCGTCGCGTCCTTTTGACCTCGAGCTCAGGTTCGGGCTGGGCGATCTGTTCCGCGATCTGGGATCTGGGATGTGGGATCTGCTGGAGCTGCGATTTTATGATCTGAGTCTGAGACGCATTTAATTTGCATACGATGTGTCAATGATGTGGACGATGACAACGGCAACGTCGCGTGTGGTTTTCCTGTGTTTTTTTCCTTGTTTCTGTGGTAATAAAAATCGGCTTTGCTTTAAATGCCATAAACAAAACGCCTGAACATTTGTGCTGGCAGATGTCTTCATTGAAAATTATACAAAACAGGGAACTGGGGAGCGTGAGGGAAGAGCCTGAGCCTGGGCCTGGTCTGGGCTTGTCCCAGACGTCAGGTGGCTCAAGCGTGAGAAAGTTTCACCGAGCTCTTGCAGTGTCTGTACTCTTACACATTGCAGTTGCGTTTTTTTGTACGATTAAGGTTAAGGATAGGCATTTTAAGTTGGTGGAAGCGAGTGGAACAGAGGAAATATCGAGTTCCTAGCGGAAAATCAAAATTAGGAGTAGTTTGCTATCAGGACAATTTGCAATCCACCTTTTTGTATCTTAAAATTTCATTTACGACATTTCATATACATATACATATACGTACATATCCTCCAAGTACCAAAAGGTATCGACTTCGTTCATCACCGACTATCTTATTCTGTAATATTCGTATCTTTTTATTTTGGACCATCGCTTAGTCATGTTTTGGCTATTTGGAGTTTCTGCTTTGACTCATGGACTGGGACCGGACCTGTTTCCCCTGGCAGGTTCGCAACATAACTTAATCATAACTTTTTGGGTGGCCCCCAATGCCCAAAACAATGTTGAATTGTTCTCCTCCAGAACTGTTCCGAATGAAGGAGAGAGACACGATTTGATTTCAATCTGATGCTGGGCAGCATAATAATATTGTATCATTGTATCTCAAGGAGCCGCAGAGGACGACGACGACGTAGACGTCGACGTCGACGCACCGTCAAACAGTGGGGAATTTAGACATTTCAGCTTGCTAAAGCTGAACGAATAAAGATATCTTCATGAAATAAATTGCATTTAAAAGAAAAATGTTCCAAAATGTAGTCTGCATGATTAAATATATAACTTCATTAACATATGGATCAAATTGTTGGGTTATTTATCAATCCTACTTAAAGATATGAATCCTTGCGACAGCCCTATTTTTACCATTTATCGTGATATTTTGCGTCACCTTAATCGCTCTAGAAGCCAAACCACACCGAGTTGCAGAATGAGCTTATAAACTTAGATAAAAGAATATTCAAGAGCAAGTGTAGTATAAATAAAAAACATTTTAGCGATATTTATTTATTTATTCTCAAGCGGCTGCGTGTATTCATATTATCCGAAGAGCTCACTCATAAAATTACTTTTGCCACCCCTTTTTGGATGAAATCCCACTGTGCGTCGTGATCGTGGGGGTTTTGTGTGATTGTGGGGCAGGCAACAGCGGCTTCGGCACATCATCATCTCCATCATCAATGGCAGCTCTCGGCCTACCGTACAAAAGGCTGTCTTCCGAACAATTTCTTTCTTCTTCTCCCTCTATTTTGTGTTATTTGGGTTGTTCCTTGAGCGTCTTCGACTTTGGCACGCTGAAAATTTTATGACTTCATTTGCTGACCACCAAGCGAGCGCAGAATCCCCCAAAAAAGAATAAAACGAGCCAAAAACAACGAACAAGTAAACACTGTTCAGGAGAGCCTCATAATAGGCCCGCTTGCTTTTTGATGCTCAGTTTAGAGCTTAGTTTTTTCGTCGGTGTCGGTCCGGGGATGCAATACTCGGAATTTCGTGCAGAGGCAACACAATAGCCCAAAGGATTCTTTGAATTTTGATCAACTTTGCGATTGGGTGGCAGATACTCAGACTTGCAGAAATTAACTAGCTCGGTAGAACTACGAACCTATGTCGTACTGGAGATTCTGACACGGGACTACATCATTTAAATGTATCAAAAAAACATTGGCTATGAGAGACCTTTCATTTATAAACTCAAATCCAGTAAAAGGTCTCCTAAGCGATCCCTCATAAATCCTCTGCATAATGGATTCAGCCCAAGTCATAGAGTATCATATTCTCTATCCTGTGAAAATATTCACTTTTATAAAAACCCGCTAAGAAGTAAAATGTCTTTTATCGTTCAGTGTAGAAAATCTGATGGTTTAAATTACTAAATAATAATTTTGTTCTCTTTTGTTGTACTTTTCGCAGGGCCGCAACCAAAAACTCCTTCCTCCCTAATCCCATTTCCCCTCCCACACCGCTTTGCCTACCCCATCCAGTACCACCAACTTCCACAGTAAAAAGAACAACCAGCCTATCGTATCGTTATCTGTAATTTATGCACTTGTACTTTGAATCACTTAGTTGCTCTTGTTCAGCCTTCTGCTGCTTAGGTTCCAATCTCTCCTCCGCCTCTGTTTGGCCTGCTGTCAGAGTCTCTTTATTGTTGCTGTTGTCACACACATAGAGAACGATTAAGGCGATACGACTGTGATCTTATCAACGATGCGCAACGATCAGTGGCAGCCACAACAACAGGAGCACACACACAACGGCAAAGGCGAGGAGGACACACACGCAGTTGGCAGTGCCAGGAGGATGGAGATGAGAAGATTCTGTATGCTGTATGAACGGGTTACCCGGGTACGGGCTACGGGTGTTTAACGTGAACAAGTCACAAGTCCCAGGGTGCGTGCGTAGAACAGCTTTATAAATGTAAATTAGATCTCGTTTAGCATTGACTATGGGCCTCGTAAATAAATGCCAAATGACATCATTATCATCAATGCTTTTTTCGCTGCACACACCGTGTATTGGTCCTGGTCCCCCCTTCTGGAGCACAGTGGAATGGAAAAAAATAAAAATGGGAAAATAGAGATATTTTTCATTTTTAAAGAATTGTAAATACAAAAGCCAAAATGGATTTTTTTAATTTTGAGATAGTAAGTATTTGACGTAGCGTGTTCCAATCTTCATCCTCCTGCCAGTGTCAATAGCACGTGTGTGTCGAATTTTTGTAGACATTTCTTTGACATTTCGACCACTGTGCCTTGACTTCTTCAGTCGTTGGCTTCTGATGCCCTTCCCTTCCCTCTTGCGGGTTGCTTTTGCTCCCGTTTCGAATGTCTCTGTTGGTCGTTATCTTTTGTTGTTGCTACCTTTGATGTTGTTGATGGCAGCGCTGATAAGAGTGGGGTAAGGAAAGCAGGAGGGTATAAGGATATCCTGACCAAGGGATATCTGTCTCCCGCCGGGTGGACGTGGACCCTTATCGGTCGCCGGACATCGGCAATCGGCTCTCGGCTGGTGATAATGACTTGTAAGTACAAAATGGCTTGTCAGCTTTGTTCAGACTGCCCTCGGCGGATGTTGCGATTCTTTTGGCAATTCGGATTGTCTTTTCTCCGTCCCCGTCTTTTCATGTACTCCTCTTTTTTTAGCTTAACAATTTTGCCTGCACACCACTTCAATTAATTTCGCTGCTTTAATTTGCGTTCTGTTCGGAGTTGTTCCAGTCTTCACTGCGACTACGGCTGCGGTTGTCTCTTGGGTTTTACAAGCAAATCGTGTTCCACGGCGTCCGTTCGTCTATGCCAGCTTCATTATTTTTTCTTTATTTATTTCTCTCCGATACCGGCCTGCTAACTTGTAAGCGGCAACTCCGCAGCAGCATCATGAAAAATGCATTTTCAATGAGAACAGGGAGGATTACAACCCATCCCTTCACATCCCATCGCAGAGGCAAAAGTAGAGGTAGACTGTCTGTCTCTCCAGCCTCAAACTCACTTAAAATTCTTGGCCCTTGTCTCCCAGCGGGGAGAGAGGTGCACTTACAGCCGACGATGGCAAAACTTTTTTCGAGTATTGTAAAATTGTGTGGACCGGGCGGCGCTTGAGCCTTAAAAACAAAAGACGCTGATGGCATTGAGTTTGTGGCCAGGATGCGAGAGGGTTAAACCAGAACCTACACTGGACCACAGAGCATAGGGAGGTAAGAATAACGACACAATGAGAATACGTCAGAAATTGTCCCACAAATGAAAACAATTTAACTTCTTGCACATGAGAGGAACAATTTTAAAACTTATCCAAGATAAAGTCGTAAAACTGTGAGTCAAAGAGCTAAATCTAATTAATAACTTAACCCGCAAACAATACTACAAATATTAGTAAGTTTTTATAGATTAATGAATTAATGTAAATGTAATCTCAAAATCGATTCCATTTGCTTTTCTTCACTTTGTTGTCGAGTGTAAGTCGATGTTCAAGTTAATGACTCTCTATGCTGAACATGGTAAAGAGTCGGCGGCCAGTTTCTTCTTCATCTCGGGACTGCGTATGTCTTTTCCTGGAAAAACGTCGCCCACATAATTTTCAATTTTTTGTACGAGTATTTTCAGTTTAGTGACTTTTGGAAACGCTCTGACCACCGGATGTAGGCGATTGCTGCTGCGGCTTCTAATTGCCGCACAGTCCGTAGGAAGGCGGGGTCAGAGTGCACTCGAGTGCGGCGCAAGGTGCACGCAGCAAGAAACTTCTGGACATCTGCTGCAGACACATACTAGCGTAACATGAGAGTCAGGGGAGATGGAGAAGGGCAACAAATTTTCAGGCAATTAGTGAAAATGTTTCAATTTACAAAACATCCAAATGATAAGCGGGAAATTAGTAAATAAAGACATCAAAGCGCACAAGAGCGAAGGGCCCTAGGAGGACCAAAAAAGAAGCAGGCGCTAATGGCGCCAGAGAATGAGAATGGGAACAAGAATGAGAATGAGAAGGGGAACGACAGGTATGAGGATCGGGCCACAGATGCGTACAACAGGTGATTAATTATAAACACTGACAAAACATAAAAATAAAAAATTAACCACGTACACAAATAAACGAAAGCGGCAGCATTAGGATAGTATAACTCATAAAGAGAGATGGGGAGAGTGCATCGGGTCGAGTGTGGGTAGTGCAATCCGAACATTTTTATATTCCTTCATTTCGGGATCTAATGTGTGTATCTTTCTTTGAAGTCTTTCTGTGTGTGTGCGCCCATTAATCGCGAGTTAATTGCCTACAACGCGGCAGGCTAATTGCCGATACTTTAAAGAACAATTTTTCTATGGAAAATGGAAATTGTACCTTAAGAACTACATATGTGCATATGTTGTGTAACTGCAAGACGTATCGATTGAGATTGAGAGAAAAACTTGATCTAAGCTACGCATTTAAAACTTGATCTTTTTTGGTCAAACTTGGACATACTTATTGCACATCGAATATGCTAGATCAAAACATGTCATAAGTCTATTGGATTTTGTAACAAAATACTTCGGATCTTTTTAGCTTAACTATTTAGTATTTAATTTTTTTGTTGTATAAAATATAAAAACTTTAACTTATATGTAGTAAAACTAGAGAGGGAACCAGAAAATATGACGCTTTGGCTTGATTCTATTTTTGAATACATACTTAACGTAACTTCAAGGATCCTCCACAAAAAAAAAATCCTTCGACTTGTATTGATTCAAACCACTGTAATACTTGTGTACGTGAGTGGCAGCGCCTTTTCCTATACCCATTAGATAGAGCTGTGCCGAGACCTGATCTAATTGTAAAACCACCGCATAAAAAATTTTGAAAGATTTACACGACACCCCTTAGAGGGAATCTCACATTATTAAATTTGTTTTATTTAATTTGTACAATTGAAATGATTTTTATTTAATAAGATTGGGAAGGTTTCGTTTACAAATCAGTTGCACAATTAATAAAATGATATTTTATACAGCGTTCTCCTACACCTTCAAGGGGTTTTTCTTTAGGCAGGGGTGTCTCAATCCGTCTAAACCACTCACATAGTCAGAGCCCAAAACAATTATACTCCGTGACCGCATGTTAGCTTGACTTTATTATGCAAGAGACTACAACATAACTAAAAAAAACAGAACAAGAAACCCAAACCAAAAGGAAGAGCAGAAAAAACTACTTATACCCAATTCGAGATCAGGTTGTGTGCGGTTTTGGTTTTTGTTCCTTTACGTTCCCAAGGCACACGCCCAAGGAAGAGCATATACTCGTATTCTCTATGCACTCTGCTGGGGCAGACAAAGCGGTGCGTGTGCAATTGCCAACTCCAGCCAGAACAGATACAGGCTCCCAGACGTAGACAACGCATGGCCCAGAAGCAGATGCAGATGGTTGATCGAGAGAGGTCTGCGGCTCTGCGGCATAAATTGCGCATAAAAACATGAAAATGAAGCGATAAACTTGAGATACGCGATCGTAAAGCAAAGGCAGCGTGGTCCTCTCCTTCGCCTGGGTGGGGTCTGCTATGGCCTGACCCGAAGATCAATCTGGTGGGGATGAGGCAGAGCCGCATGCGCGGTAACAGCCTGGTCCATGACCATGTCCAGGGTATTTGTTTAGGTTTGATGAAGCTGTTGGCTGCTGTTTGTTGGTGGCCATTAGGAGCGGACTGACTAAGAAAAAACCGCCTAAGGGCAGGATAATGAAGACCCAGAAAAGAGGGATCCATCAGGGTCGTGTCTCGTCCCGCTTACATTTTTAATGGAGCCTGACTGCGAGTGGAGTGCCATTGGCCGTGTCATGTGATGCGTCACGCAATAATATTTTTGTTTAAATCAATTTCTTGTTGCACATTTTTGTATGACTTCAGGAAATGGCCGAAAGCCATGAAGCCACTCATCTTTTATTATTTCTTTATTTCACTCCAATTTTTTCCACTTTTTTGTTTGCCAGTTTTTGTAGCCCGGCTAACAAGCCGCTAACAAGCCGACTCCTGCTCCAGGATGATCCATTCGTCCATTCGTCGCTTGCTCTTTTATTGTCGGCAAATATTTGGGCATTCGTTTCGGCTCGTTTCTTGTTTTCCTCGTTTGGGGGTGCTGTATTATTATTTGGTTAAGTAATTAACATGCCGCTCCCGATGCCTGCGTGGACCACCGAAGGCGGCAGTACCCAAAAATGTTTGTAGTAGCAGCAAAGTGCTGCTAAGGATAATACGAATTTGAAGAAGCTACAATAAATAGGAATCCGATTCTCAAATAAACAAACAAACAAAATCCAATTTGAGATAACTTACAGTTTACAAGGAGGTTGCAGTTTGGAAGCCGTTGAGTGCGTCAAATGGAAATATTTTCTCGGTGACTTGCGCTCCTACGGGACATTTCGGCGTTAGATTGTTCGATTGTTCATGAAAAGAGTTATTTTCCGTTTTTTGTCGATTTGAAGAAAGAAATTTATCTCGAAGCGATATTGGGATGCAGGAGTAAATGCGAGTAATATGCATGTATGTACATGCTGCAAAGCTAGCTTTGTATGAATCCAACCACTTCTGCTTACATTCCGAAGTTCGAACCATCAAATCGACCAGAACAGTTGCAAGTAATACACGTACTTGGAAGTAAGTATTATCACGGACGAATAATATTCGTATAGCTAGCGGGCAACAAAGTAATATTAAAACCATTATCACAAACCCCCAACTTTTAATTCAGGTGTGTAACTCAAACATAATAACTACCAATATTACAGAATTTATATGCAAAGGAAAATTGGAAAATTTATTCAATCAAAAAAATGTGTTAACAATTAAGAATGTATTAGCGTTTGTCTATCTTCCAAAACTGCTAATAATATTTTTTTATATTTTTTAAATTTATTAAAAAAGAATGGCAACTAAATTTATTGAAAAGAATGGAAATTATACAATAATTTGCGTAGAACAAGAGTTCTTAAGCAGACAGCTCCCCCCATTTGGAAGCAGCGAGATTGAGGTTTATGACTATACATAGCATGGCTGCACTACCTCCATAGATCTCAGACTGCAGCCCAGTCATCGACCATTCATGGGGTCCGCTCCACCGCTCTCTCTTTCTTTCTGCTTGACTACCACTTCCACTTCATTTTGTTGCACTGGCCTGGGATCGTCCGACCGCCTGACTGGCTGTTTGTGCTGGTTGGGCTTCTCGAATTTTGGAATTTGTTCTGCCTTGTTAAGAGTTGTTAAGATTATGATATATGTATGGGCTGTATGTGTGCTGTGTGGTTGTGTGCTGCCAGAAACCAAGACCGAGACCCAGAGAACCAAGAGAGACAAAACCGAACCAACAGAACCAAGACGACGACAGCGGCAGCCATTATGATTCACAGCAGGAATGTGGGAAACGGCTGCCTGACCATTTTTTTCTTCGGTGGAGTATCTGCTGCCTTGCTGCTTTGATGCTTCCTCTGCCCCCCAGCTCCCCAGTAGGGACAGGAGCACGCTCACACAGATACTCACGCACACGCGGACAGTGCATTTACCACATAATCGATTCATGCATGTGGCAGGCTAAGAATTTCTTTCATGTTGCGTTTTCGTTGTTAGTTTCTGTAGTCGTTTTTCTCTCAGTTTTTTCTTTATGATTTGTTTGAGCCGCATCTTTTTCGGACCACCCGTGAAATCACTTTGGGTTACCAGTTTTTGGGACAGAGTTTGACTTGGTTTTTTTTTATTTTTTGTATTTTGGTTATTTTTTCTGTTTGGTGGGGTCTTGGCCTTTGTTAAATTGCTCTTGTTTATGTTAACATTTATATTGTGGCCACGGGTAGTCGGGATAGTAGCCCAACCCAAGTCCCCCCGCCCTGAGATCCAAACCAACCAAAACCAATATTTAACTCAACGCTCCATGAATAATCATCGTCATCGTCAGCGTCATCATCTCTTCTGCGGCCTTTCAGCAGGGCCATCAATTCTGATTTACCAAAAGTGTTAATTAGGCTACGGATCGGATCGGTTTTTTTCTCCATACTAATTTTCTTAATCTTGTTTGCTTCCTCAGCTCGGAAAACTGCTTACAGTGGAATCGAACCTCGAATCTCCGGATGTGGACGTAGCTCTCATCGAAGTTTCCAGATCATAGCCTATTCTCATAAATGTTGCTTTAAAATAAATTAAGATTACATTTCGAACAGTTTGAACAGCTCATCTATAAGTTTATTGAAACAAAATTGGCCCATTTTTTTTTTTGTATTTTCATAAATGATATTTGTTCCTGCATTCAATCTGCCAAATGTCTTCTTTTTGCGGACGACTTTTAAATTTATGCCGGTGAATTCCATAAATGACAGTTGTTTGCTACAGTCTAACTTGAACAAAATCAGGTGTCATGTTGTTCGCTATAGTAAATGTATCTTAACCGTTCCTTCAACATATTTTATTAATAACCACCCACTATCTACACTAATCGAGATTATGGAGATCTTAGGGTCCTTGTTGATAGTAAATTCCTGTTTACTAATCCTTACATTTTATTCTGCCGAAGGCGCAAGCAATGTTCGGATTTGTCAAGCGAACACCGTACTGTTTCTGCATTTGGAATCCTTTAGGCACGATACCTATCAATAGAATTGAGCGGCACCAAAAAAAAATTTTGCATTGTAGCCATTACATTTTTCTGAACCAATTCCATCTTACGCCAGGCAGAGTTGCCTACTGCATACCTGCACTCTTGAAGATAGGCGTTCGATAGCATACCTGCTGTTCCTAAATGATATAATAATTGGTAATATTGACAGTCCATTCCTAAAGAGTTTAATCAAATTTAACGTCCCAGCCAGGGACATTACTTGAAAGTGCTGATAGGCCCAATTATGCGCGCAATGTTAAATTCCCTGCCAGCAAACGTTTGACTTTGTTGGGGATCCAACATTAAGTGAATATTGTTAGTATTAGGGCACTAACCATACAGTATATAGATGTGCCAGTTCATACACCGAACGTGTCGCAGCTGAGTTTTCTGTCCCAGGTCCCCAGGTCTTCGGCTGGTGGACCTGGGACGTTCAGGTCGGGGACCTGAGACGTTCGGGTGGCAGACCTGAGACGTTCGGGTCGGGGACTGTATGGTTAGTGATTAGAGTTAAGACTACAACCCAGTAGCCAGAAGAGGATTTAATCCATTGACTGAAAAAGTAAAAAGAGTCGGAAATGAACAATTGAATTTTTTATTTATATAATAAAATGTCTGTGACAAAACTACCGGATCAACCCAAATCAATTTAGATATTTTAATACAGCACACAAAATCTATATATTTGTATATACATGCATTAAATCAAAGCTGTACAATATAATTGTGATAATACTCGTATATAGTCTTATCTTTGATAGCCCTTTAAGTAATAATTCATTTAATTCACTCAAGTCTACATAGTTTCAGTTTATATTTTGAATCCCGTTTCATAATATTTACGGATTCGAAGAGTTTTCAGTATGCAGTTCAGGGATTCCATCAGCCCATTACAATATTTGCAGGTAATTTTTGTATTGTCACACCCTTTTTTCCAAGTTTAATTGTAGTTTTCTACCATTGTTACTTTTGTCATATATATATATATATTATTTTTTGCGTCGTTTGTCCACGCTTTTCTATGTTTTATTAATTTTACTTTGATCCATTTAGCTATCTATTCTATATTGCCCTGTAATTATTCGTATATATGAAGACATGTTAAACTTATGATTCTGATTCTGAAAAACACTAACCGCAATGGGTATCTAAATCATTCGAGAGCTGAAGTTAGATGGATAATTTGACGCTTCTTCGTGACAGACTCTCCACAATAAAAACCAGTCAACGAAGCCACTTTCAATCAGTTCAGTGCTCCACTCCACTCTTGACTATCGGCTGTCCATTCATAGTTCGCCAGGGATAGTGCTAATTGCTAGGGCCTGTCCCTAACCCTATCCCTTTAGCTGTGCCTGTCCCCAAGTGCCGCGCATAGTTGTCGCCCCATAATTGTAGCAGAGTTTGCCGCCGTCACCGTCACCATGAAGGGAATCGAGAATCAGGCGTCAGGCATCGGGCAAGGCAAGGCCCATCATCGCCTCAGTCGTTGACTAGCTGTCTGTCAGCTGTCCATCAAAGCGTTGCCAAGTTGGTGTTAATGGGTGCCTAGAATGTGAGTGCCCGCGTCGCGCCTGCCCGTGCTTGTTGTACACGGGACTACGCATGTTTTTGCTTGTTGTCCTTCGGGGATTAAGCGTCAGGTTGAAGTAATTGCAGAGTGTGGAGTTCCTCATCTTTCCTCAGCTACCTCTGTGGTCGTTTTTTGCCTTGCATTTAATTTATTTTTGGATATTCTTAAAGTAAAAAGAATGAAGCCACACGGACACATGCACCCAGCCCAGTCCAGCCCTGCCCTGCTTATGCCTGTCCATTTGCCCGCTCAGCAGCAATGGAATCGGAGCAGCCGCTCCTAACTTGTCGTCGCGGGGGATTGGATCTCGCCGCCCAGGGCGGATAGCTCCTTGAGGAACTGCTTCGCGTTGGTCAGCGTGGAGCCGCCGTAGATTATGCGCCTCTGCACGTTGGACGTCTGCTTCTGCTTGATAAAGTCCACCAGATTCTGGTACTCAATGTAGTTGCCACCGCCCACCATGAAGACGACGGCATCCTGGAATGGGGCACGGTTCTTGGGCAGGACATCGCCTCCCTTCAGCAGCTTGGGGTCCAGATACAGATAGTCATCTGTTTCGGCATTGCTGCGACACTCCATAACCTGCTCCGTGATCTTGGTGACAGGTAGGTTCTGCAGAAGCAAAGAGACAGCTCAACACTAACGCTTTAGAGTGATTTGATTGCATTACTCACGTGGCGCTTTACAACCAGATTTTTCACGCCCTCCATGACGAAGGAGCTGCCCTGCGACACAAGTTTGGTGAACATGGAAACCGTTTTGGTGCCACCGCCCTCGTACTGGGTGGCTTGGCTAATGCCTGGCGAGCGATTCATAAGCGCCTTCCAGCGCTGCACATAGGCCAGAGCGGTCAAGTCACAGCCGGCGGCCTGAAGGGCCTCCTTGAGACGCTCTACCTCAGACTCGGGCAGCTGCTGGGCGCAGATGTAGTAAATGATGTACAGCCGCAGCTTGTCCTCTGACTGGCCAAACTCCGGGTCTCGCAACAGCTCCAGCAGCGGCTTGTCTAGAGTCTGCTTCGACATGACCTTCTCCTCGATTTCAAAGTACGAGTCCAGACGGCGCGCCTTGATGTAGTTGAGGATGGCTGTGGCAATCTTGGTGTGCATGTCGATCAGCCGCTTTTTTTCCATCAGCTGCGGAAGCGAGTTGACGGCGTTGGTGAGACGCGTCGTAGTGTCGTTGACCAGCGAGAAGGCAATGTCCGATTCTCCCTCAATGCCCATCGAGGTCTTGAGGCGTTTGATTTCGTCCTCCGAGTTCCGATAGGATTCCAGCTCCTCCTGGATGGCCTCGGCCACCGTGGGGAAGGGACTGCCCTTGTGGGTCATCCAGAAGCGATCGGTGCGGTCCAGATCACAAGCCTTCGGCTTCTTTCGAGCTCCTACAAATATTTCAAAGAAGTAATCTAATTAAGAAAGCTGCAGAAACCTACCTCCTGCCGCCTCATCCTCGACGTAGACCAAGTTCAGGCCCAGGTCTAGAACATCGTGAACCAACGCTTGGTACGACCATGTGTGGTGCAGCGGTGTGGCCAGATCCATATTCCGGTCCAGCAGCAGCAGAACAGGCCGCTGGAAGCTGAACACTCCGCCGCCAGCCTGGGTGGCATCCATGTGGAACAGATTAGCGCGCGCGTCCCAGAGGTTCTCGCGCAGTTTCTTCTCCAGCTTCCTGGCCACCATCTCGGCGGCACTGTGCCGCGGACAGCGAATGATCGGCACGTTGCCCAGAGTGACGAACAGTGCAAAGAGGGAGTCCACGATGGAGTCCATCAGCGCCACCATCTCATCGTCGCGCGTGTTGGCCCGGTTGATGGCGTAGTAAGACAGCTGGTCGCTCTGTTGGTGCTTGAGCACGAAAAAGTCGTCCTCCAGGCTGATGAAGTTCACGTACTGGTCGTACATCCTGTGGATGTTGGCGACGCAGCCGGCGTGCAGGGCGGCGGCGGCCAGGTTCTCGATCTTGCTGCGCGTGATGGGCGCCAAAAAGTTCAGGTGATAGATGTCGTACAGGCCGTTGGAGAAGTCCTGTTGGATGCGGTCGAGATTCTCGTCGGTTGGCAGGCAAAAGTAGATGGCCGGCACGTCTGGTATGGAGTCGCGATCCGAATGGAGTTGTCTATATCGGGGTAATCATACATATCTGAGCATAAAGTCCCTAATGGTTTTATCACTGAACCCACGGGTCCGCACCACTCACACATGCAATGTCACGCCCAGTTCACGCAGCTCCTTGATGGAGATGACCGGCGATATGATGTCCTGTCCCACGCGGTCGTAGATGAGGATCTTCCAAACGGGCTCTGCGGCCAGAGCCTTGGGCTGCTGCGAGTTTAAATTAAGCATTTGCTTAATAGCATCTGTGGGAGAAAGTAAAATAGTCAATTGCCCCACCGCATATCTAGTTTATTTTACTTATTTGGCGCTCCCTTAGGGTCAACATGGTGTTTAGCGTGTGGGTCCCGGCAAAAATAAGCAATAGCTGCGAATGGTTTATAAATTATTTATCATTTAATGGATAAAAAACATATTTTACAAAAAACAACACGTCACAAGCGCCTAAGGGAAACGCGTTTGGGGAAATTTAGTGTGAAGAAGGTGCAACAGCTGTGGAATTGGTGTGCACACTGGTGGAGGAAATACCAAAGAAGGTAATTTGAAATATTTTTAACTATGTATTATGGAAATATACAATATTTCGTTGGCTTTCACTAGCATCTCATTAAAAACATTTCTATATATTTGAGTAAGTTACGTTGAGTTTTGAAATTAAGATTTTTCTGAGACCCAGAACTCAATTTTCAACCAAAAGTCATACTCTTCGTTTTTGGGCACTCTGGAATCCGCAAAAGTCGATTTATTTACTCCCTGTACTATTTAAAAAAAATACACAAGCTAAATTCCACTGGTAATGGTGTCAAATTCATATCAATTCATCAATAAGTCATTTATTGTTTTTCTTTTGCAATTAAGATTCGTTTTGTTGTATAAAATCAGTTAACTTTTCTTTCAGCCTATTGCAATTTTGCCTATTGCGAATGCGAAACCAAATCGGAAATTGGTTCCAAAAGTTAAAACCGGCGCCTGCCTCGGGAAGTTTGAAAAAACTCGCATATCCACAAAGATATGCGTGTTACTCATAAAAATATATTATCATTAATTCTCTTTCGTTCCTGTCATCTTCCATATTTCTGTTGGTTTCCAGCTATTCTTATGACGCAATAACTTGCTTCTGCTAGTGTGAACGCGTTTTCTTTGTCATTGCATATATTCCGAAATCGATTGGAAACGGGCCCAGGGTAAAAAGGCTAGAAAAATTAACATTAAAGACTAGAAAACAGTTTATGTCCGAAAAATTGTACTATCGGTTTCATACTAATATCGACCCTGATTCTATTCGCGAGGTGTTTTTTCGGATCTGAGCAATAGGCTTAAAGCCTAGTTAGTACTCTGATCCAAAAACTGTTTGCCAGCAAAAAAAATGTCATATATTCTTCGAGCGGCCAGTGTGTGACCAGAAGTGTGCACTGCATTCCAAACGGTTACGCTGCTCAGACCGCTACTTGGTTTTGTTAAAGTTAATAAAATGCACTTCTTCGGCTGGGGCCGCTCTTCCCCAGGCATATCCTGGGCTCCCCAACATTTTATTGGCAAGGTAATGTGTCTGACTATCAGCAGCAGCAGATGGCGACGCAATATTTGAAAGCAATATTTGTTTTATAATTATGAAAATTAATAAAAATATTATATTATAATATCCATTTAATTATCCTTTATATAATGCTGCATTAATTAGATTCTATTTGTCTTCATTATTAAAATATTTCATTTGGTTTTTTGTTCTCTTATTTCAATGCAGCGGTCTGAGCAGTGTAACCGTTCGAAATGCAGTGCACACCTCTGGTCACACCACTGGTCGCTCGAAAAATATATGACATCTGTTTGCTAGCAAACAGTTTTTCGATCTGAGTACTAGGCTTTATACAATAACAGAACAAAACAGAACAATATAACAGAAAAAACGATCTTCAAATTCTCTCTATTTTACTCTCTCTCTCTTCTGTATTGGCGTTGAAATGTTCCCAGCTGAACGGTATCCGACGCACTACACGAGTCTACGAGTCTGATACAAATTATTATCGTCAAAATTTTAAAAATATCATTCTTTAATGAAAACGGGCATTTAGCAACACGGTCCCGTTAGATACATTTATTTGTGTGGGAAACAATTGAGCAATCAGTCTCTGTTTTAAAGATATTAACGAAATTTTTCAGCCAATGGGTAACAACACCAGGAATTGGGACAGGGCTACGCTATAAACAGAAAAAAAAATCAAAAGCAAGAAAATGTAATAAACATGTCAATCTAAGAAATATTCAATATTAATGTTTCAAAGCAGCTAGGAGCAACAAATTTACCATAAATTAAAGGAAATAGGGTATAGAAATGCCCATACTTAAAGCATATATATATATACTGTATGGTTAGTGGCATAAGTCTGGATGATCAGCAACACTGACGGTCACATTCCGGTAAGCACTTTCGTTTTTCTTTGAACCTTACTATGTAAACAATACATTAAAAAGAAGTTCTTGAAACTAACCAATTGTTGATGAATTGGATAAAATAATCTTTTTAGCGCTTAGAGGTCAAACTAGCTAGTAATGTTAATATCAACTCAACACGAAGTCGTGTCCGTCAGTATATTTCGGTATATTTCTGAGGTTCGATAATTCCGCGACGAACTATCGATAACAGATTAAAACAGCTGTTTAGCTGACTCATAAACGCGGTCACAAACACGAACAATCACTGACGGGATATTTCGTTGATAAGTCCGCGGTCACACTGCAAACTGCATGTCGGTCAAAACAAAATTTTATACGTCAATGGTCGGTGCGCGCAAGGATAATTCTCAATAATGAAAGCAGTGAAAAACGTATCGGCCTTGCAACAACAAAGCAGAAAATAGTGTCGAATTATTTTCTGAGTTCAGAAAAGTCCGTTCAAATATCTGACAAGACAAGTATAAAACGAGCGGTTCTGTCAGCCGCATTTTGTTTTTCGCAGTTAAAAATAAATTGTATTTACGTCGTCTGGCAAACAAAAGCAAGTCCGCCGATAACCAGTGGGTGAAAGTGCGACAATGATATTGGAAGGGGATCATCCGCAGGTGGCCATGGTCAACTTGTTCCAGACAATGCGCGTGGCGCAGGTCAGATGGCGATTGACCCATCAGCGGGCGCTGGCCGCCGTCCACGTTTTGGGCCAGGAGAAGCGCCGCTGCGGTGACCGCTTCGTGAGCCGCCACCACTTCTTCAAGCACAGCCGCGGTTTCCTTTGGTTCATGATGTGCAACCTGCTAATCTCCGGCAGCACCGGCGGGGCGGAGGCGCAGCTGCTGATCAACGTCCAGAACCAGGTGCGTGCCGGGGAATCGTTGGAGAAAGAGGCTGCAAAGCAGCCGGAAGAAAAACGAAAAGAGGATGAGGAAGAGGGAGTTTTACCCATGGAATGGGTGCCAATCGACGTACAAAATCCAGAAGATTACGAAGAGCTTATCGTGCAGTCGGCAGCATATACAGAAGTAGTTGCGGCAGATCAGAATATATGAAAAAGAATAAATGAAAATAAACTCCAACATTTTGAGGTGGATCCACAACACACGCAAGAAGCGGAAGCAGTACAAATGACACGGCGACTGGAGTAGAGCGCGCCAAAAACAACAAAAATAAACGACGAAAAATACTAAAATTAGATTTCCTTGTTTTAAATATTTGCATAAAGAAGTTAATAGCGGCTGGGTTCAAGTGAAGAGTAGCGATTTCCCTAGAAATTAGTTTGCCTTTGGGGTTTTCTATCAATTTTAGATTAGTTTGCCGAAAACGTGGCTTTTGGTCTTGCTCTTGCTTACAGTACACCCTGTATCCATTCGTGTGCTCCTGTGCCTGTGTGTGAGTGTACACATATTTGTTTACATGTGACATCCTTCATTGTTCCCGCGTGCTGTCCGTGGCCCCAAAATGTCCCCCTGCTAGGCACTGCTTTGTTTGCATGTGCTTTTGTGCAAACACAGGGAAAGCTAAGCAGCGACGAGGCAGCAAAAACAATACCAACACAACAACATGTTTGCTCATGTACACACACACACAGACACGGGCAGAGGGCACACTTTTTGTTGTTGAACTACATTTCGGAGAAAGAGAAAGGGAGATTGTGGTGCAGTTGACCCTGCTTCTTCTTCTTCTTTTTGACATTTCCCATCTCCGTTTCGTTTTGGCGTCGTTCCTTTTCCCATTTTTCAAGTCTCTTGGCTCTAATTCGGTTCAGGGCCGCCCTGCTTCCAGCGGCAGAAGCTGTCATAGTTAATTTAAGAACTGACTACAACCCCAGGGACACCCCCTTCAGTGCTCATTCTTTTATTAATATTCTAGTGGGATGGCGACAAGCGGAACAAGTACCGAAGAAGAATTCTTAAATCCCATTCTAACACTTGTTGCTCTCTAATGCGCTTTTGTAGGGCGGCGAGGTGATCCAGGAGAGCATTACCTCCAACATTGGCGAGGATCTGATAACACTCGAGTTCCAGAAGACCGACGGGACCCTCATCACCCAAGTTATAGACTTCCGCAATGTAAGTATCTCCACATGGAGACGGAAAGGAAAGGATGCCGAGCATTTCCTCTGATTTAGAGGTCTCATTCCTTTTTTCCTTTTACTTCTGCCATTTCAGGAGGTACAAATCCTCAAGGCCCTGGTGCTTGGCGAGGAGGAGCGCGGCCAGAGCCAGTACCAGGTCATGTGCTTCGCCACCAAGTTCAACAAGGGGGACTTCATCTCCTCGGCCGCCATGGCCAAGCTGCGACAGAAGAACCCGCACACGATACGCACTCCCGAGGAGGACAAGGGCCGCGAGACCTACACTATGAGCAGCTGGGTGCAGCTGAACCGATCCCTGCCAATTACAAGGCACTTGCAGACCATCTGCACCGAGGCCATGGACGCTACCTATGTGCGGGATGTGGATCTGAAGTCGTGGGCGGAGCTGCCAGGTATGTGGTTGACCAATTAGTTGAAGAAAGTGTGCACATCTATGAAAGATAAGCTCCCAAGAGTTTACTTTGAAACCTTTACCTAGTACCTAAAATTCCACTTGACTATGTTCCGGCAGCCTATTTTATTTTTCTTGAGCCCGAGCCAAGCCAGAAAAACCCCCAGTGCCCACCAATAATTGCGAGACTTAATCCTACAAAACTCTTGTAATCGGATCAAACAATATAGAAATATCATTCATACATATACATATGTGTCGCAAGAAATAGTGCTAGCGAGCGGCACTTTTTGCTTTTTTGAGCTCGTTTGAGATAAAAAAATATGGTTTGTTGAAAGTTTATTTCACAGCAGACGAATACTTTATTTGATTAAAAGTTTAAACAATATGGCCAAAGCAATAAAATAATCCGTATTAGTATTCGAGCATTTTTACTTCCCTATCCATTGATTGGTCTTGGCTTTTAATACTAAGCAGCCCGTTTCTCTTTTAATTAAATCAGGCAATGGAAGCAATGAACCAGTCTAGAGAGTATAATTTTCGTTTATACCTTATCGGTATTTGAAGATATTCATTCCATACCTTTCCAAAGTGTTAACGAATGAAAAATCATTACAGATCAGTTGACTAGGGTTAGTCACAGCCCAAGCAGCAGTGTGATTACTCTTATGAGAATTTTTTTTATTTTAATTTTCCCTATCTTGTAATTAATTTAAAGCGATTTTAAATGCACCGCAAATGTGTCGAATTTATTGTACACTTATAGTAGAAAATTTCCCCGTGGGTAACCAATATTCGGTGAACCGAATTGATTTTTCTTTTCACGCAGCTCTTAAAATATTCTCCATTTTTTTGTTTGCATTCTGGTTGCTTGCTGCTTTTTTGTGTTTGCGCCGCGCTATCCTGCAGGCTCGTCGATCTCCAGCCTGGAGGCGGCCACTGAGAAATTCCCGGACACGCTCTCCACGCGCTGCAACGAAGTGAGCAGCCTCTGGGCGCCCTGCCTGTGCACCCTGGAGACATGCATTGGCTGGTACCCCTGCGGCCTGAAGTACTGCAAGGGAAAAGGGGCCGGCGCGGACTCGTCCGGAGCCCAGCAGCAGCAGCAGACGAATTATCGCTGCGGCATCAAGACCTGCCGCAAGTGTACACAGTTCACCTATTATGTCCGACAGAAACAACAGTGCCTCTGGGATGAATGACGGCGCGGCGAGCTGCAGCTGGTGCAGATGCAGATGCGCTGTGCCAGGCGGCGGAGCGACACGGATGCAATGGATGCCTGCGATGCGGCACTCGGGATGCAGATGGGAGTTGCAAGTGAAACAAGAGGAGCAGCGACAATAACAGGAACAGCGGCAACAACGAATGGCAGCAGGAGAACTGGAGAGGACACAACGGCAACAACGACGACGACCAACAAATTACGCCAACTGCTTTTGTTGGTGCAGCAGCAGATGCCTTTTGCTCTGTGGAGCTTTCCGGTCCATCACATTTCCCATCATCGTCAGCATCAAGGGGAGAGAGAGAACCAGAAGCACCAGCACCAACAGCCTCATCATCATTCTCAGGTTGCCGCCACATCATCCTCCACATCCACAATGGCTGCCGTCGTTGCGTGATAATGATAATGCTGGGAATATTCAACCAGCATCCAGGCCCCTCCGGTTCCCCGAGAAATGAGTGTGGACACTTTTTACTTTCCACACCATGGGGGACGGGGGCGTAGAGCCAAAGGGTGGACGGATGAAAATGTGTGCTCCTGTATACTATGTACATATGTATGTACATATTTGTAACTACGATTAGCTTTTAGCCCGTTTGAGTTATACGCTTGTGCAGGATTTCCTTTAGCCTTAGGTTAAGGTTAGATATCCTAATTATCGTAATTAAATTTAGACCACAAAGAGCTCGCTGAACTGGGTTCCTACCCAGCTATCTTTTGCTATCTCTGATTATATACTCTCACCAAAGAATTTACTTTGGGCTAATTTAAATAATATTTCACATATTTCATTCAATAATTCATCTTCGTACGTTTGTCTACGTTTTATATTATATATTATATTATTTCCTCTTTCGTTGCTCGCTTTATATTTTTAATTTTATAACTTTTTTACCTTGTATTTTCAACATTTCCTCAAATTTGAAGATTCCTACTAAAGTTTTGGATTCTCTTAAAATACTTTCTTTCTCCCATTCCAATTTCACTCACACTTTTTCCTGAACACAATTTTACGCTATTTTGCTCGAGCTATCATCTTCACCATTTCCTATTCACAACTGAAGCCTGACTATATCTAGTCTTTTTCCAGTCGTATTCCGCTGAGCTCAAAAGTATTAGAATTATAGGAAAATAAATAAATTAAATGTGGCCTTAGCATGTTTTATGAGCGCAGGAAAAAAGAAACCAAACTACAGAATTTTTCAGGCAGATCAGAACTTGTTCATTGTGCTCATAATAAAATCGGAAAATACAAATAATAAGAAATATGATATGGGAAATTCCACTAACCGAAACGACTGCCGCAAGAAAAGCTTTTTTATTATCTTTTTTCAAAATGGCTGTTTGAAAACCCCAATCTTTTCCACTCTTCCTTATTATATGTAGTCCTTTACACCCTCTTTATACTTAGGTAACTAAACTGTAACACACCTGCCTTTTGCCTTTGACTTGTCATCTTTTCCACTTTTCCAAACCAAAGGATTACCTTGCAAGAGTATCGAAGAAAATCTCGAGCATATGTATTGATACCAATAATAAATAATACCAAGAACAATAATCTATTGTATAAACTTTCGAACCTAGTCTACTTAGAGCCTTAGAATGGCATATTTTCCTAAAAGCATACTACAAAATAAAATTGTGTAACATGTTTCGACAAGAAAAACAAACGGTGATAATAATTTTTTCTACCACTTAGAAAGGCAACTCCTTGACTCACTGTAAAAATATAATGGAAATGAATTTGATCTGATCCAGTAAAAAAATTGATTAGTATTACTAAGCATTTAAGGGTTTATCGAACGAGGGAGACCCAAATCTGATTCGTGTGAAGCGCATTAGCCAATAATAATAATCCACTAGTCCTAACAAAGTAATTGAAATTAATATTTAGTCCTAATAAAGAAGCTGACAAATTCTACATTTTTTATAAAACAAAACAAATTCTTTATTTTGAATACCTTTTTTATGGCTTGGAGTTATATTTCAGATTGGAAAATTCTTCGTTAACCTCTGCATTACCTAGTATTAAATAAAAGAAAAGTACGCTATTCAGACCTACGCTATTCGCTATTTCAAGCTCTTTGAACCCAAAAGCCAAGGAATTACTTAGCTTCATTCGAAATTTTGAATCTACAAAGTTTTATGGAATGACGAATATGACATGCCGACAGCATACCATTAGGTATCGTCCTTGAAAAGCCTTCATTGTACAAATCTCGCTCTCATTGAGCTATTCCTAAAGCCTATATCTTATTTAAATATATTCGATTGAACAGCAAACAATATTTATTAATGCATTCATTTTATCCTAATCAATGAAGGGCTTTCGGAATAGCCATCTTCCCAATGCATTAAGATGCTCGGCATGCTTCAAGTTGTTATCCAAACCAGCCGACTCCTCCAGAGCCCTACTAGTCTTGCCATCACACTCCGGAAAACAAACAGTTTGCAATGCAAGCTGCATGGAAGCTGCCGACTGGATCCTGGAGCAGCTCCAAGAAGCTCTTGAGCCAGTGGCAAATCCTTTATGCGATTTGTAATTCATGAGCAGAGCGCACAGATTCTTATCATTTATTTTACTGCGCAATCGGTATTGGGTCCGTGGTGGAGAGGGCAGCGGATGGTAGAGAGTTCAGACTGCTAGACAAACACTTGCAGCCAATAACTATATTCATGGCGTCGACTGTAGCCGACGATGGCTTAAGACGTGCGGAAACCAAATCGGCGTCGTAGAAAATTGAATTTGTTACGATTTCGAAGAGGGGTTGAGTGTAGCCCCAAGGATAACGCGGGGCAACGATGAACCCAACGGGAGCAGACGTATGTGCATGTCTAATGAGCCATGAAATGCCGGAGACTGGAGCCTTTTTCCCCAATTCCACCAGCGAGCTTAGGACCTTTTTTTGTGGAGGGTAATCAGCGACAGCTGGCTACTCGGATCTCCATCTACACTTAGGAGGCAACACGAGTAGCCTGTCCCAGGTCAGGGCCATCTCCTTTGAACCCCGCAGTTGACCTCGCTCAGCCCCTGCTGACCCCTCCCACATCTATATAATTAAAGCGTGCAGCGGCTGGCGCGTAAATCAAACAAAATCAACTCTCTTCGGCTGCTCTTAATTAAGTTTACACTCCCGCCATTCGATTTCTCTCTCTGGGTTTCTTGTTTTTTTGGTGGTCTGCTGTGCACCCAGCAATTGGGTCCAAATCGATGTAAGCATTAACGAAGAATCTCCTTCATTATTGTGTTAAAAACAAGTTTTGTTGAAAAGGTGGAGTAGTAAGACATACAGACAAACAATATAAAATACTTTGTAAGTAACTTTAATTCAAAATCTTTTTAAATAGGATTCTCGAAATCGACATCAACAATAAATAATAACAAAGAACGAAGCCCCCAAAAATTATTCAAGCTATGAATGCTTCGACAATTACTTTTAAAAGTTTATGCTACATAAAGGTATATTTAATCCTTTCTACCATTATCATATTCGCATATTCAACTTTTCGCAGTATTTCCCAGTGCCACAGTTGGAATAATCTGACAACGATCCATTTGTTGCCAACTTGCTCCAGACAGTCTACATTGGACCCGACATTCCTTTCGCCTGAGCAAGGTCGGGTCGGGTCAATAAAACAGCCTTCTCCACTGAGTGAACGGCCCGCGTGTGGGTATAAGTATTCTCCATCTGTGGCAGGCCTCATATTGCTTTGGCCGTGTGAATTTTCCCTATTGACTTTTCAGGTCAAAAGTGCGCTTGATATTTGCATAACTACTTAAGGCCTCCCCTCACACACATGCATACCTGCATATATGCTGGGATATTTTCCAGTACACGCGAACGAGGCAGGGAACATTGCTTGTTCATTATGAATTTGTGTGTTTATGTCTGCGTTAAATTAAAATCACTTATACGCCGTGTAATCATCGCAAATAGGCTCTCAGCCGCTCGCTTCTGACGTCACGGCAAAGTTTAAACCTTCTCCCTTTCTCAGACTCTTTCTCTTCACCACTAATTTGGCCGAGTCACGTAGGTGAATAAAACAAAAGCAGCTGCAGATCCGAATACTTTCCAACTACTTTTGAAATGTAATTTCACTTTTGCCAGCTTTTGGACTGACGGACTGACATTGTGCCAGCCTGTTGTTAAATAGGGTTCACGGAAAAGAGAATCGTTTGCCCTCCGGCTTTATTTTGTTGTAATTTAAAGTTTTCACAATTAGCAGGGTCTACCAGAAGAAAGGGAAGGTAATATGGTTGATTCAAAAAATAACGTTAATGCCTAAAGAGAGGCCGGTGTTTTTGTTTTTTTGACCATAGAAATAATGAAACCTTAATGTTACACAAATTGCAGGGAAATATTCTACACGAAAATAGTCAACAAATGGTATTGCCAAATTATCTTTTTGTATGTACATACATACTTTGTAGTGTTTCAATAAACATTTGATGACTTTTATCGTTCATTCAAATTTTTGTATGAAAACTTTTGAAAGTCTGATTGTTACTTATGTAAATTGTACAGATTTTGTGGAGCTCCAGGCTTAGGAACACTTGCAAAAACAGTTCGGCCGATTTCAATATATTCATTTATAATTGGCATTTGATGACATTTAAATGAATGGCTCCCAACGCATTATATCGCCATAAATAGGATATGTTTTTCATAGGTGAGGTACCTTTGTCTTTCTCTTGTCATCATTATCGTTCGCATTATACGTGGGTGCTACGGACACGGACAAAGTACGTTTTCCTTGTTCTTTCGGTCGTATGTCCCTACTGCAATGCGCATAAATCAATGACAATCAAAATTCATTCCGTTTGCGTTGATTTATTGCTTTTGTTTGATTATAGGGGATCCTCCGGATCCATCGATGTCGGCAAAAGCTGAGCTGATGCCCAGCTTTCCCTGCTTTCTGGTCTGATGTGCTGCCTTATCAGCAATGCATATTAATGTGAGTTATGTGCGTGTGTGCCAGAAACAACAAAACTAAGCTCGGTTCCTCGATATTTTTCTTGTATTTTCCCTTTTTCCTGTACAAATATTAAAGATACACAGAGGCAGAATGAGAGTAGGACAGCATGTGCACGCCCCATTCAACTGAGTAGCAACCTTTTTCCTTTATTTTTTTGTGGGATGGCTTATCGCCCCGCCCCACAGTCCCACATCCTACTGCCAAATCATCAATCAAACGCGTGTGATTTGCTACAGTTCAAATTTCGCTCTCAGTTCAATCGTTCAGCCATTCAAGCAGAAATACAAATATTTGCTTTTTTCCAAAGTACAAAAGCAGCCTAGCGATAGGGGAAATATAGTGCAGAGGGGCGGTTGAAAGCCATCTGGCAGGGCAGGCCCAGGGCTTAGTCTTGTCCTTCCTCCCTGACTGACATGGCTTAAAAATCGAGGCCTCTTCGCTTTGTCAGTCAAGAGGCGGCGGCAAAAAAGGGTAAGCCACTCCCGGCTCGTTCGCTCCTAGGAAGCAGATGTTCCTTCTCTCGACTGCCTAATCTCTTCTGTGATGGGCTGGCAACCTGTTACATCGCTACCCGTGCACCCTGCACTTCTGGGACCTTTC
The DNA here is from genome assembly GCA_018150885.1 of Drosophila tristis. Lineage (NCBI taxonomy): Eukaryota > Metazoa > Arthropoda > Insecta > Diptera > Drosophilidae > Drosophila > Drosophila tristis. Next base: position 704,072 of record JAECWT010000197.1, read on the forward strand.
TGACGAACCACTGGCACCAGCCTCGTCGCCAAGGCTGACAAATGGCCTCCGTAATAAGGCGCTGTGAAATTATTTAGAAAATTTAGCTAGCCAAGGGCACCACCTTTTCAGAAACATTCGGCAACATCCGTAGGGATATTTTGAACGAGTGGGTTGGCGTGGTGCTGGGCTGGGCAGTAAGCAAAATGGAATTTGTTTTCATCTTGTGAAAAAGTTTTGAGGTTGAAAATTATTGAAGGGTCCAGGAAAGCTTAAAAGGTTTAGCTGCTTATTATAATCCCTGAAATCATTTTTAATTTATCCATTGAATATATGTATATGTTCTGGGAAAGCAGAGTTCCTTGGACGTTCTTTGGACGCCCATGCGACACCAAGCCGAAGCCTGGTACGCGCGGAATCAAGGCAAAAAGTCAGCCGCCCCCCCAACCGATCGAGGGGCGCTGCCGCATGGCGCGCGACGCGTATAAAGTAAAGATAGGCGTAAGAATAATATTCGAGGAAAGTTAGAGCTAAACATGCAAAATTAACACACAATAATACTAACTACGGGAAAGGTATGCTAGTGATAGTGATTTAAGGGAATTAGTAGTGGATATTTTATGGTAGAGGGAATTGTAATCCGATCATAAGACCCTAAACGGTTCAGGAAAGCAATAATTCGTTCTACAATTGGAAGGAACAAAGGAATAAAGTTTCTTGGGTTGGGTTGAAATGGCTATCGATAGGATAATATTTCAAAAGCTATGTGATAGTACTGCCAAGAGCAGGAGGTTTTTTCTTCACAATTAGCTTCAAATTCGGTTCTAGGCGGTCCCAGGACTCCTCCACTTAAGCAGCTGCCGGCAGATGCCATGAAAGGCTGCCCGGGCGCCTACGCCCTTTGAAATGTTGCCAAAAACAATTTATGGTTCTCGTAGTATTGTGTCGTG